>CM036754.1:55816363-56566363 GCA_020796225.1 Arion vulgaris
CAATCAAGCAATCAATCAACATCATATATAACTATTAACGCACAGTAGGAAATATCTCTACCTCTCTACTTCTCTCTTGTGCCTATCAGGTACCAACTCATGCCCAAATCCTTTTATCTTTAACTATTTCTTGCAGCTTCTTCCAACTCTTCTGTATGTCGTGGAACGCTGTTACGTACAGCGCTGTTAAGGCCCTGCCTCAGTGGCGGCTCGTCATTAAGGGCTATGGGGGCCGGACCCACTGAAAAAAATTATCACCAACCACCACTGCTCTGATTGCATCCCTCCTACGCTGGCTTTCTGGAAATGTTCTAAGCGTTACAGTTATTGCGTCCAACTGTCTATCCATGCTTCAGATGGTCCAAAATGATTGACAGCTAGTGATATACGAATCTGTTATATACTACACTTCTAAGGACTAAGGTCTTGATAAAGGACACATGTCATAGTTAGCCAGTTCCCTCCCCAGGTGGCAGCTGAGGAACCAGACAGTTAGCTTTAGTGTGTAGTTTATATATATATTTAGATATTTTAATAGCAGAGACTTAGTGTTTACACTCTCTAAGCAGAAGGGTAACACTAAACGAGACAAAGACGTTTTGCGTAGTTAGAGAGTGACGATTTAGTAACGGTTGCTAGTAAATAAGGGAGAGACAACATAGGCACCACTACTGATAAGACGTGTTTTATGTCTGTGTCCAAATTAAATCAATAAAGATTGGATCAATGGAACTAAACTATAGTCATTCACTATGTTGTAACAATCCTGTGTCGTTCGTCATATTATAATTAGAATGTCATCTGTGTAAGAATGTGGAAACCCATACAATGAAGAAAGGAACTACATAACTGTAAACAACATGGACTAACGGACTCTGAATATTGTAGAAGTCTTGACTAACCAAAGGACCACATGAACTAATGGACTCTAAATATTGTGGAAGCTTTAATAGATCACGGACAACGTAAACTACTAATGGACACTGAGACAACAAGGAAGATTAACTGTCTGAAGAACCAACCACGAAGTAACCACACCTGGCAACTTATAGTCGTAATCCTAGAGGCATGAAGAAACTGTCACAAATCAATATCGGCATGCAACAACAAAACTGAGAAGAATGTACTCCTAGAAACGGCCATCCTGACCAATAAAGAAACCTACATCTCATAAAGACCGGCCTTAGGATAAGAAGAATACCCCCCGACTACAACACACATAATCAACATACCTTGCCCAGAATACCAAGACGTTCAAGTCTGCACTATACGGGTGCCAAGCTAACACTTCATTTTAGAGGTGTTTCCCCCCGCAATTTGTGTTTCATAAACATCTAGAAACTATATCATAAGACTATATAAAATAAAATATTAGTCTGAATTTGTATCGGCTCAGTTCTAGATTCTATACGGGATACAGGATAAGTTTAAAATGACTTGATGCTCGTTTAATTCATATCCGCTGTATAATTATCATGCAACTAGAACTTATGTCACGTAACCTTTATTTTCTTCATCCAACGCTCCATATCGAGCACTTAATAAACCACTCTTTGTGATTTGTATTTGATCTGAGCCTAAGGGTGATTGTACATTGTGTCAGTTATGCGCCTACAAGTAGGCCAGCACTTCCGATTTCTGCAACGCTATTTATTTACTAGGATAGCTTTCCTAGGTCCCTACCTTAGTTGCCTCTTACGACATGCGGTGTAGGTCGTAGTGTTACTATTCTTTGCTCCCATTGCGAGCCCCGGCAACACACGGATGAGCTTTTATTTTGAATATATTGATTTTAATGACTTCTTCTTCTGTTGTCGTCACACTGCTACCGGGTTGTTGCTCAGTGTCGTGGTTTTCTGTTTTTCTCTTGCGCTGTTCTGGTGGCTTGTGTGATTGTTATCTTTGCTCTTTCACAGGATTCTGCTATGCCATCTAACCATCTTTTCCGTGGTCTTCCTCTTGCCTTCTTTCCCGATATTCTGTTGTAGAAGACTCTGTATACTGTGGAGTTTGGATGCATTCTTATTAAGTGGCCAAACCACTTCATTCTTTGTTTATCTATGTAATTCAAGCAAGGTTCTGTGTCAACTTTTTTTTTATGCTGATGTTGGTGATTCTGTCTTTTCTTGTGTTGTTGGTAACTTTTCGCAAGCAACACATTTCACATGTAGTTATTTTTTGTGACTGCACTTTGCTCAATATTCATGTTTGGCCCTGGTAACACAAAGTAGGTATAAAAATGTTGTTGATCATCTGTTGCTTAGCTGTCTGTGAAATTTTTGGGTGCCTTAACAATGGGGCTAGCTGGTAGGTTACAGCATTTGCTTTTGTACTCTAGCCTCTATCTCTCTATCCAGTTTTCCGTCTTCTGTGAATATGCTTCCTAAGTATTTGAATTCTTTCACTTTGTTTATTTTAGTGCCATTGACATGGATGTCTAGATTATTATGTTTTCTTCACATATTAATTATTTCTGTTTTAGTGTTGTTGATTTTCATGTCATGTTTTACACAATTTTTGTTCAGGTGTCAATATGATGTTGTAGATCTTGTTCATTTTGATGTATCAGACACTGGTCATCTGCAAACAGCAGTTCATTGACTACAGTGCTTAAACTATGTATGCCAGCAACAGTAGTGACACTGACATAGCACACGACGTGCCCCACATTACTAGTCGTCCGAAATGTGCTCTAAATAGTAAGAAAAAGATTATATAGCTAGCCCTGCTTTAAAGAATGAATTCTCATTTAACATAATGACTTTTTTCCCCTTTTCCTTACTGGAAGGCGATGTACGGAAACCTATAAATCTGAGGTGATCAGACCAGATTGGATCAGATCTGTAGAAAACCTGGGGATGGGGAAGGGGGGCTGAGGTAATACTGAGTATATGGGCGATTTTGAACAAAGACATGTATATATAGTATCAAATAAGCAAGCAAGAAATGAATAATGAAATAATACAAATTTTGTCATTTTTATTAGTTAATTATTCATTTATTGCTTGCTTATGTAACTCGATATTTACGTGTCTGTAAAATATCGCTCCTTACAGTAATTAATCTTATAACCGAGACAAGTAGAATATGGAGTTAATTGTAAGAAAACGGGTTGTCGATGGCGAAGGAAACATAAATACTGAATAAAATACTTTAAAACGGTCGTCGACACTCATCATCATCATCAGGTGCCGTTCCAGACCGTGTGGTGCAGGGTCGCAAGGAAGCAACGAATAGTACAACTGTGACATACAAGGCATATCGTAAGATGTGACTGATGTATGACCTAGATAAGCTACCCTAGTAAATAAAAAGCATTGCAGAAATTGGATGTGCTGGCCTACTTGTATACGCATAATTAACACAACGTACAATTGCTCTTAGGCTCAGATCACATACAAATTACACAAAGTGGTTTATAAGTGGTCGATATGGAGCGTTCGAAGAAGAAGAAGGTGCCGGTTGGCATAGGCTATCAAGGATCTCGACAAATCTCTGTCGCTGGTGTTTGATATCACATATGTTGACGCTCTTCCGTGCCATGAAGTCAGGCTATCAAAAGTTTCTCTCTGTGTCTTTCTATGTCTCCTCTACCTCGTTTACGTTATTACAATGTGTTCTTGCCCATGTCACTAGGCATGACGGATTAATAAGTAAGTAACAATGTGTTCTAAACCTCCCTTTCTCATCACATACCCGAAAAATGATTATTGTCTCCTTATATTTGATGAAAAACTGTGTCTTGACCTCATTTAACACCTCCACATTAGTCATTTTAGCAGTCCATGGGATTTTCATCATTCTTCTGTAAAACACATCTCGGTGGCCCCCAAAGATGTTTCGATCTGTTTGTGTAGTGCCCATGACTCGCATCCGTATGTCAGTATTGGTTCTATGTAGCACTGTATAACTCATTCTGACCTCAATTGACAATGGCTTGTTGCATATAATGCTTCTCAATCTCTGGAACAATGCTTTGGCCTGCTCTATTCTGCTCTTTATTTCTGATCTGTCGTCTGATACTATCAGGACTTCGAGGTATTTAAATTGCTATAGCCTACATGTCTTCGCTCCGTCAACACCAGTTTTGTAAAACTTTTGAGTTATGATAATTATTTCTATGTGGAATTTTCTATAATGTTCTATCGTATTGTATCTTGCATTATTTGCTGACAAGGGCTTTTGAGTCAAAATCTTGGAAAAAATTACAATTACTTTGTTTTACTTTGTAGGGTTACCTACATTTATATTAACTTTTACTAATTTGTCCATCTCTTGACGTTACATCCCCATTTTCTCGGTCTTTCTCTTGTTCGTCGTCCTTCAACTTTCTTCTCTAATAAGGTATTGATCAATGTGTCATGCCTCTTCGGGTTTTTGAATACCCTGTAGGCCTACATAGTCTTCAGCAACAGAGCATCATGAAAGAAGACCACACAGAAAAAAGAGGAATAGTTTGGCCGCAAAGAAGATTTTTATTTAAACCACTCCACGTCAACTATTAGATTGCATAAGCTGGGTTTGAAGATTGGAGTAGCAAGAAAAGAACAGCATAACATGTATATGAGTAGGCTCATCAATCAAAGTCGAACTGGTACGGTCAGTCGCTGGACGCTGTTGGCGATATTGCGAAGGAGATCGGAGCACCTATGGACATGTCCGGAGTGCAATGAAGATATTCCAAACTGAAACTGAAACTTGTTTGTAATAATTTCCGTTACAATGAACTTGCGAACCAATAATTTCTCGATGATAAAGCCTATCTATTCTGGGAAATGACATCATGCGACGACATCATGCAAGTATATAAAAGAACTTTCAATTCTAATACTATTTTTATAGTAGTAGTGTTGGTATCAGTATCTCTGCTCCTCATTATAAAAGTGACACATTTCAATACAGGTATGATTTTTGATCATTTTTTTTTGTTTATATTTCACGACAAAACTATCACCTAATAAATCTTTATGTGTTTCACGTGTAGATAAATATATATGATATGGATGAGGCTATGTGTCATGGTGTGCTGTCAGGGCATAGGTTCCCAAAGTGGGTACCGCCCACCAGTGGGCGCTGAAGCCTTCTAGAGAAGCGATAATGGTTCAGAAGCATTGGGGAGGGTGGCGTTCAGGAGATCTAGGGTCGGTGACTCCTTATACAGGTGTTCAACTTAAAAGCAGCCTGTGAATGGAGCTAATCTGTCATATATGTATGGAAATGAGAAGGTTCAGTTATGACGTAGTATAGGTCAAGGTTGTGTGATGGTGTGTAATTGTAGTGCGGGAAGGGGCGGTGAACAAATGTGACGTAGGACAAGCTAGTCAGAACCGATTTAAATAGTAAATAGACGAGATGCAATGTGTACCTGGCAAATTTCTATTTATCACTGGGGCTGCTTTTAAGTTTAACACCCTGTAGAATAAATTAATTATATATATTAATAATAATAATTCCTCTCGTACCGTTATACGTTACATAGGGCCTGCAAGTAATTTCTTCATACCGCTCTATCCTGAGCAACTCGCTCAATCTCCTCCATGGAACTGAGACCGATATTTCCTGCCTCTCTCAGCAAAGTTCGTTTCAGGGTCTCCTTCGGTCGACCTCTCTTTCTTGAACCCTTTGCATCCCACTTCAATGCCTGCTTTGATATTCGTTGATCATTTCTCCTCAAGGTGTGCCCAACATATCTCCATCTTCTCCTTCTTATAACAGTTGTCACTAGTGGTTGACCAGACATGTCCCTGATTTCATCACTTCTCCTGAATTCGTTCCATTTTATTTTCATTATTTTTCGCAATCTATTTTCAAATGCATTCAACTTGTTTTCTATATCTTTAGTCATTTTCCAACTCTCGCTAGCATATGTTAGGATTGATACAACATTTGAATTGAAAATTCGTAATTTAGTTTTAATACTATATAACTTGCAGTTCCATATTTTATTTAGACTTTTAAAAGCTGATGTTGCTTTGCCAATTCGTATCATAATTTCTTTTTAACATTTCCTGTGCAATCAAAATTGCTACCTAAATAGGTGAACCGCTCTGTTATTTTTATCATTTTAGATTCCAGTGTGATATCTGCATTACTTGCCATAGGTGTCTTCATTATATTTGTTTTTTCATAGCTTATCTGCAGTTCAACTTTTGATGCTATAGATGACAAGTTGTCTGTTTTTCTTTGCATATCTTGGTTGTTTCTACTTAACAAGGCAATATCATCTGCAAAATCCAAATCTTCTAGTTGACTATTTTCTACCCAATCGATGCCAGTTTCGCCCTGCAACATTTTCGCATCACCCAGTCAATGGCCACTATAAACAATAGCGGAGATAGAATACAGCCTTGTTTTACTCCGGTTTCAACCATAAACCAGTCGCTGTGTCCACCATCAGTGCGAACTGCACACTGTGAACCATCATAGAGGCTCTTAATAATGTTTATTATTTTGTCTGGTATTCCATAGCATCTCAGAATATTCCACAGAGAGATTCTGTGTAGACTATCAAAGGCTTTTTAAAATCAATGAAATTTAGTATTAGTGGTTGTTGCTTCTCAATATGTTCCTCCAAAATTAGTCGTAGGGTAATTATTTGGTCTAAGCAGCTTCTCCCAGGTCTAAAACCAGCTTGTTCTTCTCTCAGGGTTGTGTCCACTGCTCCTTTGATTCTATTAAGAATGATTTTGCAGAAAGTCTTGGTCATTACTGATAATAGGTGATCCCTCTCCAGTTATTACAATCTTTGAGATCACCTTTTGGGGATCTTAACAATTATTCCCTTCTTCCATTGATCTGGGACAGTTTCTTCTTCCCATACTTTATTAAATAGTTCTTGCACCTGGCTAATAGTTGTATCATCAGCCGCTTTGAGCATTTCTGCAGTAATGTTGTCATCACCCGCTGCCTTATTGTTTATCAAGGAATTGATTGCCTCCTTGACCTCAGCTACACTTATCATTTCTTCGTTAATTGGTAGAGAGCTGTTTCTTGCCTCTTCGTCAAACTTGAGTAGTACTGGTGGATCAGGTCTATTTAATATTTCTTCAAAATGTTCTGCCCATCTTTTCTTCTGCTAGGTATCTGATGTTAGAACTTTACCATCTTTGCTCTTGATTGGGCCACTCTTTGAAACAAAAGTTCCAGTAAGTTGTTTTAGTGTATTGTATAGCATTTTACTGTTTCCAGTCCTAGCTGCCTTTTCCCCTTCTTCAGCCAGTCGATTGACGTATGCTCTTTTATCTCTTCTAGCCGCTCTTTTCACTCCCTTGTCTTTTAGTCTATATTCCTCTTTAGCTTGGATTTCATCCGTTGCATCCTTAGTATTAAATATTGCTAGTTTCATCTTTCTTCTTTCTTGAATACATTTCCAGGTGTCATCGCTTATCCAGGGTTTTCTGTCTTTCGTCTTTAATCCTGCACTACTATTTGCTGCCCCAATAGTGTGTCCTTTATCTTAGTCCATTTGTCTTCAATGTTCTCTTCATTTTCACCATTGAGTAACTCGAACCTATTCTTAAGTTCGAGCTGATATTCCTCTTTACCTCATTATTTGTGATCTTTGACTGTCTATTCGCAGTTGTTCATTTTTAGTATGGTGAATTTTCAATTTCAGTTTCAATTTACCTATGCATAAATTATGATCACTTCCTACATCTGCCCTCTGTATGCACGGACATCCAGCAATGATGTTCTAAATTGTGTATTTATGCACATATGGTCAATCTGATTCCTGGTCACTCCATCTGGTGAGTGTCAAGTAAGTTTATGAATTTCCTTATGTGCAAAGATGGTACCTCCAATTACTAAGTTTGACAGCATACATAACTCCGCCAGTCTTTCTCCATTCTCATTCATTGTGTTTATTCCTTGTTTTCCTATAGCTCTAATGGTTAAGTAAACAAACAATATTTTCATGATTTTGAGATTGAATAACTATGTTGAAGATGTAGCACATATTGACCGCTACACTTTCAATAATTTAACAGCATAAGCAGTATAGTAATGTATGATATCATTAGTTGCTATTTATGACGATAATATCAAAATGCTTGAACTCGGAAAACTGTTATAATTGGGGGAGGGATTATACAATTTATGTCTTGCATTAGCCCGCATGCCCAGCTTGTTCGTGGCCCATTGGACGACGGGTGACATGCCCTCTGTGAGTGCGGATTCACTCCCGCGGGCTGGCAGAATAAGCCACAGGTTCTCCAGATTTACGGTGTTCGTGGCACCGAACCGAAGGGTTACGAGGTCCATGGCACCAAGCCAAAGAGCTGAAAGCTCAAGTGCTTCTGGATCAAGAAAAAATGTCTTGCATAGTGGGCGGTGGCCTGAAAAAGTTTGGGAACCCATGGGTTAGGGTTTCCTAGCTATTGAGGACGATAAGGTCACCACACAAAGGAATACCGGACAACCACTTTTAGTGTGAGGATGTCTGTTGAGATTGCTACTGCAGCTTTTCAATAGTTCTTACACTGGGTCAGTAATGCATCTGACTGTTAGGTTTAAAACGGCAGGTGGTGGTAAAATAGATGCCTATGGGTTTCCAACCTGCAGAGGCTGACGCGGATCCACTGTCCAGAACATGCTGGTGTTCACGGAAATGATAGAGCTGTCAAGTTTACACTTACATCAACAGCTTCGATGGTCAGGAAGTTGTTGTTGGATAGGGGAATCGTCCGGCAGTTTCTCGACGACCGCCTGTTGGATGAAGACACTGAAAATAATATTGAATCTTTGCAAAGATTTTCAAAATTTGGAACTACATGTTGTAGAAGCAGAACTGGATGCCTAATGGGCAGAACGAGGAGTTTGTTTAACCAGCCAACCCTGAGAACCATCAGTAGGTCCTATGCATACCCTTCAACATCTGCTGAGAAGACTGAGCACCTACAGGACTGCCTGGAGTGATATGGTGTCAGTTGATATAATAAATTGAAGTCTTAAGTTTGGTATCCGTCAGATATGCTCCTGCATGATGAGGTGAAACTTTTTACATAGTTATATGATACATACACATACAACTATGTCAGTCTGAGCCATGTGCTCTTGTTAGGTGCAGTTATGCCAACCAGATCATGAGTAACTAGTAAAGTGAAAAACACTGTCCCATATGCTTATAAAACTCTGCCAATGCCGGTTTCAAGCCAGGATAAAAAAGGAGGAGGACCTGTGCATGAGGCCAGCTACCTCATCACAATAAATTTAAAGAGCTACAAAATTTGCAAGAAAGGATGCCATACCGGTAAACCGACCAGCCAAGTGGTGTGCTGTGCACCTAGTGCATCAATGACAGTTGCTGATGAAAGCCGCTTTGCGGAAGTCAGCAACCCGACTCGTACATAACTTGGCTCAAAAACACACACTAAAATTGGATTTTGGAATGTGAGAACGATGGCAAGGCTACAAAATCAGCCCAAATTGCGGATGAAATGAGAGATACAAGCTGGACATACTGGAGTTAAGTGAGGTGACATGGCAAGAAACAGATAGAATTGTAGTTGGTGGATTAACTTAGGGAGAGAGGATGGTAAGCATTTTGAAGGAGTGGGTATAATGATGACACCTAGAGTAGCTAAGAGCATGTTAGAATTGGAACCCATCTCGAGTCGGATAATCAGAGCCCGCTTCAGTACCAGGCATGTCAATATGACAATACTTCTGTGTTATGTGCCAACCAACGAGGCAGACGATGATAAGAAAGACATGTTTTATGAGCAACTACAAGATCAAATTAACAAGACCCAAAAACATGACCTGTTTTTAGTAATGGGGACTTTAATGCCAAGGTTGGAAGTGATAATGTAGGGGTATAGAGAGTTATAGGAAAACAAGGAATAAACACACTGAATGAGAATGGAGAAAGACTGGTGGAGTTATGTATGCTGTCAAACTTAGTAATAGGAGGTACCATCTTTGCACATAAGGAAATTCATAAACTTACTTGGCACTCACCTGATGGAGTGACCAGGAATCAGACTGACCATATGTGCATAAATACACAATTTAGAACATCATTGCTGGATGTCAGTGCATACAGAGGGGCAGATGTGGGAGGTGATCATAATTTATGCATAGGTAAATTGAAACTGAAATTGAAAATTCCTCATGCTAAAAAAAAACAACTGCAAATAGACAGTCAAAGGCTACAAAATAATGAAGTAAAAGAGGAATATCAGCTCGAGCTTAAGAATATAATTGAGTTACTCAATGGTAAAAATGAACAGAACATTGAAGATAAATGGACTAAGATAAAGGACACACTATTGGGGGCAGCAAATAGTAGTGCAGGATTAAAGATGAAAGACAGAAAACCCTGAATAAGTGATGGCACCTGGAAATGTATTCAAGAAAGAAGAAAGATGAAACTAGCAATATTTAATACTAAGGATGCAACAGATGAAATCCAAGCTAAAGAGGAATATAGACTAAGAGACAATGGAGTGAAAAGAGCGGCTAGAAGAGATAAATGAGCATATGTCAATCGACTGGCTGGAGAAGGGAAAAGGCACCTAAGACTGGGAAAAAGTAAAATGCTATACAATACTCTAAAACAACTTACTGGAACTTTTGTTTCAAAGGGTGGCCCATTCAAGAGTAAAGATGGCAAAGTACTAACATCAGATATCGAGCAGAAGAAAAGATGGGCAGAACATTTTGAAGAAATATTAAATAGACCTGATCCACCAGTACTACTCAAGTTTGATGAAGAGGCAAGAAACAACTCTCTACCAATTAATGAAGAAATGATAAGTGTAGCTGAGGTCAAGGAGACAATCCGTTCCTTGATAAACAATAAGGCAGCGGGTGACAACAACATTACTGCAGAAATGCTCAAAGTAGCTGATGATACAACTATTAGCCAGGTGCAAGAACTATTTAATAAAGTATGGGAAGAAGAAACTGTCCCAGATCAATGGAAAAAGGGAATAATTGTTAAGATCCCAAAAAGGTGATCTCAAAGATTGCAACAACTGGAGTGTGATCACCCTATTATCAGTAATGACCAAGACTTTCTGCAAAATCATTCTTAATAGAATCAAAGGAGCAGTGGACACAACCCTGAGAGAAGAACAAGCTGGTTTTAGACCTGGGAGAAGCTGCTTAGACCAAATAATTACCCTACGATTAATTTTGGAGGAACATATTGAGAAGCAACAACCACTTATACTAAATTTCATTGATTTTAAAAAAGCCTTTGATAGTCTCCACAGAATCTCTCTGTGGAATATTCTGAGATGCTATGGAATACCAGACAAAATAATAAACATTATTAAGAGCCTCTATGATGGTTCACAGTGTGCAGTTTGCACTGATGGTGGACACAGCGACTGGTTTATGGTTGAAACCGGAGTAAAACAAGACTGTATTCTATCTCCGCTATTGTTTATAGTAGTCATTGACTGGGTGATGCGAAAATGTTGCAGGGGGGAAAATTGTCATCGATTGGGTAGAAAATAGTCAACTAGAAGATTTGGATTTTGCAGATGATGTTGCCTTGTTAAGTAGAAACCACCAAGATATGCAAAGAAAAACAGACAACTTGTCATCTATAGCATCAAAAGTTGAACTGCAGATAAGCTATGACAAAACAAATATAATGAAGACACTTATGGCAAGTAATGCAGATATCACCCTGAAATCTAAAATGATAAAAATAACAGAGCCGTTCACCTATTTAGGTAGCAATTTTGATTGCACAGGAAATGTTAGAAAAGAAATTATGATACGAATTGGCAAAGCAACATCAGCTTTTAAAAGTCTAAATAAAATATGGAACTGCACGTTATATAGTATTAAAACTAAATTACGAATTTTCAATTCAAATGTTGTATCAATCCTGACATATGCCAGTGAGAATTAGAAAATGACTAAAGATATAGAAAGTAAGTTGAATGCATTTGAAAACAGATGTCTGCGAAAAGTAATGAATATAAAATGGAATTAATTCAGAAGAGGTGATGAAATCAGAGAAATGTCTGGTCAAT
Organism: Arion vulgaris; assembly: GCA_020796225.1. Taxonomy (NCBI): domain Eukaryota; kingdom Metazoa; phylum Mollusca; class Gastropoda; order Stylommatophora; family Arionidae; genus Arion; species Arion vulgaris. Next base: position 55,828,357 of record CM036754.1, read on the forward strand.
CACTAGTGACAACTATTATAAGAAAGAGAAGATGGAGATATGTTGGACACACCTTGAGGAGAAATGATCAACGAATATCAAAGCAGGCATTGCAGTGGGATGCAAAGGGTTCAAGAAAGAGAGGATGACCTAAGGAGACCCTGAAAGGATCTTTGCTGAGACTTTAGTCTCCTACTTAACAAACAAATGCATGACAAGGGTGAGACAAGAACACAGACCTGATCTTGGACTCTCAGGTTCGTGTGAGATGGTGAGCTATAACCACTTACGCTTATCAGCGTGTGTGAGTTGAGTTCATTTAATATTTACTTTGTAGATTTTTCTTTTTTTGTGCATACTATTTATTTGTGATATTTTTTTCTCTGTCAGTCAGAATATGCCTCGCAGAAAGAGAAACAAGAAAAGGAATAAGAAAGGTAGCAAGACGCGATCAGATGAACAACATAAAACCCAGGAAACTGAACATTATGAAGAGTCACTGTTACTTTTTGCTCACACTTGCAGCGAGGCAGCATCAGAATCAGGTGATGCTGTTAGAATGCCCTCATTCACTGGATCAATTACATATTTGTCATCTGATTTATCAATCAAACAACAAGATTCTTCAGATGTTGGAAATGCACTCTCTTTAAATGAGGATTTGTTTCATCATGAGTCAGCAAAGAAGTGCAAGGTACAACATGAGAAGAAGGAAACACAAGGAAATGTAACAAGAACTCCAGATTGTAGAACACTACTGAATGTCATTGCATCAGGAACACTTTATCAAGTCATTGAACTGCTTAAGGAGGGTCACACTTTCTCACAAGATGAACTAGATAATGCACTGATAGCAGCTTGTCAATATGGACACAAATACATCATCCAGGCACTTATTCGTCTTGGTGCAAATGTCCAATACAAGGACATAAATGGAAACACACCGTTGATGATAAGTGTCAGAAATGGCTTTATCGATATAGTTCGCTTTCTTCTTATGAAGAAGGCAGATATCAATACTTGTGATTCTACAGGCAATACAGCTTTGATTCTTGCCATAAGAGCTTCAGGATCCACAGAAATGGTGAAGGTTCTCCTAGCACAAGAAGGAATAAATATCAATCATCAGAACCAAGATGGGTATACAGTTTTCATGAAAGCTTTAGAGGTCATGGATATAGATACAGTGAAAATATTACTGGACAAACTTCCGATACGAATGAAAATAAGTATGGATAGATTCTTTCCCGTTTATGACAACTTTATTGCAGTCGAAGAATCTGTGAACTGTAAAGGAGACGACACAAAAATTGCTGACAAATATGGGATTGGAAATATTTGGAAACTTTTCAGAACAAACAGAGAAACAGGTTTACCATTAGCAGCAGCTTATGAAACATGTGACATAGAGTCATTTAATATCATGTTGGACTGTCAGTTTTCAGAAAGGTATAACATGAAAATATATATGGAAAACGAATTTAACAAAATAGTACATAACTTTAAAAAAAATAATGGCACAACTATTAGTGACAATGAAATGTCAATGATTCAAAGTCTCCTGAAATATGAACCAGACAGGGGCATAGCTTGGCACAGTTTATCTAATTTAATGTACGTTGCTATTGAACGAGGACAATACAAACTGGTTCAGTTGCTATGTAAACATTTTGATCAACAAGAACAATCTGATGATATTACTGACATTCAAGAACAGGCTTTGATAAAAGCTGCAGCAGTTGGTCAATGCGACATCATTCAACTTTTACTGAAATATAACACAAATATTGAGTCCTACACTTCTATGATCTATAATCCATCACCACTTAACTCTGCCCTCGGAAATGGTCATATAGAATGTGCAAAACTTCTTATTCAAAATGGTGCAAAAATAGACATCAGAAGTGCACTTCAAATTGTTGTGGATAAGCAAATGGTAAGGAGCATGAACTTTCTCATGGAAACATACAGACAAGAAATTGTGAGCTATATCTCAGAACTAGATTCACAAAGAAAAGAGCTACTATTCTCTGCTGCATGTAAAGGAAATCTGGAAATTATTGGACATATCCTTGATGCTGGTGCTGATGTCAATGGATCCGATTCTGCAGGACAGACACCACTAGAGGTATCAAAAGATGGCAATGTTGCTTCATTTCTAATTAGAAGAGGGGCAAATGTTAATCAAATAACATCCAAAAACAGCACACCATTATTAAATACAATTGAATATTTTGGCAACTATGATTCTTCTAATACTGAAGTGCTTGAAGTATTGCTAGAAAATGGAGCCTCTGTCAATGCAAGAAATGATGAACATAAAACACTGTTAATGCTGGCAGCTTCCAATGGAAAATGCAAGTCCATTCTGCCGTTATTATTAGACTGTGGTGCTAATTTAAATGATCAAGATAACGATGGTAATACTGCTCTTATACATGCTGTTTGTAGGGGCTGTTCACAGAATATGTCAATATTACTTCAGTCTGCCAAAAACAAGAATGACCTTGTCAATGTTCAAAACCATGCAGGAGTGACATCACTGATGTATGCTGCGATGAAAAGGGAACTTGAAATAATTAAAGAACTTATAGTCAATTATGGTGCGGATGTGAATATTAAAGATGTGAATGGAAATACTGCACTATTACATGCACTTACCTACTACAACGAACAAACTAAAGAACTTATAACAACTTTGATCAAAGCTGGGAGTAATGTCAACTGTCAAAACAATGATGGTCTCTCTCCATTGATGATAGCTTCTAGGGAGTGTTTATTGTATCCAATATCAGTTCTGCTAGATTCAGGAGCAGACGTTAATGCTGTCAGCATGAAGGATAACACAAAAACAGCAATTTCATTTTTCCTTTGTGAAACATATTTAAACAGAGGTGAAATCATTTGCCTTGAAGCTTTGCTCGAGAGAGGAGCTAGTATGTCATATTTAAACCCACATTTGTTTCATCAAATTATCGTAGTAGGAAAGATAGCTGTTGTTCCAAAGTTGATTCGAAATGGACTTGCACCATCAGATGTCAAACCAAGCAGATTATTGATTAGGGACATTGACATAATTCCAACTGTCTCACCACTCTGTGTAGCTCTGTTGGTCGGAAATGTTTCACTGTGTAGATACTTTTTTGAAAATCTGTTTCTAACTAACTCTGATGTTTCTTCACTGACTTCCAACAAAAACATTCGGCATATTCTTGAAATGAAAAAAAACCAAGAAAGTTTGGACTTTCTTAATGAAATATCCTCACAACCATTCTCTCTCTTTCAACTGACGTTTGTATCAATTTCATCTACTGTTGGCTCTTCCCCTGGACGTGAGCTCAGAATCAACATGTTACCCTTACCTCAAGTAATGAAAGACAAACTTCTATTTCAGTCAGAAGTGCTACCATTAAACATTCAATCAGAAAGTAGTGCAGCAGGACACCCTTTCTTACAACTGGACAGGACAGTTGAAGATATAGTTGTAGATGATAGTGATGAGGATTCAAGTGATGACAGCTATGTAGTAGGTAATGATTACTATGGTGATTCATGGGTTGACAGTTACGTAGGAGATAGTGGTTTTATTATGTGGTGACTACTATACATGATCACATTGACATTACAGTCACTCTAGTAATGATTATAATTCTGACTGAGAGCTTAACATGATAGCACTGACACTTAGAGACTTACATGATAGCACAGACACTGAGAGCTTAATATAATAGCATTGACACTGCGATCTTTACATGATATCACTGCGTGAGAGCAACATGATAGCACTGACATGGAGAACTTTATATGGTAGCACTGATACTGAGAGCTTAACATGATAGCACTGATGCTGAGAGTTTAACATGATAGCACTGAGAGCTTAACATAATAGCACTGACACTTAGAGCTTTACATGATAGCACTGGCATTGAGAGATTTACATGATAGCACTGACAGCTTCAATGATATTACTGACACTGAGAACTTGAAATGATAGCACTGACTCTGTTTAGTTGAGTTTTATTTGCATGTCCCACACATTTACTTTCTTGTCATTACTGATATTTTTTGGCTATATTTTCTTTTCTGTAGTCATCTATTTTGCCACTGGTGCTTTCAACATTCACTCTAATTTCATTGCTCTAATGAGCAGCTGAGAAGAATTTTCAGCAGTAAGTCCCTTTGAGACAGAGCATTTCACTATAATAATAGCCGTCCATCGCAAGCAATGATGACAACAGTCTCAGATGTGTGGTGCTGCACCTCTCTGGTGTGTGCGTAGGTGACTGTATAGAGTCCAATCCTAGAACACAACAATCCCCTATCATAGGTGTAGCATACATGATCAAGGTTAGACATGTTGGTGTTGTGTGTTCTGTCTTTTTGCACAGCTCATTTTCTTTGTGCCTCAACGACATGATGATTCTCAGCTATGCGGGTTCCTTTTGTGTTGTTACAGTGCCACATTTGGCATCTTGCAAGAGATTCCCAGCATGTGGTGTCTATATCGAAGCATTTCAGAGACACTTTAAGTGTCTTTAAAGCATTTTTCTGTCCTCCAGTAGAACGTCTGCCCCTTCAAGTTCACCATACACATCTATTTTGGGATGCGTTTATCAGGCATCCGAGCAACGTGACCGGCCCATATCACTTTGGCCTTCTGCAACAGAGTGTTGACACTTGAGATCTTTGCTCTTGTGAGGACTTCGCTATCTGGAATTTTGTCCTGTCAGTTTATTTTTAGTATTCTCCGTAGGCAGCTTGTGTGGAAGTGGTTTAGTTTTCTTGCGCATCTGCTATACACTGTCCATGTCTCGCTTGCGTACAGCAGCATGGTTAGCACTATAACCTGGTAAAACTTTCAGCTTTATAGCTACGCTTATTCCCTTCCGCTCCCACACAGTGACACATAGCCTTCCGAATGCAGCACTGGATTTGGATATCCTATTCTGCATTTCTTCCTCAGAGTTGGTAGCGAGGACGCAGTCATCAGCAAACAACAGGTTTGAGATAGTTGATTATTTTACCTTGGTGGAGGATTTTAACCTCCAAAGATGGAATAGATTACCATCTGTCCTGTATCTAATCTTTACCCCATGTTCGTCGTCTTCCCAAAAGACAGCCATGAGCATGGCAGCAAACATCATGCTGAAGAGTGTTGAGGCCAACACACAGCCCTGTTTGATGCAGTTGGTGACATGGAAGGCCTCCAACAGCTCCCCTTCATCAAGTACATGCGCCATCATGCCCTTGTGAAACTGTTGGGCGATCTTAATGAATTTCACTGGCATCCCCATTTTTCCATGACCTTCAATAGACCCTCTCTGTTGACTGTGTCAAAAGCCTTCGTCAGCACTTCACTACACTTACCTGAGTGGCAATCACAGAGCAAGTGCCATAACATTTTTGTATATATATACTTTCTCACTGCATTTGTGCACACATTCTGATTGCTGTAGTCTGCCTCTATACTGGTTGCCTCAGTCTTCAGCTCATTGACTTGCCAGACTGTTGTCTTACTCAGCTGTAGAAGAACCTGGTCAATCTTGATTTTTCAGCCACTGTTAACTGTACTTGTGTCACATTTATCTTGACCCCTTTCTCTTTTTCATATCCTGTATATAGCGTCTTCAGCTTCCACTGCAAGTATTGATGACCTTTCACAATTGATTTGTATGTTTATTTCAAGTCTGGCATCAGGTCATAAATATATCTGCTATCTATTAGTCTATTATATATTTGTCCCTATTATAGTCTTAGAATGGATGAGAAGACTCCCTTACCAATCCCTCATATGGACACCAGAGGGAAAAGAAACGAGAAGACCAAGAGGACTCTCGTAGAACCATCATCAGAGAGACTCAAGCGATGGGCCTAGCAAACATTAAAGACCTAAAACAGATAAACGAACCGCTGAGACATGAGAGCTATGACCTCTGCCCTATGCGCCGCCCACAGGCCCAAGAGGAAAGACTAACTAACTAACTATTATCTTTCCTTAGTGGGATTGTAAGCATCCTGTATCTACGTATGTTCATTTTCCTGCTCATTCATTTATTTATTTGTTATGTTATGTTATGTTATGCGATCAGCGTCATGGCACATTGGGCATTCCCATTCGTGCTCTGTCCTCCGTTGCAGCAGCCATCCCAAAGTCCATTTGCTCACAGTACCCATGAGAAGTTGATTACTATATCTTCTCTCTCTACCATGAAGCGACACTGTCTGGCATGTCCAAACTTAACGCCTAATTCTCGAACTCGTTCCAGTGTCTGAGACTTGCCCGTGTCATATAATTGAGAGCGTACCGCATTGATGATAGCGACTCTGTCCATATTTCTGCCCACTTGAGTCGGGGTACTATTTGCAAGAGAGTCAGCACGCTCATTACCCCGCACTCCAGCATGTCCAGGCGTGTACAGCCAAGTCATTTTCTTGAGATGTGATCTCCGAATGATGTTCACCCATTCCACACGCATACTTCCAGATTCAATCAGTTGAAGCATATTCATTATTTATTTGTAAATTGTTCTGGTGTCTTTTTTTCCCAGTGGTAAGATTTATAATTGATGAAGATTTAGAATTGATGGCTAATATATGTGTCAACGGCCACAAAATAGAAAGAGTTGACAACTTTGAATACCTTGAGGCATTGCTGACAAATGACGGAAATGCTATAAATGGAATTCAATGAAGGCTGAGCATTGCTTTGCAAAAACTAAAAGAACTAACTAACCTATGGGAAGGAACTGACATAAGAACAAAAATCATGTGTTTTTTTAGAAAAGAGACTAAATCGACAAGTCCTTATGTGGTCACCAGTTGGGAAAAGAAACGTGGAAGACCAAAGACCACTCTTCAAGAACCATCCAACAAGAAAGTAAACTATTGGGGTGTAAAACCATACAAGATCTCCAACTGCTAGCAACGAGCCACATCACATGGAGATCTAAGACCTCTGCCCTATGTGCCGCCTTTGGCACGAAAGGAACAAACTAACTATTTTTTCCTTGACAAATATGATTGTGAGACATGGAACATTGACAAAGCGACAGAGAAGATCATTAATGCCTTTGAATGCAAATGCTACAGAAGAGTACTAAGAATATCATGGACAGAGAAAAGAACAAATGTTTCTGTTCAGGAACAGCTTGATATTAAAGAGAGTTGGCTATTAAAGAGGATAAAAACAAGGAAAATTAAATATTTTGGACACATCAAACGACATGAGTGCCTAGAGAAAATAATTTTGGAGGGAACTGTGCCTGGAAGAAGAATGAGAGGAAGACCTAGAAGATGATGGGTGCAAAATGTCATTGACGATCTGAGAATGACTGCTGCTGACGCTGGTTAACTTGCACAGAATAAAGAGTTTTTCAGGACTGCTGTCATGGGAGCCACGTTCTGGAAGAGACAAGCTACTTGATGACGAAGATTTAAATTATTTTTATTTTAGTCAAATTTCCATCTCTATTCTGTATTTGTTTTGTTATTTCCTATAAACTCTGTTATAGTCTGCATTTTCTATTTCCTTCATTGTCTATTAATTGTAATATTTCATTTGTCATCTACTTTTGCTCTGCAGTCCATTTAATCTTTCTCTGGAATGATTTTGTCAATGGTTGGTGCATTTCATCTTTTTGCCAAAGTTTTTATGTGAGAGCTGCAGTAGTGTAGTAGTTAGTACACTTGCTTTGTAGGTGTTGTGTCCTAGTATCAAGTTTCACAGTGGGAGTAAGATTTTGTCAGACCATATTGGCTCTCAGACCGATCCAGTCTCAACTGAAGACCAGAGAAACACTAGGAAGTCAAGATGGCCAACATGATGCTCACCACATCATCCATTGTGTGACTTTAGTCAAAGAAAAGTACAGACTTAACACTGTAGTCTCCAATATAACTTAGTGGTAGGAAAACAGGATTTTTACTTTCATGTTTTTTTACTGTTCATCTGTGCTCTGAAGTTTTGATATAGCATTATATCTGTTCTCGCCGTGTGTTGCTGGGGTCCGCAGGAGTAAAGAATAGCGGCACTGCGACCTACAAGGCATGTCGTAAGAGACGACTAAGGTGGGGTTGGGCGTAGGGCTGGCTACCCTACACAGTAGCAAATTTTTACCACAAAATCCAACCAACCATGAACAAGTCACATAAAAATAAAATAATAACTATGCCCACCAAGAGGAAAGGAAGCTCTTCTAGAAGAGGTACGAAGTGATGCAGAGAAAGTCGCAAGTCTGCACCGCCTTTCACCTAGGAAAAGCTCCAGAATTGGCACCTGGAATGTTAGAAGTATGTATGAAATGGGAAAGACAGCTCAGGTTGTAAATGAGATGAAATACAATGGGATTGGCATCTTGGGATTATGTGAAACTAGGTTGAATGATGCAGACAAACAACGTCTAAACACAGGAGAAACAATGCTGTTCTCAGGCCATATGGAATAAAATGTCCCCAATAGTGAAGGTATGGCTTTAATGCTATCTAAAGAAGCAGAGAATGCACTAATAAAATGGGAAGCAGTGAGTCCTAGGATAATCACAGCAACATTCAGAACCACCAAAAGAAAGTATTCTTGAATATGACCCAGTGTTATGTACCTACCAACGATAAAGAGGAAAAAGTAAAGAGGAATTTTACATAAAACTTCAAAATATTATAGGTAATCAGAGAAATGAGAACATCAAAATTCTGATGGGTGACCTCAATGCCAAAATAGATTCGGACAACATGGGCTATGAGGAGATCATGGAGAAACATGGACTAGGGATAATAAACGAAAATGGAGAACTATTCACTAATTTCTGTGCAGCGAATCAATACGTTATAGGTGGAAGTGTCTTTCCACATAAAAGAATACATAAAGCAACCTGGGTATCACCAGATCACAGAACAGAAAATCATATTGACCACATATGCATTAACAAGAAATTCAGGTCATCTCTACAAGATGTGAGGGTTCTAAGGGGTGCAGATGTGGACTCGGATCACCATTTGCTGATATGTAAAATTAAACTGAAGCTTAAGCGATACATAACATCTCATGAACATAGACATCAATATAATGTAGGATACCTCAGAAGTCAAGAAACAAAGGAACAGTTCACGGTCACAGTCTCTAATAAGTATGAGGATTTGCGACAATTAGAAGATGGGGTGAGTGCGAAAGAATGCTGGCAGCAAGCCAAAAATATTTGGAATGAAACGTGCACAGAGGTATTGGGTTAGAAAGAGCAGAATCATAAGGCATGGATAACTCCAGAAACTCTCAAGGAAATAGAAGAAAGGAAAAAGAGGAAAACAGATTTAAATAATAGCAAAACTAAAACTGCCATAGCCCAGGAAAAATACACAGAAGCTAGCAAGAAAACGAAGAAGCAAATAAGATCAGATATTTTTTTTTTCCGATCCAGAAGCACTTGAGCTTTTGCTCGGTGCCATGGACATCGTAACCCTTCGGTTCGGTGCCACGAACACCGTAAATCTGGGGAACCTGTGGCTTTTTCTGCCATCCCGCGAATTGAACCCGCACACACAGAGGGATAGTCACCCGTAGTCCACGCGCTACGAACACGCTGGGCAGACGGGCAGAGGTCAGATATAAAACCATGCTTAGAAGACCTAGCAAGAGAAGCGGAGGTAGCTGCAGCAAAAGGAAACCTCATGAATCTTTACAACACCACTAGAAAACTAGCAGGAAAATACAGTCAATCAAGTGGGTTGATCAAAAAATAGTAGTGGGGAAACTATCACTAATGTTATAGATCAAATGGAAAGATGGATGGAATACTTCAGTGGTTCCTGAACAGACCAGAGCCTACAAACTCCAGTGGTATTCCAGTGGAGGTGGTTAAAACCAACATAAACACATCTACAGAAATACTGTAGAAATTATTTAGCAGAATCTGGGAGACTGAAGAAATACCAGCAAATTGGAGAGAAGGATACCTGGTGAAGCTACCAAAGAAAGGGACCTTCAGAAGTGTGAAAACCATAGAGGAATAATGCTGTTGTCAGTACCTGGGAAAATACTAAGCAGAATCATCCTGGAGAGACTGAGAGGTGCCATCGATATAAAACTAAGAGATCTCCTCTTCTTCTTCTTGCGTCGTTCTTACGACCAATTTTAATCACTCTTTGCAATATGTTTGATCTTTGACAAGAACTTGTATATGTTGCACATTAGTTTGGTAAGCCCCTAAACGCATAGACTTCTACACGTTTAGGACACATGCATCCGATTTCAGCCAAACCTCCTTAGTCGCCTCTTCGACATGCGTGGCAGGTAACAGTGGTTCTATTCTTTACACTCCAAATTTGGGCCCGGTAACCACTCTGGCGAAACTAAGAGATGAACAGGCAGGCTTCTGACCAAATAGATCCTGTGCTGACCAGATAGCCACATTACGCAGAATAATAGAGCAAAGTATTGAATGGAAATCCCCACTTTATATCGGATTTGTGGATTATGAGAAGGCTTTTGACAGTATTGATATGGAAACCCTTTGTAAATTAATGAGGCATTATGGAATCCCACAGAAAATTATTAACCTAATAAAAGCAACATATACAGATATGAAATGTAGAGTTCTTCATGAAGGTAAACTAACAGACACTTTTGGAATAGAAACAGGAGTGCGTCAGGGATGTCTTCTATCACCTTTGTTGTTCTTACTGACAATAGCCTGGATTATGAAGACCACAGTAACTAACACCATAAATGGAATCCAATGGACTCAGACAGAGCAACTAGAAGTTCTGGACTTCGCTGATGATATAGCCCTTCTGTTACATACATGAAATCAGATGCAGGATAAGCTAAACACACTGAATAAAAAGTCCAAGCAACTAGGGCTGAACATTCATAAGGGAAAGACAAAGATAGTGAGAATTAACCAAGCAAATGACAACTCGATCTCCCTGGGTGAAATCACGGCCTTCTCTATTTACGATGGCCACGGTGAAATCCCACTTCAAGAGGTAGAATTATACAGATATTTGGGCAGCAATGTAGACAAAGAGGGTGGAACAGATAGAGATGTCAAAATAAGAATACAGAAGGCAAGAGTAGCTTTCATTGGAAACATGAAAGTCTAAAGCAATCAAATCTATAACAAAGATTCGGATATTTAAATCTAATGTTAAAGCAGTTCTACTGTATGGGTCAGAAACGTGGAGAACAACTAGAACAATAACGCACAAATTCCAAACATTCATCAATTGGTGTCTGCGCAGAATAGAGGGACTAAGATGGTATGATAGGGTCACCAATGAGGAACTTATGGAGAAACAAGACAGATTCCAGTGAACACACAGGTTAAAAAAGACGCTGGATAGGACACATTTTGCGAAAACCTGAGGGAATATAACAAGAAGGGTCCTTGCCTGGAACCCACAGGGACAGCGAAAGAAGGGAGGCCGAGAAATACATGGAGACAAGATTTGGAGGCGGAAATCAACAATATAAAGAAGAGCTGGAGGAGCTGCAGGAGATAGCTAGAGATAGGAAGACTTGGCATGAGTTGGTTGAGGGTCTATGCCCCAATCCGGGTAAAAAGGCAAAGAGAGAGATATTGTATCTGTTCTGCACAGTGATGCTATATCTCTCAACAATTTCTCTATTTAATTCAAGTAATGGTAAATATGGATATTTTATCAAGGTATAGAAAAAAAAATATAGTGAGCGTCTGTAGCTCAATGGTAGTGAGCTCGATCGTAGCCAAGCGTACCAAGTTCAAACCCACGGGCAAGTTTGGAAGCAAATTAGTTTTGTTGGATTTTCTTGAACTGTAAAAATAGACATCACTGTTCAGAAAGCATATAAGTGGTGCCTAGAAAATTGACGACTCATTTACTATTGTTGATGGTTACTTCCTGTAAAAAGGATACGTCACAATTTTCATTGTTTTCAATGGTGTAAATGTGGATATTTTATCAAAGGTAGAGAACATATAGAATATATCAAAGAAAATTAAACAACTAAAAAAATAACGAAATGAAACATGGCCTCATGAACAAAGCTTACAGACCAAGCTATGGGAACTCTCGAAGAACTCCAACTGACATGCAGCTTCATAGAGGCAACCCATCTCATGATTTAGGCGAGCATACGAAACCGAACGCAAAGAAGAAGAAGAAGAAGAAAACAACTAAAACAGTATGAAAAGGAACTGATGAAAAAAACAAACATCAGAATAATAAGAAATTGAGATACTTACAGTGAGGGAGTCTCTATGGTTAAGTGGTTAAAACATTTGCCGGTCACTCTGAAGGTTGGAGGTTCAAATTCAGACCGAGTGGCATGTAAAAATTTTTCATGAGATCCGTATGATTGTTGCTGGAGCTGTAGAGTTTGTGTTTTGGACAACACTCACTGTAGATAGTGTACAGGGACAAAGCAGTATGGGGAAAACCTGGTGCAATAGACCCTTTCTAATATTCCTAGTGACAGCGTGTGTGAATCAAATCTAAAGCAAATCTCATAAGAACGATTTTATGGCCAACACTATGTTACCAGTGTCAAACATGGCCAATAACAGCAGCTAATGAACGGAAAATCATAACAGAGATGAGGTGTCTTAGAAGAGCTGCAGGTGTGACAATAAGAGACAAAATTTAAAATGAAGAAATCAGAATGACTGGATGTTAAACCAGTCATGTAATTCATAAAAGAACAACAGATTAAATGGTTTGGACTTGAAAAGACTATAATCAAATGTGCTAGTATTATTACAAGCGACCTTTCATTGGCTGGTAGCGACCATGGGTATCAAAATTTTGCCTCTAGGTGGCGCAATACATATTTCTAAATAATCTTCTAGAGTAATTTCCATAAGCACATTTTGCAAGATGAGGATATGGTAGCTACTAAGCAATCTAGAGTTTTTTCCCCAAATTTATGAAACGCTCGTAAAAAGCTTTTTCAATTGAGGCACAATTTTTAATTACTGCTGGAGTGCTCTGTCGCTGACATTTTTGACTAACAGTTGTTGCAAAGCAAAGTGGGTGGGCGAATGAAGACACTAAAATTGATGTTGAATCGATCCAGCAATTTAAGCAGTTTGGAGTTACTCATTGTACAAATAGAACTGGACACATGAGTGATTAGTGTCTTTAACACTTTCAGTGCCACACCTTTTTCAACCAAGTCTGGCCCAGTGCCACACTATTTTTGGATATCATCAGTTTTCAGGGTGATAATTTCAAAAAACATATAAAATAAACTAATAAACATAGGACTTTGAGACTCTGGTATAATGTTCATATATGAATTGGCTTTACGATTTGGACATTATCGTGTGACCTTGGAATACGTGACCTTGGCGGCCATCTTGGATTTAACCTATTTTTTGCCAAAAACAAGGGTACAATCAAAAATAATTCTTAAGAAATAGATAATTGATCTCAAAACTAGAGAAAGTTATCAAATATGTTAGATGACATGATATGAAACATTATTTTATGCTTATCTGGTATGTAGCATGTATTTTTAGTGTCATTTGTGTACCTACAAGTTGTCTGATTTTTTTTGCACAAAATAAAAATTGTGAAAAAAGATAGTTTTGGTTATTGTTATTTATAAGCATAATACATGTAGTTATGTCTTGACATGTACAGTACTACTGACCTGTATATATGTACATTATATTTACAATATAATCCAAGAATTATTGCTGCAACTGCTGTTGGCGTTGCTCCAAACGTGCACAGAATTTGGTATCGGTTTCTGCTCATGACTTTCGTGAATGGCGTCTGGGTAAGCCAATGAGTAGTTTCCCAATAATCATATAATGCAGGTTTTTTACACAATCCCATTGCAATTTGAAGACCAATAACAGCTTCAACTTCCTCAAATGATGTAGACTTCCACTTCTGCTTACGGGATCTATCAGAATAGCTGTTGCTGTTAGCATGTTGTTCTGCATAATGATTCGTTTCTTGAACAATTAGGCTGATTACATCATCGGTAAAGTACAGTCTGAAATAATCTCTCACTGAAAAATTTGAGGTGTTTACTTGACTGCCCTGTTCAAGACCATATTGTGGAACCCACTTCTGTTCAAAAACATCATGTTCACTCTCAAAAATGATCCAATTCCATTTGTTTTCTGCTTGATTTGGTCTAACAGTGACAGTACCACGCCCCGTTTTGAGATGAGGGTCCATCACCTATGCCTGCACCACTGGGAATATCCGCGATCGATCTATAAATATCGTCACGTGAATCAAAGTCCAAATCTGTATCACATTCAGATCCCGTTTGGTCACTATCACTGGCTAAAATGTCCGAATCGGAGTCATTTTGGACATTACTAACATCAGCTACATCGCTCATTTTGAAGATCGTTGTTTACTTATGAAAGATCGCGAAAAATTCAATAAAAATAGGACTTACTGTATTTTTAACACGCGCTCGCTAGATCCGCCATTTTAGAAAGCTACTCTGAACAATACGGAACTAGTTCGTAATGTAATAACGGTGTATGGTAAGCAAAACTACCCGTTTTAAAAAGTCGTATCTCCCGAGGACAAAAGTCTACAACAGTCGTCCGTGGCACTCAAAGGAGTTCAACCTTCGCCGACTTTTGTCGTCGGTGGCACTGAAAGTGTTAACCAGCAAGCCACAAGAACCATCAGTATGCATTTCCTTCAACATCTGCTGGGGGAGACTGAGCACCTATGGGACTGCTCAGGATGCAATGATGTCAGTTTAGTAACCAATAACTAACAGAAAGGGACTAAGCACCAACAGGACGCCTTAAGAACATAGATGTTTCAAGTCCACAATATATATATACAAAATGCAAACAGCTGATGTGATTTGTATGATTTTAATGTCTTCTAGAATACATCAATACACATCAAGGACACCCATAAAAACAAAACAAAAATGGTAGCTTTACCTCCAACATTGAAATACACAGATACTATTTGAATTACATTTGAAATATAAATTTTTGTGTTTGCTAATGACAATAACAGGTAGAAAAACCGTGCTTAAATTATAAAAGATAAATAATAACATAACTGAGCTGCAATTAAATGAATAACATCAATTTTTACTAATCCTATTGTAATATTGTATAATTTCAGTTCAGTCCTGAACGATATTTTCACACATTGGACAAGTCCATACTTGATCCGTCCTCCAATGCAGCAGCAATCTTAATGTTTCCCCACACACTGTACCCAGGTGATGTTGGTTATATTTTTTCTCTCTATGCAGTCCTTATTCTTCTTCTTGCTTTGCCGCTATGAATTCAGGCGTAGTCAGGGGGTCCGATATGGCGTTACTGATTTCTGTGTGAAGGCTTGCTTTCCTTTTTATCAGTGTTTCCGTCATACAGGCGTGCCTTCTCCGACTTAAGAGCTATACAGTCATGATGTGCTTGTCCGCATTTAACCCCCTCATTTCAATCAGATGGTTCAATGTTTCTGTTTTCCCTTATGTGGAGTGAAGGACATTAATGAGGTCTGCCCTATTTGTACTTTTTTCACTTGCAATTGGAGCACTGGTTAGAATAGTTCTCTGATGGATAGTGGATGTGAAAAGAAGGCCTGGACGGACAAAGGAAACATGGAGAACTGTGGAAAGTGAGTTGTAAGATTGTGGCCTGGCATCTAAAAGAATTTTTTAAAAGGTGGCAGAACGGCAACAATGGTAATCTCTTGTGGAAGCCTTATGTGTCAAACAGGACACAAAGAGAATATATGTAGATAGACATATGTCAAATGTTCCCACTATATAACAATACAAAGTCCTCTATATAAACATCTATATATAAAATGGCCACCATGCAATGTGCTCTGTTTGGAGTAAAGTCCATCTGAATGGTGAGGGACACGGGTGATAAGAAAGGCAAGTCTTCACACAAATATCAGTCAGAGGCATCTTATTAGGCGGCATGACTATGCTTCAATTCTAGCGAGTGAATGGGGAAAATTTTTTACATAAATGTTAAACTTTCAAAATGTTTTTTAGTGTTTCCTTTAGTTTTATTTTTTGTTTTATAAACTTATAATGGTTATCAGAACGAACATAAAACTGTGATACTTCTGTTTTTAGTGTTACTTTAGTTTTATTTTTGTTTTATAAACTTATAATGGTTATCAGACAACATAAAACTGTGATACTTCTGTTTTTAGTGTTACTTTAGTTTTATTTTTTGTTTTATAAACTTATAATGGTTATCAGAACGAACATAAAACTGTGATACTTCTGTTTTTAGTGTTACTTTAGTTTTATTTTTTGTTTTATAAACTTATAATGGTTATCAGAACGAACATAAAACTGTTATACTTCTGTTTTTAGTGTTACTTTAGTTTTATTTTTTGTTTTATAAACTTATAATGGTTATCAGAACGAACATAAAACTGTTATACTTCTGTTTTTAGTGTTACTTTAGTTTTATTTTTTGTTTTATAAACTTATAATGGTTATCAGAACGAACATAAAACTGTTATACTTCTGTTTTTAGTGTTACTTTAGTTTTATTTTTTGTTTTATAAACTTATAATGGTTATCAGAACGAACATAAAACTGTTATACTTCTGTTTTTAGTGTTACTTTAGTTTTGTTTCAATTTTATAACCTATATGGCCACCAGATCAGACATGACTGCATTCTTTCAGAACCATTTCTTTTAGCAGATGGTGAATGTATGCTGATCGTTCCCGTAGACTGACAACCTTCATCTGTACTCTCATGTTGCTCTTTCTAGTCACTATACATACAATTGATCCCACATTCTTGTTATCTTTTCTGTCTTGCTTTAAAGACAATAATATACACCCAAGAAAATAATAATAAAGTACTTAAAAGTAAAATACAAAGAAAGTTACTAATATGGAAGTCGAACATCTCATCTAACAATAAAGGGCACATCCTTCTCTTTTAGTTGTGCAGGATGGTGTCAAAAGCTTGTTGAATGAATGGATAAATGTCCTGCACTCTTGATTTCAGAGACAACTGGAATGGAGTTAAAAACAAGTAAATTTAAAATGATATTGTTAACAGGGCTGTACACAAAGAAACCTTATTAAAATAATAAGAATCAGACAATCAAGGTTCTTCGAACATATATTATGAAGTGGAGGTTTAGAACATTTGGTAACAATGGGTAAAATTTAGGAAAGGAGAGATCGTGGAAGAAAGAGGGAGAAGATGTTGGATGGGCTGACATTATGGTTCGACAAAAGATCGACGCTAGAACTGATTAATTGCATCAATGAGAGAGAGTTGTGGAGAGGCATGATTGTCTATGGTGGCAGGCAGACGCTTGGTTGATTGATTTATAAGGAAAAATTTCTTTAATGATAAAGAATATAATGTTCTTATTAATTCCAATTGCCCGTCTGTCCAGCGTGTTTGTAGCGCGTTGGACGACGGGTGACAAGCTCCTATGAGCGGGTTCAATTCTGAGGGCTGGCAGAAAACCACAGGTTCTCCAGATTTATGGTGTTCATGCACCGAACTACGATGTCCATGGCACCGAGCCAAAGAGCTCAAGTGCTTCTGGATCAGGAAAACAAAATTAATTCCAATGTGCTTACACAATACTCAAAAACATCATCTAGCCAGTTCCTGTTGGAATTTAGCTCCCATGACAGCAGCTATAAATGCTTCCTTGTCCTGTGCAAGTGTCTGTCACAGTCATACCTAACTTGTCTATGATATCTTGTACTAATCTTATCCTTGGCCTCTCCATCTGCTCAGTACCATGCCCTCCAGAATGATCTCCACAGAATCCTGTCGTTTTACATGTCCAAAATATTTCGTTTTTCTCTTTTTTATCAACCTCTTCTCTTCAATTTTAAGCTGTTGCAAAATGGACATATTTGTTCTTTTTTTCTGTCTATGGTATTTTGAGTACTATTCTGTAGCCCATACATTCAAAGTGTTTAATCTATTTTTCAACTGTTTTATCACTAACGCATGTGTTCTAATCATAGATAACTATGAAAAAAAATACAAGATCTTAACAATTAAAATTTTGTCTTTATAGCAGTTCCTTCTATATGCTTTTTTAAATGAACTAAATCAAAAATCGCTAATATTGGTAAAATATATATAATACAGGGTATATAATACAGCTAATACAGGGTGTTCAACTTAAAAGCAGCCCCAGTCATAAATAGAAATTTGCCAGGCACGCATTGCATCTTGTCTATTTACTATTTAAACCGGTTCTGACTAGCTTGTCCTACGTCACATTTGTTCATCGCCCTTCCCGCACTACAATTACACACCATCACACAACCTTGACCTATACTACGTCATAACTGAACCTTCCCATTTCCATACACAAATGCCAGATTAGCTCCATTCACAGGCTGCTTTTAAGTTGAACACCCTGCATATGCATCAATAAAACTAAATATCTAAAAAGTAAGTTGAATGCATTTTAAAATCTTTTTTTCTTTTCACCAATTCTGTTTTGCCTCACAGCGTCAGGATAACATTTGCAAACAGATTGAGAAAAACAATGAACACAAAATGGGACAACTTCAGAAGAAGAGATGAAATCGAAGAAATGTCTGGTCAACCACTAGTAGACCCTAACCCTACCTTCAGAACGCTAAGCAAATAGATTTATCCCTTCGCCACATAGACATCTCCTCCTGCGTTTGATGATTCTGAAACTCCTCAAGTTCCAACTATGCTGGATTAGCAAGATCTAACATTCTTACGATGAAATTTATGATCTCAAAATACTTACAGTAAAGCTTGTCATCCCTGGCTGAATTTTAAGCTCAGCCAGAACTCGAATGCCGTTGGTCAGAGACAAAGACTGGTACAGCATATCCTGTCCCTCCACATTACGCTTGGCAATGGTAAAGATATTGTTGTTACGAAGCTTCTGTGATACAGTGTCTGATAGAAAGAATAATGAAACAAATATAAACATGATGTCGCAAAGAAATAATAAACATGTTATAAAAGAACATGCCAAGAAGTGCATGGCCGAATGGATTCGAACGAGGCTCCAATGCGGGAGACCTGTGTTCAATTCACGGTAAAGCCAAGGTTTTTTTCT
This sequence comes from Arion vulgaris, assembly GCA_020796225.1. NCBI lineage: Eukaryota > Metazoa > Mollusca > Gastropoda > Stylommatophora > Arionidae > Arion > Arion vulgaris. The sequence continues at coordinate 55,847,370 of CM036754.1, forward strand.
GTTGTGGGCATAAATGAAAAACCCTACCTGAATAGCTTCGTGGCGACTGCATTAGCCATGCGGCCATTAAATTCCTTAGGCTCTTGTCCTATCTGTCCTACACCGCCCTAAAAAAAGCGGTTCTACAGGCAGTAATGACAAATTTATTTTAAATAGAAAGACGCTGCAGATCTAGTACAAAAAATTAATGAAATTGTTAGTAATCAAATAACTATGCGGGCAGAACAGCAAGCAGTGGTGAAATGACATAAACTTGCACGCTTCAGGCCTGTGAGCAGACATGTCTCCTCAAAAACAATTATTTCGAGAAAAGTCAAGGGGGTATGAAAGAGGAAGGCAAAGAAAAGCATATACTGACGACTCTGAAGTCGGAGAAGGCATGCCTGTTTGGCGGGGCGACACTGATAAAAAAGGAAAGCAGGTCTTCACACAAGACTCAGTCTAAAGGTGAAGGATTGACTTCATTGCACCAGGTTTCCCTACATGGTTCCATCCCTATCGGCAGAAATTCTGAAAGTCTTGCACAAACTCAGTAGCTTCAGCAACAATCATAGGCAATCACATGAAGAAATTCACATGTGATTCGGCCCGGATTTGAACCCACAAACATCAGAACAACAGGCAAAATGTCTTAACCACTTCGCCATAAGTACAGTATCTTGTAAATCGATATATTGTAAGTACAGTATCTTGTAAGTTGAGATATCAAAATTGTGTAATACATGTAGATAACTAGTGACTCAAAAAATGTAATAGTAGAACTTTCTGTGTTTGTTTGTCCAGGAAGAGTAGACAGACTGCAGTAATGTAGCCTATTACCAGGGCTATCACTTGGAAGTGGAGTATGGCATTGATTATCTCTGGTTGTCTGACTTCTGCCATCTCATTAACTGCCTTATACATTCCCTCTCCTCTCTCTAGACTGTGACACCCTTGGTGTTTACAGCAGCAACCAAAGTACAATATTCTTCTCTGTCCTTGGTCGATCTTCTTCGATGCTACATATCAACAACATATTAACCATTCTTTGCGATTTGTATATGAACTGAGCCTAAGAGTGAATGTACGTAGTGCCAGTTATGCACCTACAAATAGGCCAGCACATCCGATTTCTGCAACATTTTTATTTACTAAGGTAACTTCCTAGGCCCTATCTCAGTAGTTTCTTACGACATGCCTTATAGGTTGCAGTATTACTGTTCTTTGCTTCCCTTGCAGACCCGGCAACAAACGGGCGGATCTCGATGTTGTGTTCCAACTGTGGTTAATATCCTTTTCAGTTCCCATTCTTCTTCCTAATAATATTTCTTCTTCTTTCTTATGCCTTTTTAAACTCGGTTGGGGCATAGACCAACTCATGCCAAGTCTTCTTATCTTTATTTATCTCTTGCAGTCCTTTCCAGCTCCTCTGTATGTTGTTAGTCTCTGACTGCATGTATTTCTAGGGCTTCCTCTCTTTTGCTTTCCCTGCAGGTTCCAGGAAAAGGCAGTTCTTGTTATATTCCCTTGGGTTTCTCAAAGTGTGTCCTATCCAGCGTCTTTTCTTCGCCTCTTGGTTCACTGGGATCTGTCTCGTTCTTTCTATAGTTCCTCATTTGAGACAATATCTTCTTCTAACCAGGGCTGCGAGTTTTGACTCTTGGGCAGCCAATGCCAAATTGTAGAATCTGCATGTGTTCTGTAATTGTGTAAGACTAGTATAAAGGGTATTATGAACAGATAGGTGTGGTGGGAGGAGTTCTTGTCTAGCTGTATATAGTCCAGGGCATTCAAGCAAGATATGATGTACTGTCTCACATGAGTGACTGCACTTTCTACAGTGTGGTAGGTGTGTGGGGTTTATTCTGTTTAGGTGGTAATTCAGACCAACATGTCCTGTTCTTAACTGAAAGATAGGGCTTTGATCTTTTCATTGTAGTAGATTTATATTGTCCTTAGGGTTTGGTCTATTCATCTCTGCATACATGTCCCGACCAGTCATCCCCATAGCCCATTGGTTCAGCCAATCTTCTCTGGAGTTGTTTTTCAGAATCTATTTTATACTTTGTTTGCTAACAGCTTTGTCTACTTGTGGTTTTGATAATCTCTATTTGGCCAGATGGTCTGTTTTGTCATTTCATGGGATGTCTGCGTGCCCGTGACCATATGTAAAAAATATTTACAAGCTTCTAAATTATTTATAGTTAGTTTTTTTCTACTCCTGCTTTAGAAATGTGTACCATACCTGCATTGTGCTGGACATTAGTGATTGTGGACTGGACCTCATTTTGAGCTGGAATCTCCTTCCACGAAGAGAGGAAATCCTTCTTATCCATTTCACCTTCTTCTGTAAACAGCACATGCATAGATATTTGACAGCTGTAGTAGAAAACTCCAATGTTGTTCTTCACAGCAACCTGAAGGTGAAATTCAACATAAAGAGGTAATAAAAAGAACCTGTTTTCATATCATGTGGTTTATTGGGAAATACGGTGTTAGGTAGTATTTCTTAAGGAAAGAAAAGACTCAGGCAGTGTATCTTCCATGCTTTTTTTTCCTTGGCAGCAGGTAACCATACCTATAACAATTGAGCATCAATTCAAGTATATGACAAGTGATCTTCAATTTCACCCTATCCCAACATGTGAAATGAACTGTTTAAGAAAAGCCTGACATTTCACGAGTTTATGTACCAATATTAAAAATCTCACTGACAGCTAAATAACAGATGATCAACAGAATTTTCATGTCTACTTTGTGTTATCAGAGCCAAACATGGACAATGAGAAAAGCAAAATCGCAAAAAAATAAAATATGATATGCAATGCTTATGAAAAGTTACCAAGAACACCAGAAAGACAAGATAGTTACCAACATCAGCATAAGAAAGAAAGTTGGGACAGAACCTTGCTTGAATTACATTAAGAAATAAAGAATGAAGTGGTTTGGCCACTTAATAAGTAAGCAGCCAAACTCCACAATATACAGAGTCTTCTACAACAGAACATCAGGAACGCAGGCAAGAGAAGACCACAAAAAAGATGGTTAGATCGCATCTCAGAATATTGTCCCCAAAAAAAATATCACCCAAGCCACTTGAGCAGCGCAAGACAAATACATAAAACCTCAACACTGGGCAACAACCCGGTAACAGTGTGATGACAAAAGAAGTTCAGTACTGGTGTATTCACTTTATTCCTGATGGATCAAATGCCCAAATTTTACAGCTCCACTAAAAACTAGGCACAACATCCACAGGCTCAATCACAAAGAGAAGGAATGTACTTAAAGACTGACTGGATTTCGTCAGGTTTCTTGTACACAGCTCAGTCACTCTCTACAGAATTAGAACGTTATGAAACAGAAAACCATGAGACTGAACAATAACCCAATAAAAGTGTCTTCTTCACCTTTCACTCCCAACAGAGCACAGGTCTTCAACAAACTTCTTTCAGCTGTTCCTCTCTCATGCCATCCCTTCCAATTCTTTCCATGTTTTACCTATCCTTTTAATATCAGCCTCAGCTCTCTTCTCCAGATCTGTCTAGGCCTTCCCCTGCTCCTCTTACCCTGCGAGTTCCAAAACAGTGCCTGTCTTGCAACGCTTTGGTTTTCTCAATGTATGTCCTATCCATTTCCAGCTTCTCTTCCTGAGCTCTTTCTCCACTGGTATCTGCATTGTTATTTCTGTGAGTTCCTCATTTGTAATCGTATCTCATACCATCTCAGTCTCTCTATTCTAAATAAACATCTATTTATGAAGATCTGTAGTTTTCAGGTGGTTTCTTTGTTGTCTTCCATGTTTCCAAGCCATAGAACAGCACTGAGTTCAAATTTGATTGAAAGATTCTCAGCTTTGTGTTTGTTTTGATCTCCCTTAATTTCTATATCTTACTCAATGCAATAAAGTTTCCTCTTTTTGTATTCTTATCTTGACATCTTTGCTTGTTCCTCCTTCTGTGTCTATGTTGCTTCCAAGGTATGTGTATGATCAGTAACAGTGTGCTGACAACAAAAGAAGATAAAAGATGTTCATTTACTATACTGTATATTGTAACCTTCTATTGTGCATCTCCAGGGATGGTGGAATTGGTTGTCCACTCTTGTCGTTGCGACGGATGGGAGCTTTAATTGCGTCAGGGCCAGATGAATCACCCTTGTGGTGTTATAATATGTGTTTATTTAGTGTGGTCTTGATATTGACTATCCATCTATTTCTTGGGCTTCCCTTGACTTTAGTACCTGATCTCTTTCTATTGTATGCTGTTATTGGTGGCTAGTTGTATTCCATTCTCATTAAATGTCCAAACCACTGCATTTGTTGTCTTTCGATGTATTCGGTGCATGATGTTATGCCCTCTGCTTCTGATGTGTTCATTTTGTAGTCTATCTTTCCTGGTGACTCCCACTGCATAAGACAAAAACATAAAACCACAACACTGGGCAACAACCGGTAACAGAGTGACGACAAAAAAAAGAAAGATGTTCATATACTATACCCCGAGGGTTACGGGCCCAAATTGGGGTGTAAAGAATAGAACCACTTTTACCTGCCATGCATGTCGTAAGAGGCGACTAATGAGGTTGGGCGTGGGGCTAGCTACCCCACACCGTAAAACACTAGATGGCTACAGAACGGAGAGCAACCGAGTAAACACTAGCTGAAACCAGACACATCGCCGAAGCACCAGAGCTCCAAATGGTGCTGAAGATGTAATATAAAACACACCAATGCTAAGGCTGCATGAATCAGATTTCCACATGAATAGAATTTATGGGGAGATCTCGTACAGCGGTCAGGGCGGTGATCGCGAGAGATATACTATACTGCATTTCATAATCTTCTACAACTTTGAGCTAAATATACCTGCAATATGGTAAGGGGTTCCATCTTTTGAATCTGTCCTTGGGTGTTGAGTAGAAGAGAGGTGCTTGCACTCTGGTTTGAAGGAATAGGGGACTGGATCTGAAGAGGACTGGCAGGTTGGAGTCCAAAACTGTAAGAAACAGAAATTCAATATTCTTTCACCATTCAATATTCTTTCACACACAAATGCATTATTTATATATCAGGGCACAATGCATTACAAATATATCTTAACCAAAAAATTGTAAATTAAGCCCATATTTTTCTTTGACCAATGTCAAATGATGATAATGTTGTCAACATCACGCTGGCTATCTTTATTTACCAGTGTTTCTCCGATACCCAATTGAGAATGGATCGATCTGAAAGCAGCTACAGAAAAATCCTCAATTCCACAGAATTTAATTCTAACAACTGCTATTCATTAACTCTTAGTGGACCAGGGCAAAAGCCATGTTTTCACAAGCCATTTGTTTTTAGAATGCCCTTTAGTGTGGCTCCTGGTAAAAAGATGTCCAACACAAAGCCACATAGTGTGGTGTTTGGTTCAGGAGTTGACACATTTAAGCTGATATTGAAGAGTTGACTGTACAGTAAGAAATACAAAATTAAACAACAACTTACCTGTTTTTATTTAACTGTATTGCAAAACCTAACATCGGCTGCATTGCTTTGTTTGTAAATGTCAGTTCCATATATATCTTTTTGTTTCGTCTTGTAAATGTTCCAGTGACTTCCATACCTTTTCCCTTGGCAGCAGGTAACCATACCTATAACAATTGAACATCAAATCAAGTCTATGGCAGGTCATCTTGAATTTCACCCTATCACAACATGGGAAATTAACTGTCAATGTTACAAGACGGGATAGATTGAGAAATGAGAACATTAGAAATGTCATTGGAATCATACCATGCATCCAACATATTAGAAAACAAATAAAATGGTTCAATCATGTAATGAGAATGAAATCAGATCTACTACCATCTTGTTTCTATAACAACCGGCAACAGAGCCAGACCAAGAATTCAACAGATAGATCTTCTACTTCTTTGCGTTCAGTTTTGTATACTCGTCTAAACCATGAGATGGGTTACCTCTATAAAGCTGCATGTCAGTTGGAATTCCTTGTAAGTTCCCCATAGCTTGCTCTGTAAACTTTGTCCATGAAGCCATGTTTCGTTTCGTTGGTGTATGTATGATGGACAAGACCACAGGATGTGCTCTGGAGTCTGTGTTTCTGTCTGACAGGCAGACTTGCAGTCTGAGCAGGCTTTATTCTGTGCATGTGATGGTTGAGCCTGCAGTGACTTGTTCTTAGGCAAAATATTTTCGGCAAATAGATAATAACATAGATATCTGCAACATCAAAAACTAACTACAGAGACAACACACCTGACAGGATCGAAAACCAAAACTCCCCACAATGCTTCACAGCACATGTGGATAAGACAAGACATCTTCAAATTAATGACATAAAATATATATCTCTATCTTGCTAAATTCTTCTTCTTTGCGTTCGTTCTTATCAACCAAGTTAATCACTCTATGTGATTTGTGTGGTTTACACCAAGAACGGGAATAAATTAAACATTGGTTCATAGGCTGTAAGCTTTACTTCCGTACTTAAGTTTAAACATAGTGGGGTCCCTTCATGGGAATTTGAAATTGGGTTTGACTTCCTTAATCTATCCGTGCAACCCTTATCCTTACATCCCTTATCTATCCTTACAATCCTTATCCACATTGCAGTGATGCAGCCTATTACCAGGGTCACCACTTGAAGGTGGAGTAGGGCTTCTGACACTTATTCCTTCCCCGAGCGACAGACATTTCCTTCTATTTAAGAAAAACCTGACGTATCATTGCTTCCCCGAGTGACAGACATTTCCTTCCATTTAAGAAAACCCGACTTATCAGCCCCTGCTTCCCCTGAGTAATATCTACAATACTGTCTTACCTCTTGAGGAGGAGTGTATGATGATGATTGGGCAGAGGTACCAAATATATCACTCAAGCCTCCCAATGTGTCCATGCCGCCTCCACCTCCACCAAGCTATAGAAAAAAAAAGTGATTTTGTAATTTATCTTTTGACATCTTGCATATAAATATAAGAGAAATGAGTGGCCAAGTAGCTAGGGAATCAGCTTTTACTTTATTACAGTCTAAATTCCACCTAACTGGATTACAACCAAAAAGCATGCATGTGAGAATGAAATGTTAAATCTATCAGTTATATGAGGACTATCATCATAGCACTCGGACATTGCTCATATGTACTCGCATCCCAGCCTCAACAAATCCAGCAGCTAACAGATCAAATGTTGACCAACGATCCTTGTACATTTGAAGTCATTTTAGGGTTGTATGGTTGGTTCTAAACGACATTGACGGCAGACCTAGGTGCTCAGTCTCCCCAACAGATATCGAAGAGTTGCATGACTGATGGTTCCTGCTCGATTAAACACACCTCTCATCTGCTCTCAGGCTCAGTTCGACTTGAACACGTAACTCCTCAACTGCTAAATCGCGATCGATTCAACATCGATTTAGTGTCCTATCCAACAGAGAGTCTCGAAGAACCAAGAATATCCCCTTATCCATCTTCAACTCCCCAACAATCGATGCTGTTGATGCAAGCCTGTCCGCTTCTCTATTACAAACACCAATGTTGACATCCATCTCTCTCAATCTGGTCAGTAACCAGGATTCACATCCCTGTAACTCCTCCACTTGAAAAGACTCTCCCAATGTGCCAAAAATATCCTCTCTGCCCACTGCAGCTCTCTCTAACAGCACAGCCATGACAGCTGATTTAATTTGGATAATTAATCAACATCGAACTGGCGTGTTGGGCCACTGGATGTTGCTGGATTTGTTCAGGCGGTTATCGGAGCAACTATAGACAAGTCCAGAGTGCTATGATGATAGTCCTCTGATAACTGAATTTGGTTATGCTTACATATCGAACTATAAATGTTTCCTAAGAGATATCATACAAGAAGTGCTCCTGATTGACAGCAAAGTTAAGGTATTTGCATTTTTTAGTCTACTACATCTGATTACAGAATATGTTTGTTTAGGGTGGTGTTTTCATACTTATTGGCTCCACAAGTTCTTCTTTTTCTTCTCTTGTTTTGCCTCATAGCATCAGGATAAGAAGAGATTTCTAGAACTTGTTTTGTGTGCGCTTAATAAATAGTGTTTTCCATCACTTCTGTTATCTCTGAGGTCCACCTGTTGTGTAGACAGCCTTTTGCTTTGTATCCACTGTATCAGAGTAGCATTGCTCTTTGAGACACACTGTCTGTTGGTAATCTGCTTATGTGGCCCTACCATTTAATTTGTTGTTTCTTGATGAAGTTCAGTACTGATGTTATGAAATGAATGAAAATCGTGGCATATCACAAAGGACGTAGCCATCAACCAAAGTAAAATGAGTCGTTGATTTTCTAGGCACCACTTATATGTTCAGTAGTTTGCCATTGCTTTCTGAACGGTGAGGTCTATTTTCACCTTTTGTAAAAATCCCACGGAAACAAATTTGCTTCCAAACTTGCCCACCGTGGAATTTGAACCAGGTACGCTTGGGTTCGTGATCAAGCTCACTACTGCTTGAGCTACAGACGCTCACACTGATGTTATACCCAATATAACTGATGTTATACCCACTTTCCTTCCTGGTGTCTTCATTTTTAAACCGATCTCTTCTTGAGACTCCACAAGTATGATTCGTAAAGTCAAAACAGGAATGGTGAGATGACACTGAGTGGAGGTACTGACACAGACTAGGATCAGAGAAATCACTTTTATTTTCATCCCTGGGTACGCCGGAGTCAGGTGTAATAAAGGAGTTGATATATATATATATATATTGGCTGGCACGGCTACAATATCAGTGGGCCCTGCAATGGACCGAAATGACATTCTGAATGCACTAACAGTCTATCTGAACAGAGAAGTTTCATAGTTGTGAATCCCTTCTGCTGACCAGATTGAGAGAGATTGATATCAACAATGGTACAGCTAAATAAAAATGGCATACCAAATATGTGAAAAGAATGATTAATAACTGATGAAAAAGTAGGATCGTTGCTGGTACTACGATATTTTAAAAAAACAACAGGTCAAATGGTTTGGACACACATCAAGGTTACCACAAGTCAGTCTTCCACAACGAGCACTAGCACTCAGATACAAGGCAACAGACCAAGAGAACGACCACGTACATGGTGGATCGACAAAATATCAGAGGCAGTAAATTCCACCTTGTACAAAGCAAATAAGCCCCAGGTGCCTTTTTTTCGCCAGGCGCAAAAGGTACAACAGGGATAGAGAATAGAACGAATGATTAATCAAGATTGAACTGGCAAGGTGGACATCTGAACACTGCTAGATTTGTTGAGGTGGATATCAGAACACTTATGGACATGACCACAGTGTTACGATGATAGTCCTAATATAACTGATATCTTGTAGCAATCTGTCTTATTCGAGCGCCCCATATAGACTTGTTAAACCCCTCTGTGAGTTGTATGTGATCTAAGAGAGATTGTACTCTGTGCCAGTTATGCGCCTACAAGTAGGCCTGCAAATCCGATTTAAGTGACACTTTTATTTACTAGGTAGCTTCCTAGGCCCCTACCTCAGTCATCTCTTATGATATGACTTAAAGGTCGCAGTGTTACTATTCTTTGCTCCTTGAAGCCTGGCAACAAACAGGACACAAGTCATTTTTCAAAATTAAATGTTTTATTTATCAACAAAGAGATAGGTGACCATCGTACATAAAAATAACTCACCAAATTATCAAGCCCTTCACCCAAAAGATCCACAGCTCCTGTAGGTGGTGGTACTGATTGTGGTATTTGATTCATCATTTGTTGTTGCTGGTAAGGGGTTGGACCTCCGATATCCATGTCAAGCAAATCTCCAATCAAAGAGTCCACTCCAGGAATGACTGTTGGCTGCTGGACAGGAGGTGGACTGACATCACTAGTAGGATCACTTGCTCCAGTCTCACCACTGAAAACATTCAGTATGAAAGTAATGCTGATTGTTTTCAACAAATATGTGAAATGTTTAAGAAAGGGTTTCTAGCCGAAGGATTGACTTCATTGCACCGGGATTTACACCACATGACTTGATCTCTCTCCATAGAAATGGCCCGTCACCTGCAGAGAGTATTGAATAAAGCCCGAACTCCGTAGCTCTTGCACTCTTCTTCTTCTTTGCGTTCATTCTTTATGACCAATTTTAATCACTCTTTGTGATGTTTGATCTTTGCCAAGAACGTGTATTCGTTGCACATTGGTTTAGTAGGCCCCTAAACGCATAGACTTCTTCACGTTTAGGACACATGCATCCGATTTCAGCCAAACCTCCTTAGTCGCCTCTTACGACATGCATGGCAGGCAACAGTGTTCTATTCTTTACACCCCAAATTTGGACCCAGGTAACCACTCGGGCGACTCTGGCAATAATCCTAGGGTTTCTAGAAAAATGCATTTGTAAACAGAGTGGCGCTGTCTGGATTCGAACCCATGACCTTCGGATCACAAGCAAGATCTTAATCACCTAGCAACAGAGACCCCAGGTATGTGAAATATGAAGATATTCAAACTAGGGTTGGAACAATAACCAATACACTCTTTTTGTGAACCAGGGCCAAATCTAAGTTTTTACAAGCCATTTTATCATACATTTTATACATACAGCTGCCAGAGTAGTGCCGGTGCCACAAGGATGCAAAAATAGTACCACTGCGACATACAATGCATTCGCAAGAGGCAACTGATGTAGGCCCTAGGATGCTACCCTAGTAAATAAAAAGCAGCACAGAAATCAAATGTCACCGTTCAGAAAGCAATGACAAACTACTGGGCGTATAAGTGGTGTCTAGAAAATCAACGACTCGTTTACTGTGGTTGATGGTGGTGCCCTGTAAAGGATATGTCACGATTTTCATTCAGTATAGTCAACATAATGACGGTTATTACTTCCAGTGTCGTCCAAGTGGTTACTGGGGCCCAAATTTGGGGTGTAAAGAATAGAACCACTGTTACCTGCCACGCATGTCATAAGAGGCGATTAAGGAGGTTTGCTGAAATCGGATGTACGTATCCTAAACATGTAGAATTCTATGTGTTTAGGGCCTACCAAACCAATGTGCAACGTATACATGTTCTTAGCAAAGATCAAACATATCACAAAGAGTGCTTCAAATTGGTCGTAAAGAATGCAGAAAGAAGAAGACTTCCAGTGTTTTTTCTGGCACCTAATTCTTTCTTCTTCGAATGCTCCATATCGACCACTCTATGTTATTTGTATATGATCCGAGTCTAAGGGCAATTGTACGTTGTGTCAGTTATGTGCCTACAAGTAGGCTACTAGCATTTCCGATTTCTAAGACGCTTTTTATTTACTAGGGTAGCTTTCATAGGCTACCTCAGTCGACTCTTACGACATGCCTTGTAGGCCACAGTGTTACTATTCTTTGTTCTCCTTGAGGGCCCCAGCAACACACAGGCAGTACGTAATTAAGGCTGGGTCAACCCAAGAGCCAATATGGTCAGAAAAATCAATCTCCTACTGTATAATTAGATCCTAGGACCATCTGGGTTGTGCGTCTGCAAACTGTGCCTCCCGTTTGAAAATAACCGGACGGCGAGCCAGTCAGCGAAGCGTTCCCCAGTGTCGATAACCAACTGCGTGCATAGTCTCTAACGGCCGCGTGCCTCTGCTTTTCACGCGAGACGAGGCTCCCAGCGAATAAGGGACAAGGTAGCGTCTGCTATTAAGACTCGCTCGCTCGAGCGCGTCTTATTGGTGGTGGTGTGTGTCCGTATATCGGAGTTTCTCGGTCGCGATGTGATGCAGTCAGTCTAAAATTTAAACGCTCGACGGTGGTCTCGTTAAAAGGCCCGGCTCTGCAACGAGCTTGTGGGTCCGCAGGAGAAACATGGTGTCGTTCTTTGCTTGCGGCGCGAGTCTTGCCGACAAATCTGTGGGAAGCAAGCGCCGGTCGTTTCGCTTCAATTTGCATTTTCGCGGGACGTCGGGATCGCTCTGCACAGAGCGCTGTCTCCTACCCGAGCATTGTCGGTCCAGTCTCGTCCATGACAGCTATCTGGTTGATCCTGCCAGTAGTCATATGCTTGTCTCAAAGATTAAGCCATGCATGTCTAAGTTCACACTGTCTCACGGTGAAACCGCGAATGGCTCATTAAATCAGTCGAGGTTCAATGTCAAAGGCTCATGAGGTCATGGTGGTAACATGAGCCAGGGTTAGCGATTGGGCGCTAACCAAGACCCTGCCCCCAACCTCCACGCGGTGACCCTGGAAACAGACTATGGTTCCGGTCTGGCTAAGAGGGCAGGGATCGGGAGAAAAACCACTGGTAGTGGTAGCAGTGCAATTAAGGAAATACAATACAGATCCATACTAACAAAAGCACAAATCTCCTGACCGATGTCCAACAAGATTTTGCCCAAGTCCCTGAACGCAAAGAAACAGCAAAAAGCGTCTCTGACATGGATGAGAGTGCATCCAGTGACCAAGCGTATGCACGCAGGCGAAGCTCGAAGCCCTGAGGAAGGGGAAAACATTGCCAGTCCGTCGGCAAGAATAAATAAGACAGGATCGTAACAAATAAAAGTCTACCCTCGTGTTGGTGCGAGAGAAGATTGCAGCTGACCCGCATCGGTAGCCTGGTGCAGATACATGTACTGGGCAAGGTTTGCCGAACGCAAAAGAACAAGTTGCGTTTAGTGCATAACGAAACTACCTGCCCTGGGAAAACCGTGCAAGGTACTGTACGATAAAAATTAACATGCCCGGAAGAACTGAGGTTGGTGATACCTAACGGAACTGTCAGCCTTGGGGCAACCGGGCAAGGTTCGATTGCAGTCGTAACTAACATCCCCGGAATAACTGGGGCGGGTGATGGCGGCAAGCGCAAAATCCTCAGTTACGCTGATAGTGCCGACTGAAACAACCCTCTACAGTGTTTGTACTCGGCCCCTTGCCAGTGCTTTCGAGGGTTATTGCAAATTGCCACGTACCAATGTGTGTCTAGAAAAGGCTGAGAATGTTCCTTCTCCGGATCAAACTCAAAATTATCGGAAAAGCAAGGCCGACAATGTACGGATCAAGACAGGAAGTTCGGGACTGAACATTGGCGAAGGCGATACTTTACACGGTGTTTTATACGAGTAAGACGCCGTCCGAGGATAAGCTTACAAGCCCCGAGAAATATCTCTCAGTCAGAACGGGCATAAACAGCGTAACTCACTGTCCGCGTAGATCACAAAGCCCAAAAATACGGCAAAGCTGATCGAACCCTAGGGAAAGCTCACCCTAGTAAATCAAAAGCTGGCTGAAACGAACACCCCACCGAAGGATAAGCAACTGAGCTCAAATAGGTGCTGAAGGCTGGTGCACGTACATCACGTTCTGATGTGTGGCTGTTTATATATCACAATGAGAATGAATAAAACAGGCCTAGAACGATCGAAGAGGAGGAGATCCTAGGACCATGAACATATGAAAGATTTGACATCATGATATAGTCTAACTGTAATACCATAAAGTAGAGTTTATGTTGACAAATTTTTATCTGTAACTAATTTGTGTCTTATTGGGCAATATTGCCCTATTACACAGAACTGGGTTATGGCTAACAAGTCAAAAAACTCTATGGGTCTCTATGCTGAAGGTTGTGGGTTCAAATCCGAACCAAGTCACAGGTGCAATTTTTTTTATAAAATTCATAGGATGGTTGCTGAAGCTGTGCTTTGGGCAACACTTTCTGCAAGTGGTGTGCCATTTCTGTTGACAGGACAGGGCCATATGGGGAAATCCAAAGCAATGAAGGCAATCCTTCACCTTTGGTCAAAACCATAAAATTGGATTTGCTATAGAAACTGCAAATAACAATGACAGTATTTGGAACAATTTTAGCAATATGTTCCATTAACAACACTGAACTGAAAAACTAATTTAAATGTTAAGTGATAAGTTGTAGTCTTGATTGGTAGATAGGACCATCATCATTGCAAGCCGGTGAGTAACAATATGTGCTCTGATCTCTTTCTTACACAGGAAGATCACAGCCTGAGTCCATGAACTCCATAGCCCGCAGTCCCGATGTAGTTTTGAAGATAGTGAAGATATTTTTGTAGGAATTTTATTTTTAATCTTTTTTTCAAATTAATTTTGTTGTTGTCCGGGAGCGTTTCCAGCCTGCTCTTGCGATTTTGAACTGCCAAGGGTTCTTTACGTGCTAAAATTGAACATGGGACCTACGTTTTATCGTTCATCTCCAATAGAACTAAGAACTTAATCTCACCTACACTGAGATCAGGGATCTGTGGAAAAATATCCAGATGGCTCCATGAGGGACCGAACCTGGTACCTTTGACACGAGACTAGCACCTAACCTCTACGCCTAGTTGTAGTCTTATGCTCCACTGGTAACAAAGAGGAATAAGAAAAGAGATATCATGCAAGAAGCAGTTTCCATATACTCACATTGAAACTTGTAACAAGGAAGAATGATGATAACAACATAGAATACTTACGACTGATTGCGTGGGAGTGATCGCCTCATCACGCCACGTCCTTCCACAAATGCATTTGGTGGTTTGTGATAAACGGATGCCAGACTAGCAATATGGCAGATCAGCTCATCCAACAAAGTAGGCTCAATCAAGTCAGTCTCTTCAGAGATTAAAGGCTTCTCAGCAAGAACCACTTCCTTTGCTGCAGCGGGATCAGTAGACAGCAGACGCCAGTAGATGTAGCCACGGTCACGTAGGTCAGGGTTATCACTATCCTGGATTGGAATAAAAGTAAACAACAGCAATGTATTACTAAAAAATTATCACTGGTAACTTACATAGGTAATCTTCCTCTTCAGTGATGTGTGATGACTATCATCTTCAGACTCAGGATAGGACATAACAGACTGAACAAACACCTATGGCTACGATTATCTCCATCCCATCTGTGTCCTTGTGGCACCGCTGATCAAACCACAGAACATGACCTGTAAGACTGTCCCCTGTATGTCCTCCCTAGAAAGGAATGCTGGCCCTACAAACCAACACTACAGTCAAAACTACGTGACCCCAGAGATGAGCTCTGGTCAACAGACGAATTCATCATAATAATGCCTCTAATGGTATAATCATCAAAATAGCAATCGCAAAGAAGAAGTGATGTCTGATCATGCGCTTAATCCACTGTGAACCACAAACTCGGCAGTCAGCTTCATCTCTGTTAGGTTTCTTCAAGCTTAGTGTTCAGGTCAAATAGGTGTAACCATATGGTGCTTCTCAGCTGACCCCAGAGAGGACAGTCTTGCAGGATATGCCCCTGTGTCTTTTTTTGCTCGCTGACACTGGGAGAGAACTGTATGACTTATTCCTAGTCTATGTAAGTGTCTGTTGAATCTACAGTGCCTGTGTGTGCGACCATGTGTACCAATATCTTTTCTACACAGAAAGATCTCTCTCTCTCTCCTTCGTGCATGCGCCGTTCACCGCTCAGACCCATGTACCAGCCCTTTCCCATAAATTCTATTCATGTGGAAATCTGATTCATGCAGTCTTAGCATTGGTGTGTTTTATATCACATCTTCAGCACCATTTGGAGCTCTGGTGCTTTGGCGATGTGTCCGGTTTTAGCCAGCGTTACTCGGTTCGCTCTCCATTCTGTAGCCACATAGCGTTTTTACGGTGTGGGCTAGCTAGCCCACCTCCTTAGTCGCCTCTTACGACATGCATGGCAGGTTACATTGGTTCTATTCTTTACACCCCAATTTGAGCTCCGGTAATAAATTTGGGATGACAGGATGATCTCAGCGACAGTGCACAAACTCTGTAACACCAGTGCAGGTCTCAATGTAATTCAGAAGTTGGTGAAAATTTTTGTAGGAATTTTATTTTTAACAATTGTTTTAATGAATTTTGTCCAGGCAGTAGCTGTTCAGCCTGCTCTTCTTGATTTTGAACTGCCAATGGATCTTTTAGTGCTGAACTTGAACACAGGACCTACATTTTATCGTCAGTCTCCAAAGGACTAGGAAATCAATCTCACCTACACTGAGATCAGGGATTTCTGGAAAAATATACCGATGGCTCCATGAGGGAGCGAACCAAATACCTTTGGAATGAGAGGCAAGCATCTAGCCTCTATGCCACAGAAACCCTTGAATGAGATCTCTGCTAAAGTTTTCAGGACAGTTTTCTTCTGTTCTACAGCTGTCATAGATACTAGAATAATTTTGTAACCAATGTTGATTGCCTTTTGAAATTCACTATCTGAAAGTAGATAAATCTGGTTTAGAAATGAAGACCTCTGAAAAATAGTGGGTACAACATCAATAATGAACTTCATCAAGAAACAACAAGTTAAATGGTTCGGCCACATAAGCAGATTACTAACGGACAGTGCGCTTCAAAGCAAAAGGCTGTCCGTGCAAAAAAAGGTGGATCTCAGAGATAACAGAGGGGATGACAAACACTTTATGAAGCGTACACAAAAGCCTGTTCTAGTAACCTCTTCTGATCCTGATGTTGAGACAAAACATGATTCGAGAAAAGAAAGAAAAGCAGATGAAATAAATGATATATCATCTGTGTACTTTACCTGTGTAGCCAAGGACAGAACTTGTTGAACCAGCTCCTGAGTGTCTGTAGGTCTCTTCAGGAAGAGTTTTACAATGGCTGTTAAGAGTTGCAATTATACCTGGAGAATTTAATAAATTTATATTTTCACTTTTATATATTGTATATATATATATATATATATATATATATATATATATATATCGTACTGAGAGCCGCAGTAGCGTAGTTGTTAGTGAGCTCGCTTCTTAGGCTAGTGATTCGAGTTCAATTCCATAGCGGGAGCAGGAATTTTCAGACCATAGCGGCTCTCAGGTTGACCCAGCCTCAATTGTGCATGAGGAAAAGAACTGGGAAGTAAAGGCGGCCGGCGTGATGTTGACAACATCACCCATCTTGTGGCAACGGTCAATGAAAAATACGGGCCTAACACTGTATTACCCTATTTACCAAGTGATATAAAAATGGTTCCTTTACCTTTGTATCTATTGTACTGATTAACACCATCATGGATCTGCACGAACATCTGTCCTGAGTTATTATCAGGTTTGATATTTACATTTTTCTGTGCCATGAAATTATACTGTCCAGATTTTCCCCTGCCAACTCGCTCTATTTAGTAATAGAAATCTCACTTTCTTACTTCCATATGTCAGGACTGTTTTATGTAACACTGAAGAGCTCTCTGTCTTATTTTCATATGTCTAGATTGGTTCTATGTAACAATGACGAACTCCAACTTACTTCGGTATTTCTCGGTTGACCCTACGTAGCAACAAAGAACTGATTTTCTTAACTCCATATGTCAGGACTGTCTCTATGTGACATTGAAGAGTTCTCTGTCTTACTTTCAATATGCATGTACTGACTCTGAAACGTATGTGTAGAAGTACAGTCTAGCCTCCTTACTAGTGACACGCAGTTTACATCAGAAATTACAAAGCAATTAACTCTTTCCATCGCGCCACTGACAGTTATTCTGCGCAATCTGTACACTGTGCCATTCGAGTTGTTTCGTTTCACAAGTCTTTCTAGATTTCTACTACTTTTAACCTTGTTATTCTAATAGGTTGTCCAGTTTTCTTCAAATTAGTAGATAATAAGAGATATATATGTTTATTTATTGATGGGCAGTTATGATTTTGTTAAAAAATTGTCCTTTTTTTGTCTTCCTTGAATTAACTGTGTACAACTGAGGAAATAACTGTGCACGGAAAGAATTAAAATAACAACAACAAAAACTGCTACAATAACAGACCTGAGTGTTCTCATCCTGAAATCCCTCAAGAAAACTTTCCAACAGCTCATCAGCATTATCAATTCTCTCTGCATACTCTCCAATAATCCAAATCATTGAAGCTCTGTGAATAATGAATGTTTATGTATTGTACACAAATTAAAAACTGATTCTGTGCATGAATTTTGACAATCTGGGTGCAAAAACTTTGACAATCTGTGTGAGACAATCTGTGTGTGAGAGTTTTGACAATTTATATGTAAAAACTTTGACAATCTGTGTATGAATTTTGACAATCTGTGTGACAATCTACACATCCTTCTTAATTGCTCTGTGTTTCCAGTTGAATCTACACATCTTTCTCAATTGTTTTGCATCTCCATATATGGTGTTTATGATGGAGAGTTGTGGTGATAGCCGTTGCTTCATCCAGTAACGGACACTCTATATGGTGAAGTTTGAATGTTTTCTTACATCTATTGAAGCAAGTTAGTTGGTAAGATAGTCATCAGATCATTTTCATTGCACAAAAGTCCTTTAGTGCTGAAATCTCATCTTCGGTATATCTGTTAGCATGTAGCGACTGGCAGTTCCCGCCCAGTGTTTGTTGGTTAATAAAACATTTTCTCCGGTGTGGCTTTCAAATCTAGCAAGACCAAATTTGACTCAAAGTCTATTCCCAGGTGGAAGATGTAGTTGGCTGTCCACTCTTGCCGTTAAACGTAGGGATGGGAGTTTTAATTTACATTCTAGGGCCAGATGAGTCGTTCTTGGTGGGTTATATCCGTGTTTGTATAGTGCAGTCTTGATATTGTCTATCCATCTTTTCTTGGTCTTCCCTTAGCTCTAGTACCCGATCTCTTGTTATTTTATGCTGTTATTGGTGGTTGGTTGTATTTCATTCTTATTAAATGTCCAAACCACTTCATTTGTTGTCTTTTGGTGTATTTGGTGCATGAAGTTATGCTCACTCTGCTTCTGATGTCCTCATTTTGTATTTCAATTTTGTGTGGCTTTCACATCTAGCAACACCAAATTTCGCTCAAAGTTTCTGTAGTTAAGACAAGTATTTAAAATCCATGTTACCTCTGAAGTCGAAGAAGACAAGCATGTATGGCAAGGGAGACTGATAATAAGGAAAGCAGACCTTTAAGCAACAATCAGTTTGATGCGCCATGGCTATGCCCGAATTCACAGTGGGCAAAACAAGAAGAATCCAGGTCAACAGTTGAATCCTCTGTAAGTCCCATCTCTTTAACAGCATTCAGGATGTCAGCAATGCCCAGTGTGATACAGTATCTCACTGTAGCAGTGATTGCAAGTCTGTCTGTTCATTCATTTTCCCTGGCTCGTGCACGTCCAGATATGAAAATGAAGAAGACTCTGAAGTCCTGAACACAACACATCTATTGAAGTGTTTCGGTATGATGTATGTGTCCATGCTCACTGTGTAGATGTTTATTAAGGTTTCAGTTTGGAATATCTTCATTGCACTTTGGACATGCCCATAGGTGCTCCAATAACCTTCTCAATATTTCCAACAGCATAAAGCGACTAACTGTACCAGGTTGATTGATAAACCTACCCAGATACCTGTTGTGCTGCTCTTTTCTTCAATCCCTGCTCTTGAAATCTAGCAGTTGATGAGGATTGATTTAAATGAAAATCCTTTTTGTGGCCACACTCTATTAGGGCGTTCAGAATGTCAGCTCTATCCATTGGCTGATCCCCTGATACGGCGGAAGAGCCAGCCAGCCTGTTTGCTCTCTCATTGTCAACAATATCGAATAAATTAGTCCATAAGTGCTCCGATCTCCTCCTCAGTATGTTTCTCAGCATTGATTGATTGGACCATCATCATTGCACTTCAGTGAGTAAACCATGTGTGTTCTGATCTCTTTCTTACACAGGATGAACTCAGCTGCAGTGCATGAACTACGTAGCACCGGCGAGAGTCCGCGAAGTAATTTTGAGGATGAAGATATTTTTGTAGGAATTTTATTTTTAATATTTCAAGAGGTCTTAAGAGGTGAATGGGGTAGGGGCCTAGGAACCTACCTAGTGAATAAAAAGTGTCTCAGAAACCAGATGTGCTTGCCTACTTGTAGGTACATAATTGGCACAGCGTACAATTGCTCTTAGTTTTTCAGCATTGTTCATTGTAGGATTATCTTCATCACACATGTCCATATTTGCTCAGATCTCCTTCCAAGCATGTATCTCAGTGTGTTTAAGCTAACAATTTCCGCTCTGTGTTGATTGATGTATCTACTGGGTTTCTCTCGTGGTTTTCCCGTCTTGCCGCACCTATCGGTATGCACAACTTGCGCAGCCGAGAGAGAATACTCTTTATCTTCATCGTTGAAATCTTCAGATCGTATGTTTCCGCTGAGATTGTTGATGATGTCGCTTCTGTCCATAGAAGACCCATTTTCAATCGTAGCATTGCCCGCCAGTGCATCTTCTTTCTCATTGCCCTTCACCCCAGCATGACCCGGGACAAAGATGAAGGAAAGTATCTGGATTAGTTTCTCAGCATATGGCGACTAAAGACACTGATTCTTTGTTGGTTTGCTATTCTTCTTTGGCTACAACCATATCTGACTTGTAATTTGTGCAGTCTGGTCAGTGTTGTAGATTCACCAGTTACAATGACAAACACAAGTAAACCAGATCTACAAAACATCAAAAAACTAACCTAGCCTCAGGTTCATCAAGTGTGTCCAAGTTTTCACAAAGAGTGGCAATGATGCTTTCATATTTGTTTGGGTACTTAGGAAAATGTCCTGGTAATAAAAAAATAATAAAAATTATGTCAAAATAGAAAAGAACAGCACAACAGGTACATGAGTAGGCTCATCAATCAACATTGAAATGGTAGTCACTAGACGCTTTTGGAGATATAGTGAAGGAGATTGGAGCCCCTATGGATGTGTCTGGAATGCAATGAAAATATCCTAACCTGAAACTGAATGAATAACTTACCTTGATCACCACAATGGCCTCCTGCACTACATAGTTGACCTTGGTCTGAATCAGGTCAAGCAGTGTGCTCACACATCTCTCTGCAGCCTGCTCCACTTTGATGGCACATCTTCCAATAGCACGGACTGACTTGCGGACAAAGTCCACATCAACCTCTGTGGCATATCTGAGGACACAGGCATAGATAGATATGAACTATTAAATTAATAATATATTTATATGACAAATGAACTGTCATCTGTGTATTGCTGGGACCCACAAGGGCAGCCAAGAATAGTAATACTGCGACATACAAGGCATATTGAAGAAGTGACTACGGTCTTGGGTCGCTACCTCATCTGGTACAAAACTTTAGCTACAAGAACAAACCAACAATGAAACCGCAAGAGTTGGTTGAGGGCCTATGTCCCAACAGGGGTTGAAAAACCAGAGAGAGAGAGAGAGAGAGAGAAATACACTGTAGACTACAGGACCATCTCCACAAAATGACAAATTTACACTTAGGCTCGCATATGGGAAGGTGAGGTGGGGGGAAAGAAAGAGGACATGTTACTCTCCTATGTAACTTTTCCCCCTAGATCATCATCATCCTCAAATAGCTTGTCCTGAGCAGAACTTTGTCACATTAACGGTCTGGAATTTCTCACATAGGCCAAATACCCCGCCTCTGCAGCCGTCATGTTCAAACCATCAGTTACATCCTGAATCCAACTTCTCCATGGTCTTCCTCTTCGCGAGGATGCCTCCTTCCATGATGATCTTCTCCAGCCCTTCGTGTCTCTTTATATGTACAAAACGCCTGTGTGGTGCAGGGCCCCACAAGGGAAGCAAAGAATAGTACTGCTGCAACCTACAATGCATGTAGTAGAAGGCGACTGGTGTAGGCCCTAGGGATGCTACCTAGTAAATAAAAAGCATTGCAGAAATTGGATGTGCTGGCCTACTTGTAGGCGCATAACTAGTACAATCACACTTAGGCTCAGATCACATACAAATCACACAGAATGTTCGAAGAAGAAATATGTCCAAAATACTTCAATTTTATTATTTGTTATTGGTTACTAAACTGATATCATTGCACTCCGGCAGACCCATAGGTGCTCAGTCTCCCCAACAGAAATCGAAGAGTATGCATACTGATGGTTCCTGTAGCTTGCTGATTAAACACACCTCTCACTCTGCCTCTCAGGCATCCAGTTCAACTTTAACAACAGGTAACTCCAAACTGCTTAAATCGCCTGATCGCTTCAACATCGATTTTAGTGTCATCCAACAGACAGTCACGAAGAGACCGAAGAATATCCCCTTATCCATCTTCAACTCTCTTATTCTTATTTGTAGCAACAGTCAGTTTTCTTTGATTTTGATTCTTTCTGGATAGATATATTTGTTCTCTTCTCTGTCCATGATATATGGGGGACTCTTCTGTAACACATATTGAAAAGAGGACTACATAGGGAGGTGAAACTGAATTAAAAAGATGCAGAAACCGGATGTGCTGGACTACAGTTCTGTGGGCCCCTAACTGGCACAATGAACTCACACTCTAAAGCACAAAAATTACATACAGACCACAGAAAGTGATTAACAAGTGGTTGCTGTAGAGCAGTGTTGTCCAACGTGGTGGCCAGTGTGATACATCCCTGGCGTCATATTTTATTATACCGACTTTAACACTGATCAGAATTTTAAATAAAAATTGTATTTCTTAACAGTATGATTCTCTCTCTCTCGTCGATCGTTCTTAAGCCGTTTTTATCATTCTATTGTGATATATAAACAGCCAAACATCAGAACGGGATGTACGTGCACAGCTTTCAGTACCAATTGGAGCTCAAGTGCTTATCTTTCGGTGGTGTGTTTGGTTTCAACCAGCGTTTGTGTATGGTTCGCTCTCCGCTAGCCTTTGCTGTCCCCAGCCAAAACCCACAAGGCAGCAGGTTGCTATTGTCTTTTAGGGCAGCGACCCGTGAGCGACCTGCCCTCCCGAGCTGATGAGCATCATCTACCCAGAGTATGATTCAGTTTTTTAGTAACAACAATAACTAAACTTGTAGTCCGGATTAAGTTTCCATCTGTTATTATTTTATTAATGTTACTAATAAGTCTTAGTAGACCAGGGCAAAGTCAGGTTTTATAAGCCATTTGTGTTTAGAATAAAAAACTCCCTTTAGTGTGGCTCCTGGTAAAAGGCTTAACCCAAAGCCACGTAGTGTGGCGTTTGGTCCCTAGCGAGTTAATATTACTTTATTATTATTATTATTACAATTGCCACATGGCACCAGCGCCTCTAGTCATTAGTCAGATGTGCACCAATATATAAAAATGGTAGATAGTACCAATGTAGAGCACACAGAGAAGATGACATATACTATACTCACTCCTTAAGCTCAGCTAAAACTTGAGCAATATTTCCTTGGTTTGTCAGCCTGATCATGATGTCCAACTTCTCCAGTTTCACATATATGGGGTCATTGTACTTTACAAAAAACACCTTCATTTCAGTCTTCAGAATGTCAGGTCTAAAAGTGAATTATTGCAAACACAAAAAAGCATTATAAAAATGTACAATTGTTTTGCATCGTTACTTTCTTTTGTCGTCATACTGTTACCGGGCTGTTGCCCAGTGTTGCGGTATTCTGTTTTTTGTCTTGCACTGCTCTAGTGATAGTTATTTTTGTTTTTGTCGGGAATTCTGCTATCTTTTAGCTATCTTATTCGCGGTCTTCCTCTCGGATTCTTTCCTGATCAGTTATATGAGGACTATCATCATAGCCCTCCGGACATGTCCATAGGTGCTCCGATCTCCGCCTCAGCAAATCCAGCAGCGTCCAGCGACCCAACATGCCAGTTCGATGTTGATTAATCAATCTCTTTGCATATTTAGTATGTAGTTCTTTTCGGGCTGCACCAATATTAACATCTTTCCTGATGTTCTGTTGTAGAAGACTGTATACAGTGGAGTCTGGTTGAATTATTAAGTGGCGAACCACTTCATTCTTTGTTTCTCAATGTAATTCAAGCAAGGTTCTGTCCTAACTTTATTTCTTATGCTGATGTTGGTGACTGTCTTTTCTGGTATTGTTGGTAACTTTTTGTGGGCATCACATTTCCTTGTTTAATTTTTTTGCGACTGCGCTTTGTTCTCTGTCCATGTTTGGCTCTGGTACAACAAAGTAGACATGATCATCTGTTGTTTAGCTGTCAGTGAGATGTTTGGGTGCCTTAACAATGTGGTTAGTTTGCATCATTAACATAATTACTAAACAAGCTATCACTGGGTAAACAAATATTGGACAGCTCTCAGATGGACAGCGGATGGGAAAAAAAGGTCTGGACGTCCAAAGGAACGTGGAGAAGAACTGTGGAGAGAGGTTGAAGGAGTGTGGTCTGCGTGGGAGAGCGGTTGATAGAAAGGCAGCAGAAGCGGCAGCAGTGGAAGTCTCTTGTGGAAGCCTTATATGTCAATTGGGACAGGAAGAGGATATAGATAGATAGAAACAAATATGAAATAGTCATAATCTTCCTTCTTTTCGATCGTTCTTTTCGGCCAATTTGATCATTCTTATTGTGTTATATAAACAGCCTACACCAAGAACGGGTGTGATTTGTCACATCTTCAGCGCCATTTCGAGTTCTGGTGCTTATCCTTCGGCAATGTGTCCGATTTCAGCCAGCGTCTACTGGGTTCGCTCTCCATCAGCCTTTGGCTGTCCCCAGCCGACATGCAAGGCACAGGTTAAATAAAGTCATAATAAAAGCGCAAATCACCAAAAATGAAAAAGTTCTAAAGTGCACACCTTTTTTGTACAATCAGATTGATGTTTCTTAGAGCTACATATTGTATCTCTGGCTCGGCAGACAGCAAGGTGACCAAGGGAGGGGACAATTTCTTGACCAGCATTGTCACATAGTCCCCATGTATGTCCAGAATCTCCATATATTTCATGATGACCTGAAATATAAATTGTGAAAGGAGATTAGTCATAAACTCCCTCTACATTAACCTACCTTATTGTGGTTGGAGGGTTTGTGTGTCTTAATGATCATTTAGGCTATGTTGTGGGAGTCTTAACTCCTGGCAGGTCTAACCAAGCTGGATAGACTGAAAGAGAAAGTCCTGACCAAAATGCGGGAAGCAGTATGGGGTTCCATAAGGTGACAGCACATAACCCACTGTCTAGTGAAAATGCTCTGGCTGCAACTAAACACTCTAGTAAATAAAAAGCCTTGCAGAAATCGGATGAGCTGGCCTGCTAGTTTGTAGGCGCATAACTGGTACAAAGTACAAGTGCTCTTAGACACTAATCATGCCCATGTGGTGCCGGGGCTGCAAGGGAACACAGAATAGTACCACTGCAACCTTCAACGCATGTCATAAGAGGTGACTGATGTAGGACCTAAGGAAGCTACCTAGTAAAAAAAAAGCATCACAGAAATCAGATGTGCAGGCCTACTTGTACATCGCTCTTAGGTTCCGATCACATACAAATCACAAAGAGTGGTTAAGAGGTGGTCGATCGATATGGAGCATTTGAAGAAGTAGACAAGAAGGCACAAATCACAAAGAGTGGTTGGACATGCCATTGATATGGAGCGTACTATGAAGAAGACAAAGAATAAACAAACATATCCAACTTACTTTGACAGCAGATAGAACAACTGCTGCATTAGCATGAGCCAGACGAGGTGTGACTCTCTCACAAATGCTGTAAAAAGAGCAAACATAAACAATGTTATCTCTTGTAGTTAATGAAAGATGATATGTCTAGTGAAGTGGTTCTCAAATGGTGTGCACAGGCGCACCACTGTGCCCTGTGAAATTCCTAGATGAGCCCTAATAAATCCCAGGTCAGTGGTCAGCAACATGGTGCCAGTGGGCACTAGGGTAAAAATCGACAAAACACATCAGGCCATGCTTCTCATAGGCAGAAATTAAATGATGAATAAAGGTACACAGCATTATCCAGTTATTTCTGTATTTCTTTGCTTTCTGTATCTTATTTATTAAGTCTGTGTGTATAGTGTGCCTATGATTTTTGTAGGATTCCAAGTGAAGCATGACATAAAAATGTTTTGAGAACCACTGCTCTAGTGGTAAGTGGAGGATGACAATGATGTGTCATGAAATTAGTGGACAAAAACAAATCCTACAATTATTGATGCATGATGTCCCACAAATAATCTTGTGTCCTACTGCCTAGGTCGACCTCAGAGCCGCTATATGGTCATAAAAAATGTATATTTCACTGTGGAATTGAAACCAGACCATGCACCTAGGAAGCAAGTGCACTAACCACTATGCTATCACGGCTGGTCCCATGACATTATGGGAGACCAATGATGAAAGATGACATATTGTTTGATTAACAGAGGATCAAAAGCTCATTTGTCAGAAGTACTAGATATATTTTGAATTAAAACATCACAGGTATTATTTCTTCTTGAACCTCCATATCACTTGTTAACCACTCTTTGTGATTTGCATGTGATCTGAGCCTAAGAGTGATTGTGCGTTGTACCAGTTATACGCCTGAAGTAGGCCAACACATCTGATTTCTACTATGCTTTTATTTACTAGGGTAGCTTCCCTAGGTCCCTACATCAGTTGCCTCTTACTTTGTAGGTAGCAGTGTTACTATTCTTTGCTCCCCATGTGAGCCCGGCAACATACATGCGACAGGTATTTCAAATGACAAGCTTATTACATGCAGCAAAAATAATCTATTTGATCAAATAACTTCTAGAATCAGTTCACCTTTGTGCTTCCTTTTCATCTTTTGGCCCATAGTTTGAGATTGAATCCAATATGAAAACTTGACCCCACCTGTAAGTATAAATATTGGAGATTATTGTCAATAGAATGTAGTGTTGATGCTTCATAGAAGTAGGTCAAACCACAATGAATACAAAATAAAATATTTGTAAATAAACATCTGTAAATAAACTTAAGAAAAACAACTAAAATATGAATATAATCTAAAAACTAATCTCCATTATGAGCACAAAGACATTTGTTCTAACAAATGTTTTTTCAAAGAGAAGAAAAAATTAGGAACTTTTTTCTTCTTCTCCGAACGCTATTTAAATCACTCTTTGTGATTTGAATGTCATCTGAGCCTAAGAGTGATTGTACAGTGTGCCAGTTATGCACCTACAAATAGGCCGGCACATCCGATTTCTGCGACACTTTATTTACTAGGGTAGCTTCCCTAGGCCCTTACCTCAGTCACCTTGTAGGTCGCAGTATTACTATCCATTGCATTCCTGTGGGCCCCGGCAACATACATCGAAATTAGGAATCAAATATACTGAGATGTTTAGAGAGGTATGTGCTACTAAGTCTAGAGATAGTAACAGATTTGAACTACTTGTGCAGTACTGTCTCTTCAGGTAGGAACATTATGGCTGAAATAAAACAAGGAATTGGAAGGGCAAATTGTAGACTACAACAGGCTTCGCAACATCTGGAGATCAAACACTTATGACACTAAAACAAAGCTACAGATTTACAAAACATGTGTTAGGACAGTCTTCCTCTATGGATCTGAGACTTGGAAAAGCAATATGAGAATAGAAAGTATGGTACAGGAATTTGAAGGGAGAATCCTTTAAAGAATTCTTGGGTTTACCTGGGAGGATGAAATTATCAACATCAGACTTCGAGAACTAACTTGTCTGGAAGACATAAATAAAGAGATACAGAAGTGATGGATTGGATATGTCCTCAGGATGAAAAAAGACAGGCAGTGCAGTGGACACCGCAGGAACATTGGGAAAAAAGAGAGTTCTAGGGAACATTAACTTTTGAAGCAGAGCTCAAAGCTATCCATAAGACTAGGTTTGAGGTAGAGAGAAAAGTACAAGATCGAATGGTCCACAGTGGATTAAGCACATGAGGTCAGACGCACTGCCCACATTGGGGACTACACACAAGCTGCATGGATTGTAACAGCCAGTGATGCATAGCTGGCTACTAACGTCAGAGCAAGAACAAGGCTGACCAAAACTGCACCCTGCATCTCCGTGGCGGACCCTGAAACAGACAACTACCAAGAAGTCTGGTGAAGTTTGTGGAGGTTGAAGAGGGAGAAACTAACCCGGTACCAAAAAAGGCTAAGCCGATGGATGTGTCTGACCAAAAGGTGCAGATACCACAGCTCACACTGAAAACTGTGACACAACGCAATCTGTTCTTTGGACTGCATCCTGTTATAACTAGCGGGAGCATGAGAACGGACGAGGAAATAGAAGGATTAAGCGCATGACCAGAGATTACTGAATAAGAATTCAGCGGAAATTTGTTGGCTTTGCAATATGTGCCCATGGATGCGACAAGGACTGATGATCGCGATGCTACTAAGATAATAGGACCAGTACTTACTCAGTACACTCGTTCAGAGCAGTCAGCAGTTTGTTAATGGTTCCAGAATTCATCTCAAGACTGGGCTGAGCATTGGATGAGGTTTCCAAAATCTCTGAAATGGCTGCAACCGCATTTGCTACCACCTGGCAAAAAGATAAATTTGTATTGATTTATTTGTCACAGGAAGCTTCATTTCATAATTTTAAATAATATTGGCTTAGGTCAATTTTGGATTAAAGATCCAGAAAGCTCTGGACTGAAGTTTTCACTCCTCTTTCCTTGTTATAGGTAGTCTTCTTTTTTGTAAAAGCTATTTGGATGATTGTACTGCCAAATGTGTTCTAATGATGAAGTCGACTGTTGTCTGGAGTTCTAATCTGGTGCTGTGTAGTTTTGAATCCAGTGATGGTGTTGTTCAACAAGCATCTCTTTCTAGGAGGATGTACGGTGACAGTCTTGCAGGACATGTTCTGTGGTTTGAACAGAATTGCCAATGGTACACATAGGGATGAAACTAATCACAGCCTGTGCAAGTATTTGTTCAGTCTGTTATACTCTGTCCTGAGGTGGAGAATGATGTTCTTGTCCTTGTCTGTGGTGTGTGATAGTCGCTGCTGGATAGTTTATGTCAAGTAGTGATATCTTCATTACTTCTTAATTTATTGTGTCTCCATAAATGATGCTGAATGGAGGGATTTGATGGTATAGCAGTTACCTGCATAGATCTTCCAATGTTAGGTAATCAGTAAGATGGTCTTTGACCATGTCTATTCCAGTGTTTGGAGTAAGGTGTATGAACTGTGTAGATGTAAATGCTGCGACAACTGAACTGTTGTTGCGACATGAGTAGTATTGGGCATGTTAAAGGTAGGAAAGAGAGTAGTCTTTTCTTCCTTCTCTGTATCTCTCTGACATCCTGGTGTTAGGCAAAATTCACACCTTCTGTTATTCTGATGTCCTTGTGTTGTGTCGCTGTCATCTACTTTCAGTTGTTGTTCACTGTTCCATCAATTGGTCTCCACATTTCTTTCATCTGGTGTCGATCTCAGTGTAATTTGTTGACAGAGTTAATCATTCATATACTGTAGTTGGTTGTTCCATTCTCCAAGCTTTAGTCTATTCTGGTAACAACTATGATGCCTGGTTATCAAATTTGTAAACTTTATGGAGAAGCTTTAACAATGGGTGTATTTCTTCATAGTGCACATAGAACCAATACTGACTAGGATCATCATGGACATAAAATGAAAAGCTCAGGGCCACAAGATGTGGTTTACAGAAATATATGAGATCATGGCTCCTAAATACTAATGTTGAGGTATTGAGGCTCATGGGGCTACAAAACCAAGTAGCTTGACAATGGGGTTCAAGGCGTATCATGGCGTGAACTGATTGGCATCTCAATCTCTCGTGTTTTCATCAGTGACTCCATGAGATGATTGAAGTCGAATCAGGTATGGTGAGACAGGACTGGGTGGAGAATCTGGTCAGACAAGATCAGAGAATCACCTTTTTTTGTCCCTGGCACGATGAGTTAGGTAATGGACAGTGATAGATTGGCTGGCTTATCGAGAGGGCTGGACTGCCAGGTAGTTGATGAGCAGCCTGCTACTTGAGCCCTATGAGCTCAGTTGCTCTAGCCCAGCATGTTGAGAAGTCCTGTCTTGACCCGGACGAGTACGATGAGTACCTCTGAAGTCGGAGAAAATCTGCCTGTATGGCAAGGGAATACTAATTACGAGTACATTGAGCACCGGCTGCCAGTGTAAAGTAATTTACAATGTGCGCTGCTGCCATTGTAAGAAATTGAAAACGGTTTTCCGCAAAATCAGTTTCAGAGATGAAACTTCGTCTGAGTTGAAAGCGGATGAAAGAAGAAAAAAAAAAAAAAAAAGAGGTAGCTGCAATGGATCGAAGTGACATTCTTCACGCATTGAGAGAGTCTTTCTGAACAGAGGAGTTTCAGGGCTGTGAATCCCACTCGCTGACCAGATTGAAAGAGATGGGTGTCAATATTGGTGCAGCCCGAAAAGACGACATACTAAATATGCAAAGAGATTGATTAATCAACATCGAACTGGCGTGTTGGGTCGCTGGACGCTGCTGGATTTGCTGAGGCGGAGATCGGAGCACCTATAGACATGTCCGGAGTGCTATGATGATAGTCCTCATATAAGTGATAACTGATGAGGTCAAGATACAGAGAAAGCTTATCATCAATATAAGAAAGAGGCAGTCATAATTTTTCGGCACGTGATGAAGAGGAAGATTTAGAACACATTGTGACAACCGGTAAAATCGAGGGTAGATGAGTCAGAGGAAGACAGAGAGAGAAAACTTTGGATAGCCTGACTTCATGGCACGATAGAGCGTCAACATCTGGGATCATAGCAAACCCTAAAGACAGAGATTCGTGGAGATCCATGATCGCCTACGCCAGTCAGCACCTGGTGATGATGTATGTTCTCTCTGCTTATCAATACTGAATTTTCGCCCAAGTGGTTACCGGGGCCCAAATTTGGGGTGTAAAGAATAGAACCACTGTTACCTGCCATGCATGTCGTAAGAGGCGACTAAGGAGGTTTGGCTGAAATCGGATGCATGTGTCCTAAGCGTGTAAAAGTCTATGACGTAGGGCCACAAACTTGTGCAACTGACGTTCTGGCAAAGATCAAACATATCAACTAAAGAAGTGATTAAATTGGAGTCAGAGTATGAGCGATTCCAAACCAAAGAAGAATACTGAATTTTATGCAAATACATAAAGCAGCAAAGTTCAATTACTAGGGTTTTTTAATTATGAAATTCCACATACCATTGGATTTGAATCAGAAAGCAGATCCTTCAAAGCATCTAAGAATCCTTGATCTTCAACCAGTTGTGCATTGATGTCATGAAGTTTGGCCACACATAGCAGCAGTCTTGCGACATAGGGTCTTCATCCTTCAAGCACTTGCGGAGTGGTTCACACAAGTACTCTGTAATTTTGTCCACACGAATGCAGCCCATTGTACGTACAGCCAGTGCCCGAATGAGTGGGTTTGGATCTTCACAATCCTGTTTGATGCAGAGCAAAATGTTAAACACAAAACTTAACAATTCTTTATTAAATGAAACATTAGTAACATTTTATATTCATTGGCCTCTTTGTCTCAGAAGACAATAGGTTTTGCGTCACGTAGTTTGTTCTGTGCTGAATCACAATTCTGGTGGCTGTAATAGCCTATTCTGGAGTGGCACTCCTTGCCAGTTTCTGGAGCTGATACATAGGATGTTCTCTCTGCGCTCTCTTTGGCCTTCATATTTGATGGCGTTTTACTTCTTTTCTTTTTGAGCCACCCTCACTGCAGCTCGACGTACTTGCCTTCTTTGGCAAGCTGCTCCCGATGTTCTTTGTCTATGCTGCCATGAAGTTAGATCATGATTGCATCAGCATTTTATATAATCAATTGAAAACTATGATAAAAGCAGAATTAACGAAACAGTGGGACACAGATGCACTCAACTGCAGATCTATAAACCAAATATCATGCTAAGAACAAAACCATTATCCTCAGATCAATACAGAGCTGAATAAAGTATATATTTCCAGCAAGAGGCGGAAATTGCTGTCCTTCAATGATTCTCTGGGACTCAGTTTGCTGGGACCAATCTCTGCCAATGTGTTGGAGTCTCTGTCAATGAATTGGAAGGTTCAAAATGGCAATGATTTGGAAGGTTCAAAATGGGAGGTTGCTGTATGGGTGAATATTGTCTATCAAGGCTTCCAACCACCAGGGGCTTACATGCATCTACTTTCCTGGACAAACGGGAGTTCATGCAATGAGAGAGCAGATATGCCTGCATCAATAGCACCGAGCATCAGAAATTGAAGTTGGATAGGGAGTTGGGGAATTCATCTTATCCTTTTGAGTAGCAAATTTCCGGGAAATTTTTAGCACATCTTTTCATATCAAAACAAATTTTTTAAATCACTTAAAATTCTCATAAGTTAACATAAACATGTCTGTCATCTTGCTAAACCAAACATGTGGGTTTTGTTTGATTTCCATTTCTATAAAATTTATCTTTGGTCCCCGACAAATAATGACAAATCTTGACAGACCGATTTGTCGGTAAGGGAGATGTTTACATTCCAGAGCTATATATCATGATCTCATGTTCTGAGGGTTAAGTATGTGCATAAAAAAAAGTAAAAAGTAAATGAAGCCTTTTTATACCACATTGTATATAGTTTAATACTGTATTAAGCCCATATTTTTCATTGACCGTCGGCACACGATAGGTGATGTGGTCAACATAATGAGGGCAGTATTTACTTCCAGTGTTTTCCTAGTACCAAATTGCGGCTGGGTCGACCCAAGAGCCGTTATAGTCTGAAAACTGTCCACTGTGGAATTGAACCCGGACCACTAGTCTAAGAAGTGAGTTCACTAACAACTATGCTACTACAGCTCTCTCTAGTATGTGCATTGTTTGAATATAAAAGTAAATAAAGGATATATTACCCTAACAAATGTATTGACTGAGATGATTGCAACATCTGGCTGAGTCTTGGCATAATTCATCAGATAGAGATAAACCAGCTTCTTCAGTTCCAGGTTGTCAGTTTGCATACAGTTGACAACATCAGCAAACAAAGCACTGAAATACATAATATACATTGTTACCCTGTTTTAAACGACTCTATGAGCATGATACAGCAGATCAAGGTTATGTACGAAGGCAGTGGATGTAATTAATACAAATTGCAACAATCCAGACACTTACCTTCATCTTTGTTCCAGGTCACTATGGGGTGAAGGGCAATGAGAGAGTGAATACACTGGCGAGCAATACTCGAGATCGAGAATGGGCCTTCTATACACAATAGCGATATACGTTCTGAAGATTTCAACTAAGAAGATACAGGGTATTCTCTATCTCGGTTAACAAGTTATGCATATAGATAGGTGTGGAAAGATGGAAAAATCAAGAGAGAAACCCCAATAGATACATCAACCAACACAGAATGGGAGATGTTAGTCTAAACACACTGAAATGCATGCTTAGGAGGAGATCACAGCAATTATGGACATGTCTGATGTGTGACAAAGATGATCCTCAAATGAACACTGTTTAGAGCAGTTGTTATTCGTTTGTGTTGGTTTCATCAACCAAGTTAGCCACTCTTTGTGATATGTGTGGTTTGTGTCGAGAACGTGAATATAGTATGACGTTAGGTCTGTACGGAATGAAGGACAGGCACATAAGAATTTCGTTCAAAGTGTATGCATATTATCCAACAGGACACAAATTTGTATTGAATGGGAAGTACCACATCTGGAGTTATATTGTAGCATAGTATCAAATCATAGGTCAGACAGAGCTGACATGTGCCAATCATGAGAATGAAATTTTATTTATAACTATAAAAGACTACAGTGTAAATGGTATTTAATGCAGTAAAAGTCACTTCTTCAATGATCCTGCAGCACTTGGGCTCCTATCCTGCGACTCACTGACATGTAGACATAACACTGAAGAAAAAGGATGTCTGGATATTCTACCTCCTCTGGACAGGAACCAGAATTGGACTGTTCTAGTACTAAAGAGAGTTCTCTACCCTGCTCAATGATACAGCAGCCAAGGTAGGACTTCTTTGCATTCGTTCTTATCAACCAAGTTAATCACTCGTGATTTGTTTGAATTACACAGAGAACAAAAATAGGATGTGTCTCGGTTCGTAGGCTCCTACACAAGTAGGATAAGCGCGTCCAAAAATTTCAGTCTAAGGTGACGTTTGGGTTTGTTTGAGCTGGTAATCCCAAACATTTGCAGTCTATTTTTTTGCATCGGATTTCCAACACTCTTTATTGATAACTTTATTAAGCTACTCAATGCAGCATGTGTATGATCTACTCCGAAGAGAATGTTCCTGTTTTGCTACTTTTCTGACTTGGTGAGGTCGTTCCGGATAAGGAGGGGCTCACTGCCATCATTGCAGTTGATGGTTATGTGTGTATTTCATCTTCTGGCATACCCCACTTGCTTCCAAACGTATGGATTTTGTCTTTCCTTTGGATGAAACAGTAGGGTAGAGCAAAAAGGGCACTACACATTTTTCATATCAGCTGCCCAGGCTAGGCATAAATGGAGAGGACACCTCACCCTTGCTTTCGGCTCGGACACAACACGGAAAGCAAGTCAAGAGATACTTTTTTGATGAGCTGAAAGGCAAGAGAAACTAGCACAAACTCAGCAGATATCACAGTAAAACACTTGCCAGTTGACCGTTTATAAAGACTAAAAAGGTCATTTTATATATATATATATATATATTTAATGCCTGTGTGTTGCCTGGGCCCACAAGGGAAGCAAAGAATAATAACACTGTGACCTACAAGGCATGTTGTAAGAGCGACTGATGTAGGGACTTACGGAAGCTCCCCTAGTAAATAAAAGCGTAGCAGAAATTGGATGTGCTGGCCTACTTTTAGGTGCATAACTGGCACAGCGTACAATCGCTCTTAGGCTTGGATCACATACAAATCACAGAGTGGTTAACAAGTGGTCAATATGGAGCATTCGAATATAAAAATATATATATATATATATATATATATATATATATATATATATATATACTGTGATCATTCCAAACAACCAGATTTTCTGCTGGTCCAACTATATGTCGAGTTCTACTATACCTTAAGCATGTGTTCAAATATTCACAGAAAGAGGTATCATGTCCAGAGTCACTGTATCTTTACAATGGGTGTCAGTTGTCAGAAAGCTGTGACAAATCTGACAATATTTCTTCTCAAAATTTCTTGAACAAAAATGTAGTGCTCTAGACTGAACAACAAGCAGTGTTTTAGAACTTCTTAACAGGGGACTGCCTAGAGTAGTTGATAGTAGCTCGGCCTGCTAGCTGTGAGACGCCTCATAGCTCGGGTTCGAACCTACTGTCCGGCATTTGTTCGAGTCCCTGGTCTTACTCAGGACGATAACGTGAGTACCTCTGAAGTCGGAGAAATTCTGCCTGTATGGCGAGGGAATACTAATTACGAGTACATTGAGCACACGGCTGCCAGTGTAAAGTAATTTACAATGTGCACGCTGCTGCCATTGTAAGAAATTGGAAAAACAGATTTTCACGCAAAAATCAGTTTCAGAGATGGAACTTCGTCTGAGTTGAAGCGGACGAAAGAAAAAAAAAAAAAAAAAAAAAAAAAAAAAAAAAAAAAAGAACTTCTTACCTAACATCTTTGCCAACTGTCATACTAGCAATCACTTTCTTGACAGCCTCCTTCTTCTTCTCTTTCTTGTCACTGTTTAGCTCAGCTTTGAGCTCAAATATTTCACCTACGAAATAAAAAAACATTAAATTTTAGCTAAATAAACCCCTTCCCAAGTATTATTCAATATCATTATTTGACATTCTGGATGGTGCAGACAATCATGGGATCTCCATAGTATTGACTATCAGTTCAAATGTTTACACTCTTCCATGTCAGAAAGTGTGGAGAAAGAGCTAAGGAAGAGATGCTAGCGATGAATAGGACTTACATTGAGAAGACCGACCGGAAGCATTGCAAGACAGGCACAGTTTTGGAACCCGCAGGGAAAGAGGAGTAGGGAAGGCCTAGACAGACCTGGAGAAAAGAGCTGGAGGCTGATATTAAAAGAATAGATAAAACATGGAAAGAATTGGAAGGGATGGCAGATGAGAGGAAGAGCTGGAAGAAGTTTGTTGAAGACCTGTGCTCCATTGGGAGTTGAAAGGTGAAGAAGAGGTCAGGAAGTCTGTTCACAATTTGCCATTCTGTTTTGTCTCTCACTGATTTTGCAAGCTGTCATGTGTGTTTGATTTTTTTTGCCAACTATGAATTAAGGCATAGTCATAACACCTAATTTGACACCTCTGGCTGATTTTTGCAAGCTGGCCTATAACTCAGGAATTTTCATGGCCAGTGATCACTAGTCCGTGTTATCAACTTCGCTATCAATGACCCCATCTACTCTTATAACTGCTATTTGTTGACAAATATTCTGAATGACTCTCAGAATCTTTGCTGTTGATCTCTAACATTTTAGAAAGATTCTGATGATTTACCTCATCATACGCCTCGGCGTAGTGTATAGAGTACAGGTATAGATATGTTTTTACTTCTAGGGATATTTCTATTAGTGTTTTTTGGATATACACCATTGCAAGTGTCCTTGTCTTTAGCAAGTGCACACTGTTCTTGTGAATGTTTTATTGCTGTATTGTGTGGGAATATAGACATTTGGAAGACAGAATTGAAGTTGTGGAGCTGTGGATATGCAAAAGAATAAATTGTTTCATAGACACAAAAACTGACAAATAGAGCAGTCATGGAACAAGAGAAAATGATCCAAAAATATCAAACTCTTTATTCTTCCTGCTAATGATTGTTAGATAGGTAGAACTGAGGCCTCTATGAAGGTTGCAGTGCAGCACATGTCTTCTTTCATTGTACTGTAGAGTTTGGTTTTTTCTAAGGTATATATATTTTGTTCCCCAAGGCTCTATAAGTGGGGTATGACTGCAATATGTGAGCAGTGTCTTGTAGTGCTTGATCACAGGAGCAGATATCTGTCTTTTTTATTTTGAACTCCCTATACATGTGATTCCAGAATTTCCACTAACCCTACTTTGTGTTTTAATATTTCACTTTAAGTAACAAAGGAGGATTTTTTAATGAGACTTGACAACCATATATTTTTTTAAAACTTGCTATAAGAAATGCTTTAATGTCAAGTCGTGAAGAAACTAAGGGCAGTGTGATGGCTTGTCAATGTTTCCAACAGATAAAATAGAGGTGCCTTTACTCCCAAATTCTACTGCCAAACAGAAGTATAACGTACCTTTCTTGGTGGTTGTAAAATACTTGGAGTCCGTCATGACGGCAGTTTGTTTAAATTCTTCAAATTAAATTATAAAATACAAGACCAAAAAAAGGAAAAAGAAATATTATTATTATGCAGCCAAGATAATAATTAGATATAGGATAGTATAAAATGATAAATCAATCAGATTCAATCTATCAATATTAAAAATAAAGAATTTAATTTTAACCAGATCAGTCAAATTAAATGAAGACAGGATGTACTGAATCGGATGTAGTATTTTATACTCTTAGCTTGCAAACAATCACAAATGTAAGTGCCCCCGATCTGTTTGTTATTCATGAAGTAATAGCAAAACCAATAATCAGCTTCTAAAGGCAGCCCCATCCATTCAGTGATTCAGATTCATTTCGGATTCATTACTCAGACTTATTACTTAACTACTCAACTGCCCTAGTAATTCTCCTAGTTCTAGTCACTAAGTCACGCCCCTTTTGGTTTATCGGCGAAGTCATAAAAATAAGAAATGCATAAATTATGTTTTGCCGATATTTACTATACTTAAAGTAACACACTACTGTACTTGAAATCGACACAAAATTATATTTACTGTACATAGAAATCAAGCAGAACACGAATTCAATGTGTCAAACTTCAAAGTAAGTAATTTCATTCTCAAAAGTGGACAGAACACTGTCACAACGCCGGAAGTAAGGTGGCAGTGGCCAAAAAAAGGGTAGCAAATAACATCATCTTTTAGTATTTAATAGTCTATAGACTATTGCACTGTCTGCTTATCAATTCTCGTAGTATATTTAAGTGAAGCTAGAAATACTAGCAAATTTAAAAAATCAGTACAGTATCACCTAATAATTAGTTCACGTAAATAATATGACAGGTTTACAAAAAATCTACCTTTCCGGCCAAGATGTCACGCAAGACTGTGAATGATGGGAAGCCAAATTTTGAATAATTTATTATTACAATTTGTCAATTTTATTTTTGGTCGTTCAATCTAATAAGTAATTTTTTGTTAATGAGATAAATATTTAAATAAAGTAGACAAAGTATATAGATATGTAAGGATATAAGTAAATTTATGGCTGTTCAATATGACATAATTTGGGTATTTAAATATTGCGTAAGTCGAGCAGGCAATAATATAACGATGTACGGTGTTTCCGTTGCAATATTTGTACAGTATTTCTCATTTTCTTTTAATCGATTGAAAAGAAGTCATACAAAGATGGGAATCTCAATCGATTTCAGCAAGTTTAAAACTCATACACCAATCCTTTAGAGTTCGATTTAGCTCAACAAATGTATGCATTGCATGCAAAGTGTAGCTAATATTTCATAGCCTAGTGTCAGGGCCGTGCCGTTCTATGATACTGAGAGACAGCCGCATCATGCGGCGCCGTAAGAGGGAGGGTGGCATAAGCAGCAAAATTAAAATTTCAATTGAAGGTTTTTTTTTTAGAAAAAGATTTAAGGGGCGGCATTTCGGAGACTTGCATCACACTGATAAAAAATACCTCACGGTCCTGCCTAGTGTGGTGTTGATGGTTAGATCTCAGCTCCAGCTATAAATAAAATAACATTTCCCGTAGCCTTTCGACCTTAGGGTATGAAGTCACTTCACATTTTAAAACCCCAATGTACATGAGGTAGGGTGGCCAATTCCTTTCATCGCGTGTAGAACGTTGAGTGTGTGATTGAACCCACAACCCTCGTGGGTCCGAGTCGATAGGCAAACGCTTATATATATATCCTCTTCGTGTTCCGTTGGACATTTATATTGCCACCCCCAAGAAAACGCATCTGCCTGAGTCTGTGTCTTTCCATGAAGTTAACTACTCTTTCTCTTAGAAAGTAAAAGCAAGAAGAATGTGGGCGATAATGGCGCGCGTTACATTTGCTATCAAGAAATCATACAAATAAGCACAAAAGGGCGTGTGTTATTCTTGTCTTCATATATCCACTGTTACCTCTGAAGTCGGAGAAGGCGCGCCTGTGTGGTGGGGGACACTGATAATAAGGAAAACAGGTCTTCTCACAAAAATCAGTCAGAAGCGCCATACCAGGCGTCCTGACTACGTCTGAGCTCTTATCGGGTGAACGCAAGAAGAAAAAATCCATTGTGCCTGTCGATCTTTTAAGTGTGTACTCTCCATCATTTTTCGCCACCAAGGCTGCAATTGATGAGTTCTATGATCAGCTTGACTCACTTCTTATTTCTCTATCCTGTTTTACCTCACATCGTCAGGATAAATAAAAAATGTGTATAACAAGCTCTTCTGAGCGCTTCGTACATGGTGTCTTTCATTGTCTCTGTTGTTTCTTTGGTCCAAGTTTGCTCAGTCGACCTTTTGCCTTGAAGCCACTGCATCAGAATAGTATTGACATTTGAGGCACACTGTCTGTTTGTGATCTGCTTATGTGCCCGAATTATTTTTACTGTTCAACCGTTATGAATTCAGGCATAGTCTAATATGACACCTCTGACATATTTTTGCGCGAAGGTTTGATTTCCTTATCCTCAGTGTCCCTCGCCCATCACTGTTACTCGACTTCCGAGGTTCTTGCAATTTAGATCCCCAAGTAAAGGATTAGAAAACATATAGTCCAAACACACCAAGATTTGTTTATTCCAAACTGGAAAAGGAATTAGCGCGACACGTGGTTACAACGTGCCACCGCCGAATAATTTAATTTGTTGTTTCTTGATCAAATTCAGTACTGATGTTGTACTCACTTTTGTCGATTTCTTCATTCTAAAATCTGTTTTTTTCTTGATACTACCCATACACTACGTAGACACTTCATCTCTGTAGTGACTAGCTTCACTTTAACTCTGTCGAGACGCGTATTTTTCAAATTATGAAAGAGTTTCTAATACTACTCAGTGACATCAACACAATTGTTGGCATAGACCGTAATGACTGGTTGACTTGCCTAGGCAAATTTGTATCGGAAAAATCGTAGCCTGCATAGATAACCATAATATTAGAGTTGGCTGTGGGGCAAATAAACAGGAATGAACAACGGCTATTGGAGTTATGTTCGTACAACTACGTCATAACATGTTCAAGATGTAAGGTGCTCGCCTTTCGTTCCAAATGTACACGGTTCGCTCCTTCGTGGAGCCATCGGAATATTTTTCCAGATACCCCTGATCTCAGTGTAGGTGAGATCGAGTTCCTAGTCCTATCGGAGACGGACGATAAAACGAAGGTCCCGTGTTCAAGTTGAGCTCGGAAAAGAACCATTGGCAGTTCAAAATCGAGAAGAGCAGGATGGAAAGCCGCTGCCCTGGCAAAATTCATTATAAAGATTATTTTTTAAAAAATATAAAATATTTTTACCATATTCTAAATTACACCGGGGACCCTCGACAGTGCTACGGAGTTCGTGCACTTCCGCTGATATCTTCCTGTGTAAGAAAGAGATCAGAGCACACATGGTTACTCACCGAAGTGCAATTATGATGGTTCAATCAACCAATCTGTCATTGAAAGACAAAAAGATAAAATGTTCAGTCATCTAATGGGAATGAAACTATATGTACTACCATCACGTGCCTTCGACAATCGACAAAACGGCCAATATGCCATAATAGAAAGACCGAGAACTCGGTAGATCGATAATAATACATAGGTCCTCCGACAGCTTAAACTAACAGCTGCAACATATCTGGCATAAGATTTCAAAAAGCTATTACTCCCCACGGCACTTTACGACAAATTTTGTCATGATGATATAAGATTGATGGGACCATCATCATTGCACTTCGGTGAATAATCATATGTGATCCGATCTCTTTCGTACACAAGAAGACCGCAGCCGCAGCGCATAAACTCCCAAAGAACTCGCGAGGGTTCCTATTGTAATTTTGAAGATAGTGAAATTTAGGATAAATGTAAAATTAGCTCGATCGCTCCGTGCGAGAAACAAACCGTGTACTTTTGAGAAAGATATGAACATCGTACCTCCACGACACTGAGATCCCCCAACCTGCTGCCTTGCAGGTAAGCTGGG
Organism: Arion vulgaris; assembly: GCA_020796225.1. Lineage (NCBI taxonomy): Eukaryota > Metazoa > Mollusca > Gastropoda > Stylommatophora > Arionidae > Arion > Arion vulgaris. The sequence goes on from CM036754.1 coordinate 55,888,330, forward strand.
GACAGCCAAAGGCTAACAGAGATCGAACCCAGTAAACGCTGGCTGAAACCGGAAACCTCGCCAAAGGATAAGTACCAGAGCTCCAAATGGCGCTGAATGATGCGACGTAAAAAAACGTTCTTGGCAAATGCTGTTTATATATTACAATAAGAATGATCAAAGGGCAAACCTCCCCAAAAAAACGACAAGAGAAGACGAGAGAGAGAGAGATATCCCCCATGAGAAAGATGTTTCATGTGTAAATGAGGCATATGTAGATGGGTGGACGAAACGTCTGTAAAAAATGCACCATCTTAGAAAAAATACAGCTCAATTAAAGTTAATATTAGAGGTGGGCTGTCACTTAGTTTTGGAATTAGTGTTATATTTTGTGTATTGCTACGAATAGTTACCTTTTATTTATGTAGACGCCTGTGTAATGCCGGGGCCCGCAAGGCAAGCAAAGACTAGTACCACTGCTTCTTCTTCTTGCGTTCGTTCTTTACGACCAATTTTAATCACTCTTTGTGATATGTTTGATCTTTGCCAAAAACGTGTATACGTTGCACATTGGTTTGGTAGGCTCCTTAAACGCATTGACTTCTATACGTTTAGGACACATGCATCCGATTTCAGCCAACCCCTTTAGTCGCATCTTACGATATGCGTGGCAGGTAACAGTGGTTCTATTCTTTACACCCCAAATTTGGGCCCCGGTAACCACTCGGGCGATACCACTGCTAAATACAAGGCATGTCGTAGGTGGTGAGTGCTGTAGTACCTAGGAAGCTACCTAGTAAATAAAAAGCATCGCATGAAATCGATGTGCTGGTCTACTTGTAGGCGCATAACTGGCACAACGTATAATCGCTCTTAGGCTCAGATCACATACAAATCACACAGAGTGGTTAACAAGTGGTCGATATGAATCGTTCGAAGAATAATATTTATGTAGAAACATTTCAATTTTTTCTTTTATTTTGAGCTGCTGGAATTTGTAAAGCAAACTTAAATATGTCCTAGAGCAGTGGTTCTTAACTTCCCTAATACCACAACCATTTAATACATTTCCCCATGTTGTGGTGACCCCCAACCATAACATTATTTTCGTTGCTACTTCATAACTGTATATTTTGCTACTGTTATGAATCGTAATGTAAATATCTGATATACAGGATGTATTTTCATTGTTACAAATTGAACATAATTAAAGCATAATGATTAATCACAAACTCCGGGTACTCGTATGTGGGCGTAACTGCATGTGGGTGGACCCGCCTGGAGACGGATAGAGGAGCGGTGTCTCGGTTCCTAAGAACGTCGGAAATATGTGTTTTCCGATGGTCTTAGGCGACCCCTATGAAAGGGTCGTTTGACCCCCACAGGTTGAGAACCACTGCCCTAGGGGGACCCTCAGTTAATGACTTCTTAGTTGAAGTACATGATCTTGAAAGTCGTGCTTAAAATTTACTGCAACAAAACCCCCAACAACTATGAATCAAATAGAATAGCTGCAAACATGATAATCATATACCGTTTGTCACATTCAAGAATATGGTATACGGTTTTTAATCACATCATACGCAGATCCCCCTCCCAACAAAAACTGCCTTACACTTGCATAACAGGTTCGGCCATGCGTAAGTGACAGTGCCAGAGCTTTCTCTACCTAGCGCGCATCATCTTATCTCGGTCGGACATGTGCGCTTCACAGCCAAATAACGCGTCGCTGGAACTGTGAAGAGCACAGTTCCATACAATGATTTTTAATGAACTAGGGGATGGCTACTGACATTACGCTTGAGGATTATACAGGGTGTTCAAGATAAATGCAGTCCCATTGACAAATCGAAAGTTGTCAGTTACACAGTGAGTGGTGTATATTTACTATTTAAACCGGTTCTGACTAGCTCGTCCTACGTCACATTTGTTCATCGCCCCTTCCAGCACTACAATTACACACCATTACACAACCTTGACCTATACTACGTCATAACCGAACCTTCTCATTTTCATACATATATTCCAGATTAGCTCCATTCACAGGCTACTTTTATCTTGAACACCCTGTATAATGTACAGTTAATACTTCTGATATTGGATGCTATCGATAATATCCAATGAAAATAGGGGTGCTGCAGTTCCCCAGTGCCTATGCACGAGTTGCCTCTGCTCCAGAGCACATCCTGCAGTAATGTCCATCATACATACACTAACGATATAAAATATGGCCCAAATGAATGGAGATTCAGAGGCAACTCGGTACATGAAACCGTCACAAAGAAGAATATAAATATTAATCAGCATTGTTAGGTAGACGTGGTGTCTGCGGACGTTGGCGATCAAGTGTCTTAACAGTTATCGTCCAACGTTTTGACGTTCCTTAAGTGATACTCTTATATGTCATGATGTTCAGTATCTTCTATTTTCAGCAATTATTCCCACCATGTAATATTAACGAACCTGAATCAAAAATATTGTTATGCACATTTGATACAGATAAAAGTAAGGTGGGGCGATGGAATTTGGTGTCTAACTGATATAAAACACCGCATAGGATTGGCCAGATTCCCTAAATATTTTGGCAGTGTAAAAGTGATCACTGCAGACAATTTCAATTAACAGTATAATCTTGATCGAAATAATTACATTTATCATAACAATCATCTAAAACATTCCGAGAGTCTTTTAAAATTGTTATATTAATATTATAAGAATTTATAATTGTATTAAGAACAGATTCGGTGTTAAATATCTCTCTAAATTATAATTGTTTTGTTGGTCAGTACTTTCAGGAATTTTGCAATCCTACATGATTATGTCGACCAACTTTCCTAAACAGGATGAAAATAAATATTCTCAAGTTTAGTTCCACGCTGCTGAAGTCATTGTTTTCTGAAAACAAGGAGACCAGGTAATTATGCAAGTCTTTTGTTATCTTATACAGTGATCGTGAGTCTTTTGAAATTACCATGGTTATGATTTTACAGCTTCATCCTGCAGTCGTCAGTGAATTTATTCGTCGATCGTAGCTACTCATTTGACTAGCCTAGCCTACTGACTCATTCCACTCATTCATAGAATGAGGAGGATTCCATTTTCATTACACTTCATCGGTACAGAAAATTTTAATTAAGTGAGTAATATTTAGGCAGAGTAGCAAGGGTAACATGAAAGGAAAAGTAGTCTTGTAAACATCAGAGGAAAAAAAATGTACGTAATTGAAAACCAGAGGAGATTATTATCAATAATTATGTCATGTAATTAATGTCAATTATTAAAATAATAATAAATAGACCAATTAAGAATCATTACGTTGTCGTGTATTATGATTTGATTTGTAGAAACAATATTATTTGTCAGTTTTATGTTTTGCTATTCAGGGTTATACAAGTCAAATGTGGACTGCTGTCTTTAAAACTGAACTTGACAGTAATGACAGTTTTCTTTGTGGGAAATAGTTGAATTTTACATAAATTGAAAATTTGCCTAGCAGTGAGCTAGCTATATATGATTCACTGAAATGTGGCCAGGGATGGATGTCACATCCAGATTGCAAACATTCACTATCAGTGACTAACAAATGTCTCCATTGCATATTTTATATCAGATGACCAGGAGTGATAACAAATACAGTTTATACAGACAGGTGAAAGAAAGCAATACAAACTGATATAGTTACGGTTGAAGGGAGAGTGATGATGGTGTTACTGTTAACAAAAACTTTCAGAAGAACTTCACAACATAACTAGATAGGCCCTTGACTGAAACCCACAAGAGGAAAGGAATGGTGAGGCCAAAGAATACCTGGCAAAAAAACCCAGCTTAAGAGGAAGTCTGAATCTCTTGGGCAGAGACAAGGTGAGGCATCATATAATTATGATATGATTGGGACTGCAACTGGGGAGTGACAGTTGCACCCCTATATTCTGCTGGGAACAAGAACATTTAGTAGTAGTCTTTAAATCTTACACTGTAACACCAACAGGAAACTTTATTGGACTATATGTTATAGTCGTCCAAGACAACCTAGATTTCAGTGATATTAACTTTAAATACATTATTTCTTGTGACTAAAACTGACTTAATTGACCCTCTTCTACCCTAGCGTGTAGAGGCTTCCCAGAGGGAACATCATGCTCTTTTAGCTTTTTTCTTACTAAAACTTATTGAATTAAATGAAGTTAAGCTAACAAACACAGAAACATATATCCATATAACTGGACTAATTGTGTAGACATTGAACAATAGCGAATGAGAAGAAGATCTCCAAAATATCTTAATTGTCTTTGTGTTATCCATTTTAATATTTCATTTTTACCCATAATTTGTCCAGGACTTCTCTTTATTTTCGGGGCATGTTTTCATGAGTGGTTTACAGTAAATAAAAGTTGATAGTATGATATTTTCTTGCTCATTTTTTAAGTCAAGTAGTAGCATGTCCCTTGTGTAACGTCGCTTTCATCACAGCCCACCTGAAAAACTCTTTGTCTCTGGCAAGTTCTCCAGCCTCCTCCAGCATCGTGTTCAAGGTTTGTTTCATGTCCTGCTGCCACCTTCGTGTTAGCTGTTCCTTGCCTCTTACTCCTTCTTCTTGACGCTCCATATCGACCACCTGTCAACCACTGTGATTTATGTGATCTGAGCATAAGAGCGATTGCACGTTGTGCCAGTTATTCGCCTACAAGTAGGCCAGCACATCCGATTTCTGTGCTGCTTTTTATTTACTAGGGTAGCATCCCTAGTGCCTACATTAATCACCTCTTACGAGATGCATTGTAGGTCGCAGTGGTACTATTCTTTGCTTCCCTTGCGGGCCCCGGCACCACACAGGCGCTCGCCTCTTACTCCAAGAACCATGCCTTCCATTACCATTCTCTTTGAACCACTGTGACGTTTAACGGGGCCAACATATTTCATCTTCCGGGGCATGATGTTATTTTTGAGACAAGGCTCCTCGATATGCAGGTCTTATAGGATGTCTTTTTTGGTTCCTTTCTCTGTCCAGGATGTTCTAAAAACTTTTCTGGAACACTTTTTCAAAAAGTACAGAGCTATTAAAGATGTTACTTCTTTTGTTACAGGAAACTTGGCAGGTCAATTAAACAAAGCAAAATATCCTACAATGATAAGGTATGGAAGTAGAACTCTCAGACGCTGTTGCCTACATCTGTTGTTTGTAAATTGTATTTTTTTTACTTGTGTGTTTATGTCACCATGAACACTAAAAAAACATTATTCAACACAATCTTTCTCCCAATATTATGCTATTAATGTCAAACCTGGACACTGACATTGAAGGATAGAAGAAAACTAGTCACGACAGAGATGAAGTGTTTCCGCAGAATGCGGGAGTATCAGAAGAGGCTGGTTTAGAAATGAAGACCGCCAGAGTGGTTACCATGGCCCAAATTTGGGGTGTAAAGAATAGAACCATTGTTTCCTGCCACTCATGTCGTAAGAGGCGACCAAGGAGGTTTGGCTGAAATTGGATGTATGTGTCCTAAGTGTGTAGAAGTCTATGCATTTAGGGGCCTACCAAACCAACGTATACATGTTCTTGTGAAGATCAAACATATCACAAAGAGTGATTACAATTGGTCGTAAGAACGAACAAAAGAAGAAAAGAAATGAAGACAGGAAAAAAAGTTGGCACTATAGCAGTACTGAAATTCATCAAGAAATAACAAATTAAATGGTTCAGTCACATAAGCAGATTGCCAACAGACAGTGCGCCTCAAAGAGCAATGTTACTCCGATACAATGGATACAAAGAGAAAAATATCCATGCAAAAAGTGGACCTCAGAGATAACAGGTGACGAAAAACACCATTTGTGAAAAGCACACAAAAGCCTTTTCTAGAAATCTCTATTTATCCTAGAAATCTCTTCTTATCCTGATGATGTCAGGCAAAACAGGATTAGAGAAAATAAGAAAGAAGTGGGTTATATAAAGTAAAGTGGCCTCTGTGGCTAAGTTGTTAAGCCCTTGCCTTGCGCTCTGAAGGTCGTGGGTTCAAATCCGGACCACACTGTTCAGTTCACGGATGCATTTTTTTTCCAGAGACACATGATTGTTGCCGGAGCTATGTAGTTCGTGCTTTGTGCAATACTTTCGGCAGATAGCGTTCTATTTGATGGGGTAAAACCGGTGCAATGAAGTTAATCCTTTGGCTTTAGACCCTTTTTGTGGGGGACTGCCTAGAGTAGTTGATAGTAGCTCGGCCTGCTAGCTGTGAGACGCCTCATAGCTCGGGTTCGAACCCACTATCCGGCATTTGTTCGAGTCCCTGGTCTTACTCAGGACGATAACGTGAGTACCTCTGAAGTCGGAGAAAATCTGCCTGTATGGCGAGGAATACTAATTACGAGTACATTGAGCACGCTGCTGCCATTGTAAGAAATTGGAAAACGGATTTTCACGCAAAAATCAGTTTCAGAGATGAAACTTCGTCTGAGTTGAAAGCGGATGAAAGAAAGGAAAGAAAAGAAAAAAAAAAAAACCCTTTTTGTAAAGTAAAGAACTTGTTTTGAGACCATAAACTATATTGGGGAATACCGGCCTTGAGTTGTCGGAGCTCGCAAGGGGAGCAAAGAATAGTAACACCGACCTACAAGGCATGTCGTAAAGGCGATTAAGGTAGGAAGCTACTCTAGTATATAAAAACGTCACAGAAATCGGATTTGCTGGCCTACTTGTATGCGCATAAGTGGCACAACGTACAATCGCTCTTAGGCTCATATCACATACAAATCACAAAGAATGGTTAACAAGTGGTCGATATGGAGCGTTCGAAGAAGAAGAATCTGAACCATAGCCTTCAGTTTGTGACTGCATTGTCCAGAGATCCGTAGGATTTTGTTGGAGTTTCTGCTTTGTGCAGTACTCTCTGCATGGGACGTTCTATTTCTGTGGAGAGTGAATGAGCCATGTGGGAGAAACCCGACACAATGGAGCCAATCTTTAGATCCTTTCCTTTCTTTTTTGAGATTTGAGCCTGTGTATGTTGTGCTGCTAGTTTTCAGTGAAGCTATAACATTTCTAGCATTTAATCCATCAGGAAAAATGTAGGTACAACATCAATACTGAACTTCATCAACAAGAAACAAATTCAATGCTTTATGATGAACATTTGTATTTTATGTCTCTTACACAGAACTGAATCATCAACGGGAAAGTGATCTCCAAAATGACAGAAACGGACCAGCATAGTCAAATGAGGGGAGTAAGCCAAGGTGAGGGTTCACCTGGCCGACCTCCTGGTCGTCCGATGCGCCAGCTCGAGTTTCATCAGGTATAGTGCATTTTTAATATTAATAATAATCCTTTCAGCTCCTTTTGGAGCTCAGGTGCCCAATAAACATGCCATTCTTTTCTGTCTTGTTATATCCTTTCATTGACAGTAGAACCTCGATTAACCGTCACCGTCCGGACCAGGGCTGTGACGGATAACCAAATAGACGGATAACAGAAATCTCTTAGTATATGTGTACAGTAACATGATTTCACTGCAGGCTTTGGACGAAAATGAAAATAAAATCCTTTAAAAGTGAATAATACATACATATTGTATTTAATTTTATAAAACGATCAATATAAACTTCAATGTAAGAGTAGAAGTGTACAGAAATGTATTGTAATACTAACCTACGTTACTTAACAATAATTTGTCATCTCCATACTGTCATTTTTAAAGATGGGTAACAGAGACTGACGGTTAAACGAGTGACGGTTAAACGAGTGACGGTTAATCAAGGTTTTACAGTACTTCATTATTTGCTTCAGTGGGTCCAGATATAGAAGTTTATAACACATTGCGATAGAAACCACAGACCCTGGAAATTCCCAGTTGAGACCAGCTTGGACCAAACATGTTTGGTGTGGACATGTTACGCGGTTGGATTACAGGTAACCCTAATCCTTTACCTGAGAATCTAAATTACAAGTAGCTCTCAAGTCAAAACAAGGCTAACCTGAATGGTGAGGGACACTGGTGCAAAGCAAGCCTTTGTGCAAAATTCAGTCAGTGACATGGTGTGTTCTCAGTTTCGCTATCTGCAATCCCACCAAAGGACGTTAAAGTGAATGGTTGTTAATTTTTGCAGTTGCATTTTTTTTGTTTGTGAGAGTAAATTTTTAGACAAGATACAATCTCACACTTCCTTATTCACCTCTTACAACATGTATTCTTCTTCTTTCACTCTGAGCCAACCACTTGTTAAACAATTTTTGTGTGGTTGGTGTGTAATTTGTGCCTTTGAGCATGAGTTCATTGGGCCAGTTAGGATCCTACAGCGCCCGAGTGGTTAGCGGGCCCAAATTTGAAGTATAAAGAATAGAACCACTGTTACCTGCCATGCATGTCGTAAGAGGCGAAAAAGGAGGTTTGGCTGAAATCGGATGCATGTGTCCGCTAGAGAATGCTAACCCGAAACAAATGCTTGCAGTAAACGGATGCATAACATGGTGCAACGGCCCCTCACAATGGGGAATGGGATAACGGATTCTACGGTCGCCAATCTGCCTCGGAGATTTAGCCGTGCAGTAAGAATGTCAGACCTACCATCACGAGGTGGCCAAAACTTACTGCTGGAAGAGTCGGCACAACGGGAAGCATAAATCATAGGAATTATATCCTACAGAACTGCCCTAGTATGCAGACTTGAGAAGAAAGAGGTGGCCCACTTACACTAGCGTCCAAGACAAACTGTATGGTGTGGCTGGTAATCTGAGGCAGATGGCTGCCTTTATTAGAGAATTCAAAATCCCAATCTAGCAAGAATGCAGAAGAAGAAGGATCCTACAGACCTGTAGATCAGCACATATGGTTTCTACACGTTTGAGTTTTGCTTCCTTTATGTTGGATCCCCCCCAAAAATTACCTTTGAGTCCATCCCTCTAGGCAAGTTAGCTGTTTTTGAGGTCAAAGTATCCTGGTCTACACCACTAGAGGTGGGTTTGGGTTGTGTGTTCTATGGTTCATCAAAAAGGGTGGAGACTGCAGTAAAACTTGGAAAAATAGGTAAACACTTTACGTGTTTACCTATGGTTCATCAGCATGCTACTAATTCTCACTTATTGCCCTTCCTAAAAAAGACTAGCTGATCCCAACTCTGCTGGATGCAGTGCAAGGTACAGACTCATGTTAGTTCATGGTTAGCTGAATTTTGTAGCTAAAGTTTTTTACAGGATGGATATCGAAATAGGGAAGACTGCAGTAAAACTTGGTAAATAGTGAAACACGTACAAACAAAGTACTATAGTTTTACAAAATACATAAACAGTGACGATAAACAGCACGTTTCGACCAACAAGGCCTTTATCAAGCAAGCGAACAAACAGGAGTGACAAATTAAAATGAAACACAAATGGACGACCAAATACCAACGTATCTAAGGAAAATCTGGAATAAAAACGAATACGAAATAAATGTAACACAAAAAACACACATAAAAACTAGAAATAGAACGGAAAGAAACAATGAAACATCTAGTAAATATATAACTTGAATACATGCAACATATACCCATATAGATTATAAAGCATGGGAAGAGAAAGTACTAAGAAACATAAGAATGTAATACATGCAACATATACCCATAGAGATTACAAAGCATGGGAGAGAAAGTACTAAGAAGCATAAGAATGTAATTCGTTGAGCCGCGTGGTCGTAAGGTACCATACAAAGAAATCAACCGATTCTCCAGAGCAAATCGACTACGATCATCAGAGGAACATGATCGGATGGCTGTGACCTGGACATCGCAAGCTCCTGAATGGCCAGTATCATTGAAATGGGTAGCTACAGGGGTCACAGAGTATTGGCGTATATCGCGCAAGTGTTGGGCGAATCGGTCACTGAGTCTCCTGCCGGTTTCCCCAATATAGGCCTTGTTGCACCGCTTGCAGATAATGGCATAGATAATATTACGGACTCGCACGTGAAACTGTCTTCAACAACGAACGTGGCTTTTGGAAAAGACACCGTGCGGTCTGTATTACATAAGCACAAGTGTTGCAGCGCGCAGCCACTGGATGGTTCCAAAATGACTCTGAATGTTAGGCTTGAGGCGACTGTGAACCAACATATCTTAATTCTTCTGTCCCGTCTGTTCGCCACCAAAGGATAGTGTTGGAAGATTGAACGTGTCTCAGGATCAGACTGAAGAATGGAGAGATGACGGAATAAGACTTTCTTCACAAGGGAACTATGAGGGTGGAAAGTTAAGACAAGTTTCACCCTGTCAGAATTGGAAGTTCTATGCTGGTTAGAAGAGCCTCCTGGCAGAAATTTGCTGAACGCGCCGCATAGCAGAAGCAAGCACCTTATCTGGGTATAAGAAATCCAGCATCTCGTGAGCTCTATCAAGGAAATCGTGTCCCTCGCTACAGAGGCGGCAGAAGTACAGAAGTTGAGAGAATGGTAAAGAATCACGACAAGCCTGGGAATGGGAAGAGGTATAAAGGAGAAAATTATGTGCATCAGTAGGCTTGTAGTATACTGATGTTATCAGTAGGTCAGTAGGTATACTATGTGCATCAGTAGGCTTGTAGTATACTGATGTTGTCGTGATTCTTTACCATCCTCGTCACTCTATAGGCACCATGCAGCACTTCTTAGATGACAAGCCTACTGATGAAGACAGTTCGTTGTTGAAGACAGTTTCACGTGCGAGTCCCGTAATATTATCTATGCCATTATCTGCAAGCGGTGCAACAAGGCCTATATTGGGAAACCGGCAGGAGACTCAGTGACCGATTCGCCCAACACTTGCGCGATATACGCCAATGCTCTGTGACCCTGTAGCTACCCATTTCAATGATACTGGCCATTCAGGAGCTTGCGATGTCAGGTCACAGCCATCCGATCATGTTCCTCTGATGATCGTAGTCGATTTGCTCTGGAGAATCGGTTGATTTCTTTGTATGGTACCTTGCGACCACGCGGCTCAACGTATTACATTCTTATGCTTCTTAGTACTTTCTCTTCCCATGCTTTGTAATCTCTATGGGTATATGTTGCATGTATTACATTCTTATGCTTCTTAGTACTTTCTCTTCCCATGCTTTATAATCTATATGGGTATATGTTGCATGTATTCAAGTTATATATTTACTAGATGTTTCATTGTTTCTTTTCCGTTCTATTTCTAGTTTTTATGTGTGTTTTTGTGTTACATTTATTTCGTTATTCGTTTTATTCCAGATTTTCCTTAGATACGTTGGTATTTGGTCGTCCATTTGTGTTTCATTTTAATTTGTCACTCCTGTTTGTTCGTTGTGATAAAGGCCTTGTTGGTCAACGTTGCTGTTTATCGTCACTGTTTATGTATTTTGTAAAACTATAGTACTTTGTACGTGTTTCACTATTTTACAGGATGGGGTAGCCATCCCAAAGCTGAACCAGACAGCACGCAGGATATCTTATCTACTGCTCTTCACTAATTGTTCCTGATGTCCTGTTTCCATTCTCTGTGAGCTTCATTCTTCTTTCTTTTCTTTGAAGCGTTCCATATCAACCACTTTTTAACGACTCTGTGTGATTTGTATGCGATCTGAGCCTAAGAGCGATTGTACATTGTTCCAGTTATGCGCCTACAAGTAGGCCAGCACATTTGATTTCTGCAATGCTTTTTATTTACTAGCTTCCCTAGGTCCTACATCAGTCGCCTCTTATGACATTCCTTGTAGGTCGCAGTGGTACTATTCTTTGCTTCCATTGCATGCCCCAGCACCACATGAGTGATGAGCTTCCTTCAAAGGAATATCTGAATAAGACAAACGGTAGAACACATCTTAGGGCATTTATGATGTCGCTTTTGTCCATAGAAAGCCCATTCTCGATCGCAGCATTCCTAGCCAGTGCATCCAGTCTCGTTTCCCTTCACCCCAGAGAAACCTGGTATAAAGATGTGTCAGGATTATCGAGTTTTGTATTATCATATTCCCCAATATACCACTAATAATATTTTAAATTTATAATATGAATTCTGGCCATCCTATACAGACAATGAGATGTGAGATATCAGTTGGTGAGGTTAAAAGGTGATAGTCTTCTTCTTCTTCTCGTTTGCTGATGTTCAATGTCTACACAATGAGTCTGGTTTTCTGGATGTATGTTGTTATGTTTGTTAGTTCATCAAGGCCTCCAAATAGCTTTGTGTGGATGTTTGTCTCTGTTGGTCAGTGTTATTTTCGCAGTTGATTCATCAGGCGACAATCTTGCAGGATGTGTTCGGCTGTCTGCCTACATGCAGGTGATGGAACCAGTCTTAGTCTGTGTAGATGTCTGTTCAGTCTATTGTGTCCAGTTTTGAGTTGAAACAGTATCACCTGCCTTGCTCTATCTGGATAGTGTGATTATTCTGCTGTTGTCTCTAGAGAAGTAGTAGCATGTCCCTTGCGGAACGTCGCAATCATCACAGCCCGCCTGAAAAGCTCTCTGTCTCTTGCAAGTTGTCCTGCTGCCACCATCGTCTTGGTTGTCCCCTGCCTTGTTTTCCAGGAACCATGTCTTTCATTACCTTTCTGTTCAGACCACTGTGGCATTTAATATGTCCAAAATATTTCATCTTCTGGGACATGATGTTATTTATTGCGATGCTCCTTGATATGCAGGTCTTGTAGGATATCTTTGTTTCTTCTCTTTTTTGTCCAGGATGTTCTAAGAACTTGCTGCTGTCACTATAACTACATTCATTACACTTGTGACACTGTTTTTCTTCAGGCTATGTCAGACTTCTGCCACATGTTTCCTGAGACAGATGAAGAAGTGATCGAGGCCGTACTAAGGGCTAATAATGGAATGGTGGATGCAACAATTGACCAGTTGTTGACAATGAATATTGATGCAGATGTGAATATCGATGATGATGACTTGCCGGATCATATACTGATGTCTGTGGAACGAGATGTTCAACAGCAGCAGCAGCTGCAGCAACCATCACATCCAGGGTCCCGCAGGTTAAGCAGAGAAGCAAGAACTACTAGGGTTAGTATGTTGATAGTAATTGTTGTTATTCGTCATAATGAAATATAGGGCTCAGTCTGTTATCAAGATATATTTTATGAAATTAATCACAAAGACATAGGTATCAGACTGTTATCAATATTTGCGCATGGCCATTGAGTCATTTGTATGTGTCGATTCCTTCCCGCCAATAATGGCAGACACATTCCATTTCTGAGGACATCTTTTTTGAGTTTGTTATCTAAACAGTTGCAGTCCCTGCTGACGAGATCTGTCTTCCCGGGTTTGTCTGGAGTCTTCCTACTCTAGGTGACTTAGGCTTTCTGTCACCGGGCTCACCAACCTAGGCTTTTATGCAGGTTGTGCTCCCTGAACACTATAGTTTAATCACATATACTTGGAGGAAAGTGTCATTGAAGTAGAAGGCAAGACAAGAAAAAGGATGTCCTCAATGGAAAGGGTTATATTTCCCCTACACAGGACACTGCAGACTCAATAAACACTTACATAGACTAGGAATAAGTCAAACAGCTCTCTGCCAGTGCCAGTTGGCGGAATAGACACCGGAGCATGTCCTGCAAGACTGTCCTCTCCTGTGTGAGCTGAGAAGCAACATGTGACCACACCCAGTTGACCTAAAAACTAAGCTTTGGGGAAATCTGACAGACCTGAAGCTGACTGCCCAGTCTGTGGTCCACAGTAAAATAAGCGTATGACCAGAGATCGCTGAAGAAGAAGACGGTTATAACAAAGATATAGGTATCGGACTGTTATCATGAGTCATTGTAGCTATAATTAATTATTTGGTTTCTTCTGCAGAAGATTTTGTCTGTTGACTCATCAGAGCAGCAGCAGTCAAAAGATGCGGAAGACTGTCCTCCATCTTACACCGAAGCTGTGCAGTCACATCTATCTCACCACCACCGAGGCAGTAACAGCCGAAGCCGACATCGCAACTCACCCACCAACAATGGCAGTGGTGCACACCATCCTCGTCACTCTATAGGCACCATGCAGCACCTCTTAGATTTAGGTCCTGACTCTGCACCAGTGCCGTAGTGGTGGTACAAGCACTCCGGGGTCAGCTGGGACCATCTCCAAGTCGCATCACAATCACCACCACACCAGTCATCATCACCACCACCCAAGATCCTCAAATCATCGCCACGCGGTGATGCACAGATGTTCTCCAGGCAAATCTCGTCCTGGAAGAAATATCTTAGCCCCAACAACACTACCCGCTCACCATGACTTGGTTGCTGCAGAATTTAGTTTCCGGCCTCAGCGGAAGGGCTCGTTGGACAGTAGTGACATCACTACAGATATTGGGGCAGGTCTTCAGAGAGAGAAAGTCCCTCAGATGGCGATCTTCACATAAGGAGGTATGTTCTTTCTTTGTTGCTTACGTATTATTAGCTTTGAGCAAATCAGTTTGCTTTTTTGTATGACCTCTTATAAACCATTCTTTGCACCTGTGTGTTGCCGGGGCTTGCAAGGGAGCAAATAATAGTAACACTGTGACCTACAAAGCATGTCATAAGAGGTGACTGAGGTAGGGCCTAGGGAAGCTACCCTAGTGAATCAAAAGCATAGAAATCGGATGTGCTGGCCTACTTGTATGCGTATAACTGGCACAACGTACAATCGCTTTTAGACTTGGATCACATACAAATCACACAGGGTGGCTAACAGGTGGTCGTAACGGAGCATTCAAGGAAGAAGAAGTAGTTTGGTTAAAGAGGCATGAGATACAAATTTGTTTGCTAGTTATCTTCTTCACCCTTCGTCCCTATGGAGGCATAGGTCAGCATCCAAGGCCTTCCAAGCCCACCTATCCAAGGCCGTTTTTTCCAGATCTCTCCACTCTCTCCCTATTTTCTTGCATTCCGTCTCCAGCTGTTTCTGGGTCTTCGCTTACCTCTATTGCGCTGGGGGTTCTGTCGGAGAGCCTGTCTCGAGATGCTGTTAGGAGGTTTCCTCAGTGTGTGTCCTATCCATCGCCACCTTCTGCTCCTTATCTCTGGTTCCACCTGCCGTTGTCCCGCTCTATCCCTGTCATACCATCGCAGATGGAGTATCCTGCACAGGTATCTGTTGATGAATGTCTGCAACTTTTTGGTGTTCCCTTAGTTGTTCTTCATGTCTCCGCTCCATACAGGACAGCCTTGACATTTGAGTTAAATATCATTATCTTATTTGCTAGTAATGCCAATTGAATATTGTCTCGCCCGAGTGGTTACCGGGGCCCAAATTTGGGGTGTAAAGAATAGAACCACTGTTATCTACCACACATGTTGTAAGAGGCGACTGAGGCGGTTTAACTGAAATCGGATGCACATGTCCTAAAGTCTATGCGTTTAGGGCCTACCAAACCAATGTGCAACGTATACACGTTCTTTGCAAAGATCAAAATTATCACAAAGAGTGATTAAAATTGGTCGTAAAGAACAACGCAAAGAAGAAGAAGATTATTGTCTGTTTTAATTGTGTAAATAGTTCTTCATGTTTCTTTTCCTGTAAAAATCTACAGTCAACTAGTGTCAAGAGACCTGTCTACAGAAACTGGAATCCTCCACTTCTGGGTACTCTCCCTGATGATTTCCTTAGGATAACTGTAACCCCGTCTGTGCCAGCCCGACCAAACAAGCATGGTGCTCAGTTGCATAGGTATAGTATTTCTTCTATAACATTTTTGTTTTGTATTTAGATTTAGTAAAGCTGAAAGCAGAGAAGAGAAAAAACAAACCAGGCATTTGTTCGAGTCCCTGGTCTTACTCAGGACGATAACGCGAGTACCTCTGAAGTCGGAGAAAATCTGCCTGTATGGCGAGGGAATACTAATTACGAGTACATTGAGCACACGGCTGCCAGTGTAAAGTAATTTACAATGTGCACGCTGCTGTCATTGTAAGAAATTGGAAAAACAGATTTTCACGCAAAAATCAGTTTCAGAGATGGAAACTTCGTCTGAGTTGAAAGCGGACGAAAGAAAAAAAAGAAGAAAAAAAACCATTGATATATCTAATCCTTTTTTGTCTCACGGAGTCGGGATAAGAAGAGATTTCTAGAACAGGCTTTTGTGTGCGCTTCATAAATGTTGTTTTTTGTCACATTATTATATCTGAGGTCCAGCTTTTGCATGGATAGCCTTTTGCTTTGTATCCACTGTATCGGAGTAACATTGCTCTGTGAGGCGCACTGTCTGTTGATAAACTGCATATGTGGCGAACCATTTAATTTGTTGTTTCTTGACGAAGTTCAGTACGATGTTGTATGCACTTTTCCCCTGATGTCTTCGTTTCTAAACCGGTCCCTTCTTAATACTCTGAGCATTCTGTGTAGACACTTCATCTCTGTCATGACTAGTTTTATTCTATTATTGATGTCAGCATCCCGGTTTGACACTTGTAGAATAATGTTCTGAGAAAGATTGTGTTGAACAATGCTCTATTAGTGTTCATGATGACATGTTTGCATTTTAAAGTTGGCGCCGTTTGTCCTATTATTTGATTTGCTTTATTGCATCTATGTTGGATTCCGTTAGTTTTCCTTTCCGATTGCTGAAAAAATGCTCCCTATATATGTAAATTCTTTTACTTGTTTTAATGAACATTTGTCGATGGAGATATTGGTAGTGTTTTCCTCTCTAGCGAATGTCATTACTTTAGTTTTGTCGATGTTTATTCTCATATTGTATTAATTGCATGTTAATCCTCTCATTCCCAGAGCGGCCAAAGACGCCCTCGGCGCGCAATGATGATTGCCCAATCAATCAATAACTGGAGTTTGTTAATGTTAATGTACAAATAGTATTTTTGTTAATAATTGGATTTGATTTTTTTCTCTTCTTTCAGAACAATGTTACCAGTGGGACCAGAGCGCCCTCATTTCTATCCCACTTCTTCGTCACCTTCCAACTTGACCACCGTCGATTCAAGTCCCACTTTGGTGGCAGGTCAGAACACAAAGCAGAAGTCAACATCTCTGAAGCCTCATCGCTCACTGTCCTTCGCTGGGCACACAAACCATCTTAGGAGACCTACACAGAGTATCCACCCATCTGTGAGTTCTATACTGAGTTTAGTAATGTGTAGTGTATCCTCTGACCTACCAAATAATTTGATCAAGTCTTCGTCGGATAATAAAAATATAATATGATCAGATGTTTTGTATTTAGCCTAGAGTTAAATATCCATAGCTAAGTATTAAATTTAAGAAATGAGGAAATTAGAAGAACAGTCGGAACAACACCTGCTATTAGATTTATTGAAAAACAGAGACTCAAATGGTTTGGCCACTTGGTCAGAATGAACCCGAATTCACCAGTTGCAAAAGCGTATAACCTGAAAATGGAATCATTAAGAGGAAGGGGCAGACCAAGAAAAAGATAGGTTGATGGAGTTACAGACATCTTAAAACTTCACAATACCACACCATATCAAGCGACCGAACGTGCATTATCTTGAAAACTGATCATCAGTTAAACCTGCTAAGCCTAGTGGCAAAAAAGCAGAGAAGGACAGAAGAAAAAAGAAGTATTAGATTTTATTTTTTAAATTATCTTATTTCTGCTAATGCGCTATAAGCTCTTCTATGTTATAGATGCAGATCAGAAATAAAGAGTAGAATAGGGCATGCCAAACTGCGTTTCAGAAAATGAGAAACATTATATGCAACAGATCATTTGAGTCAATAATTATTCAGATAGAGCCAATACTGACATACGGATGCGAGTTATGGACAGTAAAACAGATAAACATCTCTGAGACCATGAGATGTGGTTACAGAAATATGAGAATCTTGACTGCAAGTGACATGAGTGTTGAATAGTCAAGACAGGAAAGTTATTTCAATAAAAAGACGGTCATCATTTTCAGGATGTGATGAAAAGGAAGTTTAGAAACATTGACAACTGGTAAATCAGGAGATGAGACATAGAATACAGAGAAAATTTGAAGCTGACTTCTGGCACAAGAGTAACATTGAGATAAAAACAGGACAATTTGTGAGATCCATAATACATACCGCGCACGGCACCTGATGGTGATGATGTTATAAATGTGAGCTTTAAATTGTGTTTTTACAAAATATTCCTCATTTTCAGGGTTTGGCTCAGCATGAGTTCAGCTCAGATATCCTGCAGGAACGAATGAAAGAAAATGAACGGAGGCGGCAGATGACTTCAGTAGACATGGATCCAGACCTGGCACAGTACTTAGAGGATGAAAGACTGGCTATTATTCTACAGAATAGTGAATTTCTTCAAGAGCTTAGGGGAGATCGAATGTTTATGATGACTTTAGAGAGAGGTACATGTTGTATATAACATAACTGTTTATGGTTTTGCTCTGGCATCGTCAGGTGCCTGGAATTTTCTATCTATATCCTCTTCATATCATGGTTGACACAACTCTTGAAACAGTCCAGAAAAGGAGAGAAATATAAATGGAGGATACAACCCATAGCACGCCAACATAAATACATTAAACAGAAAATCGCAGTCTTCAGACTTAGAACGTGACACTGTGGTCTCAGAGCACACCTCCATAGCATGGATCTCAAGGACTCAGCTGCCTGCACCTGTGGATCATCAAACAGTCCCCAAAGCACATCCTGCAAGACTTCCCCAGCCTGAGCAGCGTGAGAATGGAAACTTGGCCAACAGAAACAACACTGCAGAACACACAATGGGGGGACCAGTGAAGACTTCCAGCACACCACCCTGTTTATGACACATATCGAAGTAGTCTCATAGCAGAAGTTGATCGCAGAAGAAGTAGAGAATAGTTGACACATAAGACACCCACAAGTGATCCCTTTCTGTTGCTGTTCTACCCATTGTATCCTGTATCAGTCCCGCCTGTCGTGTCGGGGCCCCAAGGAAGCAAAGAATAGCACCACCACGACCTTCAAGGCATGTCGTAAAAGGTGACTGATGTAGGACCTATTGAAGCTACCCTAGTGAATAAAAAACGTCAAAGAAATCGGATGTGCTGGCCCACTTGTAGGCGCATAACTGGCACAACGTACAATCGCTCTTGGGCTAAGATCACATACAAATCACACAGAGTGGTTAACAAGGGGTCGTTGTGGAGCGTTCAAAGAAGTATCAGTCCACACTATTTCATTTTCCTTTCCATCATCCTTCTCCATGTTTTCTTTAGTCTGCCCCTTGTTCTCCATCTGTCTGCTGTCCATCTGAGAGCTGTCTTTGCCAAAGTCTGGCGGCATTCTTCACGCATATCCAAGCCACCTCCTTGTTTTGTCATCACTCTGTTACCAGGTTGTTGTCTAGTGTTGTAGTTTTCTGTTCTTGTCTTGCACTGCTCTAGTGGCTTGGGTGATAGCCTGTGTGTTGCCGGGGCCAGCAAGGAGAAAAAAATAGTAACACTACAACCTACAATGCATGTCGTAAGAGGCGACTGAGGTAGGGGCCTAGGGAAGCCCCACTGGCCTTTAATGATGAGCCACCCCTGCCTCTTCCCATTCGAAAGTTCACAGAACAACATTTGTTTTGTTATGCAACAATTTTCCATTCTTCTCACATGCCCTAACCATCTTAGTATTCTACTGCTGTGCATGCCCATGATGGAAGGCAGGTTTGCATGTTGCAGTCCTCTCTCTTTGTGCCTAGCCTGGGCAGCTGATATGGTGAATGTGTCTTGCCCATTTTGCACAAACCTCCTCTCTACCCTACTGTTTCATCCAAAGGAAGAACAAAGTCCATACTTTTGGAATTAAGCAGGGTTTGCAGGAGATACTAGAATATGGAATACACACCGAACCTTAGGGTCCATCCCTCTGGATTTTTGGTCACGGTTTACTCCTCTAGCCCTCTGCATTACCGTACTGACCCTCAAGACAGTGATTTTCTATTAGGGATTACTCCCCTAGCCTTTAGCTCTCCCGAGCCCTCTCCACAAGGCAGTGGGAGGTATAGTATGGGATTAAAAATGAAACAAGTGGAAGAATGTTACCATCTTGGATTGTTATCAGAATGTTGCCATCATGTATTTATTGTTTATCACAATGCTGCCATCATGTATTTATTGTTTATCACAATGTTGCCATCATGTATTTATTGTTTATCAGAATGTTGCCATCATGTATTTATTTTAAACACAATGTTGCCATCATGTATTTATTATTCATCAGAATGTTGCCATCATGTATTTATTGTTTATCACAATGCTGCCATCATGTATTTATTATTCATCAAATGTTGCCATCATGTATTTATTGTTCATCAGAATGTTGCCATCATGTATTTATTGTTTCATGTTGCCATCATGTATTTATTGTTTATCACAATGCTGCCATCATGTATTTATTGTTTATCACAATGTTGCCATCATGTATTTATTGTTTATCAGAATGTTGCCATCATGTATTTATTGTTTATCACAATGTTGCCATCATGTATTTATTATTCATCAGAATGTTGCCATCGTGTATTTATTGTTTATCACAATGTTGCCATCATGTATTTATTATTCATCAGAATGTTGCCATCGTGTATTTATTGTTTCAGAATGTTGCCATCGTGTATTTATTTTCATGTTGCCATCATGTATTTATTATTCATCAGAATGTTGCCATCATGTATTTATTATTCATCAGAATGTTGCCATCGTGGATTTATTATCACAATGTTGCCATCGTGTATTTATTCTTTATCAGAATGTTGCCATCGTGTATTTATTGTTCATCAGACTGTTGCCATCGTGTATTTATTGTTCATCAGAATGTTACCATCATGTATTTTTAACAATAGATCAAAAAAGCACAGATAGTGAAAAAACAAAACCAGAACCTCAGCCAGATCCTATAACTCCTCCTCCAATTGAAGATGGAGATAGAGATTTCATTGGTGAGTTTTTATATTCTTTTGTGTCAAATACTTTGATACCATTAGACTGGAAACCTTTGGGACAAGGGGCTGCTTTTAATTGTTTAAATGAAGATCCATAATTACTTTGACTAATAACATTTATGGTCTTAATGGCGAAGTAGTTAAGTCGTTTGCATGTCGTAATGAAGATTATGGGTTCGAATCTGCACCGAGACACAAGTGCAATTTTTTCATGAGGTCTCTAGGATTGTTGCAGGAGCTAAGGAGTTCGTGCTTTGTGCATTGCTCTCGGCAGATGACATGCCATCTCTTCCGACGGACGGAGCCGTGTGGGGAAACCCGGTGCAATGAAGTCAATCCTTCGTCTTTGGACCTTACGAAGATCCATAGAGGAAGAGCAAACAGATTGAGGCAGAGGTGTTGGTGATGTTGAGAACAATTGTTGTTGAGCTATTAGCTTTTTCACAGCCAAATGTTAACCTATAAACATTTCTAAGAAAGTGTTATGTACTGCTTCAAGCTGCCTCTCAACGACTCTTAATTATTCTTCTCATGGTTTTCCCAACACAG
Organism: Arion vulgaris; assembly: GCA_020796225.1. Classification (NCBI taxonomy): domain Eukaryota; kingdom Metazoa; phylum Mollusca; class Gastropoda; order Stylommatophora; family Arionidae; genus Arion; species Arion vulgaris. The sequence goes on from CM036754.1 coordinate 55,909,702, forward strand.
CTTGTAAGGCTGATTGACCGATAACTTGAAGCCTTGGTTGGCTTATCTCCAGATTTGTGGAACAATACTTTTCTCCCAGCTGTAGTTTATTATGTCTAGAAATTTTATTCTAACTACTGTCAATGAGCATTTCATTGATGATTATTGATTATTTTTTTTGGGGGGGTGGGTGTTGTGTTTAAAACCACAGTTTGCCGTGTGTTGCCGGGGCTTTCAAGGGGAGCAAAGAATTGTAACACTGCGACCTTCCTGGCATATCGTAAGAGGCGACTGAGGTAGGGGCCTAGGAAAGCTACCTAGTAAATAAAAAGTGTTGCAGAAATCGGATGTGCTGGTCTACTTTTAGACGCATAACTGGCACAACGTACACTCACTCTTAGGCTCAGATCACATACAAATCACAGAAAGTGGTTGATATGAAGTGTTCGAAAAAGAAAACCACAATGTATGAGTTAGTTTCCCCTTTTTTGTGCTGAAAAATTTATAAAATGTGCAGTGACCCAAACCCTTGGACGTAGACCTTTGACTTGCATCCTTGGTGTAACTAATGCAACATAGCTGGATCTATTTTCAGAAGGAATAAAGATGAAGAAGTATGAAGGAAGATGATTATCATAGTTGATAATCCCGAGATCCTGATCTCAGGAGTGAAATCGAGTTCCTGGTCCTATCGGAGATGGATGATAAAACGAGTCCGTGTTAAAGTTGAGTATGTGAAAAAAAAACCTTTAGCAGTTCAAAATTGAGAAGATAAGGCTGGAAAGCCGCTGCCTGGGCAAAATTACTTACAGAAATTAAAGTTCCTACAAAATATGTTTACCATCTTCTAAATTATGTCGGGACCTCGCCTATGCTATAGAGTTGGTGCACTGTCGCTGAGATCTTCCTGTGTAAGAAAGAGATTGGTGCACACATGGTTACTCACCGAAGTGCAATGGTAATGATCCAATCAATCATCAGAAATATATGACATTGTTATTATATTGATTGTATCATTTTAACAAAGTATTTTTAATGAAAACAATTCTTTCTAGAGGGCTATGGAGATGACCGACAAGACACATTGGAAGCATTTCCATTCAGTCAGCAGTTGCCACCCCCTGCAAGTGAGGATGTTGAACTCCGTCAGAAGTTGAGGAACATGGGCAAAGGTTGGTTTTTGTTGTTCTTCCTTGCTATTTTCGACATTGAGTCTATATTTTAATTCTAGAACTCTCTGCTATAAGAAAGATTTGTGTGGTATTACGTTTAGAAGTAGTTTACGCTAATCCAGTTTATCTGCACCTTGTTGCTCAGTACTCCAACTCCTGCATGTTTCTCTACTTGTGATGTGTTTCCTAGTTCTTGATCACTAGTATCCATTAATGGGACAATGAAAATTCTATTTATATTTAGTCACTTTGATTTCAGCACAGCGAAGATCATAACCTTTTTTCTGAATATAAAGAAAACAAAAATTATGTCCACTGACAAAGCAAAATCTCAACCCAGAATTACCATCAATAATGAAGACATTGAGAACGTCACATATTTTAAATATCTTGGCTCTTTAATTACCAACAATGAAGATTGTATGAAAGAAGTTAGAAGAAGACTAGCCATGGCTTTCCAGAAGGTGGTCTGCATGAAGAAACTATAGCATGACACAAGCAAAGAAACAAAAGTAAGACTTCTGAGAACATGCATATTCCCTGTGGCTACATATGGATATGGACCATAACACAAACATTAAAAAACAAAATTGAAACTTTTGAAACAAAGTGCTATAGAAAAGTTCTTAGAACATCCTGGACAGAGAAGAGAAGAAACAAAGATATCCTACAAGACCTGCATATCAAGGAGCATTAGCTTATAAATAACATGTCCCGGAAGATGGAATATTTTGGCCACATTAAACGCCACAGCGGTCTTTGAGAAAGGTAATGGAGGCATAGTTCCGGGAAAAAGCGAGGCAGGGGACAACCAAGACAAAGGTGGCAGCAGGATATCAAAGAAACCTTGAACATGACGCTAGAAGAGGCAAGAGACAGAGAGCTTTTCAGGCGGGCTGTGATGAATGTGACGTTCCATAGGGACATGCTACTACTTTAAGTTACTTTGATATTCTTCTTCTCTTCATAATCCTGGCTTACCTCACAGGATCAAGATAAAAAGAGATTTCTAGAACAGACTCTTATATGTGCTTCTGTCTTTCACTGCATCTGCTATTTCTGTGATTGACTTTTTTTGCATGGGTGACTTTTTGTTTTGTATCTACTGTGTCTAAATAGCATTGCAATTTGAAACTCGCTGTCTGTTGGTAATCTGCTTATGTGGCTTGACCATTTAATTTGTTGTTTCTTGACATGTGCCGACGGTCAATTAAAAATATGGGCCTAACACTTTATTACCCAATATACCTCAAGGTATTCTTCTTCGAGTGCTCCATATCAACCACTTGCTAACCACTCTGTGTGATTTGTATGTGATCTGAGCGTAAGAGCAATTGTACGTTGTGCCAGTTACGCGCCTACAAGTTGGCCAGCACATCCATTTCTGTGACACTTTTTATTTACTAGGGTAGCTTCCCTAGGTCCTACATCAACTGCCTTTTACAAAATGCTGAATAGGTCGAGTGGTGCTATTCTTTGCTTCCCTTGGACCCGGTTCCACACAGGTGACCTCAGGTATGAAAAAGGGTTACTTTACTTTTTATGAAAGTGAATGAAGAATAATAACTATTTTGATGTTGCCTGTTTGACTTTTTATTTATTGACAGTGACCTTAGTTTCACTTGTATATTTCAGCTTCAAGAAAGCAGTTTGCAGCTTTGGCGAGAAAGTTCTTTCTGAAGAGGAGAAAGAAATCTGTACAGCAAATGTATCCATTCATTAGAATTTAGATCCCTTCATTATGGGTCTCATGCAGTTAGGAGCATTTTGTTATATTACATTATTGAACTATTATAATGAATGAAGCTTACAGAGCAAGCTGTGGGAAACTCGAGGAACTCCAACTGACATGCAGCTTCATAAAGGCAACTCATGTCATGATTTAGACGAGCATACGAACAACGCAAAGAAGAAGAAGAATTATTATAAGACAGAAAGAGCACTAGCATTCAGATACAACGGCAACAAATCCAGAGGACGACCACGTAAATGCTGGATCAATAGAATGTCCGAGGCACTATATTCCACCTTGTACAAAACGCATAAGGAACTTTGCTCCGTGTGCTTCTTGTTTCGGCCTGATGCCGAAAGGCGAAACAGGGATAGATGATAGATAGACATTATTGAACATGTGAATAGCTGCGAGGGAGATGCAGTAGTATACATGAATGGCTCAGTGATTTGTGGCAAGTGGAATGCATGGGCGTTCACAGCAAGTTTAAGTTACAAAACTATCTAGGAGGGGAGCAGTGCCTTCATTATTAAATGGATTGATATATTGATAGGACTATCATCATTGCACTTTGGTGAATGATCATGTGGGCTTCAATCTCTTTTACTTTCATCTAGTGCCCGAGTGGTTACCGGGCCCAAATTTGGGATGTAAAGAATAGAACCACTGTTACCTGCCATGCATATCGTAAGAGGCGACTAAGGAGGTTAGGCTGAAATCGGATGCACGAGTCCTAAACATGTAGAAGTCTGCGTTTAGGGCCTACCAAACCAATGTGCAACGTATACACGTTCTTGGAAAAGATCAAACATATCACATAGAGTGATTAAAATTGGTTGTAAAGAATGAACGCAAAGAAGAAGAAGGAGAAGACTTTCATCTAGTAACTTTTTAACTCTGTCATGAAAATGAATTGAGATGAATACCAGAGGGAAATGAAAATGTGATTGACTCAAAACGTCCTGGAGGAAAACAGTAGAACAGGAACTGAAAAAAATAATTCACAGCTTGAACACAATACAGAGGACGGCCAAGAATAGAGAAGAATGACACGCAATTATTGCTACACTAAGTATCAAGAGCATCACAGGCGAGAGAAAGATTGAATGTTGTAACATGTGTTTATGACTGGTTATTGGTTACTGAACCGGCATTACTGCACTCCTGGCAGATCCATAGGTACTCAGTCTTCACCAGCAGATGTTGAAAAATATGCATACTGGTGGCTGCTGTGTCTCGCTGGTTAATAACACTCCTCACTCTTCCCCACAGGCATCCATTTCTACTTGTACAATGTGTAGCTCCAAACTCCTTGAATTGCTGGATCGATTCAGCATCTATTTTAGTATCCTCATCCCATAGACAGTCATGCAGAGACCTAAAAACATCCCTCCTTATTCACCTTCAAGTCCCTGACGATCAATGCTGTTGCTGCAAACCTGTCCGCTCTCTCATTGCTGCAAACACCTGCATGCTCATTACAGTAGATTTACGTAAACTTCTGGAGGTTGGAAACTTCATTAGACTACATCCACTCATACTGAAGCTTGCCATTTTGGATCTTCCCGAAGCATCGACTGTGAGTCAGATACAAGAAGGGCCCCAGTAAGTGGAGTCCCAGAGTGCTAATGGAGGGGAGCAGTAATGACTTATGACATTCTTCTTCTTTGAACGCTCTACATCAATCACTTGTTAAAGCACTTTTTGTGATTTCTATGTGATCTGAGCCTAAGAGTGATTGTACGTTGTGCCAGTTATGCGCCTACAAGTAGGACAGCACATCCTATCTCTGCGACACTTTTTACTAGGGTAGCTTTCCTAGGCCCCTACCTCAGTCGCCTCTAACGACATGCCTTATATGTCGTAGTATTACTATTATTTGCTCCCTTGCGAGCCCGGCAAACTTATGTCGTCATATGTTAAAGCATGTGTTTATGATAATTGTGAACAACCTTAACTTGTTGCCTAGTTTGAAAGAGTCTCAAGCGCCTTCAATGATGAATCTGTTAGATGAGGATGATGATGAAGATGTTGATGATGGTGGTGTCAATAGCGGTGAGCACAACACACTTTCAGAGACATATGGCTGTTCAAACAACAACCAGGTTCGTATTGTTTATGACTATTATAATATAAGCAGATTCCAATAAGTTGTCATTCTGTGCCTTAGAACAGGACACAATCGACTCCGCAGCCACATAACATGTATACAAAATTCAAGATTTATCAATTCAGCCATGTGTACATGTGGACATCAGACTGCAGAGTGAAGTAGGAGGCGCCCCCATGATTGATTGATGATAGTAGGGTGCGATCTTTTGATGATGGTGTTACATTGTGTAGTATTCACATAACTCGAACACAGTTATGATTGACTTGGATGCATATTTATTTATGGTATCACACAAAACATGTCTGATCGTGCCCAATGTTTATGTCGTCTCCCTTGTTTACTAATCGTTGCTAACTGACTGTCACTACACAACTACGTCGATTAGGTTTTACTACGTCAATGTCTCGTTTTAGTGTTACCCTTCTGCTTAGAGAGTGTAAACACTAAGTCTGCTAATAAAATATCTAAATATATATAAACTACACACTAAAGCTAACTGTCTGGTTCATCAGCTGCCACCTGGGGGGGAACTGGCTAACTATGACAAGAGCACATACTTCAAGATTGTCCCGAATATGATATACTGAGGCAAACTCACTGGTCTAATGAAACAATACTCAACATAAAGCTACACGGACCTCTGTGTGAGCTATAAAAATCAGTGAAGTTTATACAAGAGATAATGTTGAGTATATATAATAGATAATATCAAGCACTGAAACGAATTGAAGGAAGTATTGTTTATGAAATCTAAGGCAGAATCTTTAATTCACTAGATATATTTATATACTTTAATTGCTGTCTTCTATTGTTCCACATTTCGAACTGAGACTCATTGCCATTGTAAGACTCAGTGACCATCTCACAAACATATTCAACTCCATGCTAGGGCAAAAACTCAGCACACAGTTATCTTTACTGGTGGAACGTCAGTGCTACAGGCATTGATTCAGTTCAGTCTTCAATGCGTTCGTTCTTTATGACCAACTTCTAATCACTCTTTGTGATATGTTTGATCCTTGCCAAGAACATGTATACGTTGCACATTGGTTTGGTAGGCCCTAAATGCATAGACTTCTACATGTTTAGGACACTTGCATCCGATTTCAGCCAAACCTCCTTAGTCGCCTCTTACGACATGCGTGGCAGGTAACAGTGGTTCTATTCTTTACACCCCAAATTGGGCCCGTAACACTCGGGCTGATTCAGTTTAGTAACCAACCCTTACTATTCTAATTTCAAGGCTGAGGCCATTGAAGCCTCGGTGCACCATCTTACAAACATATTCCAGCTCCATCCTAAAAAAAACTAGCACAAAGTTATCTTTTACTTATGGCAAGTCATTGCTACAGGCATTAGAAAATGCAAACCCTGAGAGCACTGCATGCCAGTTCCAGGCACTATCCATCAATTCATTAATCAACCGTCAAGCTTACTTTACAGTAGATACCAGGACACAGCAACATCTAAGGAAATGAATGAGCAGACACCCTTGCAAAGGCAGCAGCAAATAAACAATATAGACTAATAAACTTCAAATCTCTAAACAACTAAAAAGGTAACAAAAAGGAGGAGTGGCTGAATGAATGGCAAAACAGGCAGAGCCCTCTTTAAACACATGACCACTCCAAATCCCAAAGATGCTATAAATCACCATAAGCGACAAGAACAAGTCTTTATTTTCCAGGCAGAGCCCTCTTTAAACACATGACCATTCCAAATCCCAAAGATGCTATAAATCACCATAAGCGACAAGAACAAGTCTTTATTTTCCAGGCAGAGCCCTCTTTAAACACATGACCATTCCAAATCCCAAAGATGCTATAAATCACTAAAGCGTCTTACAGGGACTGCCTTTAGAGACGATAGTAGCTCGCCTGCAGCTGTAAACGTCCATAGCTTGGTTCGAACCTACGTCGCATTATTTCAAGTCACGAGTCTTACTCAGGATGTTTAATGAGTCCTCTAAGTCTGAAAATCTGCCTGTATGCGAAGAATCTATTATACTTGAGCACACGGCGCCAGTGTAAAGTACATTACAATGTCGCATGCCATTGTAGAAATTGGACAAACGATTTTCAGAAAATCATTTTCCAGAGAGAAACTTCATCTGAGTTGAAACGACGAAAGACATAAAGGAAACCAAAAGAAAAAAACTATAATGACAAGAATAAGTCTTTATTTTCCAGGCAGAGCCCTCTTTAAACACATGACCATTCCAAATCCCAAAGATGCTATAAATCACTATAAGCGACAAGAACAAGTCATTATTTTTGACCAACATGTGCTCCTGAATACTTACATTGCATCAAATCAAAGATTGCCCCACAATGTCATGTGGGACTATTTACAAGAAACTATCGCACAACATCTTTTCCAGTGCCCTGCACTCATGACCTATGCTGCAAGTGCCTACCCCTATATCCAAAAGTTGAAAACACTCTATGCTAACACACCACAATTCAGACAGACCTGTAAATTCACTGCCATGGCCTCAAGTCAAAGGGCAATGCCCAGATGACTGCTGCATCGGGAAAAAAAACCAAATGTTGACTCTTGTGTAAACTTTACTGTATTTTGTAGCTCACACTGAGCTCCATGTAGTTTTCTTTCTAGTGTTGTTTCACTGAGCCAATGCGTTTGCTTCAGTGTCAGATTTGGCGCAGTCTTGTAGTATGTCTCTACAGTCTGGGGTGCCTGTAATAACAAAAATTTCTGCTGTTCACACGCTATGAATGTAGGTACCTAATTTGACACACCTTACTTATTTTTGTGTGAAGGCTTGCCTTCCTTATCCCCAATGTCCTTTGCCATTCAGGCGAACCTTACTCTGATTTAGGTTACCATCCTTATTGCAAAAGTTTCTAGCAACTCTTTTTCACTTGAGTCTCTCCCATCATAGGATACATGGGGTACCCCATTTGGGGTATCAATTCCGCCTGCCCCATCCTGCTTGGGAGGACACCACTGCTTGATCCGCAACTGCTTATTCATTCAGTTTATGAAGCTGGGCTTATATCACAGCCGACGCTCCATTTCTGGAGATCTTTCTAGATCCACCACCTGTGGTTGCACCCAGCTGGATTCAGTCTCCCCTTCAGTCGGGCCAAATGTGGCCTGACTAATGATCTCCGGAAACTTATAGAATTCTAGTTGTTTGATGCTTCCATCTTTATATATATTTGATATTTCATTTGAAGCACCAATGTACCTCATCCTGATAGGTACCACACCACTATTTTGTCTGCGTTTGATTATTTGTCCAATATCAAACTGAATTTGAATGAAACTGACACATCACTTCTGAAGATCATCCCCACTATCCATCACCCGTTGATGTGTCTGGGTTCAGTTGGTATATTCTTCAACTAAGGGCCTATTAAAATTTTCGATTCCTTATTTTGTGGATGTCTGTGGCTTAGTGGTAGGGAGCTCGATCACACCCCAAGAGTACCTGGTTCAAACTTCCTCCAATGTCTAGCCGGGTCTGCAAGGAAGCAAAGAATAGTAACACTGTGACCTACAAGGCATGTTGTAAGAGGCGACTGAGGTAGGGGAATAGGAAGCTACCTAGTAAATAAAAGCACAAAAAATTGAATGTGCTGGCCTTTTTGTAGGCGTATAACTGGCACAAAGTACAATCGCTCTTAGGCTCAGATCACATACAGATGACACAGAGTGGTTAACAAGTGGTCAATATGGAGTGTTCGAAGATGACAAATTCTGTGGCGGGCAGTTTGGAATCAAATTTGTTTCCATGGATTTTCAAGCTAAAAATAGACCTCACCGTTCAGAAAGTAATTGGCAAACTACTGAGCGTATAAGTGGTACCTAAAAAAATCACGACTCGTTTACTGTGGCTGATGATGACATCCTGTAAAGGATAAGCCACGATTTTCATTTCATGTCTTAGTTTAAAAATATGCCAGTGCTTCTCACTTTATATCTAAAGTCTCATTTTTTTTGGTCACCAGAATACTACATCAGCTTTGGTTTGGAACAGTCCACAGTTCAGACGACACTTTGATGTTGTATAATGGAAAGTGGAAGATTCGAGCTTCTTTTTAAATTGAAGGACAAGAAGAGCTCTGAACTTAACCTGCACAAAAAGGAGATGGATGCCTACCATGCTGTGAAGAAAAACAAACATATTTATCAAAGACTTCTTGCTTGAGATGGACATATTTTAAATACAGCCCTGATAGACTGGCAAGCCAATTTGAAACTTCATTTAATCTGAACTTATATTTAATTATTGGCTGCTTGTTTTAGATGTTTCAATTCTCTTGTTTAATATAATATTTCACATGCGTCTGTTGTTTAAGCTTGCTGTAGACAGGTAACCATTTTCTTTTTCTTTATTAAAGACATGACTTGGTATTATATAGGGCAATATTTATGACTTGTATATTGTAACTCTTATCTTTTGAAGCTTTAAGATATCAATGTTGTGTTCCTCTAGATTTCTCATCCATTATTTTGTATCATTATTAATTGAAAAACAACTTCATTTTTGGTTAAAATGTGATTTGATTCATTTAAAGACTTTGTTTATAGAAACAACTGATTTTGTTAACTGATTCACTACTTGGTTTTTCGCTCTGGACGGAATTATTTTTTAAGCTTCAAAATATTGCACACATACTTTAGCTAAACTAAAATATTGTTTATAAATATTATTTAAAGTTGAACTTATTATATATCAAATTAAAGATAATGAATGTACTTTCATAAAATATTTATTGTATCCGAAAATATAATGTGTTGACTATGCTTTAAAAATATTAGCATGAATTAAAAAACTAATTCAATTGTGAAAACGAAAATCCAACTTGCCAAGGGCCTTGATAAACAATATATTGTATAAATCAGTCTAACTGCTCTCTTTATATAGGTAATACATTTATGAATACACAAACATTAAGAAAATAGTGATGGAATGTATGGTTTATTAACTGTTCACAAACTAGCATCATGGCCATTCATAAAAATGCTAGTTTTTATGGTCATGGTATCTAGAATGAATGGTAAACTCTGTTTCACTTCTACTTCTAGCATAAGTCACGATACTATGTATTCGTTATCGTTTATACTTCACTTTATGTTTCTGTTAATATAAAGCTCAATCAGAACGAAAGTAATAAAACGCAACAAATAGTAAATGTCTTAAGTGAGCGTGGTCCATGCTATAAGATATATTGACACGTGAGTGTCACTTGATACAGTAAGTCTATTAATAGTCTATTCAGAAGGAGAAGAAGATACCTTGAGAAGAAATGATCAAAGAATACCAAAGCAGGCATTGAAGTGGGAGACAAAGTGTTCAAGAAAAAAGAGGATACCCTAGGGATACCTTGAAACAAACTTTCATGAGAGAAGCAAGAAATATCAGACTCAATATTTTGTTTTGTCTTAATGATCAATGCTTCTCAGCAGATACAGTGGACAAAGTGTCCTCTCGGAAGCGCACCACAGAAAAAAACAGGTGTTGAAAGACCATGTACATAAGAGCCTGATGAATCTCTTATCATGACGCTCTATGGCAAACAGTATTAGAGAAAGAAGAAGATAAAGCGTTCACGTTTGAATTGAGCAAAAATGGATTATGAGTTAAAGTATGGAACTGATGCAAGTAACTAAAGAAATTGTCTCTCTTACCTACTATAAACTTGAGACTCTTCTTCTTTCTTTTCTCTAATTCTGTTTTGCCTCACAGCGTCAGGATAAGAGATTTCTAGAACAGGCTTTTGTGTGCACTTCATAAACAGTGTTTTTCATTGCCTTTGTTATCTCTGAGGTCCACCTTTTTGATAGGACAACCTTTTATTTTGTATCCACTGCATTAGAGTAACATTGCTCTTTGAGGTGCACTGTCTGTTGATAATCTGCTTATATGGTCAACCATCTAATTTGTTATTTCTTGATGAAGTTCAGTACGGATTTTGTATCCACTTTATTCCTGATGTCTTCATTTCTAAACTGGTCTCTTCTTTATACTCCCAGCAACTTGAGACTAGAAATGTGAATTAGCAGACATTTCATACCCAATAGTCTGCTTTGACTAGGGTGTTTTTGTGGCGTAGAGGTTAGGTGCTTGCCTCTCATTCCAAAAGTACTCAGTTCGCTCCCTCATGGAGCCAGCAGAATATCTTTCCAGAGATCCCTGATCTCAGTGTAGGTGAAATTGAATTCCTAGTCCTATCGGAGACGGATGATAAAACGTAGGTACTGTGTTCACGTTGAGCACTTAAAAACCTTGGCATTACAAAATTGAGAAGAGTAGATGGAAGCGCTGCCCAGGCAAAATTCATTAGTAGATTAAAAAAATAAAATTCCTACAAAATATATTCACCATCTTCTAAATTACATCGGGACCCTTGCCGGTGCTATGGAGTTCGTGCACTGCCCCTGAGATCTTCCTGTGTAAGAAAAAGATCGGAGCACACATGGCTACTCGCCGAAGAGCAATGATGATGATCCAATCAATCAAGGCTTCGGGACATATTTCATGTTATTATATGCTGTTGTTTTATTTTGTCTGCCCTCTATCACCCTAGAAAGTGTGTAGAATTATATATTAATTGTATGATCTGATAGGTGTACATTTTATTTGATATATTATATTGAAGTTGTATTTTGAAATTTGTTTGCTACATTTGCAAACAACTGTGAACATGTTTTAATCATATGATTACCATTTATCTTCAATTGTGTCTTTAATCAAACTTTCAAGCAAGATATCTATAACATTTTTTTGTTAACTGACTTGAAATTTGCTACAGACATTCTTAGATATACAATGCAGAATCTGAGTTCGAATTAACTCAATACAATAAGAATAACATAGTGAGCATAAAATGGGATGAATTCAGAAGTGATGAAATCTTCTTCTTCGAACGCTCCATATCAACCACTTGTTAACCACTTTGTGTGATTTGAATGTGATCTGAGCATTAGAGCGATTGTACGCTGTGCCAGTTATGCGCCTACAAGTAAGCCAGCCCATCCAATTTCTGCGATGCTTTTTTTTACTAGGATAACTTCCCTAGGTCGTACATCAGTTGCCTCTTACGACATGCCTTGTAGGTTGCAGTGGTATTATTCTTTGCTTCCTTCGGACCCGGCACCACGCAGGCGGAAGTGATGAAATCAAATAAATGTCTGGGCAACCAGTAGTAACAATTTTACAAGAGGGAGCTTCCTTGTGTTCCCGGGCTTGCAAGGGACAAATAATAGTAACACAGTGACCTACAGGGCATGTTGTAAGAGGCGACATCGGTGGGTCTAGGAGCTACCTAATAAATAAAAGGCCCAGAAATTGGATGCTGGCCTACTTGTGCAGGCTTAACTGGTACAATGTACAATCGCTCTTAGGCTCAGATCACATGCAAATCACAAAGAGTTGTTTAACGAGTAGTCCTTATGGAGCGTTTGAAGAAGAAGATATACAATGCAGAATCTGAGTTAGAATAAACTCAGTACAATAAGAAGAACCTACTTTTCCCCTCTTCAGTCGTATATTTATGAAGGCAATTTTTAACCACCTTCATATGTAATGTCACTTTTAAATTCATAAAAAAAAATATTTCCAATAATCTTAGAACACATTCTGCGCATGAATACTTTCTACAATGCTTCGGAGATCGGAAGAGATCGGAGCACACATGATTACTCACCAAAGTGCAATGACGATGGTCTATCAATCAATCAAAGTACGCCTACTGCTTTGAATCCCTAAGGAAATATAATCCTACACTATTCTTCCACACTTTCATTCTATGTTGATATCCTTGACTCTTTTATCAAATGCAGTAGACTCCCATTCCTTACGGTATGTGCAATATTCAAGATGTGAAACACCCTATTCAGACAGGGATACTTCACATCACATAGTCATTTAGTTTGCAGCATGAGTCAGCTCTGACAGCCTCTCATATGACAATTCAGATCTGAAACCATGCTACAGTATAACACAGAGTAACTGTTAAGTCGAGTTTTATGTTCATACAATTTTATCAACAACCCATCTATACAAATTTGTATCCTATTGATTAATATTTTTCTTATATAGAACCAAAGAATAACTTACAAACACATATACCATAGTATTGAGCTGAAATAGGGGTAAGAGTCCAAGTGCCACTGGATCATTGAAGAAGAAGATGAATTTTCTCCAGATATTTCCCCAGTGTCATTGATGTTTTGATACTGAGGTTCCGTTTAGTCGCTCAGATTATCTTTCTTCTGAATATCATAAACGATTACAATAGTAAGCTGATGCATATTGTTTACAAAATGTACATCATTACATAGCATTGGACAGAAGGGCAAGAGCCATTGGATCATTGAAGAAGTAGAAAAAGAAGAATATTCCTCCCAGATTATCAGTTGCTGGGTTACGGCTAACAACCCAAATCTATTTACAAAATGGCATTGTTACAGAAACTGCAATGAAAAAGTGATATTGTATTCGGAACAATTTCATCACTATTTTCCATTAGAAATGCTACAATGATAAAACTCAGACATTTTAGTGATAATTTGCAGCCTTATTCAGAATGGAAAGAAATTAGAAGGGACTAATTTGTTTGGTCCTATGTGTTGCTGGTGTCTCTAGCTTAAGGGGATTCGGTAGTGTAGGGATCATGTAACTATTTTCGTTGTTTTTATGTTAATGTAAAATTTGTATAACCATTTTGAAAGATTATGACTATGTTTACCCAAAAATTGATTTAAAATATAATATTTTATATATCCTAAAAATTATGTGTAATTGTTTAGATATTACAATTGCTCACCTTAGAGTGAAAACAGAATTAATTTATATTCATTACTTTCAGAGCCTTAGGATTTGAAATTTTGTGTTTGGGGCCATTTTTATTGTTTCCCTGGCAATTCAATGACATATTTTGAAAACTAAATTTTTCTACTCTTTTAAGTCATAATCTTTCAAAATTGTAATACAAATTCTACATTAATATGAAAGCCACGAAAAAAGTTTCCAGACCAGAATCCCCCCTTAAGTGGGGTAGTGAGCTTGATCACAAACTAAGTGTACCTGATTCAAACTCTGTGACAACAATTTGAAAGCAAATTTGTTACCATTGATTTTTATGAACTGTAAAAATAGACCTCACCGCTCAGAAAGCAATGGCACACTACTGAATGTATAAGTGAGAACCAGTAAATTGATGAAACCTCGAAAATTGAGGAAACCTGGAAAATTGATAAGTTCTGTAAAAGATATGCCACCATTTTCATGTATCGCTGAGACTGATTCAGGTATGGGAAACCTCAGCCGTCCAGTACTTAAAAAAAAATTTCCAAATTTGAAGAGATCTGTATGACAAAATGGAAACAGCTGCAACCCATATTTGCATTACCAACTGAAGAGATTGGTTAATACTTGCTTATTTAATATTAAAAATCATATCCAATGTATTAAAGTCTCAGTCAAACGAAACACAAATTTAATCAACATTGTGAGAAAACCTGGCAAAATATATTCCTAATATTTCACCAATAATTTGTGTTACGTGGCCCGACGACAATAAGGTCGACTAGCTCAGACTGGAAATTGAAAATTCCTGCTTAATTGGGGCTGATTTTGTTTATTTGAACACTGTATGCTTTTTTTGTTGTTGCAATTTTACTCAATTCTATATGTTCATGATTATTTATTGATGAAAGTGTTAATAATACTGATATTCCTTAGCTTTGAACTACTTGTAACATAATATAACCTTGATTTAACATGTTGTATTGTTTTGAAAATTCATTAGTCTTATGTACAACAACACTGGAATGCGAGGATCACGCAACAGTTGTGGTCTTATTTCCTAGAATTTTTACCTGAGCCTGCCGGCTGTATGTTATCGGAGGCAGCGGTCATTGTAATTGCATGCTACCAGATTATAATGTATGTTAATTAATTAAACTTATGTTATACTAAATTTGATATTTATCTGTCACACTTATAGTGAAACAGTCGGTCATATACTAAATGCAGAGACATTTGAAAGCAAGGCCAGGCTTTTTCGTAAATGGAGAAAATACTATTGGCAATGCAGGGCATGAACTATTCTGTGCTAAGATTAAGTTCCCATTATTAGACTTTCTGTCTAAATGGTTTTAAATCAAAGGATTGACTTCATTGCACCAGGGTTTATCCCATATGGCTCAGCCCCTCTCCGCAGAAATAGCACGCCATCTGCAGAGAGTAATGCACAAACTCTGTAGCTACTGCAACAATCCTAGGTGTCTCTCATTATTAGACTTTGAGTCTAAATGGTTTAAAACCAGAGGATTGACTTCATTGCACCAGGGTTTATCCATATAGCTAGCCCTCTCACAGAAATGACACGCCATCTGCAGAGAGTATTGCCACAAACTCCTGTAGCTACTGCAACAATCCTAGGGTCTCATTTATTAGACTGATTAAGATGTTTAAAACTAGATTAACTTAAATTGATAGAGTTTATTTCCCTATGTAAACAGTCTCTTCTATCAGAAATTGAAGCAGCCAGTTGCAAATTGCACAAAATACATGGCTTACTGAACTATTCTGGTGTTTCCATTATTAGACTTTCTGTCTAAATGGTTTAAACAAGATTGACTTCATTGCACCAGGTTTATCCCATATGCTCAGCCCTCTCCAGAAATGGCACGCCATCTGCAGAGAGTAATGCACAAACTCTGTAGCTACTGCAACAATCCTAGGTGTCTCTCATTATTAGACTTTGAGTCTAAATGGTTTAAAACCGGAGGATTGACTTCATTGCACAGGGTTTACTCCATTGAGCTTGGCTCTCCAGAAATAACACGCCATCTGCAGAGAGCATTGCATGAAGCACAAACTCCATAGCTACTGCAACAATCTAAGGTCTCACATTATCAGACTTTGTGTTCAAAACGGAAATAATGTAAATTAATTCAGCTTTAATTGTGATGTAAATATTCTTTTTCAGATTAAGAGGTGTAAATTTCAACAACAAAACAATGTAACTTGTATTCTGTGAGGAATGAGATTACTGGCTGCAGTGAACTAATGTTTTTGGTTTGGTTTACAGTTTCATACAGAGAAACTTGTAAAATGTCCTGCTATATGTTTACATCAGGCATATGTTTTCTTTGTTACCGTAATGGCGATGATATTATACTCCTTGGTGATTTTGATCATTTACCTCAGTCAAATGAAAATTTGACCATTCTGTTAAGCTTTTTTCCATATTTTTGTTTGCCGTCTTGTAAAGTTTGTAATTTTTTTGCGCATTTAAAAAAATTGCTGTATAAGTTATGATTCATCAGATATTTGGTGTATGTAAAACATGTGGACACCTGTCCTACACGTATAGTACCATCACATGTTTTCTTCTTCACCTTTCAACTCCCAACGGAGCACAGTCTTCAACAAACTTCTTCCAGCTCTCCCTTTCTCTGCCATCCCTTCCAATTCTTTCCATGTTTTACCTATCCTTTAATATCAGCCTCCAGCTCTCTTCTCCAGGTCTGTCTAGACCTTCTCCTACTCTTTCCTCAGGGTTCCAAAACAGTTCCTGTCTTGCAATGCTTCTGGTTGGTCTTCTCAATGTTTGTTCTATCCATCACCACCATCTCTTCCCTAGCTCTTTCTCCACTGGTATCTGCTTAGTTCTTTCTCTAGAGTTTCTCGTTCGTAATCTTATCATACCATCTATCCCTTTATTCTACGTAAACATTCATTTATGAAGGTCTGTAGTTTTCTGATGGTTTCTTTTGTTGTTCTCCATGTTTCCGAGCCATAGAACAGGATTGACTTCACATGTGATTGAAAGATTCTCAGCTTTGACCATACACATAAAGGGGCTTAAGAACCAGGGTGCAACATATAGTCGTTCTTGGCAAGGATCAATTATACATCACAATAAGAATGATCAAATTGGTCGTAAAGAACAAACGCAAATAAACAAATATTTGGTGTAGGTAAAACATTTGGATGCCCAGTATTCACTCAAAAATCAGTCAAAAGCGGCATATCAGACTGCACCTGAACTTATAGCAGGCGAACATAAGCAGAATTTCTTTGTCAAAAACATACGCCCAATCAAATTATTCTAGTAGTTATATCTGTAATTATTTCTTTGTAAAACACACTTCATTCTTTTTTTGAAAATTTGGATACATTATGTTACCATACACATGTAGTGCCTAGGTGCAACGTATAGTAGATCTTGACAAAGATCAATTATACATCACAACAAGAATACATCAATTGGCAGTAAAAGAGAACGAGACAAACAAACACACACACAAATATTTGGTGGAGTCTTGTAGCCAGAAAATTAAAACACCAGCCACAGTTGCCAGGATGTATTAACCATTTCACTCCGTAAGTTATTATGTTCTGAAGAATGTATACGGAATTAGCTAGTTTACTGGCATTGCGTCAACGTAACTCTTTCCATGCTCTTTGCCGCACACTGAGCAACAGCGGAATTCCGTTGAATGTCATTCGCAGTACACTGCACCATTAGAGTTGCTTCCCTTATAACAAGTCTTTCTAGTTTTACTTCTACTACTTTTTAATCTTTTTATTCATTATAATATGTTGTTCAGTTTTCTTAAAATTAGTATTTAATAAGATATATATATATGTTTATTTATTGACAATTAATTGTTATTATTTTTATTTGTTTTTTTTACTTCCTTGAATTAACTGTTTAAAAATTGAGGAAATAACTGCGCGTGGAAAGAGTTAAAATATACTGCAAGCCAGTATATCGGTTCAGCGGAGTGAAGGATTTAAGCAATCCAATGTGGCAGACATTTTGTCTTTATGATGATTCCCATTTTAAAACATCAAATACACTAAATGTTCAACAAAGAAATCAGACAATATTTTCTTATGGTGATTAGAACGAAGTGTGTTTTACAAAGAAATAATTACAGATATAACTACTGAAATAATTTGATTGGGTGTATGTTTTTGACAAAGAAATTCTGCTTATGTTTGCCTACTATAAGTTCAGGTGCAGTCTGATATGCCGCTTTTGACTGATTTTTGAGTGAATGCTATCTTTCCTTATCAGTGTTCCTCGCCATACAGGCGCACCTTCTCCGACTTCAAAGATAGCAAAGAAATAATTATGAATCTAGCTATGAGAATAATTTGATGGGAATAGAATGAAGGTGTATGTTTTTGACAAAGAAATAATTATGAATCTAGCTGAGAGTAATTTGATGATGAATAAAATGATCTGTTTTGACAAAGTAATAACAAGGAGGGTAGTCTCTCTCTCTTTGCCTTTTTACCCGGGTTGGGGCATAGGCCCTCAACCAACTCATGCCAAGTCTTCCTATCTCTAGCTATCTCCTGCAGCTCCCTCCAGCTCTTCTTTATATTGTTGATCTCCGCCTCCAAATCTCATCTCCATGTATTTCTCTGCCTCCTTCTTTCGCTGCCCTGCAGGTTCCAGGCAAGGACCCTTCTTGTTATATTCCCCTCCGGTTTCGCAAAGTGTGTCCTATCCAGCGCCAGCGTCTTTTTTAACCTGTTCGTTCACTGGAATCTGTCTTGTTCTCTCCATAAGTTCCTCATTTGTGACCCTATCATACCATCTTATTCCCTCTATTCTGCGCAGACACCAGTTGATGAATGTTTGCAATTTATGCGCTATTGTTTTAGTTGTTCTCCATGTTTCTGACCCATACAGTAGAACTGCTTTTACATTAGAGTTAAATATCCAAATTTTGTTCTAGATTTGATTTCTTTGGACTTTCAAATGTTTCCCAGTGCAATGAAAGCTCCTCTTGCCTTCTGTATTCTTATTTTAACATCTCTATCTGTTCCACCCTCTTTGTCTACGTTGCTGCCCAAATATGTGTATGATTCTACCTCTTGAAGTGGGATTTCCCCCAAGGAGATCGAGTTGTCGTTTGCTTGGTTAATTCTCAATATCTTTGTCTTTCCCTTATGAATGTTCACCTAGTTGCTGGGACCTTTGATTCAATGTTCATGGTTGGTTGGATTTTGTGGCTAACATTTTCTACTGGATAGGGTAGCCAGCCCTACGCCAAACCCCACCTTAGTCGCCTCTTACGACATGCCTTGTAGGTCGAAGTGCCGCTACTCTTTGCTCCCTTGCGAGCCCGGCAGCACATGGGCGAAGGAGGGTAGTAGTTTATTGTAAATGCTAGTTTTCACAGGATTTAGAAAACTCAATCATAAATGGGATGGGATTTAAATAAGAAATCTGACATATCTTGATTGAAGAGATTGTTAGCGATATGTTGTCATGGTCAGGTAGGAGATTGTCAAATTGTCACAGTAGGTAGGTAGGTGAACTTGTTGGGTCAAGAAGTTGAATTTTTCAAAGGTGGCCGTGGGTAAAAGTATTAAAACATAACTAAATTATTGTACAGTTTTAGTTAAATATAACATTTCTGTTATTGGAATTATTTTTTAAAATTGTATATTTATTAAAATTCATGTATAAAATGATGTGAAAGATTAAGCATTGCTGAAAAGCTTAATTTTGTTGTTGTTGGAGCTCTTCTGTGGTCATGGTATATTTTCAGGTCTGTTGTCAGCACAAAGTTCATTATCCTTTTCAGGTCATTCTTGTGGCTCCATCGCTTCTGCTGTAGTTCTGCACCATTTGGTCTTGTGCTTCCTTTTTTATGTTTGCTAGAAATATTGTCTATATAGTCAGTGTTGTTGCTAGTTCCTTCCGCTTGAAATGATGTCTATATATTGAACATGTTCTTTTGTATAAACCTCACTGTCTTGTGCAGCTCACTCAGAGGTCAGTGTAGTTTTTTTCTAGGGTTGTTTCGTTAGGCCAGTGAATTTGCCTCAGTATACCATATTCAGGGCAGTCTTGAATTATGTGCTCTACAGTCTGATGTGTCTGTACACATGGCTGAATTGCCAATCTTGAATTTTGTATACATGTGGCTGCGGAGTCGATTGTGTCCTGTTCTAAGGTGCAGAATGACAACTTATTCTAATCTGCTCATATTATAGTAGTCTTCGCTTGTTTAAACTTCAGACTTTTATAGCTCACACAGATGCCTGTGCAGTTTTTTCTTTCCAGTGCTGTTTCTCTGGGCTAGTGAGGTTGCATCAGTATATATTATTTGGGGCAATCTTGAATTATGCTGTCTGCAATCTGGAATGTCTGTCATACCATGCACCCTGACTACACCTGAATTCATAAGGGTGAACGCAAGAAGAAGAAAAAGAGATCTCTGTTTCTGTTCTATCTAGACATTTGATTGTGTATAAAATCGCTAATGAGAATGTTGACAGTGACTGGTTTTCAGGAGAAAAAGGAAAGTTATTCTGTTGATGTTTTTGAAGATAATTTTGGCCATATTTGGTTGTGGATGATAGTTTGTCATATTTTGGTTGATCCATTCTTCTTGTGTTCGCTATAAATTTAGGTGTAGTCAAGGCTCCAATTGGTATGGTGCTTCTGACTTATTTTTTCATGAAGGCCTACTTTCCTTATTATCTGTGTCCCCAACCATACAAACGTGCCTTCTCCGACTTCAGAGGTATAGGTAGATCAGTGAATGAATTGCTTCATTCTGCTACCAGATCTGAACAGCAGTATCTTTCTCATTTTCTGTAATTTCACAGATGTTGGAATCCTGCCAAAGATCATCCTCACCACAACAACAGCGACGGATACGATCTGTCTCGTAGTAAACACGTTGCCATACTTCGCCTCCGTCCCGCCACAACAAACTCCGCACCCACATGTTTCACAAATTTAAAATTGGCACAACTAGCCTGTGCCCCTGCAAAAAGGCAGACATGACGTCAGAACATGTTCTGCAAGATTGTCAACTGATAGCAGGTATAAGAAAAGAAACCTGGCCCCAAAATACAGAGCTTGCAGAAGTATGCGGAGGAACGGAGTCCCTTAAAAACACAGTAAAATTCATGAAAAAAGTTGGTTCATCAGTCTAGGCCGGGATCGAGAGAGAGAGATGTTGGAGTCGCAGTTTAACCTAACTCTTCTTTTTCTGCAATCACTTTCCCATGTTCAGCAGTCTACACAAATTGATTAGATGCTCTGAATCCAGCTGTCGGCAGAAACATTGCACTGATGCCCAACAGTATCTCTTTGTCAGCAGAAGCATCGCACTGATGCCCAGCAGTATCTCTTTGTCAGCAGAAGCATCGCACTGATGCCCAACAGTATCTCTTTGTCAGCAAAAGCATCGCACTGATGCCCAACAGTATCTCTTTGTCAGCAGAAACATTGCACTGATGCCCAACAGTATCTCTTTGTCAGCAGAAATTATTTAATTAGATTATTTAATAGTTGAGATTATGTGTTGCACTTCTGCATGAGAGTACAACACATAGTCTCAACTATTAAATAATCTAATTATACTACTCTAACTATCTGGCTAACTGTCCATTCCTCCGCTGCCATCTGGGGAACTATGACATCCAGAAGCATCACACTGATACCCAGCAGTATCTCTTTGTCAGCAGAAGCATCACACTGATGCCCAACAGTATCTCTTTGTCAGCAGAAACATTGCATCTGATGCAAGCAATCCTGATCAGCAGAAGCATCACACTGATACCCAGCAGTATCTCTTTGTCAGCAGAAGCATCGCACTGATGCCCTACAGTATCTCTTTGTCAGCAGAAGCATCGCACGATGCCCAAAGTATCTCTTTGTCAGCAGAAGCATCGCACTGATGCCCAACAGTATCTCTTTGTCAGTAGAAGCATCGCACTGATGCCCAACAGTATCTCTTTGTCAGCAGAAGCATCACACTGATGCCCAACAGTATCTCTTTGTCAGCAGAAGCATCGCACTGATGCCCAACAGTATCTCTTTGTCCTCAGAGCATAGACACTATGTCAACAGTACTCTTTGTCAGCAGAAGCATCGCACTGATGCCTAAGTATCTCTTTGTCAGCAGAAGCATCGCACTGATGCCCAACAGTATCTCTTTGTCAGCAGAAGCATCGCACTGATGCCCAACAGTATCTCTTTGTCAGCAGAAGCATCGCACTGATGCCCAACAGTATCTCTTTGTCAGCAGAAGCATCGCACTGATGCCCTACAGTATCTCTTTGTCACGAAGCATCGCACTGATGCCCAGCAGTATCTCTTTGTCATATTGCACTGGTCCAGCAGTATCTCTTTGTCAGCAGAAGCACAGCACTGATGCCCAACAGTATCTCTTGTCAATCGCACTGATGCCAACAGTATCTCTTTGTCCCGAAGCATCTCACTGATG
The DNA here is from genome assembly GCA_020796225.1 of Arion vulgaris. NCBI lineage: Eukaryota > Metazoa > Mollusca > Gastropoda > Stylommatophora > Arionidae > Arion > Arion vulgaris. The sequence continues at coordinate 55,931,948 of CM036754.1, forward strand.
CCCAACAGTATCTCTGTCCAGAAGCATCGCACTGATGCCCAATAGTATCTCTTTGTCAGCAGAAGCTGCATGATGCTAACAGTATCTCTTTGTCGCAACATGCACTGATGCCCAACAGTATCTCTTGTCAGCAGAAGCATCACTGATGCCAACAGTATCTCTTTGTCATATGCACTGATGCCCAAGTATCTTTGTCATGCACTGATGCCACAGTATCTCTTTGTCAGCAGAAGCTCGCTGATGCCAGCAGTATCTTCCATATCTCCGTTGTCATGCAGGACCTCAATTCTTTCTTGCAGTGCTATTTGGGTGATTTTCCATCGATGTTTATATGATGAGTTAATTGTTGGCGAGCCATGCGATGTAGTGGCTTATTACAAGGCTTGTAGGTGATCAACAGCATAAGTTTTATCTGATGTTATTATCATCATATGTAAGCATTAGATGCATGATGCTATGGTTTCTGGTGCGCCTTCTGGTCTAGTATCACAGACTTCATCATCATATCAGAGGGAGAGGGGACTCATGTATGTGAACTCGGTATGTCGGCTGCGAAATATCTGACGCCATGCCACTCATGCATGGCCATCTATCAAAAACAATATTCCCACGATAAACACACAAGCAGAATTTGAAAATTTGAGCGGACTCAAAACAGTAATAGGATGGGATAGTCCAAGTTCATCGCAGACCAGACACAGCCACTCGCCACCATCTTCAATCTGGCACCGTGGTCCAGATTAACATTTACTTTAATTTATTCGACTGGGTTAAAACCAGCGTTTAAAAAAAAATCCCAAACATATATTTATCTTATCAGTTTTAATGATTGTAAAAACAAACAAAATAATGCACAGTGATGTTGCATATTTACTATTGAACACTGCTGGCTTTCAAGCAACAGACACGTATGTATATATATATTGCCCTGTATTATAAGTAAATGTTGTATCAATTACTAAAGTAAATGTTGTACTATACTCAAAACAGTACTGTTTATAATGTATATAATCTCTCATCATATGATGTAATCTGCTGTCACAGAACATATATTACAACTGTATGCTCCTCGTAAGTTCAGCAGTGATGTTGTTTGATTGCTTGTTTTTCAGCTTGTGACACTGCTTTGGAAAAACGGGTGACGCTCCAGAAATCTCAAATTAGATCATAATAGACACTATTTTGTTTTCTTCCTCACAATGAATTCAGGCGTAGTCTCCTGAATGATTTTTGTCTGAAGGTTTGTTTTCCTTATCACCAGTGCCCCACGTGCCCGTGTGTTGTCGGGTCCGCAAGGGTAGCAAAGGATAGTAACACTGCTACCTACAAGGCATGTTGTTAGAGGCAACTGAGGTAGGGGTCTAGGAAGCTGCCTAGTAAATAAAAAAAAGCCACAGATATCGCATGTGCTAGCCTATTTTGTAGGCGCATAATTGGCGCAACGTACAATCGCTCTTAGGCTCGGATCACATAAAAATCACAGTGGTTAACAAGTGATCGATATGGAGTGTTTGAAGAAGACCACCAGTGTCCCTTGCCATTCAGGCAAGCCGTATTCCATCTTCAGATGTAATTGTAATTTAGATTCCCAAGTAAAGGATCAGAGTTTCTTGTAGTCCAATGGCACATCATGTGTACACCAATAATTAAACAAAAATCTCATGCATGCTCCGTCCTCCACTGCAGCAGCCATCCCAAAGTCCACTTGCTCCCTGTACCCATGAGAAATTGATTAGTATATCTTCTCTCTCTACCACGAAAACAACACTGTCTGGCATGTCCAAACTTAACTCCTAATTCTCGCACTCGTTCTAGTGTCTGAGACTTGCCCATACCACATAAATGAGCGCGTACCGCATTGATGACATCAACTCTGTCCATACTTCTGCCCACTAGAGCCCGGGCATTGTTTTCAAGAAAGTCAACTTATTAGATGCCCTGCACTCTAGCATTTTTGTCCAGGTGCGTACAGACAAGTGATGTCTTGAGATGGGATCTCCTAACGCTGTCCACCCAATCTGTTTGCAGATTCCAGATTCAAATTTGACATCACACAGTGTTTTCAACTTCACTATCAGCAGTCCATACAACTGTACTGTTGAAGTATGATGTCCGCCTCTCACTACAAAGGTACTTGGTGTTTACGTTTGTGTGGAGTGATCAGGTTATTTTCCAGTGATCCCTGATCTCAGTGTAGGTAAGACTGTGTTTCTAGTCCTGTCGGAAATGGATTATTAAGTTAAGCACATAAAGGACTTTTGACAGTTGAAAATCAGTAAGAGTAGGCTTTAAAATCACTGCCTGGCATCATTAATCATTAATACCAATTTGAAAAAAAGAAAAGAAAAATGTTCACAGTCCTCCTAATTAAATAGAAGATCCTCATTGTTGCTACTGAGTTTGTGCAGTACTGCTGAGATCTTCATGTGTAAGAAAGAAATTGGAGCACACATGGTTATTCACTAAAGTGCAGTGATGATTATCCCATAAATTTTCTTACCTGCACAATAAAGGATTGTTGTAAGTAAGGAACCTGTTTTCATACCATCAGGTACATTAAAGATTACGGTGTTAGTTCCTCATTTTTCTTTGACTGAAGATACACAATAGTGACATCAACATCATTGCCAGCCACCTTTATGTCCAGTGTTGTTCCTGGTACTCAATTCAGATTTAGTCTACTCACGAACCGTTTAGAGCATCTGGCTGAATGGATTACGGTATGCGGGAGACACCCGTGTTGAATCCATGGTAAGGCCAAGAAGTTTTTTCTATCAGGGGCATAAAGAAAACATCCTAACCTGAACAGTTTCACGATGACTGCACTAGCCATCTTCTTTTATTTTGTCCTTCTCTGCTTTTTTGCTGCTAGGCGTAGCAGGTTTAACTGATGATCGGTTCCGAGATAATGCACGCTCGGTCGCTTGATATGGTGTAGCATTGTGGAGTTTTAAGATGTCTGTAACTCCATCAACCCATCTTTTCTTGGTCTGCCCTTTCCTCTTGATGATTCCATTTTCAGGTTGTACGCTCTTGCAACTGGTGTATTCGGGTTCATTCTGACCAAATGGCCAAACCATTTGAGTCTCTGTTTTTCAATAAATCTAATAGCAGATGTTGTTCCAACTGTTCTTCTAATTTCCTCATTTCTTATATGGTCTCTTCTTGTTTTATTTACTGCTTTCCTCAGGCGTCTCATTTCGCATGTGGTAATTTTCCTTTCTTGTTCTTTTGTCAGTGCCCATGTTTGGCTCTGATAGCACAGTGTTGGTATAAAGATTGAATTTATAATGTCTTTTAGTCACTACTGGAATAGCTGGGTGTTTCAAAATTAAGGTAAGCTGGTATGTAATGTTGTTGGCTTGCTGGATTCTAGCCATGCAGCCATTAAATTCCACAGACTTATGTCCCTCCGTCCAAAAAACAATATTACAGACAGTAACAAAAGTTGTTTTTAAAAAATTTTTATAAGATCCATCTGCAGTGGACAAAATCCCACTCCCAAGTGGGGTTCAAACCGAGACCACTAATCTCCTTTTGCAGTTCTCTCTCCACAATAAGGGGGCGCCAGTATTCACACAACTGTCATTCCTCATAGCTGAAGTTTAATTTTTTTGTTCCATTAATTTATATAACTTCATGTACTATGCTTGTGTGTATATATTTATATGGGAAGTCTTCACCTTTTTATGACCAGTACCCTTGTTTTATTTGTCCTCCTTCCTTTTAACATTTGTATATGTCTACAATATCTGCTATCCACCGACATAGACTGTTACCATATCTTTCATTTTATGTTTATGCCACCCACCAAACAATCACTAAATGTCCAGTTTGAAAAACTAATCTTTGAAATTTGTATTTTGATTTCTAGTTGTTGATGAGACAACATACATTGTTCACTTTTCTAGTTGTTGATGAGACAACATACATTGTTCACTTTTCTAGTTGTTGATGAGACAACATACATTGTTCACTTTGTTGTGTTCATTTGATTGATAGAACCATCATCATTGCAGTTCGGTAAAAAAAAAAGGAACCCTTTCATACCTTGTGGTATATAGGTCAATACAGTGTTAGGCCTGTATTTTTCCTTGACCGTCGGCACACGATGGGTGATGTGGTCAGCATCACGCCGGCCGCCTTCACTTTCCCAGAGCATGTCTGGTACCCGGTTGAGGCTGGTCGACCTGAAGCCGTCGTGGTCGGGAAAAATTCCACGCGCATTGGGAGCTGAACCCAGACCACCAGCCTTGCGAAGCGAGTTCACTAACAACTACGCAGAGCGGCTCTCCGCAGTTCGGTGTCATCTGATATTGTTTCCAGAGACCCCTGATCTCAGAGTAGGTAGATTGAGTTCTTGTCTTATTGGGAGAAGGACGATAAAAAGTAGATCCCTTGTTCAATTTGAGACGAAAAGAACCCTTGGCAGTTCAAAGTCGAGAAGAGCAGGTTGGAAAGCCGCTGCCCATGCAAAAATCATTAGAAAAGTTTAAAAAATTAAATTCTAAAAAAATATCTTCAAAATTACAATGGGACCCTTGCTGGTGCTATGGAGTTCATACACTGCAGCTGAGATCTTCCTATGTAAGAAAGAGATTGGAGCACACATGGTTACTCACCGAAGTTCAATGATGATGGTGATATCTATCAATCAGGTATAGGGGCTACAAAAGGAGTGAGAGAAGTAACTGAGAGGAGATCGGAGAAGAGTGATAGCGAGTGCATACTCGGGAGCTTGTGTGAAGAGAGTGAGAGAAGTAACCGAGAGGAGATCGGAGAAGAGTGATAGCGAGTCATACTAGGGAGCTTGTGTACAGGAAGAGAGTGAGAAGTAACTGAGAGAGATCGGAAGAAGATGATAGCGAAGTGCATACTAGGAGCTTGTGTGACAGGAAGGAGTGAGAAGTAACGAGAGGAGATCGGAGAAGAGTGATAGCGAGTGCATACTAGGGAGCTTGTGTGACAGGAAGAGAGTGAGAGAAGTAACCGAGAGGAGATCAGAAAAGTAATAGCGAGTGCATACTAGGGAGCTTGTGTGACAGGAAGAGAGTGAGAGAAGTAACTGAGAGGAGATCGGAGAAGAGTGATAGCGAGTGCATACTAGGGAGCTTGTGTGACAGGAAGAGAGTGAGAGAAGTAACTGAGAGGAGATCAGAGAAGAGTGCATACTAGGAGCTTAGTGACAGGAAGAGAGTGAGAGAATAACGAGAGCAGATCGGAGAAGAGTGCATACTAGGGAGCTTGTGTGACAGGAAGAGAGTGAGAGAAGTAACTGAGAGGAGATCAGAAGAAGTGATTACGAGTGCGTACTAGGGAGCTTGTGTGACAGGAAGAGAGGGAGAGAAGTAATCGAGAGGAGATCGGAGAAGAGTATGGCAGAGTGCATACTAGAGCTTGTGTGACAGGAAGAGAGTGAGAGAAGTAACGAGAGGAGATCGAGAAGAGTGCATACTAGGGAGCTTGTGTGACAGGAAGAGAGTGAGAGAAGTAACCGAGAGATCGGAGAAGAGTGCATACTAGGGAGCTTGTGTGACAGGAAGAGAGTGAGAGAAGTAACTGAGAGGAGATCGGAGAAGAGTGATAGCGAAGTGCATACTAGGAGCTTGTGTAACAGGAAGAGAGCAGAGAAGTAACGAGAGCAGATCGGAGAAGAGTGCATACTAGGGAGCTTGTGTGACAGGAAGAGAGTGAGAGAAGTAAACAGAGCAGATCGGAGAAGAGTGCATACTAGGAGCTGTGTGACAGGAAAGTGAGAGAAGAACTGAGAGGAGATCGAGAAGAAGTGAAGCAAGTGCATACTAGGAGCTTGTGACAGTGAAGAGAGTGAGAGAAGTAACCGAGAGCAGATCGAGAGAGTGCATGCTAGGAGCTTGTGGACAGGAAGAGTGAGAGAAGTAACCAAGAGCAGATCGGAGAAGAGTGCATACTAGGGAGCTTGTGTGACAGGAAGAGAGTGAGAGAAGTAACCTGAGAGCAGATCGGAGAAGAGTGCATACTAGGAGCTTGTGTGACAGGAAGAGAGGAGAAGAACTGAGAGATCAGAGAAGAGTGATAGCGAGTGCTTAGAGTTATTAGACAGGAAGAGAGTAGAAAGAACTGAAGAGATCGAGAAAACATTGCGAGTGCGTACTAAGGAGCTTAGTGACAGGAAGAGAGATGAAAGTAACTGAGAGGAGATCGGAGAAAGTGATAGCGAGTGCATACTAGGAGCTTGTGTGACAGGAAGAGAGTGAGAAGTAACCGAGAGGAGATCGGAGAAGAGTAAGCGAGTGCATACTAGGAGCTTGTGACAGGAAGAAGTAGAGAAATAACCGAGACAGATCGAGAAGAGTGCATACTAGGAGCTTGTGTGACAGGAAGAAGTAGGAAGTAACTGAGAGGAGATCGGAGAAGAGTGATAGCGAGTGCATACTAGGAAGTCTTAGTGACAGGAAAAGTGTGAAAGTAACCGAAGAGGAATCGAGAAGAGAATAGCGAGTGCATACTAGGAGCTTGTGGACAGGAAGAGAGTGTGAGAAGTAACCGAGAGCAGATCGGAGAAGAGTGCATACTAGGGAGCTTGTGTAACAGGAAGAGAGTGAGAGAAGAACGAGAGAATCGGAGAAGATGATAGCGAGTGCATACTAGGAGCTTGTGTGACAGGAAGAGAGTGAGAAAGTAACTGAGAGAGATCAGAGAAGAGTGCATACTAGGGAGCTTGTGTGACAGGAAGAGAGTGAGAGAAGTAACCGAGAGCAGATCGGAGAAGAGTGCTACTAGGAGCTTGTGTGACAGGAAGAGAGTGGAGAAGTAACTGAGAGGAGATCAGAAAGAGTGATAGGAGTGCATACTAGGAGCTTGTGTGACAGGAAGAGAGTGAGAGAAGTAACTGAGAGGAGATCGAGAAGAGTATAGCGAGTGCATACTAGGGAGCTTGTGTGACAGGAAGAGAGTGAGAGAAGTAACTGAGAGATCAGAGAAGAGTGATAGCGAGTGCGTACTAGGGAGCTTGTTTGACAGGAAGAGAGTGAGAGAAGTAACTGAGAGGAGATCGGAGAAGAGTGATAGCGAGTGCATACTAGGAGTTTGTGTGACAGGAAGAGAGTGTGAGAAGTAACCGAGAGGAGATCGAGAAGAGTAATAGCGAGTGCATACTAGGAGCTTGTGTGACAGGAAGAGAGTGAGAGAAGAACGAGAGCAGATCGGAGAAGAGTGCATACTAGGAGCTTTGTGACAGGAAGAAGTGAAGAAGTCAAACAAAGATCGGAGAAGAGTCATACTAGGAGCTTGTATGACAGGAAAGAGTGAGAAGTAACTGAGAGAGGAGATCAGAGAGAAGTGATAGCGAGTGCGTACTAGGAGCTTGTGTGACAGGAAGAGAGGAGAGAAGTAACTGAGAGGAGATCGAGAAGAGTAATAGTGAGTGCATACTAGGAGCTTGTGTGACAGGAAGAGAGTGAAGAAGTAACGAGAGGAGATCGAGAAGAGTGCATACTAGGGAGCTTGTGTGACAGGAAGAGAGTGAGAGAAGTAACCGAGAGATCGGAGAAGAGTGCATACTAGGGAGCTTGTGTGACAGGAAGAGAGTGAGAGAAGTAACTGAGAGGAGATCGAGAAGAGTGATAGCGAGTGCATACTAGGAGCTTTGTAACAGGAAGAGAGCGAGAGAAGTAACCGAGAGCAGATCGGAGAAGAGTGCATACTAGGGAGCTTGTGTGACAGGAAGAGAGTAGAGAAGTAACTGAGAGCAGATCGAGAAGAGTGCATACTAGGAGCTTGTGTGACGGGAAGAGTAGAGAGAAGTAACGAGAGGAGATCGGAGAAGAGTGATAGAAGTGCATACTAGGGAGCTTGTGACAGGAAGAGAGTGAGAGAAGTAACGAGAGCAGATCGGAGCAGAGTGCATGCTAGGAGCTTGGTGACAGGAAGAGAGTGAGAGAAGTAACCAAGACAGATCGGAGAAGAGTGCATACTAGGAGCTTGTGACAGGAAGAGAGTGAGAGCAGTAACCGAGAGCAGATCGGAGAAGAGTGCATACTAGGGAGCTTGTGTGACAGGAAGAGAGTGAGAGAAGTAACTGAGAGATCAGAGAAGAGTGATAGCGAGTGCTACTAGGAGCTTGTGTGACAGGAAGAGAGTGAGAGAAGTAACTGAGAGGAGATCGGAGAAGAGTAATATGAGTGCATACTAGGAGCTTAATGTGACAGGAAGAAGTGAAGAAGTAACTGAGAGGAGATCGAGAAGAGTGATAGCGAAGTGCATACTAGGGAGCTTGTGTGACAGGAAGAGAGGTGAGAAGTAACGAGAGGAGATCGGAGAAGAGTAATAGCGAGTGCATACTAGGGAGCTTGTGTGACAGGAAGAGAGTGAGAGAAGTAACCGAGAGCAGATCGGAGAAGAGTGCATACTAGGGAGCTTGTGTGACAGGAAGAGAGTGAGAGAAGTAACTGAGAGGAGATCGAGAAGAGTGATAGCGAGTGCATACTAGGGAGCTTTGTGACAGGAAGAGAGTGGAAAGTAACGAGAGGAGATCGGAGAAGAGTAATAGCGAGTGCATACTAGGAGCTGTGTGACAGGAAGAGAGTGTGAGAAGTAACCGAGAGCAGATCGGAGAAGAGTGCATACTAGGGAGCTTGTGGACAGGAAGAGAGTGAGAGAAGTAACGAGAGAGATCGGAGAAGAGTGATAGCGAGTGCATACTAGGGAGCTTGTGTAACAGGAAGAGAGCGAGAGAAGTAACCGAGAGCAGATCGGAGAAGAGTGCATACTAGGGAGCTTGTGTGACAGGAAGAGAGTGAGAGAAGAACTGAGAGCAGATCGGAGAAGAGTGCATACTAGGGAGCTTGTGAGGGACAGAAGAGTGAGAGAAGTAACCGAGAGGAGATCGGAGAAGAGTGATAGCAAGTGCATACTAGGAGCTTGTGTGACAGGAAGAGAGTGAGAGAAGTAACGAGAGCAGAATCGGAGCAGAGTGCATGCTAGGGAGCTTGTGTGACAGGAAGAGAGTGAGAGAAGTAACCAAGAGCAGATCGGAGAAGAGTGCATACTAGGAGCTTGTGTGACAGGAAGAGAGTGAAGCAGTAACGAGAGCAGATCGGAGAAGAGTGCATACTAGGGAGCTTGTGTGACAGGAAGAGAGTGAGAGAAGTAACTGAGAGATCAGAGAAGAGTGATAGCGAGTGCGTACTAGGGAGCTTGTGTGACAGGAAGAGAGTGAGAGAAGTAACTGAGAGGAGATCGGAGAAGAGTAATAGCGAGTGCTACTAGGAGCTTGTGTACAGGAAGAGAGTAGAGAAGTAACTGAGAGAGATCGGAGAAGAGTGATAAGGAGTGCATACTAGGAGCTTGTGACAGGAAGAGAGTGTAGAAGTAACCGAGAGAGATCGGAGAAATAGATAGCATGCATAAGGAGCTTAGTGGACAGGAAGAGATAGAGAAGTAACCGAGAGCAGATCGGAGAAGAGTACATACTAGGAGCTTGTGTGACAGGAAGAGAGTGAGAGAAGTAACTGAGAGGAGATCGGAGAAGAGTGATAGCGAGTGCATACTAGGAGCTTGTGTGACAGGAAGAGAGTGTGAGAAGAACTGAGAGGAGATCGGAGAAGAGTAATAGCGAGTCATCTAAGGAGCTTGTGTGACAGGAAGAGAGTGTGAGAAGCAATGAGAGCAGATCGGAGAAGAGTGCATACTAGGGAGCTTGTGTGACAGGAAGAGAGTGAGAGAAGTAACGAGAGAGATCGGAGAGAGTGATAACGAGTGCATACTAGGAGCTTTGTGACAGGAAGAGAGTGAGAGAAGTAACAGAGAGGAGATCAGAGAAGAGTGCATACTAGGGAGCTTGTGTGACAGGAAGAGAGTGAGAGAAGTAACTGAGAGCAGATCGGAGAAGAAGTGATAGAGTGCATACTAGGAGCTTGTGTGACAGGAAGAGAGTGAGAGAAGTAACGAGAGAGATCGGAGAAGAGTGATAGCGTGTGCATACTAGGAGCTTGATGACAGGAAGAAGTGAGAGAAGTAACTGAGAGGAGATCGGAGAAGAGTAATAGCGAGTGCGTACTAGGAGCTTGTGTGACAGGAAGAGAGTGAGAGAAGTAACGAGAGGAGATCGAGAAGAGTGATAGCGAGTGCATACTAGGAGCTTGTGTGACAGGAAGAGAGTGTGAGAAGTAACGAGAGGAGATCGAGAAGAGTAATAGCGAGTGCATACTAGGAGCTTGTGTGACAGGAAGAGAGTGAGAGAAGTAACGAGAGCAGATCGAGAAGAGTGCATACTAGGGAGCTTGTGTGACAGGAAGAGAGTGAGAGAAGTAACTGAGAGGAGATCGGAGAAGAGTGATGCGAGTGCATACTAGGGAGCTTGTGTGACAGGAAGAGAGTGTGAGAAGTAACCGAGAGGAGATCGGAGAAGAGTAATAGCGAGTGCATACTAGGGAGCTTGTGTGACAGGAAGAGAGGTGAGAAGTAACTGAGAGCAGATCGGAGAAGAGTGCATACTAGGAGCTGTGACAGGAAGAGAGTGAGAGAAGTAACCGAGAGGAGATCGGAGAAGAGTGATAGCGAGTGCATACTAGGGAGCTTGTGTGACAGGAAGAGAGTGAGAGAAGTAACTGAGAGGAGATCAGAGAAGAGTGCATACTAGGAGCTTGTTGACAGGAAGAGAGTAGAGAAGTAACCGAGAGCAGATCGAGAAGAGTGACAGTACTAGGGAGCTTTAGACAGGAAGAAGTGAAGAAGTAACTGAAGAGAGATCGGAGAAAGTGATAGCGAGTGCATCTAGGGAGCTTGTGTGACAGGAAGAGAGTGAGAGAAGTAACCGAGAGGAGATCGGAGAAGAGTGATAGGAGTGCATACTAGGAGCTTGTGTGACAGGAAGAGAGTGTGAAGTAAATGAGAGGAGATCGAGAAGAGTAATAGCGAGTGCATACTAGGGAGCTTGTGTGACAGGAAGAGAGTGAGAGAAGTAACCGAGAGCAGATCGGAGAAGAGTGCATTCTAGGAGCTTGTGTGACAGGAAGAGAGGAGAGAAGTAACTGAGAGGAGATCGGAGAAGAGTGATAGCGAGTGCATACTAGGAGCTTTGTGACAGGAAAGAGTGTGAGAAGTAACTGAGAGGAGATCGGAGAAGAGTAATAGCGAGTGCATACTAGGAGCTTGTGTGACAGGAAGAAGTGTAGAAGTAACTGAGAGCAGATCGGAGAAGAGTGCATACTAGGAGCTTGTGTGACAGGAAGAGAGTGAGAGAAGTAACGAGAGAGATCGAGAAGAGTGATAGCGAGTCATACTAGGGAGCTTGTGTGACAGGAAGAGAGTGAGAGAAGTAACTGAGAGGAGATCAGAGAAGAGTGCATACTAGGGAGCTTGTGTGACAGGAAGAGAGGAGAGAAGTAACTGAGAGGAGATCGGAGAAGAGTGATAGCGAGTGCATACTAGGAGCTTGTTGACAGGAAGAGAGTGAGAGAAGTAACTGAGAGAGATCGGAGAAGAGTATAGCGAGTGCATACTAGGAGCTTATTGACAGGAAGAAGTGAGAGTAACTAGAGGAGATCGAGAAGAGTGATAGCGAGTGCATACTAGGGAGCTTGTGTGACAGGAAGAGAGTGTGAGAAGTAACTGAGAGGAGATCGGAGAAGAGTGAAGCGAGTGCATACTAGGAGCTTGTGTGACAGGAAGAGAGTGAGAGAAGTAAACGAGAGAGATCAGAGAAGAGTAATAGCGAAGGTCATACTAGGAGCTTGTGTGACAGGAAGAGAGAGAGAAGAACGAGAGAGGAGATCGGAGAAGAGTGATAGCGAGTGCATACTAGGAGCTTTGTGACAGGGAAGAGAGTGAGAGAAGTAACTGAGAGGAGATCAGAGAAGAGTGCATACTAGTGAGCTTGTGTGACAGGAAGAGAGTGAGAGTAACTGAGAGAGATCGAGAAGAGTGCATACTAGGGAGCTTGTGTGACAGGAAGAGAGTGAGAGAAGTAACTGAGAGGAGATCAGAGAAGAGTGATAGCGAGTGCGTACTAGGGAGCTTGTGTGACAGGAAGAGAGGGAGAGAAGTAACCGAGAGGAGATCGGAGAAGAGTAATAGCGAGTGCATACTAGGGAGCTTGTGTGACAGGAAGAGAGTGAGAGAAGTAACCGAGAGGAGATCGGAGAAGAGTGCATACTAGGGAGCTTGTGTGACAGGAAGAGAGTGAGAGAAGTAACCGAGAGATCGGAGAAGAGTGCATACTAGGGAGCTTGTGTGACAGGAAGAGAGTGAGAGAAGTAACTGAGAGGAGATCGGAGAAGAGTGATAGCAGTGCATACTCGGAGCTTGTGTAACAGAAGAGAGCGAGAGAAGTAACTGAGAGCAGATCGGAGAAGAGTGCATACTAGGGAGCTTGTGTGACAGGAAGAGAGTGAGAGAAGTAACTGAGAGCAGATCGGAGAAGAGTGCATACTAGGGAGCTTGTGTGACAGGAAGAGAGTGAGAGAAGTAACCGAGAGGAGATCGGAGAAGAGTGATAGCAAGTGCATACTAGGGAGCTTGTGTGACAGGAAGAGAGTGAGAGAAGTAACCGAGAGCAGATCGGAGCAGAGTGCATGCTAGGGAGCTTGTGACAGGAAGAGAGTGAGAGAAGTAACCGAGACAGATCGGAGAAGAGTGCATACTAGGAGCTTGTGTGACAGGAAGAGAGTGGAGAGAAGTAACGAGAGCAGATCGGAGAAGAGTGCATACTAGGGAGCTTGTGTGACAGGAAGAGAGTGAGAGAAGTAACTGAGAGATCAGAGAAGAGTGATAGCGAGTGCGTACTAGGGAGCTTGTGTGACAGGAAGAGAGTGAGAGAAGTAACTGAGAGGAGATCGGAGAAGAGTAATAGCGAGTGCGTACTAGGAGCTTATGTGACAGGAAGAGAGTGAGAGAAGTAACGAGAGGAGATCGGAGAAGAAGTGATAGCAGTGCATACTAGGGAGCTTGTGTGACAGGAAGAGAGAGAGAGAAGTAACCGAGAGCAGATCGGAGAAGAGTGCATACTAGGAGCTTGTGTGACAGGAAGAGTGAGAGAAGTAACTGAGAGGAGATCGGAAAGAGTATAGCGAGTGCATACTAGGGAGCTTGTGTGACAGGAAGAGAGTGTGAGAAGTAACCGAGAGGAGATCGAGAAGAGTACATGAGGTGCATACTAGGAGCTTAGTTGACAGGAAGAGATGAGAAGTAACTAGAGCAGATCAGGAGAAGAGTGCATACTAGGGAGCTTGTGTGACAGGAAGAGAGTGAGAGAAGTAACGAGAGAGATCGGAGAAGAGTGATAGCAAGTGCATACTAGGGAGCTTGTGTGACAGGAAGAGAGTGAGAGAGTAACTGAGAGGAGATCAGAGAAGAGTCATACTAGGAGCTTGTGTGACAGGAAGAGAGTGAGAGAAGTAACCGAGAGCAGATCGGAGAAGAGTGATAGCGAGTGCATACTAGGAGCTTGTGTGACAGGAAAGAGTAGAGAAGTAACTGAGAGGAGATCGGAGAAGAAGAATGCGAGTGCATACTAGGAGCTTGTGACAGGAAGAGAGTGAGAGAAGTAACCGAGAGCAGATCGGAGAAGAGTGCATACTAGGGAGCTTTGTGACAGGAAAGAGTGAGAGAAGTAACTGAGAGGAGATCGGAGAAAGTGATGCGAGTGCATACTAGGGAGCTTGTGTGACAGGAAGAGAGTGAGAGAAGTAACTGAGAGGAGATCAGAGAAGAGTGCATACTAGGAGCTTTGTGACAGGAAGAGAGTGAGAAGAAGTAACGAGAGCAGATCGGAGAAGAGTGATAGCGAGTGCATACTAGGGAGCTTGTGTGACAGGAAGAGAGTGAGAGAAGTAACCGAGAGGAGATCGGAGAAGAGTGATAGCGAGTGCATACTAGGGAGCTTGTGTGACAGGAAGAGAGTGAGAGAAGTAACTGAGAGGAGATCAGAGAAGAGTGATAGCGAGTGCATACTAGGGAGCTTGTGTGACAGGAAGAGAGTGAGAGAAGTAACTGAGAGCAGATCGGAGAAGAGTGATAGCGAGTGCATACTAGGGAGCTTGTGTGACAGGAAGAGAGTGAGAGAAGTAACCGAGAGGTGATCGGAGAAGAGTCTTCTTCTTCTTCTTTGCGTTCGTTCTTTACGACCAATTTTAATCACTCTTTGTGATATGTTTGATCTTTGCCAAGAACGTGTATACGTTGCACATTGGTTTGGTAGGCCCCTAAACGCAGACTTCTACACATTTAGGACACATGCATCCGATTTCAACCAAACCTCCTTAATCGCCTCTTACGACATGCGTGGCAGGTAACAGCAGTTCTATTCTTTACACCCCAAATTTGGCCCGTAACCACTCGGCGTGGAGAAGAGTAATAGCGAGTGCATACTAGAAGGCTGGTGACAGGAAGACAGTGAAATTGCGCGTGATTGTTTAGAATGCATACGGTGATAGTGGACACAGAATGATTGAAGATTGTGTGTGGAGACTTAGAAACCGAAAGATGAGTGACGATAGTAAAATACAAATGAAATAAGTGAAACCGTAGACAACACGTGGAAGCAAAAGTGTAGCAGACGACACAGCAATGCGACATTCTCAAACAAATTGCCCAGTCCAAATTTGACGTTCTAGTTTGAGAACAATCTGCAAGGAGCGACACAGGTGACTGACTGTTATTGTGTTTGACTTCCATCAAAATGTTGAAACGTGACCAAAGATGGACGCTGGTAACATTTCACGAACAGGCAAAAAACGAAGTCCTTTTACAGACCCAACAGTGCCATTTCCTTTGTCAATAGGCTACGGTTAGTTAGTTTGTTCCTTTCGTGCCAAAGGCGACACATAGGACAGAGGTTTTAGATCTCCATGTGATGCTGTTCGTTGCTAGCAGTTAGAGATCTTGTATGGTTTTACATCCCAATAGTTTACTTTCTTGTAGGATTGTTCTTCGAAGAGTGGTGTTAAGTCTTCCACGTTTTCTTTTCCTATCTGGTGACCACATAAGGAGGATTTGTTGATTTAATCTCTTTTCGTCTGATCTAAGAACATGACCTAAATATCTCCATCTTTGTTTTCTTATATTAGGCTACGTTAGCATTCATATATTTTTGGTAGGGAGAGGGTACTAAGATTTTTAAAATTTCGTTTATGGTATGACTTTTTTTTTCTTCCTGCAAGGAGTTAATTTTGTTTTTATATTTTTCCTTCTTCTCTTCCATTTACTTCTTTTAGAAGTAATCATTACTTCTTTCAATGTTTACTGGCCGATAAGTTCTTATACAAACGATTTTTAAAATTTTTATCCAGAAGCTTTCAGCTTTTCGGTTCAGTGCCACGAACACCGTAAATCTGGAGAACCTGTGGCTTTCTGCCAGCCCGCGGAATTAAACCGCACTCACAGGGGACTTGTCACATGTCATCAACTCGCTCAAACACGCTGGGCGGGCAGGTATTTACTGTCCGATAAGTTCTTATACAAACTAATTTTAAAAAGCCTCTTTAAGTTTTACCTGAATGGCGAGATGTATTTGTGAACATGGGCGTCCTACATTTTTCCAAGAGGGGCAAAATGAACTAAAAATATTGTATATGGTAGTTTCTTCTTCGAACGGTCCATATCGACCACTTGTTAACCACTCTGTGTGATTTGTATGTGATATGAGCCTATGAGCGATTGTACGTTGTGCTAGTTATGCGCCTACCAGTAGGCGAGCACACCCGATTTCTACGATGCTTTTTAATTTACTAGGGTTATGTTATGTTATGCGATCGACGTCATGGCAAATTGGGCATTCCCATTCGTGCTCTGTCCTCCGTTGCAGCAGCCATCCCAAAGTCCATTTGCTCACAGTACCCATGAGAAGTTGATTACTATATCTTCTCTCTACCACGAAGACGACACTGTCTGGCATGTCCAAATTTAACGCCTAATTCTCGAACTCGTTCGACCCGCCCATGACACACAATTGAGAGCGTACCACATTGATGATATCGGCTCTGTCCATGCTTCTAGTTTCCCTAGGTCCTACATCAGTCGCCTCCTACGACATGCCTTGTATGTCTCAGTGGTACTCGGCACCACACGGGCGATTTGTTAGTTTGATCATCATCATCAAGTAGCTTTTACTGAGCAGAACTTTGCCAACTCCGGAATTTCTCTCATCTCTGCAGCCGTCATGTTCAACCCATCAGTTTTTGTTTTTGTTTTTATCCGATCTAGAAGCACTTGAGCTTTTCAGCTCTATGGCTCGGTGCCATGGACATCGTAACCCTTCGGTTCGGTGCCACGAACACCGTAAATCTGGGAATCTGTGGCTTTACTGCCATCCCGCGGAATTGAACCCGCACACACAGAGGGATAGTCACCCGTAGTCCAACGCGCTACGAACACGTATACTTGTGGATACAAGTATACGTGGATACTTGTAGGCCCTATGTAACTTATAACAATGCCAGAGGAATTTATATATATAGGCCTGCTGGAGGGAACAAACTCTTATTTTCAATATACCTTCTCGCCCGTGTGGTGCCGGGCCCGCAAGGAAGCAAAGAATAGTACCACTGCGACCTACAAGGCATGTCGTAAGAAGCGACTGAGGCAGGGGCCTAGGGAAGCGACCCTAGTAACTAAAAATGCATCGTATAAATCGGATGTGCTGGCCTACATGTAGGCGCATAACTGGCACTACGTACAGTCACTCTTTGGCTCAGATCACATACAAATCACAGAGTGGTTAACGAGTGGTCGTCCATATGGAACGTTCGAAGAAGAAGAAATGTGGTGAGCTTTCTGTGATGTGTTGCTGTTAGGGACCAAGTTTGGAACAGTTTTGACACAGAGAACAATGGCTGTAAACTCGTAAACACCTGGAGTTCTGCAATCTATCACCCTTCTGATAAATGCACTATCGATACTAGCAGCTAACTGCTAACAACACGATTGTTTGCATTTAAATAGTACATCATTCCTATTATTGATATAACCATAAGTGGCGTCAGTCTGGTGTGTTGGGTGTGTGCTTTGTAAGAACTGAAAACTAAAACAAAACCACAGAATCACGTGAAATGTTGAGGATACTGCATACTGACATTCAACACCTTGTTGAAGATGACCTAGTTTTACTGGTTCTTTTGTTTTAGTTAATGTCCATGAAGACCCTTCTAAATCAGAGATCTAACGGTAAGTAGTTTGCATTTATTTGTAGTCTAGATACTTTATAAACACAAAATCTATGCAAATTTTGTAGTATATTGATTAACGATTAATTATACGTTTATTTAGTAGTTTAATGTAGCGGTTCTCAGCCCTATCATTTGTCGCGATTCCTGTTGCAAATGTCACCCAGTAGGGAAACAATGTACTGAATAAAATATTAATCATATTGTCGCTTCTCACTTACCCAATCAGCGCTTATGTACTTTTTACTCGGCCCAATGCCATGTAGGCGTAGCATTGAAGAACTGGTGTGTCTAAATTTTCGACACATAGCCATAGTGAAAGGAGCTATTGACTGTAAGTGTCCAATTATGACACCGGTGTAAGTGTCCCATTTTGGCACATATATGTGTCCGGCTTTGGCACCGGTGTAAGTGTCCGATTTTGGCACCGGTGTGTCAAATTTTGGCATCGGTGTAAGTGTCCATTTTTGGCACCGATGTAAGTATCCGCTTTTGGCACCGGTGTGTTCAATTTTGGCACCGGTGTGTTCAATTTGGCACCGGTGTGTTCAATTTTGGCACGGTGTGTCATATTTAGCACCAGTCTATCAAATTTGTCACCGATGTGCCAAATTTTGGCAATTGTGTGTCAGATTTGACACAGATGTGTCAAATTTTGGAACCGATATAAGTGTCCAATTTAGACACATGTGCGTCAAACTTTGACACCTGTGTAAGGGCTCAGTTTTGATACTGGTAACACACAGTTGAGATGAGGATAACGTTTTGTATCAAGATTGTTTTGTGCGTAAAGATACTTGATTGAAATTGAAAATTTGAGATTGAAACTTGAGTGTCATTAGGTCGATGAATATCTTCTCTTCTTCTCCTTCCAACGCGCCATATCGACCAATTGTTAACCACTGTGATTTGTATATGATCTGAACCTAAGAGCGATTGTATTTTGTGCCAGTTATGCGCCTACAAGTAGGCCTGCACATCCGATTTCTGCGATGCATTTTATTTACTAGGGTAGCTTCCCTAGGTCCTACATCAGTCGCCTTTTTCGACATGCCTTATAGGTCGCAGTGGTAATATTCTTTGCTTCCCTTGTGGGCCCCGGCACTACACGGGCGGGTCGATGATTTAGTTCGCCCGAGTGGTTACCGGGGCCCAAATTTGGGTGTAAAGAACAGAACCACTTTTACCTGCCATGCATGTCGTAAGAGCGCTAAAGAGGTTTGGCTGAAATCGGATGCACATGTCCTAAACTTGTAGAAATCTATGCGTTTAGGGCCTACCAAACCAATGTGCAACGTATACACGTTCTTGGCAAAGATCAAACATATCACAAAGAGTGATTAAAATTGGTCGTAAATAACGAACGCAAAGAAGAAGATTATTTAGTTCGCTTTGTTGCATCTTTACTGTATTTCGATATGGATTCTGTCATCTGTTGATATCAAGTTTTCCAAATACGTGAAGTCTTTCACTTTTCTCAGTTGTTGGTTGGCGATAAAATCCAGGGTTCATTATGCCCATTCCGTCACGAAATTATTTGACTGTCATGCACACCGCTACTATACGTTCGGTGTGTGTCCAAAAGATATTTGCCTCCATCCATCTATGTTCTTAGGCTTCTCTTCCCCATTCTTGACTGGATATGTAGGAATCTCTGTGGCGTAGAGGTTAAGTGCTCATCTCGTGCCAAAGGTACTAGGGTCGATCCCTTGTGGAGCCATCTGGATATTTTTCCAGAGATCCCTGATCTCAGTGTAGGTAAGATCGAGTTCCTATCTGAGACGGACGATAAAACGTAGGCCCCGTGTTCAATTTGAGCACGCAAAAGACCAATTAGCAGTGCAAAATCGAGAAGAGTAGGCTGGAAAGCCGCTGCCCGGGCAAACTTCATTAGAAAAGATTAAAAATAAAATTCCAATAAACATGTCTTCACCATCTTCAAAATTACATAGCTAACCATCGTCGGTGCTACTTAATTCGTGCACTACAGCTGAGATCTTCTTATGTATGAAAGAGATCAGAGCACACATGGTTATTCACCGAAGTGCAATGATGATGGTCAATCAATCAATCAATCAATCAATCAATCAATCAATCAATGACTTTATATTAACTCTGGGACCACTAGCTGAGAAAAAGTGGAAGTTTAAAACATGAAATCCAAAATATTTGTGGTTTTCAGAGCAGCCTATTATATAGGGGAAAACCTGTGGAATATAATGCAGGAATTTGGAATAATAAACAAGTTAATCAGTATGACTCGATTAGGCATGACGGTGACATAGTTATATAAACAGGAAGAAAAACAGACCCATTTCTAACGAGGACGGGTTTAAAACAAGGTAACAGGGTCGTGCCATGTTATGATACAGAAAGGCGGCCGCATCAGGCGGTACCGTAAGGGGGCGGCATAAACAGCGAAATCAAAATCACAATTGAAGGTTATTTTAAAGAGAAAATATATAAGGAACAGCATTTCGAAGACTTGCATCATACTGAGGAAATATTCCGCACGGTCCTGCAAGGAAATTCCCTGAACCCAGTTCTTTATAACATGGTCCCTGCAAACAAAAATTATTAAGGACGATACAGGGAAATGTTGTTATAGATAAAACAACAAGAATACATTAGAATCAATATGTGAAAAATGCATCATAAAAATAGCACAACTATGCCCGTGTGGTGGCGGATCCAGAAGGGAACAAAGAATAGTACCACTGCACCTACAAGGCATGTCGTAAGAGGCGACTGATGTAGGACCTAGAGAAGCTACCCTAGTAAATAAAAAGCATTGCAGAAATCGGATGTGCTCGCCTATTTGTAGGCGCATAACTGGCACAACGTACAATCGCTCTTAGACACAGATCACATACAAATCACACAGAGTGGTTAACAAGTTGTCGATAGGGAGCGTTCGAAGAAGAAGAAGCACCACAAAAACTGAAGCGACTAAAAAAAATCGATAAATCGGTCTACAGTGTGTGCTCTGCACCTTGCTACGCATCAGACAGAATTGAAGTCTGCTAATTTCTTGGAAAAGTGAAATGAGTATCCTGCTGATGCTGCTAATTTCTTAGGAAAAGTGAAAATGAGTATCCTGCTGATGACCCTATACCATCTACTAGGGACGTAGACCGGGAAATTTTACTGCCAGGTCCAAGACTAATGAGGATCTGGCTAGCCTAGAGGGTTGCACTATTCTAGGTCAGGTTTTTCATGTCCTCGACTTACGCGAACTCGTACGAGTCTGTAGAAAGCTTAACTAGCGCACGAACTAACGCTTCAATGCGCCAGTCACATACACCACAAAAAGTGGTTTACCAAGTGCTTGATGTACATCAAACGACGAAATTGGTTTGAAGAAACCAACTAAATCAGCATACACGCCACTTGACTTATTCCTCTCCGTCCCTCGTAGAGCAGAGAGCATCAACAGTTGTTTGCCACTTGTCTCGGTTTCTGGTTGTTTTCTTTATGGTCTCTGATAGTCGAGCACTCTCCAGTTCCTCAAGAAGACTTCGTCTCCAGGTCTGTTTAGGGCGTCGTCTTTTCGTTTTCCTTCGGGTTCCACTCAAGTGCTTGTCTAGTGACAGTCGACTGTGTCTTCCGTAGGGTATACCCGACCCATCGCCATTTTCTTCTCTTAACCTGGGTCATCATGGGCTCCTGTCTGGTTCTTATCCACAGATAAGATACCCCCCATTGTGAAGATGAGATATATGCCTGGGCTCCTGTCTGGTTCTTATCCACAGATAAGATACCCCCCATTGTGAAGATGAGATATATGCCTGGGCTCCTGTCTGGTTCTTATCCACAGATAAGATACCCCCCATTGTGAAGATGAGATATACGCCTGGCCTTCTGTCACTACGCTCCCATGATGCTCTCGTCCAAACCAAGACATATATGCGGGTTACTGCGGATAATAAGAGACATCCACTACACAAGACCACTAATGATGTTAAGGGCACGAGAATCAAGCGTGTCATGTCGTGGATGGCTCAGACTGAGAGAACAATTGGTCAGGTGACCACGGTTGTGACCCTACCAAAAGGAGAAGAATGGATCTCAACAGATAGTAGCATGACCAACTATCTCAAAGTTATCATTACTCTTGGAAGAGAATGTAGAGATTGGGGCAACATGAAGGCTGATCTGCAGTTAAGCAGCTGATAGAAGATAATGCAAGGGATGATAATATTGTTGTATATACAGATCGTGGTGAGAAGTCAGGCTGGGGTTTTTTGGCTAATGCGCATAGTAGGGTTGTTGCAGAGCGAAGTGGGGCATACAGGACAACTACTTCTAGTATGAGGATGGAGGCTTACTGCTGCCCTTGATTGGCTCTATCTGTCTTGGTTGTTTTTACTTAACTATGCACTAGCTATGCGGTCTTACATTCCTCAGGCTCATGTCTCCCATGTCCTACACCACCCTAGTCCTACACCACCCTAGTCCTACACCACCCCAGTCCTACACCACCCCAGTCCTACACCACCCCAGTCCTACACCACCCCAGTCCTACACCACCCCAGTCCTACACCACCCAGTCCTACACCACCCCAGTCCTGACCACCCTAGTTCTCCACCACTCTAGTCCTCCACCACCTAGTCCAACACCACCCTAGTCCTACACACCTAGTCCTACACCACCCTAGTCCTACACCATCCTAGTTCTACACCACCCCAGTCCTACACCACCCTAGTCCTACACCATCCTAGTTCTACACCACCCAATCCTACACCACCTAGTCCTACACCATCCTAGTTCTACACCACCCCAGTCCTACACCACCCAGTCCTACACCACCCCAGTCCTACACCACCCCAGTCCTGCACCACCCCAGTCCTGCACCACCCTAGTTCTACACCACTCTAGTCCTCCACCACCCTAGTCCAACACCACCCTAGTCCTACACCACCCTAGTCCTACACCATCCTAGTTCTCACACCCCAGTCCTACACCACCCCAGTCCTACACCACCCTAGTTCTACACCACCCTAGTCCTACATCACCCCAGTCCTACACCGACCTAGTCCTACACCACCCCAGTCCTACACCACCCTAGTCCTACACCACCCTAGTCCTACACCACTCTAGTCCTACACCACCCCAGTCCTCACCACCCTAGTTCGATACCACCTAGTTCTACACCACCTAGTTCTACACCACCCTAGTCCTACACCACCCTAGTCCTACACCACCCTAGTCCTACATCACCCCAGTCCTACACCGACCTAGTCCTACACCACCCCAGTCCTACACCACCCTAGTCCTACACCACCCTAGTCCTACACCACTCTAGTCCTACACCACCCCAGTCCTACACCACCCTAGTTCGATACCACCCTAGTTCTACACCACCCTAGTCCTACACCACCCTAGTTCTACACCACCCTAGTCCTACACCACCCTAGTCCTACACCACCCTAGTCCTACACCACCCTAGTCCTACACCATCCTAGTTCTACACCACTCTAGTCATACACCACCCTAGTTCTACACCACCCTAGTTCTACACCACCCTAGTCATACATCACTCTAGTCATACACCACTCTAGTCATACATCACTCTAGTCCTACACCACTCTAGTCCTACACTACTCTAGTTCTACACCACTCTAGTCATACATCACTCTAGTCATACACCACCCTAGTTCTACACCACTCTAGTCATACACCACCCTAGTTCTACACCACTCTAGTCATACATCACCCTAGTTCTACACCACTCTAGTCCTCCACCACTCTAGTCCTCCACCACCCTAGTCCTCCACCACTCTAGTCCTCCACCACCCTAGTCCTACACTACTCTAGTTCTACACCACCCTAGTCCTACACTACCTTAGTTCTACACCACCCCAGTCCTACACCACCCCAGTCCTACACCACTCTAGTCCTACACCACCCCAGTCCTACACCACTCTAGTCCTACACCACCCTAGTCATACACCACCCTAGTCCTACACCGACCTAGTCCTACACCTAGTCCTACACCACCCTAGTCCTACACCACCCTAGTCCTACACCACCCTAGTCCTACACCACCCTAGTCCTACACCACTCTAGTCCTCCACCACCCTAGTCCTACACCAACCTAGTCCTACACCGACCTAAAAAGTGGTATTACACAGGCAGTGAAGACAAGAAAAAAAGACAATAATTCTTGTTTCGCGCTACACTTGAACACAGGACGTGCGCTTTATACATCCTGATGTAACTAAAAACTTGATCTCACATGCATTGAGATTTAACACTTTGACTACCGGGTTGGAAAACACTGTATGGCCGAATTCATTTTATGTTCGGGTTTTCCATTTCGTGGGTTTATATCATGGACCATTACACAAACATCAAGAATGAAAATCCAGTCCTTCGAAACGAAATGCTACAGAAAGATCTTATGAATACCATGAACAGTAAATCCAGTCCTTCGAAACGAAATGCTACAGAAATATCTTATGAATACCATGAACAGAAAATTCAGTCCTTCGAAACGAAATGCTACAGAAATATCTTATGAATACCATGAACATAACAAAGAAAGAACGCTGATGTCCTGAAAAAAACTAAATGTTAAAGACAATTGGCTGATAAATAATATACTATACAGAAAAATTAGATATTTTGGTCATATCAAATGTCACAATGGCCTGGAAAGAACAATACTAGAAGGCAGGGTCCCAAGACGCAGAGGCAGACCAAGAGGAAGATCGTCATCATCATCACCTTTCAACTCCCATCGGAGCACAGGTCTTCAACAAACTTCTTCCATCTCTTCCTCTCTCTTGCCATCCCATCCAATTCTTTCCATGTTTTGCCTATCCTCTTTATATCCGCCTCCAGCTCTCTTCTCCAGGTCTGTCTAGGCCTTCCCTACTCCTCTTTCCCTGCGGTTCCAAAACAATGCCTGTCTTGCGATGCTTCCGGTCGGTCTTCTCAATGTATGTCCTATCCATCGCCATCGCCTCTTCCTGAGCTCTCTCTCCACTGGTATCTGCTTTGTTCTCTCCTGAGTTCCTCGTTTGTAATCTTATCATACCATCTCAATCCCTCTATCCTACGTAAACATCCATTTACGAAGGTCTGCAGTTTTCTGATAGTTTCCTTTGTGGTCTTCCATGTTTCCGAGCCATAGAACAGCACTGACTTCACATTTGACTGGAAAATTCTCAGTTTTGTGTTTGTTTTGATCTCCTTGCCTTCCATATCTTACTCAATGCAATAAAGTTCCCTCTTGCTTTTTGTATTCTTATCTTGACATCTTTATTTGTTCCTCCTTCTGTGTCTATGTTGCTTCCAAGGTATTTGTATGATTCTACATCCTGCAGTGCTGTTTCCTCCAGCATAATCTGGTTTACATTTGCAGCATTTATTCTCATGACCTTGGTCTTCCCCTGTGTATTTTCAAACCTAGCTGCTGAGACTTATTATTTAAGGTATTCATTTTGTCTTTAATCTGTGCGTGGTTGTGAGACAGCAAAGCCAAAGAGGAAGATGGCTGCTAGATATTAAAGAAACCATGAATATGACCATCGGCGAAGTGGTTGAACTGACTAGAGACAGAGTGAATTTCAGATGCGCTGCAAGGAGAGCAACGTCATATAAAGGATACGCACCTTGGTGATGATGATGCTTATTAAATCAATGTATGATCTCTGGGTTGTGCGTCTGCAAACTGTGCCTTCCCGTTTTGAAAATAACCGGACGGGCGAGCCAGTCAGCGAACGCGGTTCCCAGTGTCGATAACCAATTGCGTGCATAGTCTCTAACGGCTGCGCGTGCCTCCTCGCTTTTTCACGCGAACGAGGCTCCCAGCGAATAAGGGACAAGGTAGCGTCTGCTATTAAGACTCGCCGCGCGCGGTCTTATTGGTGGTGTGTGTGTGTCCGTATATCGGAGTGTCGCGGTGTGATGCAGTCAGTCTAAAATTTTAAACGCTCGACGGTGGTCTCGTTAAAAGGCCCGGCTCTCGCAACGAGCTTGTGGGTCCGCAGGTAGTAACATGGTGTCGTTTTTGCTTGGCGAGGCGCAAGTCTTGCCGGCAAAACTGTGGGAAGCGAGCGCTCGGTCGTTTCGCTTCAATTTCGTATTTTCGCCGGGGACGTCGGGATCCGCTCTGCACAGAGCGCTGTCTCCCTACCCCGAGCATTGTCGGTCCGGTCTCGTCCATGACAGCTATCTGGTTGATCCTGCCAGTAGTCATATGCTTGTCTCAAAGATTAAGCCATGCATGTCTAAGTTCACACTGTCTCACGGTGAAACCGCGAATGGCTCATTAAATCAGTCAAAAGGCTCATGAGGTCATGGTGGTAACATGAGCCAGGGTTAGCGAGGGGGCGCGCTAACCAAGACCCTGCCCTAACCTCCACGCGGTGACCCTGGAAACAGACTCTGGTTCTGGTCTGGCTAAGAGGGGCAGGGATCGGGAGAGGAAACTACTGGTAGTGGTAGCAGTGCAATTACGGAAATACGATAAAGATACATACAAATAAAATGCACAATTCTCCTGACCGATGTCCAACAAGATATTGCACAAGTCACTGAACGCAAAGAAACAGCAGCGAAACGTCTCAGACATGGATGAGAGGTGCATCCAGTGACCAAAGTATGCCCACGTAGGGCGAAGCTCGAAGCCCTGAGGAGGGGCAAACATTGCCAGCCCGTCGGCAAGAATAAATAAGACAGGACCGTAACAAATGAAAGTCTACCCTCGTGTTGGTGCGAGAGAAGATTGCAGCTGACCCCGCATTGGTAGCCTGGTGCAGATACATGTACTGGGCAAGGTTTGCCGAGCGCAAAAGAACAAGTTGCGTTTAGTGCATAACGAAACTACCCGCCCTGGGAAAACCGTGCAAGGTACTGTGCGATTAAAATTAACATCCCCGGAAGAACTGAGGTTGGTGATGCCTAACGGAACTGCCAGCCTTGGGGCAACTGGGCAAGGTTCGATTGCAGTCGTAACTAACATCCCCGGAATAACTGGGGCGGGTGATGGCGGCGAGCGCAAAATCCTCAGTTACGCTTATAGTGCCCACTGAAACGACCCTATACATTGTTTGTACTCGGTCCCATGCCAGTGCTTTCGAGGTAAATTGCAAATTGCCACGTACCGATACGCGTCTAGAAAAGGCTGAGAATGTTCCTCCCCGGATCAAACTCAAAATGTACGGTAAAGCAAGGCCGACAATGTACGGATCAAACAGGAAGTCCGGGTCCTGAACATTGGCGAAGGCCGATACTTTACACGGTGTTTTATACGAGTAAGACGCCGTCCGAGGACAAGCTGACAAGCCCGAGAAATATTTCTCAGTCAGAACGGGTAAAGCAGCGTAACTCACTGACTTGGCGTAGATCACAAAGCCCAAACATACGGCAAAGTTGATCGAAAAGGCGTAGATCCGAAAGGATCGTACCTAGGAAAGTTCACCTAGTAAATCAAAAGCTGGCAGAAAACGGACGGGCGGGCCTAGTCACCATGGGCGCACAATCGTCCGACGTAGATCACTCCGTTCTTGCCAGTGGACCAATTATACATCACAATAAGAATGATCAAATTGGCCGTGAAGAATGTTAGCAGAAGAAGAAGAAGAAATCAATGTATGTCAGTAATGCCGCAGAAATATGCTTCACGTAGTAAACGGTGCGAAATAAAAGGTGTTTTGTCGTTCATTGAACGGGGAATACCTTCTGACGACGTGACATTAGTTGGGAATAAAACAATAACGAAATGAATGTATGCCTGAGTGATAATGAGATATGTACGGTTTAGCTAGGGGGACATATTGCGGTCCTGATGTCGATGTAGTGCTTGTACTCATTTAGAGCTGGCTGGAATATTCCTCAATATACCTCATCGTATGAAAACGTGTTTATATACAATTTGACTTGACGTATTCCTCTCCGCTCCTCGTGGAGCATAGGGCATCAACAGTTGTTCGCCACCCTTCTCGGTCTCTAGCTGTTTTCTTTATGGTCTCCCAGGATAGTCGAACACTCTTCTGTTCCTCAAGAAGACTTCGTCTCCAGGTCTGTTTAGGGCGTACTCTTTTTCGTTTTCCTTGCGGGTTCCACTAAAGAGCTTGTCTAGTGACACTCGACTAGTAGGGTATGCCCGACCCATCGCCACTTTTGCCTCTTAACTTAGGTCATCATAGGTTCCGGTCCGGTTCTTATCAACAGGTCTGTGTTTGCAACTCTTATCATACCATCTCAGTTTGAGAATCCGCCGAAGACATTATTTGTATTTAACTTGGTGACTCCCACGTTTCGAGCCATTCAGCAACACATATTTCATATTTGAACTGAATATCTTGAGCTTTGTTTACGCGGAGATGGTAGTGAATTTCCACATTGTGTGCAGGATATCAAAGACTATATATATATTTATATATATATATATATAAGAGAGAGAGAGAGAGAGAGATTTCTCTCTCTCTTGAAGTTTTTGTATTTTTCTGGACATATGTCGGCGAAATAATGTTTTGAAATTTTTCACCGTTCAGACTATTGTTCAGAGCCTACTTCTAGCTGGACTTGTCCCTGTTCTCAGACTATTGTTCAGAGCTATCTTCCAGTTGGACTTGTCCCTATTCTCAGACCGTTGTTCAGAGCTATCTTCTAGCTGCACCTGTCTCTGTTCTCAGACCATTGTTCAGAGCTATCTTCTAGCTGGATTTGTCCCTGTTCTCAGGCTGTTGTTCAGATTGATTGATTGATTGATAGGACCATCATCATTGCGCCGGTGAGTAACCATGTAGGCTTCGATCTTTTTTTGCACAGGAAGATCTCAGCTGCAGTGCACGAACTCCGTAGCACTGGCGAGGTCCCCAATGTAATTTTGAAGATGGTGGAGATATTTATGTAGGAATATTGTATTGTTAATTTTTGCTAATGAATTTTGATCAGGCAGCGGCTTTTCAGTCTGCTCTTCTCGATTTTTAACTGTTAGGCTTTCTTTTACGTTCTCAAATTGAACACGGAACCTACTTTTTATCGTCCGTCTGCGATAGGACTAAGAACTCAATCTTACCTACACTGAGATCAGGGAGCTCTGGTAAAATTTCCAGATGGCTTCACGAGGGAGCGAACCTGATATCTTTGGCACGAGAGACGAGTACCCAGCCTCTACGATACAGAGACCCTCGATTTTGACTTGGCTCTAGTACGCTCTTTTAAGTTTGGTGTGGTGTATTTATCACAAGCGACTTAGATTCTCGTTTGGTTACTGGTTACTAAACGGACTTCGTTGCACTCCAGACAGACCCATAGTTGCTCAGTCTCCCCCACATATATCGAAGATTATGCATACTGATGGTTCCTGTGACTCGCTAGTTAAACACATTCCTCACTCTACCCAACAGAAATCCAGTTCTACCCGTACAGCGGGTAACTCCAATCTGTTTAAATCGGTGGATCGATTCAACATCTATTTTAGTCTCTTCATCCAACAGGCTGTCGCGAGGAGACCGAAGTACATGCCCGTTAACCATCTTCAACTCCCCAACAATCGATGCTGTTGGTGCAAACATGTCTGCTCTCTCATTACCACAAACACCCGCATTCACAGAACAGTTTCTCGTTTGCATACTACTAAAGTAATGGTCATACCGCAGTTCTTTTGCCAGAAGCCAACTCTGTATACATTATTTCTTTATGTATCCAACCATCATTCATCATGTACACAAAGCCATCTTAGTCGGTATTGGTGGAGAGTGACCATGCTGTAAATCTTAGCATAGCCTTAGGACCTTGCTTGTTAATATGTCCCTTTAGTAGTTGTCGAAGATAGGTCGTCGTATGCAGTGCTTATTGAGTACGTTCACCGCCCGAGTGGTTACCGGTGCCCACATTTGGGGTGTAAAGAATAGAACCACTGTTACCTGCCACGCATCTCGTAAGAGGTGACTAAGGAAGTTGGGCTAAAATCGGATGCACATGTCCTAAACGTATATAAGTCTATGCGTTTAGGGGCCTACAAACCAATGTGCAACGTATACACGTTCTTGGCAAAGATCAAACATATCACAAAGATTGATTAAAATTGGTCGTAAAGAACGAACGCAAAGAAGAAGAAGAAAAGTACGCTCACCTTTGTTGTTGTTGTAAAATATATAAACCTAATCCCAATATGGTGGCGTCTGTGGCCTAAGGGATAGTGACTCGGTCTATTAACCCCGACATTCTGAGTTCGAATCACGCTGCGGACAGTTTGGTTGCTAATTGTTTCGCGTGGATTTTTAAAACAAGGACGATGGCACCACCCGTTCAGAAAGCAATGGCAAACTACTGAACGTGATAATGCCTAGAAAAATCAAACAGCGTTAAAAGCTGGGGTTGATTCGTAAAGTCCTGTAAAGGATATGCAATAAACTTAACTTAATCTCAATTTCATACAACTTGTCTGCAAAAGATTTTACGCGTGCTCTTGCCAAATACTATCTCTAACGAAGAACTGCTTGCACAGTGTCAACACGAGAATATGAACAACATCATACAAAATATTTTACGCGTGCTCTTGCCAAATACTATCTCTAACGAAGAACTGCTTGCACAGTGTCAACACGAGAATATGAACAACATCATACAAAATATTTTACGTGTGTTCTAGCCAAATACTATCTCTAACCAAGAACCGCTTGCACAGTGTCAACAGAGAGTATGAACAACATCATACAAAATTATCTGTAACGAACTGCTTGTACAATGTCAACAGAATATGACAACATCATACAAAGAGACGCTGTGATACATGTGAACAAGGAGATGAACAACTCTACAAATATTATCTGTCACAAAAAATGCACTGAGATGGACACGGAAGGGCAAAGGAAAACGTGGAAGACCCAAAACGACCTGGAGGAGAATAGTAGAACAAGAACTGAAAGAAATGAATAACAGCTACAACACAATACAGAGGACGGCAAAGAATAGAAAAGAATGGTGTGCGTTTTTGCTGCCATGGCCACAAGAGGTATCACAGGCTAGAGAGAGAGAGAGAGAGAGAGAGAGAGAGAGAGAGAGAGAAAGAAAGTGACTTACCCGTATGCCTCCCGCATACCAGGTTGCTAGAAATGAGAAGTGACAGGCAGTTCACGCTCTCTCTCTCTCTCTCTCTGCCTTTTAACCCGGATTGGGGCATAGACCCTCAACCAACTCATGCCAAGTCTTTCTATCTCTAACTATCTCCTGTAGCTCTCTCCAGCTCTTCTTTATATTGTTGATCTCTGCCTCCAAATCCCATCTCCATGTATTTCTCGACCTACCTGTCTTTCGCTGTCCATTTCACTATCTTCAGTCTGCACAAGCTACGTGACGTTTTTATCAAATGAAGAAATGTTAAAGCGTAATTCTATATTGTTGACGACCCTTTTCAGGAAGGGTATAGAATTGTGGGCGCCTGTAGCTTAAGTGGTAGTGAGCCCGATCATAAACCAAGCGTACCTGGTTCAAATGCAGGCAGTTTGGAAGAAAATTCGTTTCCGTGGGATTTTTACGATAGGCAAAAATAGACCTCACCGTTCAGAAAGCAATGACAAACTACTGAGCGTATAAGTGTTGCCTAGAAAATCAACGACTCGTTTACTGTTGTTGATGGCTACGTCCTGTAAAGGATATACCATGATTTTCATTTCATAGAATCATGAATAGTTTGTCCTGAGCAGAACATTGCCACTCTAACAGTCTTTCGAAATTTCTGAATGTTTGAGAACCTCGACAGCACACCTTTTAAAGCTTTCGCTTCCTATACCAGAATTGCTACGGTCGACCTAGTCACACCCATCGTGGGCTGTTAATTAATTGAATCTATGTCCTATGCAGCACATAAGGGATTTCCATGCATGCTCCTGATCTATACCGACCGTAGACCGCATCCACCCCTCTGGTTTTCTCCTGATCTGATCCGCTTTGACCACATCCGATTTGTAGGTTTTCATACATAGCCGGCCGTAGGCGCAGTTTTAAAGAAAGACAGTTAAAGGATTAGATCAATGATTGATTGATCGACTGATTGATAGGCCATCATCATTGCACTTTAGCGTGTAACCATATGTGTCGACTTTTTACAGAATATCTCAGCTAGTGCAGAACCTGCCGGCGAGTCATATTTGATGATGTAAAATATTCTTCAAATTAAATTCAAATATCTTTACACATGGTTACTCCAGGCATAGAAGTCAGATATTACTCATAAGTAATGTAAAGTCGAAGCAATTTACTCATCGAATGCAATGAAGATCAAGCAACATGGTTACTCATCGAAGTGATGAAGATCAAACACATAGTTACTCATCGAACAATGTAGAAGATCGCACATAGTTACATCGAAGTAATGTAGAAAGTACACATATTACCATCATAAAGAAAGATCAGCACATAGTTTCTCGAAGAATAGAAGATCAAACACATATTATCATCGGTGCAATAGAAGAATCCATATTCTATCAGCAGAAGATCGAAGCATAGTTCACTGGGATGAGAGTCGGCACGTTACTATCATGCAAAGAAGTCAACACATATTACTCATCAAGTGCAATGTAGAAATCAGCACATAGTTACTACTATGCATAGAAAAGATCAAGACGCATTTACTTCATCGAATAATGTAGAGAGTCGAAGCACACATAGTACTCATCGAAGTCAATGTAAAGATCGAAGACACATAGTTACTCACTGAAGTGCAATTAAAAAGAATTCAAAACTTACACATAGTTACTCATCGAAGTGCAATGTAAGAAAGAGATCGAAGCACACATGTTACTCATCGAAGTGCAATGTAAGAAAGAGATCGAAGCACACATAGTTACTCATCGAAGTGCAATGTAAGAAAGAGATGGAAGCACACATAGTTACTCATCGAAGTGCAATGTAAGAAAGAGATCGAAGCACACATGGTTACTCATCGAAGTGCAATGTAAGAAAGAGATCGAAGCACACATAGTTACTCATCGAAGTGCAATGTAAGAAAGAGATCGAAGCACACATAGTTACTCATCGAAGTGCAATGTAAGAAAGAGATCGAAGCACACATAGTTACTCATCGAAGTGCAATGTAAGAAAGAGATCGAAGCACACATAGTTACTCATCGAAGTGCAATGTGAAGAGTCATAAGCCGCATATTTCATCGAAGTGCAGTAGAAGATGAAGCACACATATTACTCATCGAAGTGCAATGTAAAATCAGCACAATAGTTACTCATCAAATTGAATTAAAAGAGATCGAAGCACACATAGTTACTCATCAGAAGTGCAATGTAAAAGAGATCGAAGACACATAGTTACTCATCGAAGTGCAATAAGAAAGAGATCGAAGCAACTGTTACTCATCGAAGTGCAATGTAGAAAGAGATCGAAGCACATAGTTACTCATCGAAGTCAATGTGAAGAGATCAAGCACCAGGTTACTCATCGAAGCAGTAAGAGTCGAAGCAATATTACTCATCGAAGTGCAATGATGATGGTCTTGCAAATGGTATATTTTCTCGTATGATGCACTTCTTCAAATGTTGCCCTTTAATGTTTCTTAAATTACCTTAATGGGTTTTTAAACTGCACAAAATGTAGGAATACTAAATCGTATATCAATATCGGAATAACATAGATCAATATAAAAGTGTTGGTGAACATTTTAAATTATTGAATGGTTCAATGTTTTGATTTTGCTACTTTCCGCCTTACGGCACCGCTAATCGGCTGCCTCTCCTGTCATGTGCACGACTGGTCTTATCAATCAATCAATCAATCAACAATCAATCAATCAACTAATGAGAACCACTGTTTTACTTTTAGCATAGTTCTGTTCTACTGCGGTACGTATGGCACTTCTGTCTTGTGTTCGTTTAAAACCGCTAAGTTACAAGGTTCAGTAATCTACTGCAGCATTTATTTGTACAGTTTAAAGATCACGAAGGTGGGTTCTTATGCTGAGTCTCATTATTGGATAAGTTATACCTCTATTAAAGCTTCCTCTGGAGAGTCTTGGAGAATGATTCACCATGTAAGAAGTAAGTTTGCGTAATTTTTAGCGGTTTTTGCAACAACAGGTTCGCACTTGTTCTTCCATAAAGATTCAAAGACGACAGACACTACAAATCTGACGCCCTTGTGGTTACCGGGGTCCGATTTGGGGTAAAGAATAGAACCACTATTCCCTACCACATGCTGTATATACAGCGAAAGTGGAGGTTTGGCGTGGGATTAGCTACCCCAGTGTAAAAATACTCAGTTATAAAAGCCACAACCAAGCGTATGAGAGCTTGCAAGGCCTTGGTTGATGACCTATGCCTCATCGGAGGCGAAGGGTTAAGAAGAAGATATATTCTTCTTTATTTTCTTTGTGATCGCCATTTTGATGATTATACAATCAGACCTATTCTTATGATGAAGTTGACTGTTGTCTGGAGCTCATCTCTGGTGCTGTTTAGTTTTAAATGATATGTTCTATTGTACAAGTACATCAATTTAAATACATCGGAGTCCTCGTAACATCAGATGGCAGATGCAGATTAGAAATAAAGAGCAGAATAGGACATGCGAAAACATCGTTCCTGAAAATGAGAAGCATTATCTGCAAGAAGTCCTTGTCAATCCCGATCAGAATGCGAGTTATTCAGTGCTACATAGAACCAATACTGACATACGGATGCGAGTCATGGACAATGAACACACAGATTGAAAAATCTCTGAGGGCCACATAAATGTGGTTTTATAGAAGAATTATAATAATCTCAGGGACTGCTAAAATTGGTTATTGGTTACTAAACTGACGTAATTGCACTCCGGGCATACCCATAGGTGCTCAGTCTCCTCCAACAGATATCGAAGAGTATGCATACTGATGGTTCCTGTGGCTCGCTGATTAAACACACCTCTCACTCTGCCTCTCAGGCATCCAGTTCGACTTAAACAACGGTAACTCCAAACTGCCTAAATCGCTTGATCGATTCAACATCGATTTTAGTGTCTTCATCCAACAGAAAGTCGCGAAGAGACCGAAGAATATTCCCCTTATCCATCTTCAACTCCTCAACAATCGATGCTGTTGATGCAAGCCTGTCCGCTCTCTCATTACCGTAAACACCCGCATGCCCAGGACAGTATATCCACGTAAGCCGCTGGAGGTTAGACTTCTATAGACGACATCCACTCATACCGAAACCTGCCCTTCTGGATCTTGTGAAGCATCGACTGAGAGTCAGATGCAACAACTGCCCCAGTAAATAAAGTCCCAGAGATCCAATGGAGGGCAGCAGTAACGGCCTCAACCTCCATCCTCATACTAGAAGTAGTTGTCCTGTATGCCCCACTTCGCTCTGCAACAACCAAACCATGCGCATTAGCCAAGAAACCACAGCCGGACTTCTCACCACGTTGAACCGACCCATCGGTATATACAACAGCATCATCATCCCTTGCATTATCTTATATCAGCTGTTTAACTGCGAGATCAGCCTTCATGTTGTCCCAATCTCTACATTCTCTTCCAAGAGTAATGATAACGTTGAGATAGTTTGTCATGCTACCATCTGTTGGGATCCATTCTTCCCCTTTTGGTAGTGTCGCAACCGTAGTCACCTGGCCAATTGTTCTCTTAGCCTAGAAAGGGTTTTTTGGTCCTAAAACAGAACCATCATCATCAGGTGCCATGCCGGCTGGCGTAGGCGATCATGGTGCTAAAATTACTAATATGGAGGTGTTGAATGAAGTCAAGACACAGAGAAAACTTATCATCAATATAAGAAAGAGACGGTCATCATTTTTCGGAAATGTGATGAGGAGGGAAGGTTTAGAACACGTTGTAACAACCGGTAGAATTGAGGGAACGAGACAAAGGAAGACAGAGAGAGAGAGAGAGAGAGAATTTTGGATAGCCTGACTTCATGGTACGGAAGAGCGTCAACATCTGAGATCTTCTTCTCGTTCGCTGATGTTCAATGTCTACACGATGAGTCCGGTTCTCAGGATGTATGTTGTTGTGTTTGTTAATTCGTCAAGGCTTCCAACCAGCTTTATGTGGATGTTTGTCTCTGTTGGCCAGTGTTCTTTCCGCAGTTGATTCATCAGGTGACAATCTTGTAGGATGTGTTCGGCTGTCTGTCCACATGCACACGTGGATGATGTGTAGGTGTCTGTTCAGTCTGTTGTTTCCAGTTCTGAGTCGAAACAATATCACATGCCTTGCTCTATCTAGATCGTGGTAGTTATCTCTTTGCTGGTCTTTTTTTTCTAATGGCCTGGGATGAGTGTTTTCTTTTCCTGGAAAGTGATTATTTGATTCCTTTGTTCCTGTGTTGCTCCTTCCTTAGCTAATTTGTCTGCTCTCTCGTTTCCTGGTATGCCACAGTCTGCCGGTATCCACTGCAGCAAAACCCTTCTTATGGTATAGTGTTTCTTTCAGTTCTGGCAGCTTTTCAGTATTAAGGGCTTGCAATACTACCAGTGCATCGGTGAGGACTACAATCTGCTGACATTGACTTGTTGTGTTCTTTAACGTTTTAGCTGCAATGTTTAGAGTCTGCACCTCAGCCGAGTAGTTTGAGCAGAATTTTCCAGTGGGTGTACAGGTGGATTCATTTGTTTGGTCTGGGTATCTTACATGAACTAACATCTGAGATGACAGCAAACACCAGAGACAGATATTTGTACGCTACGACCACCATGATGATGAGTTCTGTTGTAGGACCAACATCCCTTTCTAGGGAGGGCATACAGGGAAACAGTCTTGTAGAACATGTTCTGTGGTTTGATCAGCGGTGCAACAGGGACAGAGTGAATTGAGACAATCGTAGTCTGTGTAAGTACCTGATTGATTGATTGGACAATCATTAGTGCACTTCGGTGAGTAACCATGTGTGCTCCGATCCCTTTCTTACAGAGGAAGATCTCAGCGGCAGTGCACGAACTCCGTAGCACCGGCGTAATTTAGAAGATGGTGAATATTTTATAGGAATTTTATTTTAATCTTTTCTTTTATGAATTTTGACTGAACCGCGGTTTTAGAGCGCACTCTTGCCCGTCTGCCCAGCGTGATTGTAGCGCGTTGGACTACAAGTGACTATCCCTCTGTGTGTGCGGGTTCAATTCCGCGGGATGGCAGAAAAAGCCACAGATTCCCCAGATTTACGGTGTTCGTGGCACCGAACCGAAGGTTACGATGTCCATGGCACCGAGCCGAAGAGCTGAACGGCTCAAGTGCTTCTGGATTGGAAAAAACAAAAACCAAAAACAGCGCACTTTTATCGGGTTTCATATACCAAGGGGTTCTTTTATGTGTTGAACTTGAACACGGGACCTCTGTTTTATCGTCCGTCTCCGATAGGACTAGGAACTCGCTCTCACCTACATTCTAATAGGAATCTCTGGAAAAAATATCGATCGCTCCACGTTGGAAAAAATCGAGTCCGTTTGGAGCGAAGCACCTACATCTACCGAGACCTACATCTACCAGACCTATTCAACAGTTATTTGATATTCATTCTTATCTCAGAGCCTTACATCCAGACCTTACATCACAGGCTTACATCTACAGAGCCCTATTCAACAAGTTATTTGATTTAATACTTACATCACAAGACTCTATTCAACAAGTTATTTGATATTACAAATTACTTACATCAAGAACCTATTCAAAGTTATTTGTATTACAAATTACTTACATCTCAGAGACCTCTATTCAACAAGTTATTTGATTCAAATTCACATCTACCAGAACCCTATTCAACTAGTTATTTGATATTACAATACCTTACATCTACGCCAGAGACCCCTTACATCTACGCCAGAGACCCCTTACATCTACGCCAGAGACCCCTATTCAACTAGTTATTTGATATTACAAATTACTTACATCTACCAGAGACCCTTACACTACGGAGCCCTTACATCTACAGAACCCTTACATCTACGCCAGAGACCCCTATTCAACTAGTTATTTGATATTACAAATTACTTACATCTACATAGAGACCCCTTACATCTATTTGAGATACCATTACATCTAGCCAGAGACCCTATTCAACTAGTTATTTGATATTACAAATTACTTACATCTACGCCAGAGACCTCTATTCAACTAAGTTATTTGATATTACAAATTACTTACATCTACCTAGAGACCCTATTCAACAAGTTATTTGATATTACAAATTACTTACATCTACGCCAGAGATCCCTATTCAACAAGTTATTTGATATTACAAATTACTTACATCTACGCCAGAGACCTCTATTCAACTAGTTATTTGATATTACAAATTACTTACATCTACGCCAGAGACCTCTATTCAACAAGTTATTTGATATTACAAATTACTTACATCTACGCCAGACCTACATCTACAGAGCCCTTACATCTACAGACCCTATTCAACTAGTTATTTGATATTACAAATTACTTACATCTACCCAGAGACCCTATTCAACAAGTTATTTGATATTACAAATTACTTACATCTACCCAGAGACCCTATTCAACAAGTTATTTGATATTACAAATTACTTACATCTACCTCAGAGACCCTATTCAACAGTTATTTGATATTACAAATTACTTACATCTACCTCAGAGACCCTATTCAACAAGTTATTTGATATTACAAATTACTTACATCTACTCAGAGACCCTATTCAACAAGTTATTTGATATTACAAATTACTTACATCTACGCCAGAGATCCCTATTCAACAAGTTATTTGATATTACAAATTACTTACATCTACGCCAGAGATCCCTATTCAACAAGTTATTTGATATTACAAATTACTTACATCTACGCCAGAGACCCCTATTCAACTAGTTATTTGATATTACAAATTACTTACATCTACGCCAGAGACCTCTATTCAACAAGTTATTTGATATTACAAATTACTTACATCTACCAGAGACCCTATTCAACTAGTTATTTGATATTACAAATTACTTACATCTACGCCAGAAACCCCTATTCAACAAGTTATTTGATATTACAAATTACTTACATCTACCAGAGACCCTATTCAACAAGTTATTTGATATTACAAATTACTTACATCTACCCAGAGACCACATATTCAACAAGTTATTTGATATTACAAATTACTTACATCTACGCCAGAGATCCATATTCAACAAGTTATTTGATATTACAAATTACTTACATCTACGCCAGAGACCTCTATTCAACAAGTTATTGATATTACAAATTACTTACATCTAGCCAGAGACACTATTCAACAAGTTATTTGATATTACAAATTACTTACATCTACGCCAGAGATCCCTATTCAACAAGTTATTTGATATTACAAATTACTTACATCTACGCCAGAGACCCTATTCAACAAGTTATTTGATATTACAATTACTACATCTACGCCAGAGACCCCATCTACGCCAGAGCCCTCATCTACGCCAGGCCTATTCAACAGTTATTTGATATTACAAATTAATGAATGTAGTTTTCTTCCTGCGTTCGCCCGATATGGATTCATGTGTAGTCAGGGCGCCTAGTAGGGAGTTTCTTACTGATGTTTGCGTGAAGGCGTGCTTTCCTTTTTATCAGTGATCCCCACCATACAGGAGTACCTTCTCCGATTTTAGAGGTCATTTTTGTAGTGATTCGTCCCGTCCGTGTGGTGCCAGGGCCCGCAAGGAAGCAAAGAATAGTACCACTGCGACCTACAAGGCGACTGATAAGAGGCGATTGATGTAGGACCTAGGAAGCTACCCTAGTAAATAAAAAAGCATCGCATACATCGAATGTACTGGCCTACTTGTAGGTGCATAGCTGACACAACGTACAATCGCTCTTAGGCTCAGATCACATACTAATCACACAGAGTGGTTAACAAGTGGTCGATATGGAGCGTTCGATGTAGGGATTCGTCCAAATTGCGCCACAGACAAACCAGATAGAAATATAGTCTCTGCTTCTGCTGAGGTAACTATCCAGAATACGGTCACAGCGGACCCGCCAGGTAAAAAAGATAAGTTCCGCTTCTGGGGATAATATCCCACAATACCGTCTCCAATCTGAACCCTATTATTCACGTTAACTTATTCGCCTGCTGAAGATTTCCGCCCCTCCCCTGCCAAAATTTTACGGTAAACGACACTCAAATAATTAAAGGGCGCAAATTTGGAACGGGACGCCTAGGTACATGTAGTTAGCCGAATCCGTGTGTAGTAAAGCTTTCAATGACTTAGCTCAGCCAGTGACCTGTACTTTCTTTTCAAATTTCAAAACTTGGTTCCCATTCATTTTTCAGATTAATGTAGAGAAATATCTCGTGGGCAGTCACAGAAAAACGATGGAGAGTACAGGATCGATCAATGGTCGCAATCCAGGAAAAAATGGCAGTACTGTTCTCATTCTGTTTGGATTTGTGATTGGATTTGTGATTTGTTTTTCAAGCACATTGTGTGACGCCGCGTCAGTGAATGGAACTACTGTGAGTAATTGGCAGGACACTGTGG
Organism: Arion vulgaris; assembly: GCA_020796225.1. NCBI lineage: Eukaryota > Metazoa > Mollusca > Gastropoda > Stylommatophora > Arionidae > Arion > Arion vulgaris. The sequence goes on from CM036754.1 coordinate 55,971,547, forward strand.
GTGAGTACTGATTTTATGACTTGTGTGTTTGAAAGACATGTGTGAGGACCACATAAATGTGGTTTTACAGAAGAATGATAATCCCACGGGCTGCTAAAATGACTAATGTTGAGGTGTTGAATGAGGTCACAGAGAAAGCTTATAATCAATATAAGAAAGAGGCAGTCGTCATTTTTCGGACATGTGATGAGGAGGGAAGGCTTAGAACACATTGTGATAACCGGTAAAATCGAGGGTAGACGAGACAAAGGAAGACAGAGAGAGACAATTTTGGATAGCCTGACTTCATGATAGACTTCACGGTAGAGCGTCAACATCTGAGATGATAACAAACACGAGAGACAGATTTCTGGAGATCTCATACGCCAGCCGGCACGGCACCTGAAGATGATGATGATATATGCTTAGCCTAGTGTTGAAAAAGTACTGATGCTTTTTTTAGTAATAATAAATAATAGCCGTCCATCGCAAGCGATAATGACAACAATCTCAGACGTGTACTGTTGCACCTCTGATGTGTGCGGAGGTGACTGTAGAGTCCAATCCTAGGACAGAATCCCGACCACAGGTGGGGCATACATGATCAAGGTTAGACATGTGCGTGTTGTGTGCTCTGTCTTTTCGCGCTGCTCGTTTTCTCTGTGACTCAACAATACGATGATTCTCAGCTATTCGGGTTCCTCTTTTGTTGTTACAGCGCCACATTTGGCGATCTTGCGCAAGGATTCCCAGCACGTATTGTCTATATCGAAAGTATATCGAAAGCTTTTTTTAGTACATAAATATGGGCTAGTCCTTCTTCAGTGGACTACACGCAATCTGCATGGGCTTGTAGCGGTCAAGGACTAATAGCTAACTGCTAGCGGCAGGGTCAGTGTAAGAATAAAGCTGACCCAGACTCAATTCCGCCTACCATGGGTGACCCCATTTTTTTTTTACCTGATCCAGAAGCACTTGAGCTTTGAGCTCTTCGGCTTGGTGCTATGGACATCGTGACCCTTCGGTTTCGGTGCCACGTACATCGTAAATCTGGAGAACATGTGGCTTTTCTTCCAGTCCGCGGGATTGAACCCGCACTCACAGGGAGCTTTCACCCGTCGTCCAACGCGCTACGAACACGCTGGGCAGAAAAACTTGTCTAAAGTCGGATGTTTTTTCCCGGGAAGGTGCAGATACCATTCACGCTGAAAACTGCGACACAACGCGTTCCGTTCGCTGGACTGCATCCTGCTATTACCAGGGGAAGTATGAGAACGAACGAGGAAGAAGTAAATAAAAGACAGTAAACAGGTATTTAGGGCCTCTAGAGAAAACAATTACCAAACACTGAAATCGAAACACAGGCCGTTAATTTTCTAGTCTCTCTCTTATCGCCTAGCCATGAAAACGAGCATTTTCAGAGTATATCAGGAAGGAAGGCGAGAGGAAGATCGAGGAAAAGATGGATATATAACGTAGTTGAATTCTGGCAGGGGACTAAGAAAACCATGACACAAGTCACCAGGGAAGCGCAAAACAAATGCATAAAACCACGACACTGGGTTAACAACTCGGTAACAGTGTGCTGACAAAAGAAGAAGAACCAGCTAGCTCTTTTTAAAAAAAAGTTTTTCTTCGTTGTGTCTTTTTAAACACCGCCAGCAACGTTTCGACCAAACTGTTTTTATACAAGAACAACATATGAAGCAGGACGACTGTCCTATACAACAATTCATGACTCTCTCGTGGATGGTTGAGCAACAGACCACCAATACGAATGTAATATCAGACTTGAATATATTTCAAAGAATTGAATCTGGAAGTCTGCGCTCAGGATGAGTGGACAGTCTCAAGACACTGACTTGGCGGGGTTTTTTCTTTTTCGATTCAGAAGCACTTGAGCTTTTCAGCTCTTCGGCTCGGTGCCATGGACATCGTAACCCTTCGGTTTGGTGCCACGAACACCGTAAATCTGGGAATCTGTGGCTTTTTCTGCCATCCCGCGGAATTGAACCCGCACACACAGAGGATAGTCACCCGTAGTCCAACGCGCTACGAACACGCTGGGCAGACGGGCCTGAATTGGCTGTAGACACATGGATATGCTGGAGTGCAGGGTAACGAACGTGCTGACTTTCTTGCAAACAATGCCCCGACTCAAGTGGGCAGACGTTTGGACAGAGCCGATGTCATCAATGCGGTACGCTCTCATTTATGTGATATGGGCGAGTCTCAGACACTAGAACGAGTGCGATAATTAGATGTTACGTTTGGACATGCCAGACAGTAACGTCTTCGTGGTAGAGAGAAGATATACTAATCAACTTCTCATGGCTACGGTGAGCAAGTAGACTTTGGGATGGTTGCTGCAGCGCAGGACAGATCACGCACGGAAATGCCCAATATGCCATGACGTCGGTCACATAACATAACATAACATAGCAGACATAATGAACAATAACACTGAAACGATTAATTTCAAATTCCATAAAATAAAAAAAATATTTGTAAAGATATAGATATATAAAATCTTAATTATAAAATTGATTGTCGGCTTGTGTGTCACAAGAAAATCTTGACAAACTAAAACTCGAAGATCAATAAATGTTGACACTTTATTGCTGTAGAATTTTGTGTGCCAACGCAATCATTTTCAATGCTTTACGTGCTTTCCTTATCGAGTTATGAATTAGTTAAGTACGCCTGAGTTCATAGCGGGCGAACGAATAAAACAAAATATATTTAAAAATGAAAAGAAACTGTCCCGTGGCATATGCAAACCATAGGGGAAAACTGACTGTCACTTTAGAGTTCTAACTCAAGTATGCGTTAGGTGCGCAGGCGCATAACTGGCAGAACGTACAATCGCTCTTAGGCTCAGATCACATACAAATCACAAAGAGTGGTTAACAAGTGGTCGATATAGAGCATTCAAAGAAGGCCACCACAAAATAAGGACGCAACCAGACCACGCCGCATATAAAACCTTACACAGCGGAACATCGGAGCGAAAGTCTAGAGGAAGTCGAGGGGAAAGACAGCTTGATTGAGTGTCAGAATCATACCAAAAGATGCAAAAATCCATCACAAGCAATTCGAGAAGCGCAAGACAAATAAAGAAGACGTCACTTATGGACTTTTCTTTTAAAATTCATACAAATATCTCCGCCATCTGCAACATTACATCAGGACCCTCGCCGGTGCTACGAAGTTCGTGCACTGCAGCTGAGATCTTCATGTGTAAGAAAGAAATCGGAGCAGACATGGTTACTTACCGAAGTGCAATGACGATGGTCTTGTCAATCAATCAATAAATAAATAATACATGGAAATCAACGGAATTTTTTTCCAAGGCTAAGTTCGGACCCAAAAAATTTGAAAACCACTGATTTTATGGCACTGTGAGAAAACATATCCGCATTTAAAACTGAGACTCATAGGGTGGGAATTACATGTATATAAGAAGAAAGAAGGCCCGGACGGTGTGTCACAAAAAATTCTCACCCGTCGATAACCCCACGCGAGTGTTGGGAAAACCTATTTCTGATAACATACACAAACAAAAACCAAGGTCCTGTGTCGCCTTGCAATCGGAGGTCAAAGTTCAAGCTAATTGAAGTCCGGAACTATGCCATAGGTGTTGATCAGAGGTGGGTAAACTGGTGAGACGAGCGCTGACTCCGGTGACAATGAAATAACTATCAATGTAACCATAGCCAACTCTAACTTTATAAGTTTAATAGTTGGCTCTGATGAAACCCAAAGAACAACAAACCATTTTTGCAGACCACTACACACAATAATAAAGTTAAATCATAGTATTTAACCCTTTCGTTCTGCTGAGCCTATAAACTGGCTCCCAGTATTCTTTAAGATGACGCAACGTCAATATACTGACTTCTTCGAACGCTCCATATCGACCACTTGTCAACCACTCTGTGATTTGTATGTGATCTGAGCCTAATATCGATTGTACGTTGTGCCGGTTATGCGCCCACAAGTAGGCCAGCATATCCGATTCCTGCGCTGCTTTTTATTTACTAGGGTGGCTTCCCTAGATCGTACATCAGTCGCCTCTTACGACATGCCTTGTAGGTTGCAGTGGTACTATTCTCTGCTTCCCTTGCGGGCCCCGGCACCACACGGGTGAAACGAGCGCATCCGATGTCTTTTATTTACTAGGGTAGCATCCCTAGGGCCTACACACAGTCAAGCTCTAGTTAGAGTTGGCTGTGACCTACATCAGGCGCCTCTTACGACATGCATTGTAAGTTGCAGTGGTACTGTTCTTTCTTCCATTGTGGGCCCTGGCAACACACGGGCGAGTATACTGGCTGACTTAATAGACATTGTAATATGAATGCGTCCGGAAGAGCAAAAACATACGGAGTAAAAGGACAATTAAAATATTTGGAATTTGCAGATGGTATTGTCTTGTTAAGTAAAAGCAACCAATATATTGAGCAACTAGCAGCAGATAGGGCATGCACGCAGGACTGTTCCGTGATATGATACAGAGAGGTGGCCGCATCAGGCGACGCCGTAATGGGGGCGGCATAAGCAGCAAAATCAAAATTACAATTGAAGGTTATTTTAAGGAAAAAAACATTTAAGGGGCGGAATTTTGAAGACTTGCATCATACTGAGAAAATATACCGCACGGTCCTGCATGCACGCAATCTCTCCATACCGCTTTATCCTGGACAAATCTTTGAATAACTTTGAAATTGAGTCAGATATTTATAACCTCAGTAAAGTTAGTTTCACTGTTTCCCTAGTGCGTCCTTTCTTTCTTGAACCCTTTGCCTTCAACTTCAATGTGTGCTTTGTGATTCTTAGAGTATACCAAACATATCTCCATCTTCTCTTTCTTAAAGCAGTTGTTACTAGTATTTGACCAGACCCTTCCATGATTTCATCACCTCTCATGAATTCGTCCCATTTTATGCTCATTATTTTCGCAGACATCGATTTTCAAATACACTCAATTTACTTTCTATAGGTTTAGTCATTTTCTCACTGTCGCTGGCATATATTAGGATTGATACAACATTGGAATTGAAAATTTGTAAGTTAGTTTTAAAACTGGATTTCCATATTTTATTTCGGCTTTTAAAGCTGATGTTGCTTTGACAATTCGTAACATAATTGATCTTTTGGTATCTCCTATGCCATAGATTCCCAAAATAAAATAAATTAAAATATAGAAATCAAATAAAATTCTCCCCCCAAATGCTTCTGAACGCACTATCGCCCCCACTGGAAGGCTTCAGCGCCCACTGGGGAGAAGAAGGAGGTACCGCCCACTTTGGGAACTCATGCTCTATACAAACAAAATTAATATGTCAGCTGTACTGTTTCATTTGAATTATTTTGTGGATTCTAGGATAATATCTGCCTTACTTGTCTTCATAACTATCTTCATAAGTGTCTTCATAAGTGTCTTCATATGTGTCTGCAGTCCAACTTTTGACGATATGGATAATGTCTGATTTCGAATATCTTGCTATTTTTACGTAACGAGACAATAAATGAATGAAAATCACGGCATATCCCAAAGGACGTAGTCATCAACCACAGTAAACGAGTCGTTGCTTTTCTAGGCACCACTTATACGTACAGTAGTTTGCCATTGCTTTCTGAACGGCGAGGTCTATTTTTACCTTTGTAAAATCCCACGGAGTTTACCCTTTTTCAGACCTTATGGTATGAATATCTTGTCACTTCGCATTGCTAGGCAATAATGAGCAGAAGGTAGGAGGGCCAATTACTTTCCTCACGTGTGGAAAGTGGAGTGTGGAATTGAACCCACATCCCTCTTGTGTTCAAATCAATAGGCGAACGGTTATACATTACGCTCCAAAAGTCATATTGTTAAGTCATCCAGTCATCTCACTGACAACTAAACAACAGATGATCAACTGCATTTTCATGCCTACAATGTGTTACCAGAGCGAAACACGGACAACGAGCAAAGCACAGTCGAAAAAAATGACTACATGTGAAATGCGATGCATACGACAGTTACCAACAACACCAGAAAAGACAGTCACTAACAACAGCATAAGAAAGAAAGTTGAGACAGAACCTTACTTGAATTACATTGAGAAACTTAGAATGAGATGGTTCGGCCACTTAATAGGAATGCAACCAAACTCCATATACAGAGTCCATATACGACACGGGGCAGCAATCCGGTAACAGTGTGACGACAAAAATAAGTAGAATTCCAAAAGTTAATAAATTACACAGTGTGGGTCACCAGGAAAGATAGACTGCGACAAGAACAGCAGAAGCAGAGAGGGAATAACATCAAGCGGAGAGGGAATAACTTCAAGCGGAGAGGGCATAACTTCAAGCGGAGAGGGAATAACTTCAAGCAGAGAGGGAATAACTTCAAGCAGAGAGGGAATAACTTCATGCAGAGAGGGAATAACTTCAAGCAGAGAGGGAATAACTTCAAGCAGAGAGGGAATAACTTCATGCACCGAATACATCGAAAAACAACAAATGCTGTGGTTTGGACATAATAATAATAGCCGTCCATCGCAAGCGATGATGACAACAATCTCAGACGTGTACTGTTGCACCTCTCTGGTGTGTGCGGAGGTGACTGTAGAGTCAATCCTAGAACAGAATCCCCGACCACAGGTGGGGCATACATGATCAAGGTTAGACATGTGCGTGTTGTGTGCTCTGTCTTTCGCGCTGCTCGTTTTCTCTGTGACTCAACAATACGATGATTCTCAGCTATTCGGGTTCCTCTTTTGTTGTTACAGCGCCACATTTGGCGATCTTGCGCAAGGATTCCCAGCACGTATTGTCTATATCGAAGCATTTCAGAGACACTTTAAGAGTGTCTTTAAAGCGTTTTCTGTCCACCAGCTAAACGTCTGCCCCCTTCAAGCTCGCCATACATCAACTGTTTTGGGATGCGTTTATCAGGCATTCGAGCAACGTGACCGACCCATCTCAGTTGGGCCTTCTGCAACAGGGTGTTGACGCTTGGGATCTTTGCTCTTGTGAGGACTTCGCTGTCTGGAATTTTGTCCTGCCAGTTTATTTTTAGTATTCTGCGTAGACAGCTTGTGTGGAAATGGTTTAATTTTCTTGCGTGTCTGCTATACACTGTCCATGTCTCGCTTGCGTACAGCAGCGTTGTTAGCACTATGGCCTGGTAAACTTTCAGCTTTGTGACTATGCTTATCCCTTCCGTTCCCACACAGTGACACGTAACCTTCCGAACGCAGCACTGGCTTTGGATATCCTATTGTGGACCTCAGAATCTATGTTTGCCGATCTGGATAGGAGGCTGCCAAGATAAGCAAAGTTGTCCGTTGACTGGAGACGCTGGTGTTTAATGTTGATGACTGGATCGTAATACTGTTCTCTAGGGCGGGCTGGAACATGACCTCTGTTTTTGGTGTTAATGGTGAGGCCAAACCTATCACAGGCCATTGAGAACTTGTCCATGTAAGTCTGCATTTCTTCCTCAGAGTTGGTAGCGAGGGCACAGTCATCCGCAAACAACAGGTTTGAGATAGTTGATTCTTTTACCTTGGTGGAGGATTTTAACCTCCGAAGATTGAATAGATTACCGTCTATCCTGTATCTAATCTTTACCCCATGTTCGTCGCCTTCCCAAAAGACATCCGTGAGCATGGCAGCAAACATCATGCTGAAGAGTGTTGGGGCCAGTACACAGCCCTGTTTGACGCCGTTGGTGACATGGAAGGCTTCCGACAGCTCCCTTCGTCAAGTACACGTGCCATCATGCCCTCGTGAAACTGTTGGACGATCTTGATGAATTTCTTAGGGCATCAAATTTTCCATGATCTTCCAGAGCCTCTCCTGTTAACCGTGGACATATTAACCGGTTTGGACATATAATGTCATTGAAATACAACCAACCACCAATAACAGCATACGATAAATAAAGATCAGGTACTAGAGCCAAGGGAAGACCAAGAAAAATATGGATAGACAATATGAAGACCACACTACATAAACACGGATATAACACAAGGACGACTCATCTGGCCCTGGAACGCAAATTAAAGCTCCAACCCCTACGCTTAACGCAAGAGTGGACAACCAATTCCATCATCCACATGGGGAAGGATAATAGACATTAAATTACACTTTAGTAAATTATAATTCATACACGCAAGACTGTCAGTGTAAATGACACGTTAAATTTAGCTACTTTACATAACAAGAGGAGTGAGACAGGGTTACATAACAAGAGAAGTGAGACAGGGTTACATAACAAGAGAAGTGAGACAGAGTTACATAACAAGAGTAGTGAGACAGAGTTACATAACAAGAGAAGTGAGACAGAGTTACATAACAAGCGGAGTGAGACAGGGTTACATAACAAGAGAAGTGAGACAGAGTTACATAACAAGAGAAGTGAGCAGGTTACATAACAAGAGAAGTGAGACAGAGTTACATAACAAGAGGAGTGAGACAGAGTTACATAACAAGAGAGTGAGACAGGTTACTAACAAGAGAAGTGAGACAGAGTTATATAACAAGAGTAGTGAGCTGAGTTACATAACAAGAGAAGTGAGACAGAGTTACATAACAAGAGAAGTGAGACAGAGTTACATAACAAGAGAAGTGAGACAGAGTTACATAACAAGAAAGTGAGACAGGTTACATAACAAGAGGAGTGAGACAGTTACATAACAAGAGAAGTGAGGCAGGGTTACATAACAAGATGAGTGAGACAGGGTTACATAACAAGAGAAGTGAGGCAGAGTTACATAACAAGAGAGTGAGACACGGTTACGTAACAAGGGAGTGGACAGAGTTACGTAACAAGAGAGTCAGGCAGGTTACTAACAAGCGGAGTGAGGTAGAGTTACATAACAAGAGGAGTGAGGCAGAGTTACATAACAAGAGAAGTGAGACAGGTTACATAACAAGAGGCGTGAATCAGGATGTATCATTACCCCCTTCCTTCCCTTGCCCAGTCTATTTAACATCTACACAGTAAGTAAACACCTTCGAACAACTGGAAGTACTTCCGGAATTCAAGGAAAATAATAAATGAAATAGAATATACAGATGATTGATAGGACCATTATTATTGCACGTTGGTGAGTGACCACGTGTGCTCCAATCTTTTTCCTCATCAGGAAGATCTCAACAGCAGTGCACAAACTCAGTTGCACAGACAAGGGCCCACTAACGACAACAAATAAAGAAATTTAGCGGAGCAGATGGGCCATGGGAGACACGGGAAGAGAGGTTTATAGACATATGGCCAGCCCTAATCGTAATGACAACATCAACCCCCTTACAAGAATAGATCAGAGCACCATTTTTAGACTTCGAACCCAACATATAACACTTAATAATCAATTGAAAAGAATTCAACCACAACACACTCTAGAGTGCACATCATCATGAAACCGTTCACCACCATCTCTTCATGTGCCCAGCACTAGATGACGTTAGAAAGATCCTCTTTTTTTCAAAGACCCAGATAAATGGAACATATACGGAACAAAAGAACAACTTACAAACACATGCAGATACTATTACATAATATTGGGCCGAAGGACAAGAGCTCAAGTGCCGCTGGATCATTAAAGAAGAAGATGGTGACAATATTTTGTAGTAATCTTATTTTAATTCTTTCTACTGAAATTTGTCAAATCATCGGCATTGCAATCTGTTCTTCTCGATTTTTAAATATCACTGTTATTTTACGTGCTTATCTTGAACAACGTTTTATCATCCTTTTCCGATAGGACTAGAATCTCAATCTCACCTACATTGAGATCAGTTATCACTGGAAAAATATCCCGGTCACTCTACGAGGGAAACGGACTGAGTACATTTAAAGCGAAAGGCTAGCGAACTTGTTCTATCTATTCCGTTCCACAAAACATAAGAAAAAATAAAAAACTTTTAGCAGGGACTTCAGTAATAGTAATAGTGCTTGATCTTATCAAAGTGCTCGTTCGTAATCCTACAATGTAAAAAAAAAAAAGTTATGAAAGGAAGGGTGGGAATTTCGCAATCTTTAAAGAGGCAGTCACCCAGTTCTGCTGTATTTCTGGCAGTTTCACCTGTTTGCTAATGTGACCTATTTATACCACGTGACTTTAGATTCCGTGATGTTGACGTACGGATATCTTATCTCGTTCCAAGATCAATCAAGTGCCATACCTGCCGGCATAGGCGATCATGTTATCTTGAAGGCTCTCTCCCTGGTGCAGTTAATCAGTTTTGACGTCGATCTTTTGTCGAACCACGATGTCAGACCATCCAACACTTCTCCCTCTGCCTTCCACGATCTTCCCTTTCCCTGTATTTTACCCGTTGTCACCAGCTGACCTAAACCTTCTCTTCGCATTATATGCCCGAGGTATCTTGATTGTCTGATGCTTATTCTTTTGATAAGGTTTCTTTGTGCGCGAGTCTGTTTTAAAACCTCATCATTTGTTTTTTTCGCTGTCCATGGAATTTTCAGCATTCTTCTGTAGAACCACATCTCTGTGGCTTCCATTCATCTTATTGATTTCTTGTCCAATGTCCATGATTTGTTGCCATAGATAAGTATCGCTCTAAGATACATCAAAATTAGACTAATAACCAAATTAATCTCTAATGGATAACGTCTCACTGTATCATGTTAGGACATTAGAGAACAACTGCAAGAGATTGTCCGCGTCTGCATAGTTTTCACTAACATGAAAACACAGGTCAGAATACTAAGATCATGCATATTCCCAGTGGCCCTGTATGGGTGTTAAACATGGATATTTAACAAGGAAGTGGAAAAACATATATGTGATTTAGAAAATAAGTGTTACAGAAGAGTCCTCCGTATACCATGGACAGAGAAAATACATATATCCTTTCATAAAGAACTCAGAATCAAAGAAGACTGGCTGATGCTACAAAAAAGGAGAAAATTGTAGTATTTTGAACATATAAAGAAACACGAAGGGTTGGAAAAGGCCATCATGCAAGGAGGCATTCCAGCAAAGAGTGGTAGAAGAAGACCAGGGAATAGATGGATTTGGGATGTAACTGATAATTTGAGTATGACGGATGCCGAGGCAGAACATCTAGAATTTGAAAGAGAAATTCCAAAGAACTGTTATGGTGGCAATGTTCTACTCACGACAAGCTATTTGATGATGATGATTCGCGTCCATACCTACCGCATGAAGTGATCTATGATCTGAATGTAGGTGAGGAAAGTTCTTTCTTTATCTTGTTGGAGACGAACGATAATACGTAGTTCCCTTGTTCAAGTGAAACATGTTATAGAGCAACCCTTGCAGCTGCGAATTAATAAAAGTGGGCTGGAAAGCTGCTGCCCGGAAAAAAATAAAGACAAATTAAACAGATTCCTAGAAATGTTAACTATTCCCAAAATTAGACCAGTAATCAACACAATTCTCAAATTTATCACTAGTCTTCAGACTGTAACATAGATGTTTGGGTACTGTGCGGAGACATGATCAGACAGACTTCAAACTATATCCTGGTGTATGGGTACTGTGGGAACATGATCAGACAGATTTCAAACTGTAACATGGTGTATGGGTACTGTGGGAAGACATGATCAGACAGACTTCAAACTGTAACATGGTGTATGGGTACTGTGGGGAGACATGATCAGACAGATTTCAAACTGTAACATGGTGTTTGGGTACTGTGCGGAGACATGATCAGACAGACTTCAAACTGTATTCTGGTGTATGGGTACTGTGGGGAGACATGATCAGACAGACTTCAAACTGTAACATGGTGTATGGATACTGTGGGAGACACAATCAGACATACTTCAAACTGTAACATGGTGTTTGGGTACTGTACGGAGACATGATCAGACAGACTTCAAACTGTAACATGGTGTTTGAGTACTGTGGGAGACATGATCAGACAGACTTCAAACTGTAACATGGTGTATGAGTACTGTGGGAGACATGATCAGACAGACTTCAAACTGTAACTGGTGTATGGGTACTGTGGAACATGGAGACAGACTGACTGTCATGTGTAGTACTGGAAGCAATGACAAGATTTAACTGTATCCTGGTGTATAGGTACTGTATGGAAACATGGCCAGACAGACTTCAAACTGTAACATGGTGTATGGGTACTGTGGGAAGACACAATCAGACAGACTTCAAACTGTATCCTGGTGTGTAGGGACTGAATGGCAGATGTCATTAAACCCACCCATGCTAAGGCTGCATGAATCAGATTTCCACATGAATGAGATTTATGGGAAAATCTGGTACATCAGTCTAAGGGGATCAGAGAGAGAAAATCAGGACCGCACTGTTCTGTTCACAAGTGCATTTATTTCCAGAGACCCATAGGATTGTTGCTGGAGCTATAAAGTTCATGCTTTGTGCAATACTCTTGACAGGTGGCGTGTCATTTCTGCGGAGAGGGACCAAGCCATATGTGGTAAAACCCGGTGTAATGAAGTCAATCCTTTGGCTTTAAAGATGCTCTATATTGTTTCTTTCCAGTTGGTGACCGGTTAAAGTTTCGGTGGACAACAAAAATGCGAAATGAGACTATTGAAAGGAGTATTCACTCAATGGTGGAATTTTATTGTGGTATTGAACCTACACCAGATAACAGGGATTGGTACAGACACGAAAGGTCGATCCTATGGCTGAAGGACAACCATCCTGTGAATTTCAATAATCAAATAAGAATTACAAAACCTGTGAGTATTACTATTTTTTGCCTGTTTGTCAGTTTCATAGTGGTCATGTGCCAGCTGGTCATACCTTTCTCATGACCCATCCACCTTTGGTCCAAACCTGACCAAACGAAATCTGCTGATAGAGGCAACAAATATAGGACTCATTTCCGGGGGACTACCTAGAGTAGTTGATAGTAGCTCAGCCTGCTAGCTGTGAGACGCCTCATAGCTCGGGTCGAACCTACTGTCCGGCATTTGTTCGAGTCCCTGGTCTTACTCAGGACGATAACGTGAGTACCTCTGAAGTCGGAGAAAATCTGCCTGTATGGCGAGGAATACTAATTACGAGTACATTGAGCACACGGCTGCCAGTGTAAAGTAATTTACAATGTGCACGATGCTGCCATTGTAAGAAATTGGAAAAACAGATTTTCACGCAAAAATCAGTTTCAGAGATGGAACTCGTCTGAGTTGAAAGCGGACGAAAAAAAAAAAAAAAAAAAAGGACTCATTTCCATGAAAAAGATTGAACGAGTTGCCTAGAATAGAGCGGTATGGAGAAATTACTTTCAGGCTCTATGTAATGTATAACAGTTCAAGAGGAATATATATATATATATGTGTGTGTGTGTGTGTGAGCTGTGATGGCCTTCCTTATGAGCAGTAAGATTTGACACTTTGCTGTAGTTTCAGTATCAGTATAACCTAGTAGATGTGGTGCTATGAAGTGTGGTTTTCTTTCTGTAAGATCTTACCAGTATATAAGCAATAAACTATGCCTTAGAATAGACTACTATCAGATTAGATAATTCTCTGCCATAAGACTTCCATTAGAGCTTATTGTGAAGAGTCTAATTGTGGGATTTTCTGTGGTTAAGTAATTAAGCCCCTACCTTGCATTCCAAAGGTCTTAGATTTGAATCCTGATCGTGCCGTTCTGTTCACCGGTTAATTTTTTCCAGAGAACCCTACGATTGTTGCCCATGCTACAGAGTTTGTCCTTTGTGCAATACTCTAGGCAGGCAAGCGTGCCATTTCTGCGTAGAGGTACCACAGACAAAATTCATGTGAAAATATTAAAAGTAAAATTCTTACAAATATATCTTCACCATCTTCAAAATTACATCGGGACTCTCGCAGGTGCTACAGAGTTCTTGCACTGCATCTGAGATCTTACTGTGTATGAAAGAGATTAGAGCACATATGGCTACTCACCAAAGTGCAATGATGATGGTCCTATCAATCAATGTCAATCAATCAATGGTAAACCAGGTTACATTGTACATTCACTGTATCATCTTTGACAACAAGCCACTCATTGTTTTTATAACACTCCCTCTACAATATCATAGTAAAAAGACCACAATATCTTACCCATATGTATATTTCACAACTTTTTGCACACCTAACACTATTGTCTCATAAAAGATATTTCACAACTGGTACACTAACACTATTGTCTCATAAAGATATATTTTCACATAACTGGTACACTAACACTATTGTCCTCATAAAAGAAAATTTCCAACTGATTTCACACTAACACTATTGTCTTATAAAAGATACTTCACAACTGGCACACTAACACTATTGTCTCATAAAAGATACTTCACAACTGGCACACTAACACTATTGTCTCATAAAAGATATTTCACAACTGGTACACTAACACTATTGTCTCATAAAAGATACTTCACAACTGGCACACTAACACTATTGTCTCATAAAAGATATTTCACAATTACTTCATTTACTGACTTATTCCTCTCTGCTCCTTGTGGAGCATAGGGCCTCTACAGTTGCTCGCAACTTTTACGAGTCTCTGGCTGTTTTCTTTATGGTCTCCCAGGATAGTCGAGCAGCCTTCTGTTCATCAAGAAGACTTCGTCTCCAGGTCTGTTTAGGATGCCCTCTTTTATGGTTTCCCTGCATGTTCCACTCAAGTGCTCGTCTAGTGACACTCGACTGTGTCTTCCATAGGGTATAACCGACCCATCGCCATTTTTTTCTCTTAACCTCAACCTTATTGCATCATTAAAGGCATTTCACAACTACCATGTTAACAATATATGTACGAACATGAGTTGGTATGACAAGATAACCAACTCTGAAGTACTGCAATGTTCAAACTTGCTTTCCCTCATGGACATGCTCAGCACTAGAAGACTAAGATGGCTAGAGCATGTGAGAAGAATGGACAATTGCCACACACCAAAATAAATGTTATTCTGTGAACTTTTGGAGGGGAAGAGGCACCAAGACAGATCACTGCTCAGAAATAAGAATGTCTGCAAAACCTCAATAAAGAACTTTTCTATGGTCCCAGCAAGTGGGAAAAACTAGCTGAAACAGAGTTATGTGGAAAGCGACATTGCACAAGAGCACAGAGTTTTTTTTAAAAGAGACTTCAGGATGAGTTAAAAGGCAAGAGAGACAAGCAAAAACTCAGAACTTCTTTCACAGTAAAACACTTGTTAATTGACTGTCTGTAAACATGAAAAAAGGCCATGATGCTCGTCCATCACGGGTGATGATGACACACAAATTTTCATCCAAGGGAATGTAGTCACGTTATGTTTGTCTGTGTGTGTGTAGATGACTAGTGAGCCCGATACTGCCATATATACATTAAAACTATCGCCTCATAAAATGTATTGTATGTTTAATTCTAGGGTTGGTCACTAAAAATTGTTGGTCTCAAGGCGATTGACAGTGGGAACTACACATGTTTGGTCACTTATGAGAAACATCAGCTGCAATGGACATTCTTCCTGAAAGTACTCTGTAAGACATATTTTAAATTGGTTCATTTTGCTTTCTTATACTGGGTTATAGTAGATCATTGAGTGTGTCGCTATTCTTATCAATTTGTTATTGATTTGATCTATTTATATCCTCTTAGTGTCCCGTTTTGGAAACATGGTACCCGTGTTGTGCCAGGACCTCAAGGAGAGCAAAGAATAGTACCACTGCTACCTACAAGGCATGTCGAAGAGGCGACTGATGTAGGATCTAGGAAGCTACCCTAGTAAATAAAAAGCATCGCAGAAATTGGATGTGCTGCCATACTTGTAGGCGCATAACTGGCACAATGTACAATCGCTCTTAGGCTCAGATCACATACAAATCACACAGAGTGGTTAACAAGTCGTCGATATGGAGCATTCAGAGAAGTAGAAGAAGAAGAAACATGGAGGACAACAAAAGAAACCACCAGAAAACTACAGACCTTCATAAATGGTTGTTTACATAGAATAGAGGGACTGAGATGGTATGATAAGATTATGAACGGGAGAAAGAACTAAGCAGATACCAGTGGAGAAAGAGCTAAGGAAGAGAGCGTCGCTATGGATAAGGACACACATTAAAAAAACAGACTGGAAGCATTGCAAGACAGACTCTGTTTTGGAACTCTGAGGAAAGAGGAGTAAGGGAAGGCCTAGACAGACCTGGAGAAGAGAGCTGGAGACTGATATTAAAAGGATAGGTAAAACATGGAAAGAATTGGAAGGGATAGCAAGAGAAGAATAGCTGAAAGAAATTTGTTGCAGACCTTATTAGGTTAGTGTAGGACCGGGGGTGGGGAGGTACGACTTGTGCCTTTGGAATTTAATGGTCACATGGCTAGTGCAGTTGCTGCAAAACTGTTCAGGTTAGGATTTTTATTTATGTCCTCGACAGTAAGAAACATCTTTACCTTACTGGGGATTGAACCCAGGTCTTCTGCATGGGAGCGGGTCCTCCAACCCATTCGGCCAGACGCTCCACTCAACAAATGTATCAGCTGAAAAGCAGATATATCACAGTCTTGTAAATTTTGTCACAACCGAACAAATGCTCTTATCAGGGCCAACAACAAAGAAGATATTGAATTACCATATAAGATCATATATGCAAATGTATACCATTAACTAAATTACGTATTTTCAATTCAAATATTGTATCAATTCTAACATATGTCAGTGAGAGTTGGAAAATGGCTAAAGATATAGAAAGAAAGTTGAATGCATTTGAAAATAGATGTCTGCAAAAAATAATGAATATAATGTGGAACGAATTCAGGAGAAGTGATGAAATCGGTGAAAAGTCTGGTCAACCACTAGTAACAACTGTTATAAGAAGAGAAGATGGAGATATGTTGGACACACCTTGAGGAGAAATGATCAACGAATATCAAAGCAGGCATTGAAGTGGAATGCAAAGGGTTCAAGAAAGAGAGGATGACCTAGGAGACCCTGAAACGAACTTTGCTGAGAGAGGCTCTGTTCTTACCACTAGATGCTCCAGATAAGAAATATTGACTCTGTTCTTATCACTTGATGCTCCAGATAAGAAATATTGACTCTGTTCTTACCACTAGATGCTCCAGATAAGAAATATTGACTCTGTTCTGACCACTAGATGCTCCAGATAAGAAGTATTGACTCTGTTCTTACCACTAGATGCTCCAGCAAGCTACCCAATCATTGAAGAGCGTCCTTCTAACATGTCTGCAGTAGTTGGTTCAAGTGTCTCTTTTACATGCAAGTGTCTACCAATGCCACATGTGGAGATGTTTTGGGCAAAGCTGCATTACATCAATGGTTCATATGGATCAGGCCCTCTTGTCCATGGAGATGCTCATGCAACCATACTTATGGTATATATGACTAAACACTAGCATTTGTATATAATACATTTTTACTGCTCAATCAACTAGTTGACTGGCACAATTTAGCTAAATTTAAAAAAAATTAAAATGTTTTTTAAATCTTCTTCGACCATTCCATATCGATTACTTGTTAAACCACTCTTTGTGATTTGTTTGTAATCTATGATTAATCAACATCAAACTGGCATGTTGTGCCACTGAACGCTGATGGATTTGTTGAGATGGAGATCGGAGCACCTATGGACATGCCCAGAGTGCTATGATGATGGTCATCATAGAACTGATAACTGATTGGTTCACTGGAATCTGTCTTGTTCTCTCCATAAGCTTCACATTAGTTTTATATTTTAACCCATAGCAAACAACCACAAGATCCTATCAGTAGACTAAACAGAAAACAGCATGCACAACAATTTTTCACCTAAGAACAGGGCCCTGCAGACTCAACCATCACATGCACAGAATTCAGACTGCACCGTGTGCATGCCAGACTGAAACACACTCCAGAGCACCTCCTGCAGTCCTCTGTCCATCATGCATACACCAATGAAATGAAACATTCCTTCACAAACGAAGGATACAGAGGGAACTCGCAAGGGCAGCTTCATGAGAGGCAACCCACCTGATGGTTTAGATGAGCATACGAAACTGAACGCAAAAAAGAAGAGATATATTTTTAATCTGCATATCTGATATTTCATCATCACCATCAGAGGTGCCGTGCCAGCTGGCGTAGGCATTCATAAATCTCTGTCTTGGATGCCTGAGAGGCAGAGTGAGAGGTGTGTTTAATCAGCGAGCCACAGGAACCATCAGTGTGCATACTCTTCGATATCTGTTGGGGAGACTGAGCACCTATGGGTCTGCCCTGAGTGCAATGACGTCAGTTTAGTAACCAATAACCAAATCTCTGTCTATGGTGTTTGCTATCATCTCAGATGTTGATGTTCTACTGTGCCGTGAAGTCAGGCTATCCAAAATTTTCTCTCTCTGTCTTCCTCTGTCTTGTCTACCCTCGATTTTACCGGTTATCACTGTGTTCTAAACCTCCCTTCCTCATCACATGTCCGAAAAGTGATGACTGCCTCTTTCTTATATTGATGATATGCTTTCTCTGTGTCTTGACCTCATTCAACACCTCAACATTATTCATTTTAGCAGTCCATGAGATTCTCATAATTCTTCTGTAAAACCACATCTCTTAGGCCCTCAGAGATTTTTTGATCTTTTGTTTATTGTTCATGACATGCGCCAGTATGTCAGTATTGGTTCTATGTAGCACTGAATAAGGTGCATTCTGTTCTCGATTGACAATGACTTATATATAATGCTTCTCATTTTCTGAAACAATGTTTTCACCTGCCCTATTCTGCTCTTTATTTCTGATTAGCGTCTACCATTTGATATTACCAGTACTCCAAGGTATTTAAATTGCTGTACTTGTCTTAGCTCAGTCCCATTTATGACATTTCATACCAAATTCAAATGAACTAAAACTTGTCTGTATTGCTTTTAGAATTGGAGTTTCACACATACACCGCTGCTGATTGAGAATGTGAAGCTAGAAGATGAGGGATGGTTCATGTGTGGTTTTAAAAACAATCTTGGAGATGTTTATGAAGCTGCTTATCTCACTGTTATGGAAGATTATGTTTTGCGCAGTAAGTAGTTTGTGAAATATTTCTTTGCTTAATGAGAAGAGAATCGGGGCATATCCTTTACAGAACGTAGCTATCAACCACAGTAAACGAGGTCATTGATTTTCTAGGCACCACTTATACGTTCAGTAGTTTGCCATTACTTTCTGAACTGTAAGGTCTATTTTTACCTTTCACAAAATCCCACGGAGACGAATTTGCTTCCAAACTGTTGCCATGGAGTTTGAACCAGGTATGCTATGGATTGTGCGTGAGTTCACTCGCTTAAGCTAATGAGAAGAGAATAATTGTTTCTATTGGAGTTAGAACAATTGTGTTTTTGTTTCTGAATAAAGAAAATTGGGACATTTGTCAGAGAATGAGAATAACTGTGCCGTGTTTGTCAGGAGTGCCGTGTTTATCAGGAGATACGAGAATAACTGTGCAGTGTTTGTGAGAAGTAAAGTAGTAGTAATAGTTGAAAGAAAACTGGCTGGGGTTACAAATAAGAAAGAGAAAATTAGAGTATTTTTGACATATAAAAAGACATGAAGGGTTGGAGAAGACCATCATGGAAGGAGACATACCGGCAAAGAGAAGAGGAAGACGATGTAGAAGATGGTTTCAGGATGTCACTGATGATTTGAGCATGACGGCTGCAGAGAAAGGACATCTGACCTATGAGAGAGAAAAATTTTGAAGGACTGTTTGAGGGACAGAGTTCTGCTCAAGTCAAACTATTTGATGATGATGATCACAGTGGTAGTAAAGGAACTATTGTGTCATATCATGAGATCTGAAATGTCTAAAAGTAGCAGGATTTATTTAATTGCATAGAGTTTCATCCCATTTAGTTAAATCCCTCTCCACAAAAATGGCAAGCCACCTGCAGAGAGTATTGCACAAACTTCATAGCTTTGGCAACAATACTAGACATCTCTGAAAGAATGCACTTGTGAACAGAATGTTGCGAACCTATATCCTTCAGAGCATAGGCAAATTCTTAATCACTTCGCCACAAGAGATCCGCAGTAGCGCAGTTGTTAGTGAACTCGCTTCTTAGGCTAGTGGTCCAGGTTCAATTTCACAGTTGGTGTGGAATATTTTTCCGGATGTAATGGCTTTCAGGTCAACCCAGCCTCAATTATTTACCAGGAAAAACACTGGCAAGTAAAGGCAGCTGACGCAATGTTGACAACATCACCCATTGTGTGCCGACGGGGAATTAGAAATATGGGCCTAACACCGTATTACCCAATGCACCTTGACTTTGGTACTTTAATTTTTTTGTAACGTCACCTTTTGTTTTTACTTAACCTTTTTTTACTTCACCTTTATTTACTTCACCTTTTATTTACTTCACTTTTTTAAACTTCACCTTGTTTGTACTTCCTCTTTTATATTTCACTATTTTTTTTTTTTTACTTAACCCTTTATTTTACTTCACTTTTTTTTTACTTCAATTTTTTTACTCCACTGTTTTTTTAACTCCACATTTTTTTACTTCACCTTTTTTTTGACTTCACCACATTGATCTTTCTGGGACACATTATTATAAAGTAGTTTACATTTTCGGTGATTTTGTGACAATTTAGAGATTGTGGGTACACAGCAAAAGTTGACAGAAAAATGTAATAGTAACTCGTTGCTCAAATTTTTGGTGTGTATCTTCTTTTGCATTTACATTTTTGTTTATCCAACTTTTTTTACTCTTGTTTTCTTCTTTTCTCTTTAATAACAGCACCAGTAACAGAGAGAGAGTCGGCCATTAATTACACCAATATAATAATTACATGTCTGTGCCTTTTCATCATTCTTGTAATAGTCTGTGTCATCAGTATTATGGTGTTTTGCTACAAGAAGAGAAGACTTCAGATGACACAGTATCGATTGTATCACACAAATGTGAGTAGTTCTTTCATTTGTATTTATTTAGTTGCTCTTCTTGTTGGACCTTACATGAGGATGTTGACCTAACATGGGTAAGCCACAGTATAACTCTAGATGTAGTGTTTTAAAGTGGGGGGTTTTCTGTTTGTAAATTCTTATAATAAACTCTTGTTAACCTTGGACTGCTAAAATGACTAATCTGGAGGTGTTGAATGAGGTCAGGACACAGAGAGGGCTTATTATTAATATAAGAAAGAGGCTGTCATCATTTTTCGGGGATGTGATGAGAAGGGAGGCTTAGAAAACATTGTAACAACCGGTAAAATCAAGGAGAGACAAGACAGATGAAGACAGATAGAGAAAACTGTCATGACATGGAAGACAACATCTGAGTTGATAGCAAACACCAGAGACAGAGATTTGTGAAGATCCATGATCACCTACGTCAGCTGGCACGGCACCTGATGATGATGATGAACCTGCTTTCTATATACTATATCATTTCCCACGCAATTTACATATGTTAGAATTGATACATTTGAATTGAAAACTCATAATTTAATTATAAAGCTATATAACTTGCAATTACATATATTATTTAGACTTTTAAAATCTGATGTTGCTTTGATAATTTGTAGCATAATTTCTTTAAAAAAATTTACATTGCAATCACAATTGCTACTCAAATAGGTTGAACTGCTCTGTTATTTTTTTAATCATTTTGGATTTCAGAGTGATACATGCATTTCTTACCA
Organism: Arion vulgaris; assembly: GCA_020796225.1. NCBI lineage: Eukaryota > Metazoa > Mollusca > Gastropoda > Stylommatophora > Arionidae > Arion > Arion vulgaris. The sequence goes on from CM036754.1 coordinate 55,993,150, forward strand.
TTAAAAGATTGGAATGCAGAATAATAAAGTATGGTTTTTTTTCAGAAGCTTATTTGCTCATAATGTTTCAGAACTGCTAAGTAATAACTGAGATTATTTTATTTTAGGAAGTTTCAGTCTCCGAACCTCTTGTGAAACATAGAAGATGGTCTTCAAGATTCTCTTCTAGAAGCTACCCTTCTATGGGTATAGGATCCTCTAGGATCAGTGATAATTCCTATGAATTTCCCAAAAATAGGTAAGTGTGTCTGCATGTTCTCAAATTGTAAGAAAAAATCTCTCTCAAAGTTTTATTATATGAGCAAGTATCATAGCAACATCAGAGGTTAGTTGTTACAGGTCTCAGACTATTGCAGTGTATTTTCTTCTTCTATGCGTTTGATTTTGTATGCTCGTCTCAACCATGAGATAAGTTGCCTCTACAAAGCTACATGTCAGTTGGAGTTCCTTGAGAGTTCCCCATAGCTTGCTCTATAAGCTTCGTTCATGAGGCCATGTTTCATTTTGTTGGTGTATGTATAATTGACATGACCGCAGGATGTGCTCTGGAGTTTGAATTTTTGTCTGGCATTCACACTGTGCAGTTTGAGCAGGCTTTATTCTGTGCATGTGATGGTTGAGCCTGGATGTTTTGATTTTCTTCTTCTTCAGCAATCTCTGCTCATCGAGTAATTTACTGTGGATCACAAACTGGACAGTCAGCTTCAGATCTATGAGGTTTCCCCTAAGCTTAGTTTTTAGATAGACTGTGTGCAGCCACATGTTTCTTCTCAGCGGATCCAGAAAAGAACAGTCTAGTAGGACATGCTCCAGTGTCTGTTCCCCTTTTGGACACTGACAGAGAGCTGTTTGACTTATTCCTGTTCTATGTTAGTATCTGTTGAGTCAGCAGTGTCCAGTACATAAGTGAAATATAATTTTGCATGACAGTGTCAGGATAAGAAAAAATTTATAGAGCAGGATTTTGTGCATGCTTCATAAATAATGTTTTTCACTGCCGCTGTTATTTCTGAGGCCACCTTTTGCGTGGATGGCCCTTTGCTTTGTATCCACTGTATGTGAGTAACATTGCTCTTTGATGCGCAATGTCTGTTGGTAATCTGCATATGTGGCCGAACAATTTAATTTGTTGTTTCTTAATGAAGTTCAGTGCTGATGTTTACTTACTTTTTTCCTGATGTCTTCATTTATAAATCGGTCTCTTCATGATACTACTTTCAGCATAGACACTTAATCTCTATCGTGACTAGTTTTCTTCTATAGGTTATGTAAGCGTTCAGGTTTGGCACCGATAGCATTATGTTGAGAGAAAGGTTGTGTTGAACAATGCTCTTTTTGTGTTCATTGTGACATGTTTGCATTTCAAAATTTGTCTTATGATTTGATTTGCTTGAATGCATCTATGTTGGTTTTTGTTAGTTATTCTTCAATTTGCTGAAAAAATACTGTATAGGTATGTAAAGTCTTTGACTTGTTTTAATGGATGTTTGTTGATGGAGATAGAGTAACTGGCGATTGGATTAGGCGCGGCTCACATGCGAGAGACCCTGTTCAATCCACGGTAAGGCCAAGGTAAGACCATCAGTATGCATACTCTTCAATATCTGTTGTGGGAGACTGAGCACCTATGGGTCTGCCTGGAGTGCAATAACGTCAGTTTAGTAACCAATAACCAAGTCCAAGGAGTTTTTTTTCTGTCGAGGACATAAAGAAAACATCCTAACCTGAACAGTTTCGCAGCGACTGCACTAGCCATGTGGCCATTAAATTCCACAGGCTTATGTCCCTCCTGTCCTACACCGTCCAAAAAGCGGTATTACAGACAGTAACAACAGTTTACATTAAAAAAAAAAAATTTGTCGATGGAGATATTGGTAGCGTTTTCCTCTCTAGTGAATGAAAAACTTTTACCAATATCTCCATCGACAGACATCCATTAAAGCAAGTCAAAGACTTGACATACCTAGGGAGCATTTTCTGACATTTTAGAATATGGAACACTCCAGATCAGCTTCAGCTACTAAAGCATACAAGTCTAAACAACAAAGCAAAAGAAATAGGAAAGTCATACTTGGAACTACTAAATCATAATTCCATACCTGAAGAATTACTTTTTGATCACTGGGAACCAGACTCAGTAGCACTAAACTTTCAACCTCCATCCCTAAATTGGTTATTGGTTATTGGTTATTGGTTACTAAACTGACGTCATTGCACTCGGGCAAACCCATAGGTGCTCAGTCTCCCCCAACAGATATCGAAGAGTATGCATACTGATGGTTCCTGTGGCTCGCTGATTAAACACACCTCTCACTCTGCCTCTCAGGCATCCAGTTCGACTTGAACAAAGGGTAATTCCAAACTGCTTAAATCGCTTGATCGATTCAACATCGATTTTAGTGTCCTCATCCAACAGAGAGTCTCGAAGAGACCGAAGAATATCCCCTTATCCATCTTCAACTCCCCAACAATCGATGCTGTTGATGCAAGCCTGTCCGCTCTCTCATTACCGTAAACACCCGCATGCCCAGGACAGTATATCCACGTAAGCCGCTGGAGGTTAGAAACTTCTATAGACGACATCCACTCATACGAAACCTGCCCTTCTGGATCTTGTGAAGCATCGACTGAGAGTCAGATACAACAACTGCCCCAGTAAATGAAGTCCCAGAAATCCAATGGAGGGCAGCAGTAACGCCTCAACCTCCATCCTCATACTAGAAGTAGTTGTCCTGTATGCCCCACTTCGCTCTGCAACAACCCTACCATGCGCATTAGCCAAGAAACCCCAGCGGATTTCTCACCACGTTGAACCGACCCATCGGTATATCGACAATTCCAGTAGCCAATGCGTAGATATTTCAGAGCAAGTCGGTCTGTCTTTCTTCTAAACCGTCTCTGTCCAGCTCGTCTCTTACGTCCATTTCTCTTCTCTCCTCTACCTCTTCTTTTGTATGCATATTTTCTTGTCTGATCTGCTGGAGGACCAGTCAACGGTGCACCGTTGACTGGTCCATCCTAAATTGTTAAGCAAAGATGCCGAGCCTAATCTAGTGAAGAAAGTAAGCCGAGCCTAATCTAGTGAAGAAAGTAACTACAATGGAACATCTCCATTACATGTTTCCAGAAGACAGCTGGATAAGAATTTACACAGATGGATCGGCAATGAAGGCAACCATGAATGGTGGAGCAGGAGTGTACATTAGGCACCCATATGCTACTACTGTGTCTCTAGCGGCCCCTACTGGAAGAATATGTTCCAACTACAAAGCAGAACTCTTAGCCCTTCTGATGGCAGCACAGCACATGAATAAGCTGCAAGCACCTGCAGGCAAGATGGTATTTCTCACAGACTCACTGTCAGCTATACAAGCCCTGGAGGCTAAATCCGCTGACAGCACAGTACAAAACCTAAAAAGAGAACTTGTTCAGCTTTCGGAAATTCACTTGCAGTGGATTCCATCTCACAGTGGCATTGCAGGCAATGAGAGTGCCGATGTCTTAGCTAAGGAGGGCAGTGCCAAAGAGCAAATTTACCAACCCTTGTCTTTTCAAGAGGTTAAAACCCTCATATAGAGACAATCTGCAGTAGACTGGAAGACAAACACTGGATATGATTATGGAAAAGACTCCCTCAAAGACCTAAGCAGAACAGACCAGGTCATTATATTTCGACTACGCACAGGACACTGCAGACTCAACAAACACTTATATAGACTAGGAATAAGTCAAACAGCTCTCTGCCAGTGTCAGCAGGCGGAACAGACACCAGAGCATATCCTGCAAGACTGTCCTCTCCTGTGTGAGCTGAGAAGCAACATGTGGCCACACCCAGTCGACCTGAAAACTAAGCTTTGGGAAACCTGACAGACCTGAAACTGACTGCCCAGTTTGTGGTCCACAGTAAATTAAGCGCATGACCAGAGATCGCTGAAGAAAAAGCTTCAGCTAAAACTGCATTGACTTTTGTTTTAAATTTTATTTGTAGATTAACCATCTATGAAACTATAGGCGAAGGGGCATTTGGTGTTGTTCATAGAGCAATGGCATATGGCATAGACAAAGAGCACCCCATTTCCTGTGTGGTAGCTGTAAAAACATTGAAAGGTAAATTCTGCTTCTTCTTCTCTTCTTCTCTTCCACCATTTATTTCTTTATAGAAGTGTTGGGGAAGGAGAAGGGATGTAGTGTTCTTGTGTTTGTCTGTTCTAATACACTTTGTAAGCTGTTGTTCATTATCTTAAGCTGTTCTTGATACCATCGCTCCATTTTTGCGTGGTCTTCCTCATGCTCTATACTTGTTATGCTTTTTCAGTTTGGTTCTCTGTGGCAGACAATAACAGTAAAGTCATACTTGAGAATATCATTATAATTCTCAGGGTAGATAGTTTGAAGAAGGGTATCAAATACATCTGATATATATATTCACTGTACTCTGTTTTCGTGATATTCACTGTACTCTGTTTTCGTGAGCGCCTGTAGCTTAAGCGGCAGTGAGCTCGATCACAACCAAGAGTCTTATCTTATCTTAACCACATTTGCCGTGAAGCGTTGTGGGGAGAGTTAGTTTTCTATCTTGTGCCAGACGTGTTGCGCTTGACGTTGTCAGTCCATGCTTTCGCAGGGACTCTGAGATGTTATCTATCCATCGTGTTCTTGGCCTGCCTCATGCTCTACACCCTGAGTGTTGATTATTGTAGGCATGTGATGTTAGTAAATGTGGTTCCATTCTCATTAGATGGCCGAACCACTTGATTCTTTGCTTCTTGATGTACTTTATGCATGGTATAGAACCAACGATGCTTCTGATATTCTCGTTTCGCACTCTATCTCCCCTTGTAATGTTGACAGCTTTTCATAGACATCTCATTTCACATGTTGTAATCTTTCTTTCTTGTGTCTTAGTCAGGGGCCATGTTTGGCACTGATAGCAGAGAGTTGGAATAAATATGCAGTTTATCAGTTGTCGTTTGACTGCCATGTTAATGCTTGGATGTTTTCAGTGGCGGCTCGTCATTAACGGCCAGATGCCCCACCAAAAATAATATGAAACGCGTATTTATTATTTAATAAATTAAAATATAACCTAACCCAAAGCCGTGATTTCCCCAAAAATTTGTGTCTGGCCCCACAAACAAAAACGATCACGAGTCGCCACTGGATGTTTTAATAGTGGTGACAGTTGGTATGTCCCTGTGTTTGCCTTCTGGCATCTTGTCTCGATTTCTCTGTCCATCTTTCCTTCTGCTGTGAATATACTCCCGAGATATTAACCCAAGAGTATCTGGTTAAAACTCTGCGGTGGGCAGATTTGGAAACAAATTAGTTCCCTTGGATTTTTATGAATAGTAAAAATAAACCTCACTGTTCAGGAAATAATGGCAAACTACTGAACGTATAAGTAGTGCCTAGAAATTCAACAAATTGTTTACTGTGGTTAATGGCTACATCCTGTAAAGGATATGCCACGATTTTCATTTTCACTCTCCTCCCAGAAGCTCTTTTATTAAGTAAGTAGTAGTCAGCTTGAGGATGTTATTGTCCTCAAATCATATCAGAGATGGCTACATAATTGTTCTCCGTTCCGCATAACATGGTAGAAATTAGACCTGACTGATTATGCAAGCAGCGCGTTTCAAATAACTTTGGTGGTGATAACTAATCTTGAAAACTTTCCCAGAGATAAGGACTCAGTGTCGGAATGCTGCAGCTTTCACCATAGAAACTTATGGCAGGGCACTGATTTTTAAGGAAAGCATGGCCTTCATGCAAAAATCAGTACGAAACGCCATGCCAGGCACCTTGCCCTGACTACGCCTTAATTCATAGCTGCTGAATAGAAGAAGTTTTCTTGGTATGTATCGCCGTGTGGTGCCGGGGCCTGCAAGGGAGCAAAGAATAGTACCACTGTGACCTACAAGGCATTTCGTAAGAAGTGACTGAAGTAGAAGCCTAGGAAGCTACCCTAGTAAATAAAAAGCATCTCAAAAATCGAATGTGCTGGCCTACTTGTAGGTGCATAGCTGGCAGAATGTACAATCGCTCGGATCACATACAAACCACAAAGAGTGGTTAACAAGTGGTCGATATGGAACGTTGGAAGAAGATTATAAATATATATATAATTTATAAAAGAGTAGAGCCATCTTGTTTATTAAGGCATGGGAAGAATGGATGCCTATATCAGAGGATATGATTGATTACACCAAGGTTGTCAGTACACTTGGACGCTGCTGTAGAGAATGGGCCCTGGGCATCATCAATGCGGAGATTCTTGCACTTGTGGATCAGCACTCCCATCCAGGTGATATCATTATCTACACTGATGGCTCTGTCAGTCGTAGAACCAGATCATCGTGGGCTAATTCAGCACAACGCAACGGTAGCACACTTCATGAGGACTGTAGCACTTTCGAGACAACGCCATCGAGCATGACTATGGAGATCACCACTGCATCCAGCTCTGTCATGGGTGACTGAACAACAAGTAACCCATACAATTATCATATCAGACTCGATGAATATGCTTCAAATGATTGAATCTGGAAGTCTGCCCATGGAATAGGTGGACGTCATTTGGAGATCACATCACAAGAAAATGACTTGGCTGGACATGCTGGAGCAGGGTAACGAGCATGCTGACTTTCTTGCAAACAATGCCCCAACTCAAGCGGGCAGAAGCATGGACAGAACCGATATCAATGCGGTACTCTCTCATTTATGTGACATGGGCAAGTCTCAGACACCGGAATGAGTTCGAGAAATAGGCATTAAGTTTGGACATGCTAGACAGTCATCTTCGTGGTAGAGAGAGAAAATATACTAATCAACTTCTCATGGGTATGGTGAGCAAATTGACTCTGAGATGGCTGCTGCAATGGAGGACAGCACAAATGGGAATGCCCAATGTGCCATGACGTCGGTCGCATAACATAACATATAAGAGTATCTGTAGACTGTTTAAATTTATAGTTTAAATTTGAGAGCTGTGGTATTCAAAGTAAGACACTCTACATGAAGACATTGTTAGTTTGAAGCATTATACATGTAGATTTGGTATGACAGAATTGTTAAAACGAATCTGTGGATAAGAACAGGACAGGAACCCATGATGACTCAGATTAAGAAAAGAAAATGACGATGGGTCAAACTTAATCTCCGGAAGCTATAGTCAAGTGTCACTAGACAAGCACTTGAGTAGAATCCATAATGAAAATGCAAGGAACATCCTAAACAGACCTGGAGACAGTCTTCTTAAGGAACTGAAGGAGGCTGAACGAGGCTGAACTATCTTGGGAGGTTATAAAGAAAACAGTGGGGAACAACTGTTTAGGACCTATGCTCCATGAGGAGCAGAGAGGAGGATGAAGAAGATGTAGATTATAAAGGGGTTTTAAAGCGTAATGATTGGCTTCATTGCACCGGGTTTTACCCCATATGGCTCGGCCCCTGTCCGCAGAAATGACACAGTACCTGCAGAGAGTATTGCACAAAGCATGAACTCTGCAGCTCCAGCAACAATCATAAGGGTCTCTTGAAAAAAAAAGCACTTATGAACAGAACGGCTCGACCCAGATTCGAACCCACAACCTTCGACTCACAAGGCAAGGGCACAACCACTTAGCCACAGATACCCCCATTTTTAATATCATAGATATTATAGATTATAAGATAGGTAAAGTAATTACATTTCCTGAATTGATTTTTAGATGGTGCAACTCATCAGGAAAAGTTTGAGTTTGTGAAAGAAGTCGAAGTGATGAAATCTGTTAAGAAATTTGGAAATCACATCAACATTGTCAACTTTCTTGGATGCTGCACACAGAATGGTTTGTTATGTCATACAAATATATATATACATTTTTCACATTTGTTCTATATATAAAGTGTTGTGAGACTTTACAAACACCTTGTACAAATCTAGCTGACTGTGTGATTTCTCATGTATTTTCATTCTCCAGGTCTAATGATATACAAATCTAGCTAGACTGTGTAATTTCTCATGTATTTTCATTCTCAGGTCTAATAATATACAAATCTAGCTAGACTGTGTAATTTCTCATGTATTTTCATTCTCAGGTCTAATGATATACAAATCTAGCTGACTGTGTAATTTCTCATGTATTTTCATTCTCCAGGTCTAATGATATACAAATCTAGCTAGACTTTTAATTTCTCATGTATTTTCATTCTCCAGGTCTAATGATATACAAATCTAGCTAGACTGTGTAATTTCTCATGTATTTTCATTCTCCAGGTCTAATGATATACAAATCTAGCTAGACTGTGTAATTTCTCATGTATTTTCATTCTCCAGGTCTAATGATATACAAATCTAGCTAGACTGTAATTTCTCATGTATTTTCATTCTCCAGGTCTAATGATATACAAATCTAGCTAGACTGTGTAATTTCTCATGTATTTTCATTCTCCAGGTCTAATGATATACAAATCTAGCTAGACTGTGTAATTTCTCATGTATTTTCATTCTCAGGTCTAATAATATACAAATCTAGCTAGACTGTGTAATTTCTCATGTATTTTCATTCTCCAGGTCTAATAATATACAAATCTAGCTAGACTGTGTAATTTCTCATGTATTTTCATTCTCCAGGTCTAATGATATACAAATCTAGCTAGACTGTGTAATTTCTCATGTATTTTCATTCTCAGGTCTAATGATATACAAATCTAGCTGACTGTGTAAATTACATTTTTCATTTGTTCTATATATCAAAAGTGCTGTGAACTTTACATACATCTATGTATACAAATCTAGCTGACTGTGTAATTTCTCATGTATTTTCATTCTCCAGGTCTAATAATATACAAATCTAGCTAGACTGTAATTTCTCATGTATTTTCATTCTCCAGGTCTAATGATATACAAATCTAGCTGACTGTGTAATTTCTCATGTATTTTCATTCTCCAGGTCTAATGATATACAAATCTAGCTAGACTGTGTAATTTCTCATGTATTTTCATTCTCCAGGTCTAATAATATACAAATCTAGCTCAGACTTGTTTAATTTCTCATGTATTTTCATTCTCCAGGTCTAATAATATACAAATCTAGCTAGACTGTGTAATTTCTCATGTATTTTCATTCTCCAGGTCTAATAATATACAAATCTAGCTAGACTGTGTAATTTCTCATGTATTTTCATTCTCCAGGTCTAATGATATACAAATCTAGCTAGACTGTGTAATTTCTCATGTATTTTCATTCTCCAGGTCTAATATATACAAATCTAGCTAGACTGTGTAATTTCTCATGTATTTTCATTCTCCAGGTCTAATGATATACAAATCTAGCTAGACTGTGTAATTTCTCATGTATTTTCATTCTCAGGTCTAATGATATACAAATCTAGCTAGACTGTGTAATTTCTCATGTATTTTCATTCTCCAGGTCTAATGATATACAAATCTAGCTAGACTGTGTAATTTCTCATGTATTTTCATTCTCCAGGTCTAATGATATACAAATCTAGCTAGACTGTGTAATTTCTCATGTATTTTCATTCTCAGGTCTAATAATATACAAATCTAGCTAGACTGTGTAATTTCTCATGTATTTTCATTCTCCAGGTCTAATATATACAAATCTAGCTAGACTGTGTAATTTCTATGTATTTTCATCTCAGGTCAATGATATAAATTACTAGACTGTATTCTCATTATTTTCATTCTCAGGTCTAATAATATACAAATCTAGCTAGACTGTAATTTCTCATGTATTTTCATTCTCCAGGTCTAATGATATACAAATCTAGCTAGACTGTGTAATTTCTCATGTATTTTCATTCTCCAGGTCTAATAATATACAAATCTAGCTAGATTGTGTGAATGTATTTATGTTCTAAAAGTCTAATGATATACAAATCTAAACTGTGATTATAAGTGTTGTGCATTCTCACTTTGCAGGTCCACTGTATGTGATTGTTGAATACTGTCAAAAAGGCAACCTCCGCGACTACCTCCTGTATTTTCGGACTCAGTCCGAATGCAATGACGATACAGAGATATATGTGCAGGAAATGGAAAATGAGAGCACTCATTCTAAACAGATTCTATCGCAAAAAGTACTACTCTCTTTTAGTCATCAGATTGCTTGTGGTATGGAATTTCTTTCTTCAAACAAGGTAGGTTAGTTTTATTAACCCTTTAAACCCATCATCCCAATATATGGGGGTCTTAGATGTAAACATCTCACTTGATCCATTTATAAGGCTGAGAATCTTCTATGTTATATATCAAACTGTCTGAGGTAGAATTGTGTAGAAATGTGACATCGAACACAACAAACATGTTACTATTGTCTATTCCCAGGTGGTAGATGTAATTGGCTGTCCACTCGTGCCATTAATCTTTAATTTAGATGGGAGTTTTAATTTGCGCTCTAGGGTCAGATGAGTCGCCTTGTTGTGTTGTATCCGTGTTTATGTAGTGTGGTCTTGATATTGTCTATCCATCTTTTCTTGGTCTTCCCTTAGCTAGCTCAAGTTCCCGATCGTTACTATTTGGTTTAAAAAAATATTGTACCAGTATTTTCTAAAGAGTTATACAGTGATACCAGCCTGGTGCCAAGCTGGTACAACATAAACGAACACCCCTAATGGCAACTTTTAATATAACTCTGATATGTATTGTTTTTGCTAAGGATTGATTGATATAACCATCACCATTGTACTTTGGTGAGTAACCATGTGTGCTCCGATCTCTTTCTTACACAGGAAGATCTCAGTGGCAGTGCACAAACTCCATAGCACCGGCGAGGGTCACCAGTGTAATTTTGAAGATGGTGAAAATATTTTGTCAGAATTTTATATTTAATCTTTTTAATGAATTTTGCCTGGCCAGCAGCTTTCCAGTCTGCTCTTCTCGATTTTAAACTGCCAAGGGTTCTTTAGCATGCTCAACTTGAACTTGGGATCTACGTTTTATCATCCATCTCTGATAGGACTAGAAACTCGATCTAACCTACACTGAGACCAGGGATCTATGGAAAAATATCCTGATGACTTCACAAGGGAGTGTACCGAGTATCTTTTGAACAAGAGGCGAGCACCTATCCTCTACGACACAGAGATCCACTTATGCTAAGGAACTCAGGGAAGGGGTGTTTAGGGTACATATGGTAAGGGTTCAAAGGGTTAATAAAAGTGTATGACTTCTTGCTCTCCACAGACTATTCACAGAGATTTGGCTGCAAGAAATGTCCTTGTTACAGATAATAATATCTTGAAAATTGCAGACTTTGGACTAGCACGCAATGGGGATTATTACAAGAAAACTTCGAAGGTGAGTTCAGCTCTATAAAACAAATTATTCAGTTTCATAAAAGATTAACTTATGGGTTACCAATAACAAAGTTGGTGGGTCACCGATAACAAAGTTGGTAACGCCTTCACTAGTGACCACCTGTTGTGGAAATTCTGGGAAAAAATTTTAAGTGTGTACATAGAATGCAGTTCGCTACAGGAAACCCTGATCCTTTACTTGGGGGTCTAAATTACAATAACAGTTCGATGTTGATTGATGAGCCTACTCATATACCTTTTGTGCTGTTCTTTTCTGTCCACTTCAATCCAAACTCTTGCCATTTAGCATTTAATGGGGATTGGTGTAAATAAAAATCATCTTTGCTGCCACATTCTATGAGGGCGTTCAGAATGTCAGCTTTATCCATTGGCTGACCCCCTGACATGGTGGCAGAGTCAGACAGTCTGTTTGCTCTCTCATTGCCATTGACACCCATGTGCTTTGGAATAAAGATGAGTGTAATTCTGCAAATTGTTGATGCTTGTAGTGATTCAGTCCGTTGCCTGCGATGTCTACAGACACAAGGCCAACCCAAATCCCAATTGCAACATAAACCACCTTACAATGAGAAATCACAGAACCATTTTACTACTCCAAACACAATACATACCACTTCATAATCAATCACATGAACAGAATTCAACCACATAGTACTTGAAAGTGCTAGCTGTGTGCACATCATCGTGAAAATATTCACCACCACATCTTCAGGTGCCAAGTAAATTAAACACATTATAGGAAACAAACACACGCAGATACTACTAAATAGCATTGGGCCGAAAAGCAAAAGCCCAGACCCTGCTGAATCATTGAAGAAGAAGAAACCTCAAACACTATAGTGGAGATAAGTTACAGAACTGGCTGGAGATCAAGAGTCTTTGGACCATGATGAGAGTGACGTAAACAAAAAACAGGCTACATTATAATGACTGGAGCCTAGAGATGGTTAATTTTACTCTTAGATTGCAGAAGCTTGGATTGAGATTGGAGTGGCCAGAAAGGAGCAGCACAATTATATGAGTAGGCTCATCAATCAACATTGAGCTGGTACGGTTAGTCACTGGATGAGATATTGCGAAGGAGATCAAAGCACCTATGGACTTGCTCGAATGCAATGAAGATATTCCAAACTGAAACTGAATTTTACAGAACATTTGTTGCTGCTTTCTTTAATGATGTATTTGTAATATATTTCTTTTTGTTGACAGGGTCAGATACCGGTGAAGTGGATGCCAACTGAGGCTCTCATGGACCTTAATTACACAGAAAAAAGTGATGTGTAAGTGAAGTGATTAGTAAGGATCATCATCAATGTTCATTTGAGGACCATCTTCATCGTACATGTCTATAACTGCTCCAATCTCATCCCAAGCATGTATTTCAGTGTGTTTAGACTAACAACTCCTGTTCTGTGTTGATTGATGTATCTTCTGGGATTTCTCTCACAGTTTTTCCGTCTTGCCGCACCTATCGGTATGCATAATTTGTGCAACCGATATAAAGAGATAGAGAATACCATTTGTTTATCTTCTTCGTTGACATCTTCAGACCCTATGTTTTCTCTTACAGCATTGATGATGTAACTTTTGTCCATAGATGGCCCATTTTCGATCGCAGCATTGCTCGCCAGTGCATCCGCTCTCTCATTGCTTTTCACCCCAGAATGATTTGGGACAAAGACGAAGGTGAGTGTCTAAATTGTCGCATTTTTTATTAATTGCTCCACTGCCTTCGTACATAACCGTTCGATCTTCTGTATCATGCTCATTCCAGACACTGTCCATAGTTGATAAGATCTAACATTTCCATCAACGTAGGGTGACTCATCACTTCAGTTCTGTGTTGATTAATCAAACGTCTTATACAACTAGAAAAGCGATCATGTCTGACAATTTCCGTTATCATTCTCATCACTTTCATCCTGGAAAGAGATGCAGATTCATATATATATATATATATATATATATATCTGTGAAAAATTATTGGTTCGATCTGCTTCTCTTATGGCATTAATGATATCTGACTTATTACCCAACCTTCATCGATCACTGCTGTGTCAGCCAGCTGATCGGCTAGCTCATTGCCCTTCACACCTGCATGACCCGGTCCAAAAATAAATGTTACATCGATCATTTGTAATGTGTGAAGTGTGTCAAGTCATTCATATTGTATGTAGCCAGATTATATTTTTTTAGCATGTTTATTGAGTAACTTAGAATACATGTATGTTTGTACTCCTGTGGACAAAAACAGCTCAACAGCTGGGTCACCGCCATAGTTTTCATTGTGAGGATATTTATTGTTACAGCAAACAGCACCTTTTGCTTCCTTAAGGGATCTCTGTGGCGTAGAGGTTAGGTGCTCGTCTCTGGTGCCAAAGGTACCAGGTTTGCTTCCTTGTGGAGCCATCTGGATATTTTTCCAGATATCTCTGATCTCAGTGTAGGTGAGATCGAGTTCCTAGTCCTGTTGGAGACGGACGATAAAATGTAGGTCCCTTGTTAAATTCGAGCACGTAAAAAAAAAACCTTGGCAGTTCACAATCAAGAAGATTAGGCTTAAAAACCTCTGCCTGGGCAAAATTCATTAGAAAAGATTAAAAATAAAATTCCAACAAAAATATCTGCATCTTCAAAATTACATCGGGTACCCTCGTTGGTGCTATGGAGATCTTCCTGTGTAAAGAATGAGATCGGAGCATACATGGTTACTCACCGAAGTACAATGATGATTGTCCTATCAATCACTCAATCCAGAGAGAGCATATTATTAATTATAAACTATTATAATTTTATTTCATATTGACAATGTTTCTTTTGTTCACAGGTGGTCATTTGGGATTGTTCTGTGGGAGATTTTTACTTTGGGTGAAATGCCTTATCCAACTATCCCTCATGAAGACATGTATAACAAACTTATGGAGGGGTATCGCTTGCCGAAGCCACCTCTTTCTTCATGTTCTTTGTAAGTTTTATTGTTTAGGAATTATGGATTAATGTGTTTGTTAACATTCGATCTTATCAACCAAGTTAACCACTCTTTGTGATCTGTGTGGGGGTCTCTATGATCTGTGTGGGGGTCTCTATGATCTGTGTGGGGGTCTCTATGATCTGTGTGGGGGTCTCTATGATCTGTGTGGGGGTCTCTATGATCTGTGTGGGGGTCTCTATGATCTGTGTGGGGGTCTCTACGATCTGTGTGGGGGTCTCTATGATCTGTGTGGGGGTCTCTATGATCTGTGTGGGGGTCTCTATGGTTAAGCCTTTGCCTTGTGTTCCAAAGGCTGTGGGTTCAAATCCATATTGGGCTGCTCTGTTTAAGAGTACATTTTTTTTCCAGAGACCCTTTGGATTGTTGCTGGAGTTACAGAGTTTGTGCACTGCAGCTGAGATCTTACTGTGTAAGAAAGAGATCGGAGCACACATGATTACTCACCGAAGTGCAATGATGATGGGGTCCTATCAATCTCATCTTTTCCTTCTTATAACAGTTGTTACTAGTGGTTGACCAGACATTTCTCTGATTTCATCACTTCTTCCTAGTTCATCCCATTTTGTGTTCCATTATTTTTTGCAATCTATTTTCATATGAATTCAACTTACTTCCTATTTCTTTAGTCATTTTCCAATTCTCTATGGCATTTGTTAGGATTGATACAACATTGGAAATGAAAATTCTTAAGGACACAACATGCTTTGTATATATAGATAAAGATAGCTATATTTTGCATTACAGGTATGATACAATGAAGCAATGTTGGCATCTCCTACCTGAAGACCGACCTAATTTCAAAACTTTGGTGCTAACATTGGAGACACAGTTGGTACAAGTGTCTAATAGCGTAAGTTACTGTTTCCCTAGAATTTAGTTATTATTTCTAGAGAACAACATTTACTAATTCAATAGAAATAGAACAACACTTACTAATTCAATAGACAGAGAACAACACTTACTAATTCAATAGAACAAAGTTACTCTTCATCTGAATCCCACATGCTGACCAGAATGAGAAAGATGGGTGTTGATATTGGTCATCATTATCAAGTAGCTTGTCTCTTCAAGGAACTTGGTTCCCATTACAGCAGCCTTGACTCTATGTGCAAGATGACCATCGTCAGCAGCAGTCATTCTCAGATCATCAATGACATCATGCACACATTGTCTTCTAGGCCTTTCTCTCATTCTTCTTCCAGGCACCATTCCCTCCTGAATTATCTTCTCTAGGCACTCATGTCATTTGATGTGTCCGAAATATTTAATTTTCTTTGTTTTTTTTATCAGTACATCTTGAAAAGGACTACATATCTTCTTCTTTTCTCTAATCCTGTTTTTTTCTCACAGTGTCAGAATACTTCATCTCTGTCATGACTGGGGAGAAATATTGTGTTGTACAATGCTCTTTTAGTGTTCATGGTGACATGTTTGCATTTTAAAATTGGCACCATTTGTCCTATGATTTGATTTGCTTTATTGCATCTATGTTGAATTTCGTTAGTTATTCTCCCGTTTGCTAAAAAAAAATGCTCTCTAGGTATGTAAAGTCTTTGACCTGTTTTAATGGATGTTTGTTGATGGAGATATTGGTAACGATATGCCAAAAGATTGATTGGTCAGCATGGAATTGGTGGGCTGCTGTTTTTTTTATACAGGGATCAGAGTACCTGTCGATATGTGGCTATGATGATAACTGATGCTATTCCTTTAGATTAACGCTTAAGTTACTGCTTCAATAGAAAAACACTTGATGGTTTCTGTGGCAAGGTAGTCAAGCCGTTGCCTTACGTTCTGAAGGTCACTGGTTCAAATTCATGCTGCATCATTTGGTTTATGAAAGTATTTGTTTTCTGGAGATACCTAGGATTATTGCAGGAGCTACGGATTTCATGCTTTGTGCAATACTTTTGGTAAAAAGCATGCCAATTAGTTGCATTAGCAGAAACACAGCTGAAATATTTTTGTTTATTATATTTGCAGAATCAGAAACACAGTTGAAATATTTTGGTCAAACACATCTGAAATATTTTTGCTATTTTATTTGCAGAAACAGAAGCACAGCTGAAATATTTTTGCTATTTATTTTCAATAGATCAAATAAAAATTAATGCAAATATACCTTTTTTTTTGTACACAGGATTATCTTGAAGTTTTACCTGATGTACCTGCTCTCAGACCTGGACTTGAAACAGTATAGATCATTGCATAATCAGCATAGATTTATCATTGAGCACATTATTTTTGAGAAGTCAAATGACTTTGATAAAAACATTTATGTTGAGAAGTGAGTTGTATGAAATTACATCGACCAGAATATGTGGTGTGAAATATTTGAGACCATAAGATATGTTGTCTTTTTTTTTTTTTTTCCTCCCCGATCCAGAAGCACTTGAGCTTTCAGCTCTTGGCTCGGTGCCATGGACATCGTAACCCTTCGGTTTGGTGCCACGAACACCGTGAATCTGGGGGAACCTGTGGCTTTTCTGCCAGTCCGCAGAATTGAACCCGCACACACAGAGGACTAGTCACCCGCAGTCCAACGCGCTACGAACATGCTGGTCAAGCGGGTTAAGATATGTTGTAAAATTACTAGTCAGAATACGTGATGTTAAGTTGATAAAAACAAAATATTCTATTGCTTGGACCAGATGACGTGAGATATCTGGGACCAGATGACGTGAGAAACTGTAGAGACTAGATGATGTGTGAAATTACTGGGACCAGATGACATGTGAGACTACTGGGACCAGATGATGAGTGGAATCAGATGTTCGAAATTACAGGGACAAAATGACATGACTTGTGAAATTTATGGGACCCTGCGATGTGTGAAATTTATGGGACCAGGCGAGATGTGAAATTAATGGGGCCAAATGACATGTAAAATTACCGGGACAAGATGAAGCTACCATATATTAATCTGGACCAAGTCATTTTCAAAATTACAAGGTCCTTTTGAGTAACCAGGACTGAAACCATGACATTTTTTGCATTTGTCAGTTATGGGATAAGTCTTCAAGATTTCAATATTAACCCCTTCAATACTGGCCACCTGTACCTCAAAAGCCAATTCCCCTGAGCAAAGGCAGCATATATCAGTGTGTTTAAAAAAAACAACCCAAAAACAAGATAATTTGGTACAACTAAGTGCTCTTTAATTTGTTATTGACTTACCCCCATCATCTTCAATAGTCCTGCTTATTATATATTTGTAGGAGACTAAACTATTAAATTTACTTGATAAGTTTACGTATACCACTCCTCCTACACTCCCAGGTATAGTAGCTTGTTCTCCAGGTTGAACATGTATGGCTTGAACATCAATCGATTCAAGCAATTCATCGTCATCTAAATGATCGTCAAACTCACTTTCAATGCCCTTATCAGAATAATCACACTCTAAATTTAATTCATCTTTGCAATCATTTAAAGCAAGTTACAACAGCTTGCTCTGTTGTTATCATTTTTGAGTAGCAATTTCCTGAATTTTGAGACCATCATTAAAAGATGGAGATGGATTGGTCATGTGTGTCGTATGCCAGTAGGGACATTGGTTAGGATAGCTCTCTGATGGAACAGCGGATGGGAAGAAAAGGTCTGGACATCCATGGGGAAACAAGTAAAAGAACTGGAGAGTTGATCGGATCAGCAGAGTGAAGGGGTTAACCATTGGTCTTTACTTCCAAGTGCCTTTCTGCTACCCAATTTAAGCTGGGTCAACATGAGAGCCATTTTACGATAGGAAAAAAGGTCACTCTCGCTGCAGAATTGAACCTGGCCTAAGAAGCGAGTTCCATGTCCACTTTGCTTTCGTGGCTCTAATTATCTAAATGGTAGCTGATCATTTCATTTTCTTCATCTAAAACAGTGCACATCCGTCTCTAAAATGAATGAATTTATGCATTTAAAAAAAAAAGTAAGGAACCCTTTTTATACCTTAGTTCATATTTTTCATTGACCGTCAGCATATGATGGATGATATGCTCAACATCACGACGGCCGACTTTACTTCCCAGTGCTGGGCACCCAATTGAGGCTGGGTTGACCTGAGAACCGTTACGGTCTAAATAAAAATTCCACACCCACTGTGGAATTGAATCCAAAGCACTAGCCTAAGAAGCAAGTGAATTTATGCATAATTCTACTTTTTATTTTCAGTCAAAAATATATGTGAATATTTTCGTTATATTTCTATATGCCTCAGAATGTTCTATATGCCTCAGAATGCCACCCGTTCAGAAAGCAATGGCAAACTACTGAACGTATAAGTGGTGCCTAGAAAATCAACGACTTGTTTACTGTGGTTGATGGCTACGTCCTTTGGGATATGCCACGATTTTTTCATTATTGTTGAAATTGTTATATCAGCCTGTACTATTTTGAACTGAATTTCTTTTTTTATAATGATGTACTTGTTTACAATACTTCTGCACCTTTCAACTCCCAACGGAGCACAGGTCTTCAAGAAACTTCTTCTAGGTGCTCTTTCTCTCCTGCCATCCCTTCCAATTCTTTCCATGTTTTACCTATCCTTTTAATATCAGCCTCCAGCTCTCTTCTCCAGGTCTGTCTAGACCAGTGGTTCTCAATCTTCCTAATGCCGTGACCCTTTAATACAGTTCCTCATGTTGTGGTGACCCCCAGCAATAAAATTATGTAACAATATTGATTTCTAATTATGATAAATATGTGTTTTCCAATGGTCTTAGGTGACCTCTGTGAAAGGGTCATTCGACCCTAAAGGGTCGCACTCAGTTTGAGAACCACTGGTCTAGACCTTCCCCTACTCCTCTTTCCCTGCGAGTTCCAAAACAAAGATTGTCTTGCAATGCTTCCTGTCAGTCTTCTTGATGTATGTCCTATCTATTGCCAGCGTCTCTTCCTTAGCTCATTCTCCACTGGTATCTGCTTAGTTCTTTCTGTTTTCCTCATTCGTAATCTTATCATACCATCTCAGTCCCTCTATTCTACATAAACATCCATTTATGAACGTCTGTAGTTTTCTGGTGGTTTATTTTGTTGTCTTCCATGTTTCCAAGCCATAGAATAGCACTGACTTCACATTTGATTGAAAGATTCTCAGCTTTGTGCTTGTTTTGATCTCCTTTGACAATACTGAAAACTGTTTTTTTGTTTTTAAAAATGTATGTCTGCCAAGATGGTAGAACTCTATTTTACAATTGAGAAAAGATATTTTGTTACTTTACATTTTTGTTAATGATGTACATGTTTACAACACTGAACAGTGCCTTTTTAAAAAAAAAATTATTGTGTTGTATGCCTGCCAAGATGGTAGAATTTTATTTTACAATTGATGAAAGATATTTTTGTGAAGATATGAAACATTTGTTACTTTACTTTTTTTAAATAAAATGATGGATCACATTACTGGCGGTGAAATATCAAGAAATAAAGCAGTTTGTTTTACAAAGTACGATAGACTGACTTTTTTATCCAAATTATATTGTGAGAATTATCCTGATATTGTGAGAATGCCAAGTCCGTAATCTACGACAGATATTCTTCTTCTGCGATCAACTTCTGCTATGCGACTACTCTGGCATGTGTCATAAACAGGGCGGTACACTTGAGGTCTTCACCAGTCCCCCATAGTTTGTTTTGTAGGGTTATTTCTATTGGTCAGATTTTCATTCTCACACTGCTCAATCTGGGGCAGTCTTACTACGGATATAACCAGTTGATGAAACACACAGACAATTAGTCTCTGCTCAATGTGTGCGGCTACCATAACTTTGAGAGCTGCAAGACCATGCTTGCAATGTTGTATCGTCTGTTCAACATGATGTTTGAAAGATAGATTGTGATCAAAGGTTATCTGAAGACATCACAGCCTGTCAGAAAGTCTGATAGCTTGACTATGAAAGCGAACTCCTGGTAAGTTAGCACTGGTTTTGGAACTATCAAAAATGAACCACAACATACATGTCTTCTCGGCATTGACCTGAGATCGAGTCTCCATTCATCAAAGCGAAATGATATATAATGTTCATTGAAAGTCTTCAATATTTTATTATCTCTCCGATACAATCTTATATGTTAAGATGCCATCTGCAAAAGTCAATCTTTGTTTCTTCTTCAAACGCTCCATACTGACCACTTGTTAACCACTCTGTGTGATTTGTATATGATCTGAGCCTAAGAGCGATTGTACATTGTGCCAGATATGCGCCCACAAGTAGGCTAGCACATCCGATTTCTGCGATGAATTTTATTTACTAGGGTAGCTTCCATAGGTCCTACATCAGTTGCCTCTACGACATGCCTTGTAGGTCACAGTGGTACTATTCTTTGCTTCCTTGCGGCCCCGGCACCACACAGGTGCAGTCTTTGCAAAAGTTTAACTCGAATTATTGAATATTGTACAACACAGGTGTGTCTTTACAAGAGGTCAATATCATCATACAGAGAAAATCTGAAGTAGACTGGAAGACAAACACTGGATATAATTATGGAAATGACCTAAGCAGAACCGACCAGGTCATTATATTTCGCCTATGGCTGAGGCGTTTCTCTGCCTTTTGACTAAGATCAAAGTGTAGTACCCACTTGATAGTGGACAAAGGGTGGGAGTCTTCATAGAGCCAACAAGCAACTGAACATATTAGAAACAATTCCAAGCAGCTCTCATTCGAAAGCAAGATGATGCGCAAAGTTTTTTCATGTTTTCAAAAGTAACTGGGTCCACCCACTGCAGCACTAATGGGTAAGGGCTCCCCCCCAAAAACCCCCAGATATGCCAGAGAAAGTTGAAAAATGACTAAAGATATAGTAAGTAAGGTAAATACATAGGAAAATAGATATCTGTGAAAAATAATGAACATAAAATGTGACGAGTTCCGGAGGTGATGAAATTGGAGAAATGTTTGACAATAGCAACAACTGTTATAAAAAAGAGAAGATGGAGATATGTTGGGGATACTCTGAGAAGAAATGGTCAAAGAATCACAAATCATGCGTGAAGTGGGAGGCAAGGGGTTCCGAAAGAGAGGACACCTAGGAAACCCAGAAACAAACTTTACTAAGAGAGGCGATAAATATCGGAATTAATTCTATAGAGGAGATTGAACGAATTTCTCAGGATAGAGCGGTATGGAAAAACTGCAGACCCTATGTAACGTATAACGGTACGAGAAGAATATAAAATAATAGTAATATTCAATGTTATCTCTTGTATAAACTTCACTCTCTTTTGTAACACACAGACATCAGTGCAGTTTTATTTCCAGTGTTGTTTCACTCGGCCAGTGAATTTTGTTCAGTGTATCATATTCTGATAGTATTGAAGTATGTGTTCTGCTGTCTGGGACGTATGCTTTCATAGCTGAATTGTCCCTATTGATTTTTGTATAGATAAACACGTAAAAACAGAGTACTGTTGTTCTACAAATTACAAAAACTGTATGCAACAAACAATATTATATTGTTTTTGTACTTTGTAAAATACATGACTTTGTTTTCACGTGTTTCGCCATTGCTACATAGTATTGAGGAGGGGGGTCCTCTGTGGTGTAGAGGTTAGGCGCTCGTCTCTCGTGCCAAAAGTACAAGGTTCACTCCCTCGTGGAGTCATCTGGATATTCTCCCAGAAATCCCTGATCTCAGTGTAGGTGAGATCGAGTTTCTAGTCCTATCGGAGACGGACGATAAAACGTAAGTCCCATGTTCAATTTGTGCACTTAAAAGAACCCTTGTCAATTCAAAATAGAGGAGAGCAGGCTGGAAAGCCGCTGCCGGGCAAAATTCATTAGAAAAAGATTAAAAATAAAATTTCGACATTAATATCGTCACCATATTCAAAATTACACCGGGACCTCGCCGGTGCTACGAGCTCATGCACTGCAGCTGAGATCTTCCTGTGTAAGAAAGAGATCGGAGCATACATGGTTACTCACCAAGTGCAATGATGATGGTCCTATCAATCATTAGAAATTTGTTTATTTGGGTTTTATTTTAGCTGCGGTGACGGGTTTGTCCTGTTCTGAATATATTTTGATTAAACTTTCCTTCTTTTTCTCTGCTTTTGTACAGCATGTTTTCTTCTTCTTTGCGTTCGTTCTTTACGACCAATTTTAATCACTCTTTGTGATATGTTTGATCTTTGCCAAGAACGTGTATATGTTGCACATTGGTTTGGTAGGCCCATAAACACATAGACTTCTATACGTTTAGGACATGTGTGGCAGGTAACAGTGGTGCTATTCTTTACACCCCAAATTTGGGCCCCGGTATCCACTCGGGCGACAACATGTCTAAAACTAAATATGAATCTTACAGATAGCTATCAATTTCACTAGTATGTGTGTGCCTATTTCTTGCTTTGGTTCATTGATATAAGAGGTCACATGATCAGATAATCTCTAATTATCGACTAGACACATGACAGTTATCTATCACAAGTTTAAAGTGAATGAACTCCCTTTGTTATCTGAATATCATACACTAATATATAAATGTCGAAAAGTATACATAGTTATGGTTCCGATGGGTCGTTAGTTAAACACATTAGCCTACTCGTTCTGCCCCTACGGGATCCAGTTCTACTTCTAGAATAAAATACAATTTCCTGTAGCTTTTTCAGACCTTTAGGGTATGAAGTGTCTACCACTTTATATTTATTGGCCTTAGTGAGCACCGAAATAATGAATATGGGAAGAAAATACAGGGTGTTCAAGATAATTGCAGCCCCATTGACAAATCGAAAGTTGTCAGATAACCTATCGCGTTGTGTTTATGTACTATTTAAACCGGTTCTGACTAGCTCGTCCTACGTCACATTTGTTCATCGCCCCTTCCCGAACTACAATTACACACCATCACACAACCTTGACCTATACTACGTCATAACTGAACCTTCTCATTTTCATACATATATGCCAGATTAGCTCCATTCATAGGCTGCTTTTAAGTTGAACACCCTGTATAATAAACAAAACATCAATGTCATGGCACTACAATCAACCAAGTAAAAAAATTCAAATACTTAGGAAGCATATTCACGGAAAACTAGACAGAGAGATAGAGGCTAGAGTACAAAAAGCAAATATTGTGACCTACCAGATAGCCCCATTGTTAAGGCACCCAAAGATCTCACTGACAGCAAAATAACAGATAATGAACAGCATTTTCATACTTACTTTGGGATACCCTCGCACTGCAAGATCAAAGGGAATGAAGATGCGGACAGACTGGCTAAAGAGGGAGCAGGAATGCCCCAAGATGACAACCTGGTTAGTTATGAAGAAGCAAAAACAATCGTCAAAGGGCACTATAAAGCAAAATGGGATAAAGAACACCCAAAACACAACAAGAATGATGGATATTATCAACTGTTCAGAAGGGACCAGACAGCTATACTTCGCCTCCGGACGGGTCACAACAGAATGAGACACCACCTGTACACTAAATTCAAGATAGGCACCAACGACCTGTGCCCCTGTGGCTTGGCAAGTATGACAACAGAACATATCCTACAGAACTGCCCCCAGTATGCAGACCTGAGAAGAAAGAGGTGGCCCACTTACAGCAGCGTCCAAGACAAACTGTATGGCGTGGCTGATAATCTGAGGCAGACGGCGGCCTTTATTAGAGAATCCGAAATCCCAATCTAGTGAGAACGCAGAAGAAGAATACCTACTTTGTGTTACCAGAGCGTAGCAATGAGCAAATCGTAGTCGAAAAAATAACTACATGTGAAATGCGGTGCCTGCGAAAAGTTACCAACAACACAATAAAAGAGAGAGTCACCAACATCAGAATAAGAAAGAAAGTTGGCACAGAACCTTGCTTGAATTACATTGAGAAACAAAGAATGAAGGGGTTTGGCCACTTAATAAGAATGCACCCAAACTCCACAGTATACAGAGTCTTCTACAACAGAACATCAGGAAAGAAGGCGAGAGAAAGACCACAAAAAGATGGTTAGATGGCATAGCAGAATCCTGTGAAAGAGCAAAAATAACAATCACCCATGCCACCAGAACAGCGAGAGACAAAAACATAAAACCATGACACTGGGCAACAACTCGGTAGCAGTGTGACGACAAAAGAAGAAGAAGAAGTGAGCAACTGGTAGGAGGACTAATTCCTTTCTCACGTGTGGAACGTTGAGTGTCCAAGTTGATAAAGGAATGCTTATGCATTACTCTAATCCGTCCCAACGGTCTATTTTACAACGTGTAATTTCAACCCCCTTAAAACGATATACATTTTCAATATCAATTTTAGTGTCTTCAACCAACGTGTAGTCGTCAAGACACAGAAGAACGCTCCAAATACCCATCTTCAATTCACTGACAATCAATACTATTGAGACAAGTATGTCATTTCTCTCCTTGCCACGAACATCCAAATGTCCAGAACTGTATAATTACGTAATTTCTGGAGGTTGGAAACTTTGATGGTCTCTAGCATGTTCTCCATCCTTATCCAGCGTCATGTTCAAGGTTTTTTTATGTCTTGCTGCCACCTTCATCTTGGTTGTTCACTGCCTAGTACTCCAGGAATCATGACTTAATTATTGTTCTCCCCAAACCACTGTGACTACACTGGTATGTGTCACAAACAGGGCGAGATGTGCTTGAGGTATTCACCGGTCCCCCATAGTTTGTTCTGAAGGGTTGTTCCTTTTGGCCAGATTTTCATTTTCACTTTGCTCAGGCTGGGGCCGTCTTGCAGGATGTTGCTATGGAGACTGCTTTGGCGCTCATTCCCTCGTACCACAGCCTACGGTTTTGATCCTTCCGAAGCATCGAGAGCCAGTCACAGCAACGACCACAGTAAAAGAAGCCCAAATAGAGCCACTTAAGGGCAGCAGTCATCTTGTTCTTCTTCGAACGCTCCATATCGACCACTTGTTAACTACTCTGTGTGATTTGTATGTGATCTGAGCCTAAGAGAGAGTGTACGTTGTGCCAGTTATGCGCCTACAAGTATAGATACGTCATGAATTGAAGTGTATTTGTAACGGTGTAATAACGCATAAATTGCAAGGGGTCACACATGAGGAATTTATGGAGAGAGTACAAGACAAAGCCCAGTGAACTAAAATGTTTATAAAAGACGCTGGCGCTGGATAGGACACACCTTGAGAAAATCCGAGGGGAATTTAACAAGAATGACCCTTTCCTGGAACTCACAAAGAAAGCGAAAGAGAGGAAGGAATAGAAATACATGCAGAAGAGATTTTGGGACACAGATTAATAATATACAGAAGAGCTGGAGGGAGCTGCAGGAGATAGCTAAAGATAGGAAACAAGGTTGGGGTCTATGCTCCGTCCGGGTTTTAAAAGGCATGAGAGAAACCAGCGCAAACTCAAAAGTCTTCACATTTGCATCATGACAGACTGCAAAAACAGAATAAGGTCAGAGATATATAGACTAGTTTGTTAACTTGTTTAGCATGTGATTCAATACTATTTTGCGATAGTAGAGTTTTGGTAACAAGTACCTTGTCCTGCATTTGTAATCATGCACAACGGCAAGTAAATCTTGCGATTCATCTTGTCACAGAACCACCACGAGCCCAAGTAAAATCAAAACAGACTAAACACACAGCTTATTCAGCCATGTGTCACGTGTATCACGACTTTCTATTTGACCTTTTACCTACCCATTCATTGATGACGTACGTTTAACCGGTTGTTTCATAACCTGTATCATATTTTACGACATTGTTGACTTTTCAACTTATTTTTAGACTTTCCCCACGCTTCCATATTTAAGTCCGATCTAAAAATACAAACGGAAGTGAATGATATCCTTAGTTCACTTCTGCACAGCTGATAGAAGATAATGAAAGTGATGATGATGTTGTTTATACCGATGGGTATGTGTAACGTGGTGAGAAGTCAGGCTGGGCGTTCCTGGCTATCCCGCATGGTAGGGTTGTTGCAGAGTGAAAGAAATAGAGCATACAGGACAACTCCAGCATGAGGATGGAGGTTGAGGCCGTTAATGCTGCCCCCATTAACGCTCTGGGACTCCGTTTACTGGGGCGTTATGTTTTGACTCAGTCGATGCTTCAGAAGATCCAGAATGGCAGGTTGCGGTGTGAGTGGATATCGTCTGTATAGGTTCAACAACTATTCCAAGCATATACACCTTACTGAGTCAGCGACGTCTGAGATGGCTGGGACATGTGTGCCACATGAGCGATGATAGAATCCCAAAGAGGCCAATGATGATGATGAGGTTTCCAACCTCCTGAGACTGACGTGGATCTACTGTCCTTGGCATGCGGCTATTCGCTGAACGGGAAAGCGGTCAGGCTAGCATCGATTGTTGGGGACGGAGCCGTATGGGGAAACACGGGGCAATGAAGTCAGTTCTTCTGCTTTATACCATTTACACTAGTCTATCCTGTGATTTTAATTTTATTTAGTTTAGTTCAGTCGTCGGATCATCATCACTGCACATCGAACCAATTAGTCTGATCCGATCTCCTCATTATTATGTCTCTCAGCGTGTGGCAACTAACAAAACCAGTTCTATGTTGTTTTACTGTTCTTCTTTGACTACCAGTATAGCTTAAAGTCATGGGCGCCCGCAGAGGGGCAGGGGGCACTTGCCCCCTGGATTGCTTGAAAATAGTCAAATAATGTTACTTTCATTACTACTCCTTGTACAAAGATTTTAATGAATGTGCCAGAAACCATACCAGCTCAGCATGGCATCGTGGGTCTCAACAAGAGCTGTTCAAGTTGATCTTCCAGAAGTCCAACTGCAAGTTCAAAACCTGCTCAGTGTAGTAAAACTTCACCGAGGTGATTCCGATAACTATTTCAGGGATATTTTTGAGAAAACAGTACAACTCGCACAGAAAGTGGATATTGAACTGATTATCCCAAGACATTGTGGAAGACAAAAGCATCGAAGTAATCCGGGAACCATAAGTGTTGAAGAGTACTTCAGACAAACAGTTTACATTCCATACTTAGATTCTCTAATTAACTCAATGGAGAGTTGATTTTGTGAAGCCAACAGTGCACAATTTAACTTAGCGTTGCTACATCCTTCGAAATTGTGCAAACTAAATCGTCAACAGTTTAAGGATATAATGTCTACTATTAATAAAGTATACCACATTGGTAATTTTGAAACTGAAGCCTTGAGTTGGTTTGATTTTTGGAAAACGCAAGAATACAAAAGTAGCCAAGATTTCATCGACTTGTTACCTTTTACAAAGTTTTATCCGAGTGTCAGGTATGCCTTACTAGTTTTGCTAACATTACCAGCAACAACATGTACGGTGGAGCGATCGTTCAGCACATTACGTCGTGTAAAAACATGGCTTAGATCTACAATGTCAGATGAACGTCTGTCTGGATTGTGCATGTTAAGCGTACACAGAGACAAAGTGAACTGCAACAAAAAGACTTTATGGACAAAATTGTAGATATGTTTGGTAGCGATAACAGACGACTCCAGTTCTTGTTTAAAGAATACATTTTATTTTAAATTTATGTTGTAATATTTTTTGTTATATACATATATTGTGTTCATAAAAATGTTGTTGCTACAGTATGCCCTTCATTACTACAGTGTCCTGTCCGTTCGTTCACCATACAAATACGCTACAGTAAATTAAAACTACATTAAAACATTACTAAAAATATTTTGCCCCCCCCTAGAAAATTTTCTGCGGGCGCCTCTGCTTAAAGTCCAAGCGTTAGTGAGCTCGATCACAAACCCAAGCGTACCTGGTTAAAACCCACGGTGAGCAAGTTTGGAAGCAAATTCGTTTCCGTGGAATTTTTACAAAAGGTAAAAATAGACCTCACCGTTCAGACTTCACCGTTCAATGGCAAACTACTGAACGCATATGTGGTGCCAAGAAAATCGACCACTCATTTACTTTGGTTGATGGCTATGTCTTCTAAAGGATATGCCACGAGATTCATTTTCATAGTGTTCTTGTCTAGCTACACCATATTTGATTCGAAATTCTTGCAGTCTGGTTAGGGTTGTAGATTCACCACTATTATTTGAATCATTTACACGACCTCTCTCCCTTAAGGAATTTATAATATCAGCCTGGTCCATTGCTTGTCCGCTTTTTACAGCTGTCATACATACAATAGTTGAGCGTCTGGTCGAATTAATTAGAGCGCAGCTCCTATGCAGGAGATCCGGGTTCAATCCACGGTAAGGCCAAGGGGTTTGTTCTGTCGAGGGCATAAAGAAAAAAGTGAACAGTGTCTCGGCGACTGCACTAGCCATGCGGCCATTAAATTCATCAGGCTCACGTCCCTCCTGTCCTTCACCGCCCTAAAAGAGGTATTACAGGCAGTAAATACAGTTTTATCCATGCAAACATATCGGCGAGTTCATTACTCCTTACGCCTGCGGCATGCATTCATGTCGAAGTTGACAAAAAATCAGTGTTATCTTTGTGCCAGGGCATCTGACACAAAAATAACACTGATTTTTTCAACGTAGACCTCTTCAGCTACTCCAACCATTCACCGAGTCAAGACTGTTTCAATCTTCCTGAGCATACTCGTTGAGTCATTGAGAAAACATGCATGGATAAAAGTCTGTGACTCCAGCCAGACCACCGCCTTAGTTACTGACATGATTTCCATAGTGAAACTGCTTGTAGGAATACTATATAATTTTGTTATTGAGTTGGAAAACTATAAAACATCGTTCTCACGCCAAGATTATTGCAAATATTTTTTAAACAAACGTGTTTCAGGGGCCGTGCCGGCTGGCGTAGGCGATCACGGATCTCCACAAATCTCTGCAGTTGGTATTTGCTATCAACACAGAACCTGGAATATGGGTCAGCTGCATGGTGTCCAGCATCAAATACCACATTAGGAGAACTGGATAAGGTGCAAAACCAGGCGCTTCGTGTCATCACAGGCGCAATGAAATCAACACCAATAGTGGAGATGGAAAGAGTGGGGGAATACAAGCACTGTGAGAACGCAGAGACACAAAAGTGATGACGCAGACAGAAAAGTTTCTGAGTATGCCAAGCAACCCAATGGAAAACAGATTCCAAAATCTAGCAATGAGGCGGCTGAAAAGAAGCAGCTTTATTCATCAGGTCAAAAGATTGAATAAGCAAACTTCAGACCTACCAAAAGTTGGCATTCCCTAAAGTCTGTGCCAGAGCAAACCCCTTGGAGAGAGGAGACTGAACCAGAAGTATGTATCCAGACGGAAGTTAAAGGAATACTCGACAAGGATGAGCAGAACAGCATACAACGCAAGACAGTCACTCTCAGTTTACTTGATGAAAAATACCCACATGATCTCTGGGTCCGGGTATACATGGATGGGTCAGCAGGAAATGCAGTGAAGAATGGAGGAGCAGGAGTGTACATAGAATACCCAAACAACGCTAGAGATGCGATTAAAGTACCAACGGGAAATTCTGTCACAACTATGATGCAGAAATTCAGGCAATCAAGTTGGCAACTGAGAAACTGTTGAATACCAGACTCGATCCTCAACCTGTTGTATTTTTGACTGATGCAAAATCAGCACTCCAAGCACTCCAGTTCAGAAAATTGCCAGGTCTACAGACCCTACTGTCTAAATTGTCTAAGCAGCGCTAAGGGTCGTCTTGCAGTGGATACCCTCTCACTGTGGAATACCAGGAAATGAAACAGCAGACCGATTGGCAAAGGAAGGTGCTGCAGAAGAGCAGCCGGATGTGCCAGTTAAAAGAAAAGGATGATTAAATCAATGAAAAAGCCACAAATACCAACACAAGACGATTACTATAATATGAGCAGATTGGAACAAGTTGTCATTCTGCGCCTTAGAACAGGACACAATCGACTCCGCAGCCACATGTATACAAAATTCAAGATTGGCAATTCAGCCATGTGGTCAGGCACACCAGACTGCAGAGCACATACTTGAAGACTGCCCCGAATATGATATATTGAGACAAACTCACTGGCCTAACGAAACAACTCGACAGAAAATTACACGGACCTCTGTGGGAGCTACAAAAGACAGTGAAGTTCATACAAGAGACAACATTGAATATATAGACAAATTTCAAGCGAACGAAAGGAAGGAAGGAAGGAAGATGTTGACGCTCTACCGTGCCATGAAGTTAGGCTATCCAAAATTTTCTCTCTTTGTCTTCCTCTGTCTCGTCTACCCTTGATTTTACCGGTTGTCACAATGTGTTCTATACCTCCCCTCCTCATCTTCTTCTTCTTCTTTTGTCGTCACACTGCTACCGGGTTGTTGCCCAGTGTCGTGGTTTTCTGTTTTTGTCTTGCGCTGTTCTGGTGGCTTGTGTGATTGTTATCTTTTCTCTTTCACATGATTCTACTACGCCATCTAACCATCTTTTCGTGGTCTTCCTCTTGCCTTCTTTCCCGATGTTCTGTTGTAGAAGACTCTGTATACTGTGGAGTTTGGATGCATTCTTATTAAGTGGCCAAACCACTTCATTCTTTGTTTATCTATGTAATTCAAGCACGGTTTTGTGCCAACTTTCTTTCTTATGCTGATGTTGGTGATTCTGTCTTTTCTTGCCCTCCTCATCACATGCCCGAAAAATGATGACTGTTTCTTTCTTATATGTTTAAGAAATACGTACCGGATTCTAAGGAGTAAAAAAAAGTAAAGGAACCCTTTTTCATACCTCGAGGTAAATTGGGTAATACGGTGCACCCATAATATATATGAGGGATCAATTCAAGGTTTCATGATTCTTGGATTCATTGATCTCCCTGTCACGAATACGAGGATATACTTCGGTCACATTTCTCAAACCTGACAACCCCTTTCCACCATCAGTTATAAATATAGACCCTGGTTCAAGATGAATGGGCTATCTGTAACGTTAATAATAGCAGACATGTATATATATATATATATAGATCGTAGTAACGTGAAGCAGACGACTTTGTAACATGTGGCTTGCCCAAGAAATATTTACTTAAGTTGTGGCGGTAAATATATTTCTTTAAACGTAAGCAGAAATTGCACAATTTAGCACCTTCATTAAACAGATATATATCAATCAAAATGTTGTATTTCTATAAATAGATGTCTGTTGTGCTACTATATATAGATGTCTATGGTGCATCTAGCTATATATAAATGTCTGTGTGTACCTTATAATCTGCAACTACTAACGGCACCAGAAGGTTTCATGTTTACAGATAAAAAGACTTGGCTTCCATTTATTATACGTTAAAATTCTTTGTGGACAGAGAGGGAGAGAGCTTGCTGCTGCCTGTGCAGAGTGAGGGACATTCATTTCTAAACTTATCTCAAGGTCAAACTAGACATCGTTGAAGGTAAGTTTAATAAAATGTATTATCATAATTTAATCTTTATTTTCTTTTGTCCTTCTCTGTTTTTTTGCCGTTAGGCGTAGCAAGTTTAACTGATGATCGGTTTCCGAGATAGTGCACGCTCGGTCGCTTGATATGCTGTGGTATTGTGGAGTTTTAAGATATCTGCAATTCCATAAATCCTTCTTTTTCTTGGTCTGCCCCTTTCTATTAATGATTCAATTTTCAGGTTGTACTCTCTTGCAACTGGTGTATTCGGGTTCATTCTCACCAACTGGTTAAACCATTTGAGTCTTCTGTTTTTCAATTAATCTAATAGCAGGTGTTGTTCCGACTGTTCTTCTAATTTCTTTATTTCGAAGTAAGATAATATTCCAAACGTAGATTTTAAGTGCTTGTATTTGTCTCATACTTAACTAAGCTTTTAAACTCGCACATGTCACGAAGATGAGTGTGCAAAGGAGTAGATATGACAGATAGTGTCTACCAAATCTGGAAGAAGCTTCAGACGAGGAAGCAGATTCTGGAGCATGAAGAACTAGTCACGACAGAGATGAAGTGTCTACGCAGAATTCTGGGAGTATGAAGAAGACTAGTCACGACAGAGATGAAGTGTCTCTAGATCGGGGCAGAAGTGCCTGCGGAGAGCATGGAAGAAAAAAGAGACTAGAGATCACGCGACAGAGATGAAGTGTCTACGCAGAATGCTGTGAGTATCAAGGAGTCTAGTCACGACAGAGATGAAGTGTTTACGCAGAATGCTGTGAGTATCAAGGAGTCTAGTCACGACAGAGATGAAGTGACTACGCAGAATGCTGAAGTTGGAAGCTATAGAAGAAGACTCTAGTCCAGTCGACAGAGATGAAGTGTTTACGCAGAATGCTGTGAGTATCAAGGAGTCTAGTCACGACATAGATGAAGTACCTACGCAGAATGCTGGGAGTATCAAGAGTATCATACCGGTTTAGAAATGAGGATATCAGGAAAAAAGTGGGTACAACGGCAGTAATGAACTTCATCAAGAAACAACAAACTAAATGGTTCAGTTGTACAATCAGATTACCAACAGACAGTGCGCATCAAATAGCAATGCTGATCAGATACAATGGATACAGAACAAAAGGCTGTCCACGCAAAACGTAGACCTCAGAGATAACAGAGGCGACGAAAACACTGTTTATGAAGCACACACAAAAGCCCGTTCTATACATCTCTTCTAAATGTGTACCTTTAATACGTCTATCAAGAACTTTTATCCACGAGATTTTTACTCTACCTCTATTTCTCTTTCCCTGTGGTTTCCATAAAAAAGACCCGTCTTGCTATATGTATTCTTCATGTATGTCTTATCCAACGTAATTCATATGAACTATATATTAACAGATGCCTGTGGAGCAGGTGGTCGACGACAGCGGAGATACAATGACGTTAATGAGATACAACCTTGATCGATTCGGAGCTTCAGACTTTGTGGAAGACTCTCTTCTAGGGATGAAGAACGTCAAGCTGAGAGAGAGTGACGTTGTGTTGTGCTCCTATTCAAAGTCAGGTTGGTTTCACTTGTTCTACATATTTTCATAAGATATAAAACACACAATAACATATTAGTGAGAGAAAGTGAAAAGAAAGGATTAAGCATAATATAAAGAAAACAGAGGTTATGGTTGTCTCCAAGAAACATCACAATGTAATATCAAAATAAATAACACAACACTGAAACTAGTCCATCAATTCAAATATCTGGGAAAATTTCTAACATCAGATGGAAGATGTACAACAGATATTAAGAGTAGAATAGCTGAAGCGAAAGAGGCTTTTGTGAAAATGAAGAACACTATGCGTGAACTCACTACCAATGATATTGCGAAAACGAGTACTCCAGTGCTATATTGAACCAATACTTATGTATGGCAGCGAATCATGGGC
Source organism: Arion vulgaris (assembly GCA_020796225.1). Classification (NCBI taxonomy): domain Eukaryota; kingdom Metazoa; phylum Mollusca; class Gastropoda; order Stylommatophora; family Arionidae; genus Arion; species Arion vulgaris. The sequence goes on from CM036754.1 coordinate 56,026,690, forward strand.
AATCAATAAACCATTAATAAGATCATTAAAAGCCACAGAGATGTGATTTTACAGAAGAATGCTGAAAATTCCATAGACAGTGAAGAAAACAAATGAGGAGGTTTTAAATCAGGCTGCACACAAAGAAACCTTATCAAAAGAATAAGAATCAGACAATCAAGGTTTTTCGGGCATATAATGCGAAGAGAAGGTTTAGAAAATTTAGTGACAACAGGTTAAATTCAGGGAAGGAGAGGTCATGGAAGACAGAGGGAGAAGATGTTGGATGGCCTGACATCATGGTTCGACAAAAGATCGAATTCAGAATACATGCTCCAAGCAAAGAGAGTTGTGGAGAGACATGATCGCCTATGCCGACAGGCATGATACTTGATTGATTGATAAAACACACGCACTCAAGAACACACACACACACATTTTATTTGAAAAGCGTATTCAAAGTATAGTTTCCTTGTGATTTAGCTCGTTTAAAGAATAGCAGATGGTGTTAATAAATAAATGTTGCACACCTTTCTTAGTATGTACAGATTAATTTTCATTTTAGCGCCGTTAGGGACTTATTGTCAGACTGTATATGTTATGTCTGTCTTATATAATAAGTCTTTAATTTCTTCGCTCTTATAATCGTTCTTATGTTTACTTTAGTTTTTAGCGGTACCTCTTGATGTGACAACAGTGGTGTTAACTGTCTCAGTACCTGGTTAGCTTTTGTGTATCGATTGCTGATTTCTCTATCGATACATCCGTCTGCAGTGAACAATGCTCCTAAGTATTTGACCTTATTGATTTGTTTTATATCGAATAAGAGATAATGAAGACAACTAACTGGCCTAGTGAAACACTGGAAAGAAGACTACACAAATATATGTGTGAGCTACAAAAAGACAAATAATCTTTATAAGAGACAACATTGAATACATAGACAATATATCAAACGAACGAAAGGAATGAATGACATCTGCAGAAACATAGAAGAAGAAGCAGAAGATGTGTCAAATTTAAAAGAAGAACTATTTTTTCGTGTCTAATTTCCTCCATATAGTGTGACTAATCAAATGTTTAAGCGCCTGCGTTTTTGTCATTGACGACATATGGTTGTGAGACATGGAACATTGACAAAGCGGCAGAGAAGATCATTAATGCCTTTGAATGTAAATGCTACAGAAGAGTTCTTAGTATATCATTGACAGAGAAAAGAACAAACGCTTCTGTTCTGTAACAGCTTGATATTAAAGAGAGTGTGCTATTAAAGAGCATAAAAACAAGGAAAATTAAATATTTAGGACACATCAAACGAGGTGAGTGCATAGAGAAAATAATTTTGGAGGGAATGGTGCCTGGAAGAAGAATGGGAGGAAGACCTAGAAGACGATGGGTGCTAGATGTCATTGACGATCTGAGAATAACTGCTGCTGACGCCGGCCAACTTGCACAGAACAGAGAGTTTTCAGGACTGATGTCATGGGAGCCAAGTTCCGGAAGGGACAAGCTACTTGATGATGATGATGAGTTTGCCTAAAATGTGTCACGTGTTTTCTTCCCTAGGTTGCCATTGGATGTGGGAGATTCTACGAATTCTACAATCTGGTACAATTAACGTCGATCAAATAGAAAAGGAGAAATACATGATGGAATACAATACTATTGAAGACATTGATTCCCTTCCATCTCCGAGAGTTCTCAACAATCACATGCATTGGGATTCTCAACCTCGTGACCTCATCGATAAAAATGTCAAAGTCGTATTCTTTTACAGAAATCTGAAGGATGTTGCAGTGTCGTTCTTCTACCATCACAGCAAGTTCAAGGACTATGCGTACAGTGGAAAATTCCATAATTATTTAAAGAGACTTGTACAAGGAAAAGGTGAGCAATATTTGTTACTATTGCCGTCTAGCTTAGTAGGTTAAACCTGCTGTTTGCTGATGACTGCTCTCGCTACCAACTCTAAGGAAGATATGCATACCTACATGGGCACGTTTTCCATGGTCAGCGATATGTTTGGCGTTACAATTCTTCTTCTTCACCTTTCAGCTCCCAACGGAGCACAGGTCTTCAACAAACTTCTTCCATATCTTCCTCTCTGCTGCCATCCCTTCCAATTTTTTCCATGTTTTACCTATCCCTTTAATATCAGCCTCTAGCCCTCCTCTTATGTTATGTTTAGGTCTTCACCTACTCCTATTTGCAATACATCCTTTAGCTCTTATTCCACTGGTATCTGCTTAGTTCTTTCCCTGAGTTCCTCGTTCGTAATCTTATCATACCATCTCAGTAATTATATTCTACGTAAACAGGCTTTACCATTAACACCAAGAAAACTGATGTCATGTTTCACTCCGCCCATAGAGACCAGTACTATGATCCAGCTATTAATATTAAATATCAGCGTCTCCTGCCAGCGGACAACTTTGCCTATCTCTGCAGCATCCTATCCAGATCGGCAAACATAGACTCTGAGGTCAACAATAGGATAACCAAAGACAGTGCTGCATTCGGAAGGCTGCATGTTAGTGTGTGAAGCGGAAGGGGATAAGCGTGGCCACAACGCTGAAAGTTAACTTGACCTCTGGACATTGTCCTAACCACTCTGATGTACGCCAGAGAGACACGGACAGTAGCCACGCAAGAAAACTAAACCACTTCACACAAGCTGTATACGCAGACTACTAAAATAAACAGGCAAGACAAAATTCCAGATACCCAAGTCCTCACAAGAGCAAAGATCCCAAGCGTCAACACCCTGTTGCAAAAGGCCCAAGTGAGATGGGTCGGTCATGTTTCTTGGATGACTGATAAACGCATCCCAAACATTTGATGTATGGGAACTTGAAGAGGGCAGCGATAGTGTATGTTGTGTGTGTGTGTTGTGTGTAGAGAGAGCTCACATTTGAAGAAAGAGACAGATGGAGACACGGAGTAATAGCATTATATTTATGTCTGTGTGGGTCTCTGTGTAGGGTCTTGTGGGAGGGTCAACTGTGTCGGAAGGGTCAACTTGTTTGTCTTGCTTTCTGAATGTCGTGGTGGATTCGAATCGCTTTCTGTTTCGGAGTGCATCATTTTTTTCTGGAGTTTCATAGGTTCGGTAGAACTACGGAGTTTGTGCTTTGACAGGTGGCGTGTCATTTACACAGAGTGAGATGATCCAGCGATTTGGTGTAACGAGGGGCAAAGAAGTTAATCTTTTTTTTTTTCGATCCAGAAGCACTTGAGCTTTTCAGCTCTTCGGCTCGGTGCCATGGACATCGTAACCCTTCGGTTCGGTGCCACGAACACCGTAAATCTGGTGAATCTGTGGCTTTTCTGCCATCCCGCGGAATTGAACCCGCACACAGAGGGATAGTCACCCGTAGTCCAACGCGCTACGAACACGCTAGGCAGACGGGCAATCTTTGTTCTTTAAAAACTAGGGGTCTCCGTGGTGTAGAGGTTAGATGCTCGCCTCTCGTGCTACAGGTAACTGGTTCGCTCCCTCGTGGCGCCATCGGATATTTGTCCAGAGATTCCTGATCTCAGTGTAGTTGAGATCGAGTTCCTAGTCCTATCGGAGACGGACGATAAAACGTAGGTCCCGTGTTCAATTTGAGCACGTAAAAGAACCCTTAGTAGTTCAACATCGAAAATGGCAGGCTGGAAAACTGCTGCCCGGGTAAATATTCATTAGAAAAGATTTAAAAACAAAATTGCTACAAAGTGTCTTCACCATCATCAAAATTACATCGGGGAACCTCGCCAGTGCTACGGAGTTCGTGCACTGCGATCTTTCTGTGTAAGAAAGAGATCGGTGCACACATGGTTACTCACCAAAGTGCAATGCTGATGGTTCTATATAACAATCAATCAATACCAATCTGTAAAAACTTTTACAATTTAATGTTTGTGATTTTGGTAAGGAAAATATAATGTTTGATGTGTTTGTAGTAATATATTTTTGCTGTTTCATCCACAGTGGATAACGGTAGCCCTTTTCTTTATCTTTGAGAATAGGGTGTAGTACATTATGCTGTCATCCCAGAACTATAATGTAGTCTTTCTTTATCTTGAAGAGAATGGTGTTGTTATGAGTTATATTTTGTGTTCATCGCCAGTGATAACGTAGTCCCTTTTCTTTATCTTCGAGAATGTGTTGTTGTTTGTAGTACATATATTCTTGCTGTTTCATCCACAGTGGATAACGGTAGCCCTTTTCTTTATCTTTGAGAATATTTTGTTGTTTGTTGTACATATATTCTTGCTGTTTCATTTTCATCCACAGTGGATAACGGTAGTCCCTTTTCTTTATCTTCGAGAATGTGATGTGTTGTTGTTTGTAGTACATATATTTTTGCTGTTTCATCCACAGTGGATAACGGTAGCCCCTTTCTTTATCTTCGAGAATGGGAGGAAGCCATTAACAGTCACCCAGAACTATCAATATTTATCGGATGTTACGAAGATATGAAAGACGTGAGTGTTGTTATGAGTTTATATGTTTGTGATACTCGCCCGCGTGTTGCCGAGGCTCGCAAGGGAGCAAAGAATAGTAACACTGTGACCTACAAGGCATGTCGTCAGATGCGACTAATGTAAGCACCTATGGAAGCTAGCCTAGTAAATAAAAAGGGTCGCAGAAATCGGATGTGCGGGCCTACTTGTAGGCTTCTTCTTCTTGCGTTCGTTCTTTACGACCAATTTTAATCACTCTTTGTGATATGTTTGATCTTTGCCAAGAACTGTATACGTTGGAGGACATTGGGAGGGAATAAACGCTGTGACCTACAACATGACCGCATCGATTCGCAATCTCCTTAGTGCTACTCATAGAAAATGCGTGCAGTAACGAGTGGTTCTTTGTTATAACTGCACAATGGTCCGTACCCCTCGCTCTACGGCCAGATCACCTACAGATCCATAAATAAAAAGTGGTTAAACAAGTGGTCGATACGGAGCGTTCGAAAACAAAGAAGAAGATATGTTTGGTTTGTAATAATTAAAATCTTATTGTAAACTGATGTTGGATTTATTGATTTTATTGTAAACTGATGTTGGATTTATTGTATTTAATGATGTTGATTATCGATTGTTGGATTTATTGATTTATTGTAAACTGATGTTGGATTTATTGATTTTATTTATCGTCATTGTAAACTGATGTTGCATTTGATTATTAAAGTTTGATTTATTGTAAACGATGTTTTGTTCATTGTGATTTATTTGATTCATTGTAAACTGATGTTGGATTTATCGATTCGTTTCAGAAGTTTAGAATTACATGTATTACAATTAGAAGTGGATGATTTAGGGTAGAGAGAGAGAGAGAGAGAGAGAGAGAGAGAGAGAGAGAGAGAGAGAGAGAAGAGAAGGTGTTTAAAACGAATTTCGATACAAATTTCCACTATTATCAACATTACAGGACCCTTATCCGGCAGTGGCGGCTCGGCATTAAGGACCAGTGGAGCCGGGCCCCACCAAAAATAAGGTGTAACGTGTATTTTTATTTTATACATTAAAATATATCCTAACCGAAACCATGATTTTCCGAAAATTTCTGTCTGGACGATCAACAAAAATGATCACGAGCCGCCACTGTTCGCCGGTGTTCCGGATTCGTGCACTGTTGCCGAGATCTTCTTGTGTAAGAAATAGATGGGAGCACACATGGTTATTCACCGAGGTGTACTGATGAGGTTCCTATAAGTCAATCAATCAACTATTCAATCTTAGAGCGAGTAAAGAAGAAGAACAAGAAACTGAAAATCAAAAGCTTTGCCATTTTTCTTATGTTCTTTTTGAAGAAGGGCATGCCAGGTTACAAAATAACTTTGGATACCATACATTTTATTTAACTGATTGATTGGTTGATTAATAGGACCATCATCATTACACTGTGCTCCGTTCTCTTTCATATACAATAAGATCTCAACGGAATTTCACGAGCTCCGTACCACCGGCTAAGGTTCCCAATGCAGTTTACAAAATGGTGAAAATGCTTTGCTGGAATGTTTTAAAAAATATTTCTATTGAATTTCGTCTGGGCAGCGATTTTCCATCCTGCTCTTTTCGACCTTCTCAGTTCTTTGTGAACTACCAATTTTTCTTTTGCGTGCTCAGCTTGAACACGGAACCTATGTTTTATCATCCATCTCCGATAGGACTAGGACCTCGATCACACCTACACTGAGATCAAGGATCTCTGGAAAAATATCCCGATGGCTCTACGAAGGAGCGAACCGAATACATGTGGAACGAGAGTCGAGCAACTAACGTCTACGTCAAAGAGATCCCCAAATTTTACTAGATGTAGACAGGAAACATTTTTCGGACACGTTTTGTTTAAAAATAAAATAGAAAATTTTGTAACAACTGGCAAACTTAATGGGAAAAAGTGGAATTGAAATGGAAAAGAGATGACTAGATGACCTGGCCATATGTCCTGGTTGAAACAAGAACTCAGAACTGATCATGGTAATGGAGTGAGATGGCGAACAATGATCGTCTACGCTTATCGGCATGGCACACGATGATTAGTTTCTTGTCTGGCTAAGCTAGAAACAACATTCTTCTTCTTCTTCTTCTTCGAACGTTCCATAACGACCACTTGTTAATCACTCTTTGTGATCTGCATGTGATCTGAGCCTAAGAGCGATTGTAAGTTGGGCCTGTTATGCGCCTACAAGTAGGCGAGCACGTCCGATTTCTGCGACGCTTTTTATTTACTAGAGTAGCTTACCTAGACCCCTACCTCAGTCGACTCTTACGACATGCCTTGTAAGTCACATTGGTACTATTCTTTGCTCCACTTGTGGGCACCGGCAACACATTGGTGGAAACACCGTCCAGAATCAATGTTGGAGCAGCGTAGAACTTGTTTTGCTCCTAGACTTTAAACATCAAAATGTCGGAAGGAAATATACATCGTTAGGTTCATCCTTGCAAGACATCATGTTCTTTTTTATCATTCTTTAACATTTACGAAACCATTGCAACTTGCGATTGTGTCATTTTGGGCCAAAACAGCGACGACTTTCTGTACGATGTGATCAAGATGACGTCATTTGAGGCCTAAAGCAAAAGGGCCAATCTCTTCCCAGGACGATCAGGGACAACCAATCATGTCAGGAAGGGTGTATCGTTTTCCTCGAACGCTCCATATCGACCACTTGTTAAATCACCCTTTGTAATTTGTATGTGATCTGAGCCTAAGAGCGATTGTACGTTGTGCCAGTTATACGCCTACAAGTAGGACAGCCCATTCGATTTCTGCGACGATTTTTATTTACTAGAGTTTCTTCCCTATGACCCTACCTCAGCCGCCTCTTACGACATGCTTTGTAGGTAGCAGTGTTACTATTCTTTGCTCTCCTTGCGAGACCGCTCACATCATCCAACGTCCCCACATGTTCCTGCAAAAAATCATGACCAACTGAGTCACTCGGATTATGCATAATGGGGCAAGCCAACCGAGCCTTACATAACCAGTCCGAGCTCTCTTAATAAGCACAATCATAAGTCATCTAAGGTTATTCAATTTTTCATCCACACGTTATCTAATGTTGATTACTGTGTCGCCGCCTCTCAAAGTATCAGTCATCATAGAAGACAACATGGGGGTCTCTGTGGCTAAGTGGTTAAGCCCTTTGCCTTGTGAGTCGAAGATCGTGGGTTCGAATCCGGACCGCGCTGTTCTGTTCGCGAGTGCAATTTTTCCAGAAACCCCTAGGATTGTTGCTGGAGCTACGGAGATCGTGCCTTGTGAAATTCTCTCGGCAGGTGGCGTCCATTTCTGCGGAGAGGGACCGAGCCATATGGGGTCAAAACCTGGTGCAATGAAGCCAATCCTTCGGTTTTAAAACCCTTTTTTAGAAGACAACATGATACTTAGCAGAGATGGTGAAATACATACTTTTGTTGAACTTCAGTATCATTTGATTGATTTATTGATTGATATGACCATCATCATTGCACTGATTTATTGACTGATACCAGCATCATTGCACTGATTGCATTGACTGATACCAGCATCAATGACTATCATCATTGCACTTCGGTGAGTAACCATGTTACTCCGATCTCTTTTTTACACATGAAGATCTAAACGGCAGTGCACGGACTCCGTAACACCGGCGACGATCCCCGATGTAATTTTAAAGATGGTAAAAATATTTTGCAGAAATTCATTTTTTCAATATTTTAAAGAAATTTTGCCTAGGTAACGACTTTCCAACCCGCTCTTATCGATTTCGAACTGTCAAGGGTTCTTTTCCTTTCTTAACTTGAACACGGGACCTAGGTTTTATCGTACGTACGGAGATCGTGCTTTGTGCAACACTTTCTGCATTTCTGCAGACAGGGACGAGTCGTATGGGAAACCCGGTCAATAAAGTCAATTCTACGCCTTTATATTCTTTATACTGTACTTCAGAGCTATATCATTGACCTCTTTGTCTCAGGAGACAATAGGTGTTGCGACACGTAGTATGTTCTGTGCTGAATCACAACGTTTCATGTGGCTGTAATGGCCTATTCTGGAGTGGCAATCCTTGCCACAGTTGCTGCTGGTAAAGCTGGAGACTAGAGGCGATGCATGGGATGTTCTCTCTGCTCTCTGTGCTCTCTTTTGCCTCCACATGTGTTGTTGTTTTTCTTCTTTTCTTTTTGAGCCGCCCCTCACTGCGCTCGCCATGCTTGCCTGTCTTTGGCCAGCCGCTCCCAGTTTTTTTGTCTATGCCGCGTGAAGTTAGATCACGCTTGCAGGTGTCAATGAAGCGTAATAATGGACGTCCATGCTGTCTAGCACCAGATGCGAGTTCAGAGCTATAGAAAATGAATAACTGTTCAAAACAAATTAATTCTTTCTGCTTCCCAGGTGAGGTTGGAGATTGGAAAAACCATTTTACAGAAGAACAGAATAAGTGGTTTGACGAGATAATTTCGCAACAGTTGGCAGGATCAAGGTTAAAGTTCAGATACTCGCTGGAGGAAAAGACTGATGCTTCTGTGGAAGATTCTCATTCAAGGAATACACATTTGCGATACAGTGGATAGTGTTGATTATGTTTATTTTGTGTTTAATTGTGTAAACAGCTTTCGGGAACGTGTGATAGATTTGTTTAGCTCAACTGTCAAGTGATGAACTGTGATAGAGGATTGTGTTCCAAGATTGGATTCTACAGTCACTTCCTTTCACACACACACACACACACCAGAGTGGGATAACACCCACGCCTGATGATGTTGTCATCATCGCTTGCAATTGACGGCTATTTCAAGTCATCTATGATGTCATAGATGAGTTTTATATGGAGAAGCGTCTAACCGAATGGATTAGAGCGTGGCTCCCATGCTGGAGACCCGTGTTCACGGAAAGGCTAAGGATTTTTTCTGTTGTGGGCATAAATGAAATGTGGGCTAACCTGAACAGCTTTGCACCGACTGCACTAGCCATTCGGCCATTAAATTCCACACGCTCACGTCCCACCTGTCCTATACCGCCCAAAAAAGCTGTACTGCAGGCAGTAACGAGTTGAACAATTTTTTAAAATGATGTCATCACACAAAACATCACTGATATTTGCTCACTACACTTCAGAACTAAGCATGCAATATTTTGACTCTAACACGAACAGTTTGGGAGTCTCTGTAACGTGGAGGTAAGGAGATCGACACTCGCTATAAAGGTACTTGGTTCGCTCCTTGTGTGAAGCGATCATGATATTTTTGCTAAGATTCCTGATTTCATTGTAGGTGATTCTTACAGACTCACTGTCAGCTTTGCAAGCCCTGGAGGCAAAATCCGCTGACAGCACAGTACAGAACCTAGAGACAGGAGAGCTTGCTCGGCGGTCGAAATAGGCGGAGGTTCACTTGTAGTTAATTCCATGTCACTGTGGCATGACAGGCAATGAGAGTGCCGATGATTTGATGTTGACGATCACTACAGCTGACAATCAATGTGAAGTTGACACTTCATCTGATTTCATCAAAACAACACACAAAGTGCACTAAGGATCTGTTACATGGAACAATTAATATATCGATCGCATTCATGGGCGTCCGTACGTTAAGGTGGGAGAGGGTGTCACGACTTTTGATAACAGTTTTATGCAAATCTGGTCGTCTCCATTTCTGCGTAGTTAACTATAAAGTGCCCCCCCAAAAAATTCATTTTACCCCCTTCTTGAAAAATGTATGTGGACGCCTATGATCGCACTTATTTTGATTTGAACGTTCATGAGCTCCACTGTTGTTGTTACATATCTATAGCGTATTACATTTTTTTGCAATTTTATGAACAAAAATATATTTAAAAAACCCTCAGACAAACAAGTTGAAATGTAATATATTCAACAACGTTCTGTCTGTTTCGTTATATAATTTATGCAAATATTATTTATTAAATTTGTTTTAAATATGAAAATCCAATCAATAAAATTTGTTGTTGCTTAACTTTTTGCGTACCGTGAATGTTGCGGAGTGTTGACCACACTTGTTTTGTTACACTAGAATTGTGATCCACACCAAGGATTTATGTTGTTGTGATAGCTAGGTAGTTCCCCTCTCTTCCACGATTTACTTCTTTATAGAAGTGGGGAAATGGGGGCGTAGTGATCTTGTGTGTGTTTGTTTTAAGGAACTTTGTAAGCTGATATTCATTTTCGTAAGGCTGTTCTTGATGCCGTCGCTCCATCTTTTGCGTGATCTTCCTTTTGCTTTGTACTCGTTATAACTTTTCTGTGTGTCTTTCTGTGGTAGGCAATACTAGGGTATTTTTGTCAGGTGTCCAAACCATTTAATCTGTTGTTCTTTTATGAATTGTATGACTGGTTTCACATCCAGTCTTCTTCTGATTTCTTCATTTCTAATTTTGCCTCTTATTGTCACACCTGCAGCTCTTCTAAGACACCTCATCTCTGCCGTTAAGATTTTCTGCTCATTAGCTGCTGTTATTAGCCATGTTTGACAGTGGTAACATAGCGTTGGCCAGAAAATTATTCTTAAGGGACTTATTATAGATAAAATATGCATTGACACATAACACAATAACTTAATGATAATATTTTATTCATTAAAAAATGGAACATAAACAAGAAAATGTGGCAGTGGATTGGTTATTGGTTACTAAACTGACATCATTGCACTCCGGCAGACCCATAGGTGCTCAGACTCCCCAACAGATATCGAAGAGTATGCATACTGATGGTTCCTGTGGCAGTGGATTTGTTATGCATTAAAAAAAAATCGTTTATGGCTGTAATACCGCTTTTTGGGCTGTGTAGGACAGAAAAAAACTCCTTGCACTCGACAGAAAAAAAAAACTTCATTGGCTTTACCATGGATTGAACCCGGGTCTCCTGCATGACAGCTGCGTTTTAATCCATTCGACCAGATGCTACACCTGTTATGTATCCAAGACAATATAATCACATGAACAGCGATTGAAGAAACTTTCTTCTTCTTCTTCTTTTTCTTCTTCGAACGCTCCATATCGGTCACATGTTAAACCACTCTTTGTGACCTGTATGTAATCTGAGCCTAAGAGCGATTGTACGTTGTGTCAATTATGCGTCTACAAGTAGGCCAGCACATCCGATTTCTGCGACGCTTTTTTATTTACTAGGTTAGCTTCCCTAGGCCCCTATCTTTGTCGCCTCTTACGACATGCTTTGTAGGTCACAGTGTTACTATTCTTTGCTCCCTTGCGAGACCCGGCAACACACGGGCGTTCTTCCCAGTAATGCTTGAGTTTATCGTCCATCCCCTAAGGACTAGACACTAGATAACCCTTACGGAAGGGGATACTATTAGATATAAGAAGATAGCAGTAAAACTTTGTACCAAGACGAAACACTTAATAATGAAGTAATGTGACACAATGTACAATCTACAATGTTCAGATCACATACAAATCACAAAGAGTGGTTAAGAAGTGGTCGATATAGAGCGTTTGAAGAAGAAGACTGGGAAGTAAAGGTGAACGGTGTGATGTTGATCACATCACCCATCGTGTGCCGACGGTCAATGAAAATACAGACCCAACACCGTATTACCCAATATACCTCAGTATGAAAATGGTTCCTTTATTTTCTTACAATAGTTACAGTCAGTGCATGTAAAATTTCATTCTAGTAATCTTATTTTTTTTTCCCCCGATCCAGAAGCACTTGAGCTGAAAGCTCTTCGGCTCGTGTCATGGACATCGTAACCCTTCGGTTCGATGCCACGAACACAGTAAATCTGGGGAACCTGTAGTTTTTCTGCTAGTCCGCGGAGTTGAACCCGCACTTACAGAGGACTTGTCTCCCGCAGTCCAACGCACTACGAACACGCTGGGCAGACGGGCAGCAATCTCATAAAAATGAGGAAATAACAAAAACAAGAATTCAAGCTATATAACCCAATAAAATGTGTAATAAATTATTTTACCGAACTATCTCCCTTCTATATGTTATCTCCCCTTGATTCATCACACCGGGTTTTATACAATATAGCTGCCCGCGTACCCAGCGTGTTCGTAGCGCGTTGGACTACGGTGACTAGTCCTCTGTAAGTGCGGGTTCAACTCCGCGGACTGGCAGAAAAGCTACAGGTTCCCCATATTTACGGTGTTCGTGGCACCGAGCCGAAGGGTTACGATATCCATGACATCGAGCCGAAGAGCTTTCAGCTCAAGTGCTTCTGGATCGGAAAAAAAAAAATACAATATAACTCGGCCACTCTCCACAGAAGTGAAACACTACCTGCCGTTAGTATTGCACCTAGCCTGAATCCGTAGCTCCGTCAAAAATCCTGGGTCTCTGGAAAAAAATACAATTGTAAACAGAACGGCACGGTTCGGATTCGACCCCACGACCTTCGAAACGCAAGACAAAAAGCCCACTTAGTCACATAGACTCACTCCTCCTCCTTCTCCACCAGAAGCTTGTTTACAGCACATCTGTCATCAGTTGCTGAAACAAATATCTTCTAGAACATTCTCAGTGAACTGGAAATGCCATGAACACAATTTGTTGTATCAAATATGAGGTTAACAATAAATGATACAGAAATCTCTGTGGAGGTGGTCTCTGTGGAGGTGGTCTCTGTGGAGGTGGTCTCTGTGGAGGTGGTCTCTGTGGAGGTGGTCTCTGTGGAGGTGGTCTCTGTGGAGGTGGTCTCTGTGGAGGTGGTCTCTGTGGAGGTGGTCTCTGTGGTGTAGAGGTTAGGTGATCGTCTCTCGTGCCAAAGGTACCAGGTTTGCTCCTCGTAGAGCCATCTGGATATTTTCCAGAGATCCCTGATCTCAGTGTAGATGAGATCGAGTTCCTAGTCCTATCGGAGATGGACGATAAAACGTAGGTCCAGTGTTCAATTTGAACACGTAAAAGAACCCTTGGCAGTTAAAATCGAGAAGAGCAGGCTGAAAAGCCGCTGCACGGGTAAAATTCATTAGAAAAGATTACAAATAATATCTACTGTATATATAAAAATGGATGTTTGTCTGTTTGTGTGTTACCTATAGACTCGGAAACTACTGAACAGATTTAGCTTAAATTTACAGGATATGTTTATTTTGATGTCGGGATGCTAAATGTCATAGTTTGAAATAGGTAGCACTGAAGCTTTTCGAAAAAATCTAAAAAATCGAATACACGCTAATTTCATCGAGAGTTTCTAAGTTTGTTTACAATTTGCTATGAACGTTTCCGGAAGTCTACGGTATACACATTCAAGATTCGATAACGTATGTTTTAAAACTATGGAAACATCGATCTCTTTCATAGCATAAAATAATCGTTTCAAGGCAACTTTACAAACAAGCTGAAGTTAAAATACGTAATCCAGGTTTGTTTCTTCATAGGATTTCTACTCATTTCGAATCATGATAAGAGAAATATCAACTGGGACGCTACATTAGTAGCAATGAAGCAGTATATCAACTGGGACGTGACATTAGTAGCAATGAAGCAGTATATACACTGGGACGCGACATTAGTAGCAATGAAGCGGTATGTCAACTGGGACGCTACATTAGTAGCAATGAAGCAGTATATCAACTGGGACGCGACATTAGTAGAAATGAAGCAGTATGTCAACTGGGACGCGACATTAGTAGCAATGAAGCAGTATGTCAACTGGGACGCGACATTAGTAGCAATGAAGCAGTATGTCAACTGGGACGCGACATTAGTAGCAATGAAGCAGTATATCAACTGGGACGCGACATTAGTAGCAATGAAGCAGTATATCAACTGGGACGTAATTCAATTTTTTGTTGGAAGCGTAGCAACGCGCGCAGGGTACAGCTAGTTCCTACATAAATATCTTTACCCTCTTTTAAAATTACATCGGGACACTGACCAGTGCTGCGGAGTTCGTGCACTACCGATGAGATCTTCATATGTAAGAAAGAGATCGGAGCACATATGATTACTCACTGAATGGCAATGATGACGGCCCAATCAATCAATCAATCAATCACTCAATCAATCACTCAATCACTCAATCACTCAATCAATCAACCAATCAATCAATCAATCAAATAGTCAATCAATCAATCCAATCAATCAATCAATCCAATCATTTAATCAATCAGTCAGTCAGTCAGTCAATCAATCAATCAATTCTACCAATCATTGAATCAATCAATCAATCAATCGATCCATCAATCAATTAATCAGTCAATATACATAAATGTAGAAATACAATCAGACAAAAATCAACAAAATTAATATACAAGTTTAGTCATCAAATAAGTAACACAAACATTAATAAATTAATATACTGTTTTGCATCAGTTTTATTATTTATTAAAAAAATATTTAAACAGAAACGAATAGATGAAATGGTATGAGAAGTTTACTAATGAAAGCATGATGGTAAGAAACAAGAAAACACCAGTCAAACAAGAATGATAATTAGTAAAACATACTTATGGTTTTGAAAAGTAAAGAAAAGCTCCACTCGGGACGTTGAGACAGCGTTAGTGGGTATTGGCGAAACACATGTTCGATAGAATCTGAATTGATCTTCCCGTGTTCTGTAGTCGATGCTGCTTTAAAAGACACTACTAAGTGAAGCTCTTTTTTAGATCTAGATGGTTGTACTCTGAAAAAGATCTTCTCCAGGGCTAGGGAATGGGTGCCGTAAGAAGTAATCTTCTCCAGGGCTAGGGAATGGGTGCCGTAAGAAGTAATCTTCTCCAGGGCTAGGCAATGGGTGCCGTAAGTAATCTTCTCAGGGCTAGCAATGGGTGCCGTAAGAAGTAATCTTCTCCAGGGCTAGGCAATGGGTGCCGTAAGAAGTAATCTTCTCCAGGGCTGGGCAATGGGTGCCGTAAGAAGTAATCTTCTCCAGGGTTAGACAATGGGCGCCGTAAGAAGTAAGGTACCTCTGAAGTCGGAGAAGGCCCGCCTGTATTGCGAGGAAACCATGAAAACGGTAAGCAAGCTTTCACGCAAAAGTCAGTCGAAAGCCCACGTCAGGCGACATGGCTACGCCTGAATTCAGAGCGGGCGAACGCAGAAGAAGTAATTGTTGTTTGAATCTTGTGTTCGTAAATTATTTTTTTCCGGAGACCCTTAATACTTGTTTTCTTTTTTTGTTACTATAAACTTTGTAACAAATTTCCCAATCTATCAACAATACCAAACATATTCTTTCTTGAACTTCTGTCTCCCACTTCGTGCATGATTTGTGATTATGTGATAATTTCTTCTCAGAGTATATCCAGCATGTCTCAATCTTCTCTTTCTTATAACAGTTATTACTAGTCTAGACATGCTCTGGGAAGTAAAGGCGGCCGACGTGATGCTGACCACATCACCCATCGTGTGCCGACGGTCAATGAAAAATACAGGCCTAAAACTGTATTGACCTACATACCACGAGGTATGAAAGGGTTCCTTTACATTTTTTTTTTTAATTGATAAGAGATTTTTCTGAATTCATCACTTCTTCTGAATTCGTCTCATTTATATTAATTATTTTTCGCGGACATCTATTTTCAAATGTGTTCAGCTTACTTGAAAACGTTTTGTTGAATTTCCAACTTCATATTTGGTGGAACGTGGCTTTAGTGTAGTTCTGAAACTGCTGTCGTCAAGGAATCGACTACAAATTATTGATCACTGTCATTTCTTCTTCTTCTTCAAACGCTCCATATCGACCACTTGTTAACCACTCTGTGTGATTTGCATGCGATCTGAGCCTAAGAGCGAAGAAAAGAACCCCTGGCAGTTAGGTGGAGGCCGGTTCGGTGCGCAGGCAATGGACTGAATCACTGCAGGCGTCATCAATTTGCAGAATTACACTTGTCTTTATTCCGGGGCACATGGGTGTCGTTGGCAATGAGAGAGCAGACAGGTTGGCTGGCTCTGCCGCTTATATCAAAGGCCAGCCAATGGACAGAGCTGACATCGTGAATGCCCTCATAGAACGTGGCCGCAAAGAAGACCTTCATCTAAACTAATCCACGTCAACTACTAGATTGCGAGAACTGGGTTTGAAGATTGGTGTGGCAAGAAAAGAACGGTACAACAGGTATACGAGTAGGCTCGTCAATCAAAATAGAACTGGTACGGTCAGTCGCTGGACTCTGTTGGAGATATTGCGAAGGAGATCGGAGCACCTATGAACATGTCCGGAGTGCAATGAAGATATTCCAAACTAAAACTGAAACTGAAACTGGCAGTTCAAAAATCGAGAAAAGTAGGCTGGAAAGCCGCTGCCCGGGCAAAATTCAATGGAAAAAGATTAATAATAAAATGTCTACAAAATATCTTCACCATCTTCAAAATTACATTGGGGACCTTCGCCGGTGCTACGAGTTAGTGTCTACAGCTGAAATCTTCATGTGTAAGAAAGAGATAGGAGCACACATGGCTGCTCATCGAAAGTGCAATGATGATGATTCTATCAATCAATCAATCAATCAATCAATCAATCGATCGATATCACATAAAGTCTTCCATAAAGAGCACTAGCAATGAAAATACAAAGGCAACAAACACATAAGACGACCACGTAAACGATGGATCGACGGAATATCCGAGGCACTAAATTCAACTTTGACCGGAAGCACTGCAAGACAGGCACTGTTTTGGAACCCGCTGGGAAAGTGATGTTGAGATATCCTAGACATACCTGGAGAAGAGAGCTGGAGGCTGATATTAAAGGATAGGTAAAACATGGAAAGAATTGGAAGGGATGGCAGGATGTCAGGTAATCATCCTTCTTACCATCCCTTCCAATTTCTGTCAACGTCTTGTCTATCTTTTAATCAGTCTCTGGCTCTCTTCTCCAGGTATTTCTAGACCATACTCTACATCTCTTTCCCAGCGGGTTCCAAAACAGTGCCTGTCTTGCAGTGCTTCCGGTCGGTCTTCTCAATGTTCTTCCTATTTGAGAATCACTGATTGACAGTATCCTTAGGTCTCTGTGGCTGAATGGTTAAGCCCTTTGCCTTGTGAATCGAAGGTCGTGGTTCGAATCCGGATCGCGCCGTTCTGTTCACGAGTGCAGTTTTTCCAGAGACCCCTAGGATTGTTGCTGGAGCTACTAAGTTCGTGCTTTATGCAATACTCTCGGCAGGTGGCTTGCCATTTCTGCGGAGATGGACCGAGCCATATAGGGTAAAACCCGGTGCAATGAAGTTAATCCTTCGGCTTTAAAACCCTTTTTTTAATCCTTATCATCAGGTGCCGTCCCGGCTGGCGTAGGTGATCATGGATCTAGAGAAATCTCTGTCGCTGGGCCATTAAACATTTTCTGTCTCTGTCTTCCCCTGTCTCGTCTCCCCCGATTTTAGCGGTTGTCACAATGTGTTCTAAGCATCCCTTTCTCATCACGTGCCTAAAATAAGGATTATTGCCTCTTTCTTATATTGATAAGCTTTCTCTATGTCTTGATCTCATTCAACACCCCCGCATAAATCATTTTAGCACTCCATGGGATTCTCATCATTCTTCTATAAAACCACATCTCTATGATTCTCAGATCGACAGTTATATGACAACGAGAAATACATGAAAAAAACGGAATACAAATCGACGTCTAACTCTAAAAATAGATACTCATTCAAGGAATGACATGAAAGATGTTGCCAATAGCATGCTCGCCTGTCGTAAACCTCCCGTCCTGGTCATTATTATATTTTAATCTATTTTCCCAAGCGACTTTCTACAGTTTAGTGACAAAATGCTATAATACACAGAATAAGAATCGATGAATCTACAATCTGCAATTCAGCTTTCAATATAAGAAGTTCCAGACATCTCCTGAGGATAATGATTCATGTAAAATGTCGAGCTTCTAAGAATCGTTCATTCTGCAGTGGTTACCAGATTGTTGTTTAAAAGGGGTACATTTGTTTATGTTTTGCGAAATTTATCTTTATATTTTGTTTATTTAATTTTTAGTTGCATACTTCTTCTTGTCCGAACGCTCCATAACGACCACCTGTTAACCCACTCTGCGTGATTTGCGTGTGATCTGAGCCTAAGAGCGAATGTATGTTGTGCCAGTATGTAGGCCAGCACATCCGATTTCTGCTATGACTTTTATTTACTTTGGTAGCTTTCCTAGGCCCTTCCTTAGTCGCCTCCTACGACATGACTTGTAGGTCACAGTGTTACTATTCTTTGCTCCATGAGCTCCCGGCAAAACACGGGCGTTAGTGGAATAAAACTGCTATTATTAAGGCATCAAAATATCTCACTGACAACAGATGAACTGACAACTAAACAACAGATGATCAACATTGTTTTCATGCTTACACTGTGTTACCAGAGCCAAACATGGACAATGAGCAAAGCACAGTTGCAAAGCATAACTACGTGTGAAATCCGATGTCTACGAAAAGTTACCAACAACACCAGAAAATACAGTCACCATCATCAGCATAAGAAAGAAAGTTAAGACTGACAAAAACCTTGCTTGAATTACATTGAAACAAAGAATGAAGTGGTTCGGCCACTTAATAAGAGTACATCCAAACTCTCCTATATTCTACAACGATTATGCTATTCAGATTGAGAGATTAAAGAAGGAGTGATAGATGAATGATAAATCGCAGAAACAACGTACAATCAACAATCAATAGATCGAAGGTTTGTTTTGCGTTCTGAAGGTCTAGTCTTGTAGTCTTACAAAATACAAAAACAATATACAACAAAGGTTTCGACAAAAAATCCTTTGTAAAGTCTTGATGAAGGCATTTTGGTAGAAACGTAGATGTATATTGTTTTTATACTTTGTAAAGAAACAGTCTTTCTTTTTCTTTTCTCAATTCTGTTTTGCCCCACAGCGTCAGGGCAAGAAGACATTTCTAAAACAGGTCTTTGTGTGCGTTCGTAGAGTGTCTTTCGTCGCCTGTGTTATCTCTGAGGTCCATCTTTTGCATGGCCTACCTTTTGTTTTGTACCCATTGTATCGGAGCAGCATTGCTCTTTGAGATGCAATGTCTGTTGGTAATCTGCTTATGTGGCCGAACCATTTAATTTGTTGTTTCTTGATGAGTTTAGTACTGATGTTGTATCCACTTTTTCCTGATGTCTTCATTTCTCAATTTGTAAAGCTACAGTACTTTGTTTTGACGTGTTTCGCCATTGCTACGTAGTTTTACTGCAGTCTATATATTGCCATTGCTATCAGTTTTATCTTCCTTAAATTTCCATTGCTAGTTTCTCAGTTTCTATATGCATTCTTAGTTTTACTAGTTTCTGTCATTGCTACGTAGTTTTACGCAGTCTTCCTTATATCGATAATTAGGTTTCGTCCGGAAAGCTACAATCGGTTCAGAAATGGATTTTTAAAATTGTTAAGGACTACGCAGCTTGCACATTATATCGTCATGTGGTGCCGGGCCCGCAAGGAAGCAAAGAATAGTACCACTGCGACTTCAAGGCATGTTGTAAAGGCGGCTGATGTATTACCTAGGAAGCTACCCTATTAAATTTAAAAACATCGCAGAAATCGGATGTGCTGCCTACTTGTATGTGCATAACTGGCACAACGTACAATCCTCTTAGGCTCAGATCACATACAAATCACACAGAGTGGTTAACAAGTGGACGATATTCGAATAAGAAGAAGAAGAGTGGATCTTTTTTTTTTCAATCCAGAAGCACTTAAGCTTTTAGCTCTTCGGCTCGTTGCCGTGGACATCGTTACCCTTCAGTTCGGTCACACGAACACCGTAAATCTGGAGAACCTGTGGCTTTTCTGCCAGCCCGCGGAATTTAACCGCACTCACATGGGGCTTGTCACCCGTCGTCCAAGTCAACGAACACGCCGGGCAGGCGGGCGAGTGGTTCATTAAATATACAGTGAACAAGTATTATGGGTTTCCGGAAAAAACAAATTAGCAAACCCTAGATTCGAACTACAAACCCTTATTTCTTACGTTCCTCCATTGCCTAGCACTACAGACAAGCGTTTTTAAGAACCCAACCAACTAGCTCTACTAGAAAAAAAGAGCTGTACTAAGGAGTGTCTTTTATAAACAGCGTTATCTGTTCAACCCAGAATGATCAGGTCACATTCAATCGATCAGTGTTTGTACAAAGACATGCGATAAGCTTTTTGTGCTTGTATATTTGAGACAAGACATCATACACACACAAGTATACACATATAACAATGTACACATCATTCATAGAAGCTTTTTTCTTCTTCTTCGAACGCTCCATATCGACCCCTTTTTAACCACTCTGTGTGATTTGTATGTGATATGAGCCTAAGAGCGATTGTACGTTGTTCCAGTTATGCGCCTACACGTAGGGAAAAATGATACTCAATTGAGGTTGAGTTTTCCTGAGAGCCGTAAAGTCGTCAAAATATTCCACGCCCACTGTGGAATTGAACCCGGACGATGCACCTATGAAGTGAATGCATTAGCCACTAAGCTTTGACGGCTCTCAGTTGGATTGCAGCACATGTATTTATAGAATTCCCTTTATTAATAACTGTCTTTTAAATTGTTGCTTTGGTGTACGTCTACTTGGAGGTCTGGTGTACGTCTACTTGGAGGTTTGGTGTACGTCTACTTGGAGGTTTGGTGTACGTCTACTTGGAGGTTTGGTGTAAGCCTACTTGGAGGTTTGGTGTACGTCTACTTGGAGGTTTGGTGTACGTCTACTTGGAGGTTTGGTGTACGTCTACTTGGAGGTTTGGTGTAAGCCTACTTGGAGGTTTGGTGTACGTCTACTTGGAGGTTTGGTGTACGTCTACTTGGAGGTTTGGTGTACGTCTACTTGGAGGTTTGGTGTACGTCTACTTGGAGGTTTGGTGTACGTCTACTTGGAGGTTTGGTGTACGTCTACTTGGAGGTTTGGTGTACGTCTACTTGGAGGTTTGGTGTACGTCTACTTGGAGGTTTGGTGTACGCCTACTTGGAGGTTTGGTGTACGTCTACTTGGAGGTTTGGTGTACACCTACTTGGAGGTTTGGTGTAAGCCTACTTGGAGGTTTGGTGTAAGCCTACTTGGAGGTTTGGTGTACGCCTACTTGGAGGTTTGGTGTACGCCTACTTGGAGATTTGGTGTACGTCTACTTGGAGGTTTGGTGTACGCCTACTTGGAGGTTTGGTGTACGTCTACTTGGAGGTTTGGTGTACGTCTACTTGGAGGTTTGGTGTACGTCTACTTGGAGGTTTGGTGTACGCCTACTTGGAGGTTTGGTGTACGTCTACTTGGAGGTTTGGTGTACGTCTACTTGAAGGTTTGGTGTACGTCTACTTGGAGTATGGCGAAGGTAAAGAAAAAGGAATCAGTATAAATATACGCCGAGTGGTTACCGGGGCCCAAATTTAGGGTGTAAAGAATAGAACCACTGTTACCTGCCACGCATGTCGTAAGAGGCGATAAGGAGGTTTGGCTGAAATCGGATGCATGTGTCCTAAACATGTAGAAGTCTATGCGTTTAGGGTCTACCAAACCAATGTGCAACGTATAACGTTCTTGGCAAAGATCAAACATATCCCAAAGAGTGATTAAAATTGGTCGTAAAGAACGAACGCAAAGAAGAAGGAGAAGAAGAAGTATAAATATAAAGAAAACTGAAGTGATGGTAATCTTTAAGAAACAAGAGACACTCCTTTGTATTATATAAATTAGAGAGGAAGGAATTAAACAAGTTCATCGATTTTTATATATATATATATATATATATATATATATATTTATATATGGGTGCCATTATCACATCAGATGGAAGATGCACTTCAGAAATAAAAAGCAGAATAGCTCATGCGAAATCAGCCTTTCAGAAGATGATACACATACTATACAATAAATCCTTGCCAGTGGCGTTGAGGTAACAAGTAATCCAATGCTGTATAGAGCCAATACTTTTATATAACAGTGAGATTGACAATGAACAGACAAATGGTCAGAACACTGGAAGCCACAGAAATATGGTTTCTCAGAAGAATGTTGAAAGTTCAGGACAGCTAAAAAGACCAATGAAGAGATCTTTCGGAAACAGATTCATATCGAAATCTAATCAATCGAGTAAGAAGCAGAGAATCAAGGTTTTTCGAACATATCATTAGAAGGGGCAGTTTAGAACATTTAGTTAAAACAGGCAAAATACAGGGAAAGAGAGATAGAGGGAGACAAAGGGACTAAAATTCCGGATGGCTTGAAATCGTGGTTTGGAAATGGTTCGGTGACAAGTTGATGGATTGTACTAGAGACAGACAGATGTGGAGAGATATGATCGCGTACGCCAACCGACATGTCACTTGATTGATTGATACTAAGAGTTAAGGAAACATTTAACACAACAATGGAGGAAGCAAGGGAATTGAACAGAGATGAGCAAAAGTAAATAATGGATGTTTGAAATCACGCGAACAAGCAATTATAATGGGAAACGAAAATATAATTTACCGATGGATACAATACATTGTTATGCTAAATACAGATGGCAGACTTGAAACGAATATTCGAGACAAGTGTAAAAAGCTATCAATAATTGTTAAGAAATTTGAGGACGCTGTAAAGAAAGATAAGAAACCTTTTCAAAAGAATAAGAATCAGACAATCAAGGTTCTTCGTTCATATAATGTGAAGAGGAGGATTCGAACATTTGGTCGCCCGAGTGGTTGCCGGGGCTCAAATTGGGGTGTAAAGAATAGAACCACTGTTACCTGCCACGCATGTCGTAAGAGGTGAGTAAGGAGGTTGGACGTGAGGCTAGCTACCCCACACCGTAAAAACAGTAGATGGCTACAGAACGGAGAGCGAACCGAGTAAACGCTGGCTGAAACGGGACACATGAAGGATAAGCACCAGAGCTCCAAATGGTGCTCAAGATGTGACGTAAAACACACCAATGCTAAGGCTGCATAAATCAGTTTTCCACATGAATAGAATTTATGAGGAGGCCTGGTACATTGGTCTGGACGGTGATCGAGAGAGAGAACATTTGGTGATAACGGGTAAAATTCATGGAAGAAGAGATTGTGAAAGACAGAGGGAGATGTTTAATGATTAGACATCGTGGTTCGACAATTGATCGGCGTCAGAGCTGATTAAAAGAGAGAGAGAGAGTTGTGTAGAGGCATGATCACCTACGCCGGCAGGAATGGCACTTGATTGATTTATAAATGAAGGTAAGTGACAAGTCATCAATATTTGTTGCGAAATTTGGAACTCTATAAAGAAATACTTCAGGAGAAAGTGATGAAATTTGAGGGAAAGCTATAAAGAAATACTTCAGGAGAAAGAGATGAAATTTGAGAACTCTATAAAGAAATACTTCAGGAGAAAGAGATGAAATTTGAGAACTCTATAAAGAAATACTTCAGGAAAAGTGATGAAATTTGAGAACGCTATAAAGAAATACTTCAGGAGAAAGTTATGAAATTTGAGAACTCTATAAAGAAATACTTCAGGAGAAAGTGATGAAATTTGAGAATGCTATAAAGAAATACTTCAGGAGAAAGTGATGAAATTTGATAACGCTATAAAGAAATACTTCAGGAGAAAGTGATGAAATTTGAGAACGCTATAAAGAAATACTTCAAGAGAAAGTGATAAAATTTGATAACGCTATAAAGAAATACTTCAGGAGAAAGTGATGAAATTTGAGAACTCTATAAAGAAATACTTCAAGAATGATGAAATTTGATAACGCTATAAAGAAATCAGGAGAAAGTGATGAAATTTGAGAATGCTATAAAGAAATACTTCAGGAGAAAGTGATGAAATTTGATAACTCTATAAAGAAATACTTCAGGAGAAAGTGATGAAATTTGAGAATGCTATAAAGAAATACTTCAGGAGAAAGTGATGAAATTTGAGAACGCTATAAAGAAATACTTCAAGAGAAAGTGATAAAATTTGATAACGCTATAAAGAAATACTTCAGGAGAAAGTGATGAAATTTGAGAACTCTATAAAGAAATACTTCAGGAGAAAGTGATGAAATTTGAGAACTCTATAAAGAAATACTTCAGGAGAAAGTGATGAAATTTGAGAACGCTATAAAGAAATACTTCAGGAGAAAGTGATGAAATTTGAGAACTCTATAAAAAAATACTTCAGGAGAAAGTGATGAAATTTGAGAACTCTATAAAGAAATACTTCAGGAGAAAGTGATGAAATTTGAGAACGCTATAAAGAAATACTTGAGGAGAAAGTGATGAAATTTGAGCTCTATAAAAAAATACTTCAGGAGAAAGTGATGAAATTTGAGAACTCTATAAAAAAATACTTCAGGAGAAAGTGATAAAATTTGAGAATGCTATAAAGAAATACTTCAGGAGAAAGTGATGAAATTTGAGAACGCTATAAAGAAATACTTCAGGAGAAAGTGATGAAATTTGAGAACTCTATAAAGAAATACTTCAGGAGAAAGTGATGAAATTTGAGAATGCTATAAAGAAATACTTCAGGAGAAAGTGATGAAATTTGAGAACTCTATAAAAAAATACTTCAGGAGAAAGTGATGAAATTTGAGAATGCTATAAAGAAATACTTCAGGAGAAAGTGATGAAATTTGAGAATGCTATAAAGAAATACTTCAGGAGAAAGTGATGAAATTTGAGAATGCTATAAAGAAATACTTCAGGAGAAAGTGATGAAATTTGAGAATGCTATAAAAAAATACTTCAGGAGAAAGTGATGAAATTTGAGAACGCTATAAAGAAATCAGGAGAAAGTGATGAAATTTGAGAATGCTATAAAGAAATACTTCAGGAGAAAGTGATGAAATTTGAGAATGCTATAAAGAAATACTTCAGGAGAAAGTGATGAAATTTGATAACGCTATAAAGAAATACTTCAGGAGAAAGTGATGAAATTTGAGAACGCTATAAAGAAATACTTCAGAGAAAGTGATAAATTTGATAACGCTATAAAGAAATACTTCAGGAGAAAGTGATGAAATTTGAGAACGTATAAAGAAATACTTCAGAGAAAGTGATAAAATTTGATAACTATAAAGAAATGCTTCAGGAGAAAGTGATGAATTTAGAACTCTATAAAAATACTTCAGGAAAAGTGATGAATTTAGGAACTCTATAAGAAATACTTCAGGAGAAAGTGATGAAATTTGAGAACGCTATAAAGAATACTTCAGGAAAGTGAGAAATTTGAGAACTCTATAAAAATCTTCAGGAGAAGTGATGGTAGAACTCTATAAAAATACTTTAGAGAAAGTGATAAATTTGAGAACGCTATAAAGAAATACTTGAGGAGAAAGTGATGAAATTTGAGCTCTATAAAAAAATACTTCAGGAGAAAGTGATGAAATTTGAGAACGCTATAAAGAAATCAGGAGAAAGGATGAATTGAATCTATAAAGAAATACTTCAGGAGAAAGTGATGAAATTTGAGAATGCTATAAAGAAATACTTCAGGAGAAAGTGATGAAATTTGATAACGCTATAAAAATCTTCAGAGAAGTGTGAAATTTGAGAACCTATAAAGTATACTTGAAGTAACATGAATTTAGAACTCTATAATTATACTTCGAGAAAGTGATGAATTTGAGAACTCTATAAAAAATACTTCAGGAGAAAGTGATGATTTGAGAACGCTATAAAAATACTTAGGAGAATGATGAAATTTGAGCTCTATAAAAAAATACTTCAGGAGAAAGTGATGAATTTGAGAAGCTATAAGAAATCAGAAAGTGATGAAATTTGAGAATGCTATAAAGAAATACTTCAGGAGAAAGTGATGAAATTTGAGAATGCTATAAAGAAATACTTCAGGAGAAAGTGATGAAATTTGATAACGCTATAAAGAAATACTTCAGGAGAAAGTGATGAAATTTGAGAACGCTATAAAAATACTTCAGAGAAAGTGATAAAATTTGATAACGCTATAAAGAAATACTTCAGGAGAAAGTGATGAAATTTGAGAACTCTATAAAGAAATACTTCAGGAGAAAGTGATGAAATTTGAGAACTCTATAAAGAAATACTTCAGGAGAAAGTGATGAAATTTGAGAACGCTATAAAGAAATACTTCAGGAGAAAGTGATGAAATTTGAGAACTCTATAAAAAAATACTTCAGGAGAAAGTGATGAAATTTGAGAACTCTATAAAGAAATACTTCAGGAGAAAGTGATGAAATTTGAGAACGCTATAAAGAAATACTTGAGGAGAAAGTGATGAAATTTGAGCTCTATAAAAAAATACTTCAGGAGAAAGTGATGAAATTTGAGAACTCTATAAAAAAATACTTCAGGAGAAAGTGATAAAATTTGAGAATGCTATAAAGAAATACTTCAGGAGAAAGTGATGAAATTTGAGAACGCTATAAAGAAATACTTCAGGAGAAAGTGATGAAATTTGAGAACTCTATAAAGAAATACTTCAGGAGAAAGTGATGAAATTTGAGAATGCTATAAAGAAATACTTCAGGAGAAAGTGATAAAATTTGAGAACTCTATAAAAAAATACTTCAGGAGAAAGTGATGAAATTTGAGAATGCTATAAAGAAATACTTCAGGAGAAAGTGATGAAATTTGAGAATGCTATAAAGAAATACTTCAGGAGAAAGTGATGAAATTTGAGAATGCTATAAAGAAATACTTCAGGAGAAAGTGATGAAATTTGAGAATGCTATAAAAAAATACTTCAGGAGAAAGTGATGAAATTTGAGAACGCTATAAAGAAATCAGGAGAAAGTGATGAAATTTGAGAATGCTATAAAGAAATACTTCAGGAGAAAGTGATGAAATTTGAGAACTCTATAAAGAAATACTTCAGGAGAAATGTGAAATTTGAGAATGCTATAAAGAAATACTTCAGGAGAAAGTGATGAAATTTGAGAACTCTATAAAGAAACACTTCAGGAGAAAGGGATGAAATCAAATAAATGTCTGGCAAGAACACTAGTAAGAACAGTTTTAACGTGATACTTGCTTACTTTATTCTCAGTGTCCACCGTCATACACTCGTACCTTCTCCAACTTGGGAGATAACTCGGGGATCTAAATTACAAGTACCTCGGAAGTCGGAGTAAGATTTGCCTGAATGGGCGAGGGACATCGGTGATAAGGAGAGTATAATAATAATAATAATTCCTCTCGTACCGTTATGCATTACATAGGGCTTTCAAGTAATTTCTCCATACCGCTCTTTCCTGGACAACTCGCTCAATCTCCTCATGGAACTGAGACCGATATTTCTTGCCTCTCTCAGCAAAGTTCTTTATGAAACCCTTTGCATCCCACTTCAATGCCTGCTTTGATATTTTTGATAATTTCTTCTCAAGGTGTGTCCAACATATCTCCATCTTCTCCTCCTTATAACAGTTATTACTAGTGGTTGACCAGACATTTCTCATATTTCATCACTTCCCCTGAATTCGATCCATTTTATGTTCATTATTTTTACAGACATCTTTTTCAAATGCATTCAACTTTCTATATCTCTATAAGAAAGCATGTCTTCACGTAAAAATCAACCAGAGGCGTCTTATTTAAAAAAAAATTGTTTCCGATCCAGAAGCACTTGAGCAGTCAGTTCTTCGGCTCGGTGCCATGGACATCGTAACCCTTCGGTTCGGTGACACGAACACCGTGAATCTGGGGAACCTGTGGCTTTTCTGTCAGCCCGTGGAATTGAACCCGCATACACAAAGAGCTAGTCACCCGCAGTCCAACGTGCTACGAACACGCTGGGCACGCGTCTAGGCGTCTTATTAGGTGCTATGACTACGTCTGAATTCATAGCGGCGAAAGAAAAAGAAAAATATTTGCGAACGTGGGTTCGTACCCAGTGAGGGATCTCTTTCTCTCGATCCCACCTAGACTGATAAACCAGATTTTATCATGAATGCTACCGTGGTTTCAAAGGACTCCGTTCCTCCGTACAGCTTTTCGCGAAGCTCTGTGTTTATGGGCCAGGTTTCTTTTCTTAGGCCTGCTATCAATTGGCAATCTTTCAGTACGTGCTCTGTCGTCATGTCCGCCTTTCCGCAGCGGCACAGGCTAGTTGAACCAATTTTAAATTTGTTAAACATGTGGGCGCGAAGCTTGTTGTGGCTGGTACGGAGGCGGAATATAGCAACTTGTTCACTACGAGATAGACCATGGTACCCGTCGCTGTTGTTGTACTGAAGATGGTCTTTCGACCATTTGTCTTTATAGTGCCAGCCGATGGTTGTTCTGGCTACCACATAACCGATCTCGAGATCAGTCTGCGGTAGTCGCCTGCCTTCTTTAGCTAGCTTGTCGGCTTGTTCATTTCCGCTTATGTTGCAGTGTGATGGTAACCACTGAATGACGGTGCGTTTAAGTGTGTACACTAGTGCATCGAGGCTCGCTTTCAGTTCATTGTGCTCTGTTTTGCCTACACTTTTGAGTGCCGCGATGACCGATGGAGCATCGCTGAATATCACGACTTTGTTGCTAGAGGTGCCTCTTCTCTCTAGGATCATTGTCTTCGACAGTGAGTGATCTACAATATTCCATATCTCAAAGGTTTATCATAGAAGTCAGAAGCCAGTTCTTGCTCTAGCTTTATTCTTTATATGACTTAAACTGTTACTATAAGATATGAGATTTGTATGAAGAAATCTTGGAACCGAAGTCAGCGATGTGCCACCCATGTATTGCTGGGGCTCACAAGGGGAGCAAAGAATAGTACCAATGCAACCTACAAAGCATGTCGTAAGAGGCGACCGGGGAACAAATTTGGGGTGTCAAGAATAGAACCACTGTTACCTGCCACGCATGTCGTAAGAGGCGAATAAGGAAGTTAGGCCGAAATCGGATTCATGTATCCTAAACGTGTAGAAATATATGCGTTTAGGGGCCTACCAAACCAATGTGCAACGTATACACGTTCTTGGCAAAGATCAAACATATCACAAAAAGTGATTAAAATTGGTCGTAAAGAACGAACGCGATGAAGAAGAAGAAGTAAGAGGCGACCGAGATAGGGTCTAGGGAAGCTACCCTAGTAAATAAAAAGCGTTGCAGAAATCGGATGTCTGGCCTACTTGTAGGCATATGACTGCACAACTACAATCGCTCGTAGGCTCAGATCAATGCAAGTCACCGAGTGGTTAACAAGCGGTTGATATGGAGCGTTCGAAGAAGAAGAAGAATCAGTGAATGAATTTGACCAGAGCAGGGGTTATTAACATCTCTAGTTGATTTGACCAGAGCAGGGTTATTTAACTCTCTAGTTGATTTGACCAGAGCAGGGGTTATTTAACCTACTCTAGTTGATTTGACCAGAGCAGGGGTTATTTAACCTACTCTAGTTGATTTGACCAGAGCAGGGGTTATTTAACCTACTCTAGTTGATTTGACCAGAGCAGGTTATTTAACCTACTCTAGTTGATTTGACCAGAGCAGGGGTTATTTAACCTACTCTAGTTGATTTGATCAGAGCAGGGGTTATTTAACATACTCTAGTTGATTTGACCAGAGCAGGTTATTTAACCTACTCTAGTTGATTTGACCAGGAGGTTATTTAACCTACTCTAGTTGATCTTTCAACTATTATATTTCAAGTAAACGGAAGAATAACTCATGAAATTCAACACAAGATGCAAGAAGCAAATCAAATGATAGGGCAAATGGCGCCAATTTTAAGATGCAAACACGTCACCATGAACACAAAAGAGCAATGTTCAACACAATCTTTCTCCCACATTATGTTACCAGTGCCAAACCTGGACGCTGACAACAAACGATAGAAGAAAGCTAGTCAGAACAGAGATGAAGTGTTTACGCAGAATGCTGGGTGTAACAAGAAGAGACCGGTTGAGAAATGAAGACATCAGGAAAAAAGTGGGTACAACATCAGTACTAGACTTCATCAAGAAACAACAAATTAAATGGTTAGGCCACGTAAGTAGATTACCATCAGACAGTGCACCTCAAAGAGCAATGCTGCTCCGATACAATGGGTACAAAGCAAAAGGCCGACCACGCCAAAGATGGACCTCAGAGATAACAGAGGCGACTAAAGAGACTATTTGCAAAGCGCATACTAGGGCCCGTTTTAGAAATCTCTTCCTGACCTGACGCTGTGAGGCAAACAGGATTCGAGAAAGAAGGAAAGATATTTTACTTGCTCAACTTGAACACGGTACCTACGTTTTATCGTCCATCTCCGATAGAACTAGATACTCGATTACATCTACATTGAGATCAGGATCTCTTGAAAATGTCCAGATAGCTTCACGTGGGAGTGAACAGAGTACATTTGAAACGAGAAGCGGTTACCTAACTATTACGCCACAGCGATCTTATGTCTGAATGGAGAAAATTTAATAACATCAATTATTAACAATACGTTTCAGAAATCCATGATCGCCTACTCCAGCCGGCATGGCACATACTAATGATGAAGTCTCACAAATCCATGACCAAGTTTCAACTTACAATCTGCATACCACATGAGAGAAATATAGCAGAAACAAAAACACTTTCCAATCCAATTAATAATCAAATCTGTTCCAATTTTGTGAGAATTGCTTACAGGCACAGTTTTAGAACGATTCAACTAACGATGGCGGTTCTTTTGTGGTTCTTAGTTACCTTAATTAGCAGCAACCAACATTTGCAATGAACAATTTTCATGGCAAGGGGCAACCGCCGTTTAAATTGGTCAATGTTCGATTCCAAATTGCGTCTTTAAAAAAAATTGTCTTCTCTGTTGTTTGATGTCTGTTTTTTCAGTTCTATATACCTGTCTATCAGATCTTCATGTGTCATGCAGCCTCACATAGCTGTCTAACAGTTTCACGCATTTGTCTAACAGCTTCACACATTTGTCTAACAGCTTCCCACATTTGTCTAACAGCTTCACATACATGTCTAACAGCTTCACACATGTCTAACAGCTTCACATACCATTGTCTAACAGCTTCACATACCTGTCTAACAGCTTCACCATTTTCTAACAGCTTCACACATTTGTCTAACAGCTTCACATACATGTCTAACAGCTTCACCATTTGTCTAACAGCTTCACATTGTCTAACAGCTTCACCATTTGTCTAACAGCTCACAACTAACAGCTCAACAGTCTCCTCACATACCTGTCTAACAGCTTCACACATTTGTTTAACAGCTTCACACATTTGTCTAACAGCTTCACACATTTGTCTAACAGCTTCACACATTTGTCTAACAGCTTCACATATGTCAACAGTTTCAGCATTTGTCTAACAGCTTCACACATTTGTCTAACAGCTTCACACATTTGTCTAACAGCTTCACATACATGTCTAACAGCTTCACATACCTGTCTAACAGCTTCACACATTTGTTTAACAGCTTCACATATTGTCTAACAGCTTCACATATCAAAGTCTCAACATTTGTCTAACAGCTTACACATTTGTCTAATCAACATTTGTCTAACAGCTAACACTTTTGTCTAAGTTTCAACATGTGACAGCTTCTACTGTCTAACAGCTTCACACATCTGTCTAACAGCTTCACATACTGCAACACTTCACATACCTGTCTAACAGTTACAATGTTTAACAGCCACGTTAACAGCTATAATGTCTAACAGCTACATTTTGTTAACACTTCACATTTGTCTAACAGCTTCACACATTTGTCTAACAGCTTCATACATGTGTCTAACAGCTTCACATAACTGTCTAACAGCTTCACACATTTGTCTAACAGCTTCATACATGTGTCTAACAGCTTCACATAACTGTCTAACAGCTTCACACATTTGTCTAACAGCTTCACATATATGTCTAAGATTTGTTTCGTTATTATTAAATGAATTAATCAACATAATAGAAACACATCTAATGTTTCAATGTGACATTCTTACTGTTTATACGTATATATGAATAACATGAGCTCTGGGAACATATACAAACCAAGTGAACAATTATGACTAATAAAAAAAAACACAAATAAATTATGTACATTTTTGTTGAACTCTCGAGCAGCAAAAACAACACAAATTGTTCACCACACAAGCAATCCTTGATACGAGAACTAGTGTGTTAGTGATTACGAGCAGCTACGCTTCTTCAAAAGTAGCAGTTTTACAATCAGTTATAAGTTATCACAGGACTATCATCATATCACTCCGGACACGTCCATAGGTGCTCCGATCTCCACCTCAACAAATCCAGCAGCGGCCCAACACGCCAGTTCGATGTTGATTTATCAATCTCTTTGCATATTTGGTATGTTATTTTTTTCGGGCTGAACCAATATCGACACACATCTCCCTCAATCTTGTCAACGACTGAATTCCCAAACCTGAAACTCCTCCG
The DNA here is from genome assembly GCA_020796225.1 of Arion vulgaris. NCBI lineage: Eukaryota > Metazoa > Mollusca > Gastropoda > Stylommatophora > Arionidae > Arion > Arion vulgaris. The sequence continues at coordinate 56,059,381 of CM036754.1, forward strand.
TTCGGAAAGACTCTCGAAATGCGTTTAAGAATGTCACTTCGGTCCATGGCAGCTCCTTCTGATATTTGTGGAATGTTATTTCTGTCCAAGAGTTTTACAAGCCGTGTCTTAGTGGCTGTGAGCATCTGCGCTCCGTAACCCATTTGTCCTTCTTAGCCGATAAATCGGCTCGTAGTATTGTTTAAGATGTAACAGAGCCAGCATAATTCAGTCATCATCATCATCAAGTAGCTTATCCCTTCCGGAACTTGGCTCTCATGACAGGAATTCTGAAAAACACTGTTCTGCGCAAGTTAACCGGCGCCAGCAGCAGCCATTCTCAGATTGGAAATGACATCTTGCACCCATCGTCTTCTATGTCTTCCTCTCATTCATTCTTCTTCCAGGCATCATTCCCTCCAACATTATTTTATCTAGGCACTCATGTCGTTTGATGTGTCCGAAATATTTAATTTTTCTTGATGTTATGCTCTTTAATAGTCAAACTCTCCTAAAATAGCTAATTCAGTAGGAATACAAAAAATGCGACCTAAATAAATACCTAAACACAAAATAAATACATCATGATGACTAGTCGGGAAGATGAAAACTGCAATTCCACAAGATAGGAGTTTTGGGGCCAGTAAACCTCTGTCATTGTTTTTTTCCCCTCTCATCCTTTATTCTGTCTCACTACATAGAAACCAGTATGTGAGACAGTACAACTGACTATTTAGCATTTTTGATATAAGCAATCGTTTATTGTATTTATAAATATTTATAGTTTAGCTACTGCTTGGTTCTGGCCGAATGGATTAGAGCGCAGCCCCATTAGGGAAGCCCGGGTTCAATCCACGGTAAGGTCAAGGAGTTTTTTTTCTGTCGAGTCAATAAAGAAAACATCATAACCTGAGCAGTTTTGCGGCGACTGTACTAGCCATGCGGTCATTAAATTCCACAAGCTGATGTCCCTCCTGTCCTACACCGCCCAGAGAGCGGTATTACAAGCAGTAACGACAGGGTTAAACAAAACAGTTTAGGATACAAAAGTCAATTTTAGTAGCAATTTATAATCCCTATGCTTGGTATGGAGCTCTGACATGTCTCGTTACATGGTATCAGGATTGAGAAATATGTAAAAATCACAGAAGAATAATTTGATGCATTTGCAATGTAAAAGTAAGGAACCCTTTCATACCTCGTGGTATATAGGTCAATACAGTGTTAGGCCTGTATTTTTCATTGTCCGTCGGCACACGATGGGTGATGTGGTCAGCATCACGCCGGCCGCCTTTACTTTCCCAGAGCATGTCTGGTACCCAGTTGAGGCTGGGTCGACCTGAGAGCCGTCGCGATCGGGAAAAATTCCACATGCATTGCAGCAACTGAACCCAGACCACCAGCCTTGCGAAGCGAGTTCACTAACAACTACGCTACAGCGGCTCTCTATTTGCAATGTACTGTTCTATAATTTAAAACAATTCATGTCAACAACTAGATTGCAAGAGCTTGGATCGAAGATTGGAGTGACCAGAAAAGAGTAGCACAACAGGCGTATAAGTAGGACCATCAATCAATATTGAATAGTGCGGTTAGTGTCACTGGACGCTGTTGGAGATATTGGGAAGATCAGATCACCAATGGACATGTTTATAGAGTCATCATCAGCAGGTGCCGTGCCTGGCTGACGTAGGCGATCATAGATCTCCAAAATTTGGTGTTTGCTATCAACTCAATGTTGATGCTCTACCGTGCCATGAAGTCAGGCTATCCACAATTTTTTCTCTCTTGTCTTCCTCTGTCTCGTCTACCCTCGATTTTACCGGTTGTCACAATGTGTTCTAAACCTCTCCATCTCATCACAGAGTGCAATGAAGATATTCCATACTAAAACTTTTCAAGGAGTATATATTGGTTCTCCCAGAGACAGTCAATGAGATGATGAAATATCCTGAGATTTTCAGAGAGGCTAATATTCTCAACAAAGCAGTCAAAGTGTCTGGGCCACTTGTGTTGAATGGAGGATGACCAGGTCTCGGGGAATATCATGTATAATGAAGCTGAGTCTGGCCGAATGGATTAGAGCGTGGTTCCCTAGCGGGAGATCCGTGTTCACTTCATGGTAAAGCCAAGTCTTTCTTTCTGTTGTGGGCATAAATGAAAAAAAAGCCTAACTTAAACAGCTACACGGCGACTGCACCAGCCATGCGGTCATTACATTCCTCAGGTTCTCGTTCCACCTGTCCTACACCGCCCTAAAAAGGACGTATCCACAGCGTTTATGGAGCTGGATTTTGGTAGGAAAATAGCTGGACATCCCTCTTTGACTACAAGAACATCTACTCTAAATTGTAGGAGAACAGCTGGACATCCCTCTTTGACTACAAGAACATCTACCAATTGTTGGAGAATAGCTTTGGGCATCACTCTTTGACTACAAAACATCTACCAATTGTTGAGAATAGTTGACATCCCTCTTTGTCTACAAGAACATCTACCAATTGTTGGAGAATAGTTGGACATCACTCTTTGTCTACAAGAACATCTACCAATTGTTGAGAATAGCTGACATCCCTCCTTTTGACTACCAAGAAACATTTCCCACCACCAATTGTTTTAAAGCTGAAATAAACTGATTAAACTGAGAACTGCTTGCATGCACAGTTTTCTATATACGAAGACTGAGCTTGGAGCTTACTTGTCGGAGAACTGTGCACTTGTCGGAGAGCTGGTGAAGAAAAAGTTCTGAATCTCGTTTGATAAAGCGGGACAATATGAGGTAGCAAATTTTACAAGAACCCTAACTGTTCTTATGTTTGTTGCTGTGTGTTAGCTGTTTGTTTGTTTGTTGTTTGTTTGTTTTTTGTTTGTTTCCGTTCACCCGCTGTTAATTCAGGCGGAAGTCATGATACCTGGTATTGCGTTTCTGACTGAGTTTTGCGTGAGGCCTGCTTACCATTTTACTGGTGTCCCTCGAAATGCGCTGAGTCTTCGCCGTCTTCAGATACGTTTCTTATGTCTCACCACTTCCTCACATGTGTGTCACCACTACATCTAATATCTGTCAATATCTTCATCAAGTGTGTCACCTATCATTTATCTTTGATGTGATTCACCCATATGTTCCGTATGTTCCGCTGATGATTCACCAGTATGTTCCCGATGATGTGATTCCCAGTCTATGTTCCGTTTACTTTGATGTGATTCACCACCGTATGTTCCACGTTTAATTTGATGTGATTCACCACCGTATGTTCCACGTTTACTTTGATGTGATTCACCACCGTATGTTCCACGTTTAATTTGATGTGATTCACCACCGTATGTTCCACGTTTACTTTGATGTGATTCACCACCGTATGTTCCCGTTTACTTTGATGTGATTCACCACCGTATGTTCCCGTTTCTTTTGATGTGATTCACCTATGTTCCGTATGTTCCTTCTGATGGATTCACCACCTATGTTCCCCGTATGTTCCGTTTACTTTGATGTATTCACCACCGTATGTTCCTGTATGTTCCCATCTTTACTTTGATGTGATTCACCACCTGTATGTTCCCGTATGTCACCTTTCTCTGTGATTCCACATATTTCTTTTTCTCTTGATGTATTCTACCTCTCATTGTTCCCTGCTTTACTTATGTGTTTCACAGATGTCTGCTGTATGTGTTCCAAGTTATTGAGTGATTCACACCTATGTTCATGTTGTTCCAAGCTGCTTTCATGTGTTTCACCACTGCTGTTATGTGTTTACAAATTGCTGTAGGTGTGTCACAAACTGCTTTCATGTGTTTCTGAGCTGCTTCATGTGTTCCAGCATGCTGTTATGTGTTTCACAATTGCTGTAGTGTTCACAAACTGCTTCATGTGTTCACAAGCTGCTTTCATTATTTGGTTCACAAGCTGCTGTTATGATGTTTCCAAATTGCTGTAGTGTGTCACAACTGTATCATGTGTTTCATACTGCTGTCATGTGTTTCACAACTGCTCCATGATGTTTCAATACTGACTATCATGTATTTCACAAACTGCTTTCATGTGTTTCACAAACTGCTGTCATGTGTTATCAACTACTTATGTGTTTCACCAACTGCTGTCATGTATTTACAAACTGCTGTCATGTGTTTCACAACTGCTTTCTGTGTTTCCAAGCTGCTGTTATGTGTTTCACAAGATTGCTGTAGGTTGATGGTTCACAACTGCTTTCATGTGTTTCATTGCTTTATGTGTTTCACAAGCTGCTGTTATGTTGTTCACGAATTGCTTGAGTGTGTCACCACCTGTCTTTCATGTGTTTCACATCGTGCTTTTACATGTGATTCACAAGCTGCTTTATGTGTTCACAATTGCTGTAGTGTGTCACAACTGCTATCATGTGTTCACAACTGCTATGTCATGTTTCATCAAACTGCTCTCATGTGTTTCACAAACTGCTATCATGTATTTCAAACTGCTTTCATGTGTTCACAACTGCTGTCATGTGTTTCCGATACTGCTGTCATGTGTTCACCACTGTTCATGTATTTCTAGCAAACTGCTGTCTATGTGTTTCACAACTGCTTTCATGTGTTTACAAGCTGCTGTTATGTGATTCCACATGTTCTGTATGTGTGTCACATACTGCTGTCATGTGTTCACACTGCTTTCATGTGTTTCACAGCTGCTGTTATGTTTTTCACAAATTGCTGTAGGATTTTGTCACCAACTCTATCATGTGTTTCCAAATGCTGTCATGTGTTTCACAAACTGCTCTCATGTGTTTCACAAACTGCTCTCATGTGTTTCACAAACTGCTATCATGTGTTTCACAAACTGCTATCATGTGTTTCACAAACTGCTATCATGTATTTCACAAACTGCTGTCATGTGTTTCACAAACTGCTGTCATGTGTTTCACAAATGGTTGTCCTATTTGTTTTAACTGCTCTGATATGTGTCACGGCAGTGTTACAATTAATTAACAAACAAAAAAAACCTATAAATGATATAATTATAATTATACCACAGAAGTGGGTTTCTGATATAAATAAACATTACCGACAATGTGTTCCTGTGTAAAATAACAAACAGATTACAACCTGCTGGTTAAAGCTGTGCTAACCAGGAGCCAACTATAAACTTATGGGCCGGCGGACTCCGGTAAAAATTCAAGAAATCAGACCACAACCGGTCACGTGACCTCACATTCCAGTATTGTTGTATATAGACGAATTCATTTTAAAATCAACACAAAATGCTAAATCAAAGTTATATTATGCAACAAGTTAAGTTCAACAATAAGGAATATCAATATTATGAATATTTGTCACCAATAAATAACCATAGACTAACAGATTTGAGTAAAATTGCAAAAAGCTTGCAGTGTTCTATCAAACATATATACATTCCAACACACAACTGAAACTAGGTCATAGGTTTCCACGTGAGTCCGCATGCCCATAAGTTTATAGTTGGCTGTGGCTAACCACAGCTAAATGGTTTCATTGTCAACGGATAACTGGTTAAAGCCAGCTAAATTATCCCATTGTCAACGAAAAGCTGGTTAAAGCCAGCTAAATGATTGCATTGTCAACGAAAAGCTGGTTAAAGCCAGCTAAATGATTGCATTGTCAACGAAAAGCTGATTAAAGCCAGCTAAATTATCCCATTGTCAACGGAAAGCTGGTTACAGTCAGCTAAATGATTCCATTGTCAACGGAAAGCTAGTTAAAGTCAGCTAAATGGTTCCATTATCAACGGATAGCTGGTTAAAGTCAGCTAAATGATCCCATTGTCAACGGAAAGGTTAAGTAAGGAATGAACGTGATTATATATTTCTTATGGAATGTCTGCTATTGTTGGCATGGAATGATAAGCAACTCTAGTTTTCCCTGTGGGGTAATGGAACGTTCTAGAATGTTCTAGTTGTGTATCATCTTTTCTCAGTGATGAAATATCCAGTGATGAAGTTGAAGATGAGGAACAGCCCAGTTTTATGGGGGAGAAATCGTCTTGAGCATTGATGTGTGAGTTTTCTGCGACTGATGAAGATGCTTCATTCATTGATGTTACTTCCACTGTAGCCGGTTCTGAGAGCAAAGAGCCGTCTGCGTAAGGTTTTGATGCATTGCTGGTAATGTTCATTGAATTCCAAGGAGATTCCAAGTCACGTGAGAGAATATAGTTTGCTTTCTTAAACAATTGAAATCCTTTCTTTGCTTGAATTCCTGAATGATGTACATCGTTGTTTTCTAAAACTAGAGGTGAACTTGATCGAGGTCGGAGGTCATCATCGTCTTCAATTGTAATTATTTCCGCTTCCGGGTCAAGATTTTTTGTGCGAGTTTCATTGTTTTCGTCTACAGAACAGAAATCAACCTCATCATTGCCACCAACACAAGATGGCGGAAGTTGGGGACTAAAGATATAAGACGAACTTGTAGCCCCGTCTGATTCAGGGGCGGCATCAGACACCGATGGCTGACCAGGACAAATTTCATATTCACCATTTTTATCGTCTGAACATATGGGACTTGTTGAGTCTGGTGGTCCTTGAGGTGATCTCATTTTCCCACCAACAAATCTGAAAACACTGAACAGAGATTTGAACCCGAACCGGCGCCCTTGTAGTTGACCCGCAGGGCTGGGCACTGCTGGAATAGTTTCTACGACTACCTTAGCATGACCAGGTGCAATTCTCGTAACCAGCGATAGACGTTCTTGATGATCCCTTACTTTTTTCTTCCGTTTTCTGAACCGGTAAAAGTCGTAGGGTATACAGGCCAAGAAGACAGCAATAGTTGCTCCAACGATGAGAATGACAAGGTATGCCTTGGGTAGTACGCCTGGAAAATAACAACAAAAACAAGTTGCTTGCAATTTTTAACACAAGTAATCAATAAGAGAAATAATGTTTATCCACATCCCTCTGTAATTAAAGGCCCTGTTCTGTTACATAGGAAATTCCCATAAATAAGACCAAACACATCACGTTAGATTTCATTCAAGTATTGTTAGAAAAAAACGAGGTCAAATTTACAAATGGTAAAACAACAAAATGAGCAAAAACAAGGTCAAATTATGTCAACATCATCATCAAATAGCTTGTCCTGGGCAGAACTTAGTCACCCTTCGGAACAGTCCTTCGTAGGGGCCTAGGAAAGCTACCCTTGTAAATAAAAAGCCTTGCAGAAATCGGATGATGTCTGCGCAAGCCCGCACTTGTCATCACATATCTCAAGTGTTTAGTCGATAGGGCGTTGAAAAGAAATGTATTTGAAATAGATGTTGAAAATGAACATAAAAGATGTTGAAAAAACAAATAATGTTTGAAAATGAATAAAATAGTGTTTAGAAATGAACATAAAATAGATGTTAGAAATAACATAAAATAGTGTTAGAAATGACATAAATAGTGTTGAAAAATGAACATAAATAATGTTAGAAATAACATAAAATAGATGTTGAAATGACATAAAATAGATGTTAAAATGAAATAAAATAGATGTTTAGAAATAAATAAATAAGTTTGGAAAGAATAAAATAGATGTTTGCGAAAATGACATAAATGATGTTAAATGAACATAAATAGATGTTTAGGGAAAAATGAACATAAAATAGATCTTAGGTTCAGATAAAATGATCTCAAATAGATGTTTGAGAAAATGATCATAAATAGATGTTTCGAAAAAGAACAAAAATGTGTTTGAAATAACATAAATAGATGTTTGCGAGAAAAATGAACATAAAATAGATGTTTGCGAGAAAATGAACATAAAATAGATGTTTGCAGAAAATGAACATAAAATGGGACGAATTCAGGAGAAGTGATGATTTTGTCTATTGTCTATTCCCAGGTGAAAGATGGAGTTGGCTGTCCACTCTTGCCGTTAAGCGTAGGGATGAGAGTTTTAATTTGAGTTCTAGAAGTGATGAAATCAGAGAAATGTCTGACCAACTACTAGTAACAATGTTATAAGAAGGAGAAGATGGAGATAAGTTGGGCATACTTTGAGAAGAAATGATTGAATAATACCAAAGCAGGCATTGAAGTGGGATGCAAAGGGTTCAAGAAAGAGAGGACGCACTAGGGAGACCCTGAAACGAACTTTGCTGAAAGAGGCAAGAAATATCGGCCTCAGTTCCAAGGAGGAGATTGTGAGAGTTGCACAGGATAGAGCGGTATGGATAAATTGCTTGTAGACCCTATATAACCTATAACGGTATGAGAATAATTATTATTTTATATGTGGAAAAGATATTGCTTATCGGTAAACACATTTTGTTACCTATCAGTTTGACCTTGTTCTGCTTTTCCCAGTGTTGCAACATGCTGCGAACCCAGAATTTCTCACGAAACTTAGAGCGACCGGGGGCGGGGAAGGGGAAAACTAAGCTAGTCTGAGCTTCGTTTATAATCCAGGATTTGGTCTTGCAGACTTTACACAGAAGACTTTACAAAAGGTGATGAAGATATTTTGTCTAAGATGCGATGAGGAAGCTGTATGCACGATATGATGGGGATGATGTGTGAAAGATGTGATGATGAAGTTCTGTGCAAGATATGATAAGGAAATATTAAGAGTTGATCTATTAAGAACAATACTAGACGTAATCTATTGAGAAAACTATTAGAATAAATCTATTGAGAAAACTATTAGAATAAATCTATTGAGAAAACTATTAGAATAAAGCTATTGAGAAAACTATTAGAATAAATCTATTGAGAGAGAATAATATTTGAATAAATCTATTGAGAATAATATTGGAATAAATCTATTGAGAATAATATTGGAATAAATCTATTGAGAATAATATTAGAATAAATCTATTGAGAATAATAATAGAATAAATCTATTGAGAATAATATTAGAATCAATCTATTGAGAATAATATTAGAATCAATCTATTGAGAATAATATTAGAATATATCATGTGAACAGATTATTAGAAAATATCTGAGAGTTATGTTATATCTCTCTTCTCCTTTGTTCTTTACCGGATTGGGGCATATACCTCAACCAACTCATGCCAAGTCTTCCTATCTCTAGCTATCTCCTGCAGCTCCTCCAGCTCTTCTTTATATTGTTGATCTCCGCCTTCAAATCTCGTCTCCATGTATTTCTCGGCCTCCCCTTCTTTCGCTGTCCCTGCGGGTTCCAGGCAAGGACCCTTCTTATTATATTCCCTTCGGTTTTCGCAAAGTGTGTCCTATCCAGCGCCAGCGTCTTTTTAACCTGTTCGTTAACTGGAATCTGTCTTGTTCTCTCCATAAGTTCCTCATTTGTGACCCTATCATACCATCTTATTCCCTCTATTCTGCGCAGACACCAGTTGATGAATGTTTGCAATTTATGCGCTATTGTTTTAGTAGTTATCCATATTTCTGACCCATACAGTAGAACTACTTTAACATTAGAGTTAAATATCCGAATTTTTATTCTAGAAGAGTTATGTTATAATATTGTAAATATAAAAAAAATAGAAAATTTGTGGTAAAATAGTGAGAGATAGGAGACCACGTTGGAACAAGTTAAAAGAAAGAAGCTGTGGAAATATCCTCCTTCCTTCCTATTGTTCTCTTGACATATTGTCTATATGTTCAATGTTGTCTTTTGTATAAACTTAAATGTGTTTTGTAGCTCGCTCACACAAATAAATGTCCGTGTAGTTTTTTGTCCAGTGTTGTTTCGTTAGGCCACTGCGTTTTCCTCAGTGTATCATATTCGGGGTAATCTTGAAGTATCTGCTTTGCAGTCTGATGTGCATGTCCACTTTTACACAAATGGCTGAATTGCCAATCTTAAATTTTGTATACATGTGGCTGCGGAGTCGATTGTGTCGTGTTCTAAGGCGCAGAATGACAACTTGTTCTAATCTGCTAATAATATAGTAATCGTCTTGTGTTGGCACTTGTGGTTTTCTGACTGATTTAATCATCTTTTTTTTTTTTTTTGGTTGTTATGTATCTAGCACATTCGGTAGCTATGGAAACATGAAGGAAAATATTCACAGAGGGTAATGAGATTATGCAACGTAATCCGACCTACCGCTTGTGGTTAAGTGGTTAAGCTATTATCTTGCATTTGAAGATCGTGCGTTTGAATTCCAACCTTGCCGTTCTATTTATCTTCTTTCTTTTGTCCTTCTCTGCTTTTTTGCCGCTAGGCGTAGCAGGTATAACTGATGATCGGTTTCCGAGATAATGCACGCTCGGTCGCTTGATATGGTGTGGTATTGTGTTTTAAGATGTCTGTAATTCCATCAACCCATCTTTTTCTTGGTCTGCCCTTCCCCTTGATGATTCCATTTTCAGGTTGTACGCTCTTGCAACTGGTTTGTTATTCTGACCAAGTGGACAAACCATTTGAGTCTCTGTTTTTCAATAAATCTAATAGCAGGTGTTGTTCCGACTGTTCTTCTAATTTCCTCATTTCTTATATGATCTCTTCGTTCATTTATGAGTGCATTATTTCAGGAGGTCCCTAGGATTTGTTACCGGAGATACGGAATTCTTGCTTTGTGTAATAATCTCGGTTTGTGGGTTATAAGTTCTGCGGAGAATGACCAAGTCACATTTGGTAACAACACAGTGCAATAAAGTCAATCCGTCTATAAACCAGTTAGATAAAGAGAGATTTCAAATCATGTCGTATTAGAGCAGCGGTTCTCAAACTTTGCATTACCGTGGACCCCCATACATTTTGCTGCCGTGCGCTTTCAAAAGTTTCTATAAATAAAAATGGACAGGGATGAAATATCCGTGTGTTACAATAGTAAACAATATTCTCAGACTGCGGGAAACGTCAAATGATCTTTCATTTTGTCCTGCCAGACATTTAGACTGCCGTCTGGTTCTTTGATTTTGCAGCGAAACTTCTTTACCACTGTTTTTTATATATGATTTTTTCTCTGTTTGAAATGTCAAAGATCATAATATTTCTTGAAGCGCTAGAGTGCCCCATGTGAGTACATAGCGGACCCCAGGGTCAACGGACTCCAGTTTGGAAAAGCTATGTTATAGGATTGATCGATAAGGTTGCAGACACATTAAACATGACGACGATGAGAAACCGGCAGACCACCACTAACGCGCTATACACCAAAATAATATCATATAATACACCGTAAGGGACTGCTCACATTAAAAGACTGTGGCAAGAAAGATTGGACTAGAGACTCCTCAAAAGTGCTATGGAAATTATGCAACGAATTGGCAAAGTAGCATCAGCTTTTTAAAAATCTAAATAAAATATGGAACTGCAAGTTATAAAATATTAAAACTAAATTAAGAATTTTCAATTCAAATATTGTATCAATCCTAACATATGCCAGCGAGAGTTGGAAAATGACTAAAGATATAGAAAGTCAGTTGAATGTATTTGAAAATAGATGTCTGCGAAAAATAATGAACATAAAATGGAACGAACTCAGGAGTGATGAAATCGAGAAATGTCTGGTCAACCACTAGTAACAACTGTTATAAGAAGGAGATATGTTGGACACACCTTGAGAAGAAATGATCAAAGAATATCAAAGCAGGCATTGAAGTGGAATGCAAAGAGTTTCATAAAGAGGACGACTTAAGGTGGCACTGAAACGAACTTTGCTGAGAGAGGCAAGAAATATCGGTATCGGTTCCATGGAGGAGATTGGCGAGTTGCCCAGGATAGAGAGATATGAAGAAATTGCTTGCAGGCCTCATGTAACGTATAAGTACGAGAGGAATTATAATAATAAACATGTTATGCATAAATAGTAAAAAAAATAAAATGTAAGTTAGATTCATCATCATCATCCACTATATTGTCTCGAGCAGAGCTTCACTACCGTAACTCTTTCTCGTTATTTCTCTACGTTCCTCGCGGAACATAATGTCTCAACAGTTGTCCTACATTTTCCCCGGTATCCTGTCGTTTTATGTATGGTTTCCAATGATAGTCTAGCACCCTTCAGTCGCTCAAGAAGACTCCGTTTTCAGGTCTGTTTACGGCGACCCTTTTTTCCGTTTCTCTTGCAAGTTGCACTTAAGTATTTTTTTGGAGACACTCAACTGTGTCTTCAGTAAAGTATGTCCGACCGTGGATCCCGGCAACATAAGGCTGACCAGCTCAGACGGGTAAAACCTAAATTACTGTTTAATGGTGGGTTTTTTTGTGTACATGTTTGATAGAATAATGTAAGTTTTTTTGTAATTTTACTCAATTCTATGAGTCCATGGTTATTTATTGATGAAAATATTAATAATACTGATATTCCACAGCGTTCAACTTAACTTGTTACATAATGTAACATTGATTTATCATTTTGTGTTGATTTTAAAATGAATTCATCTTTATACAACAATACTGGAATGCGAGGTCACGCGACAGTTGTGGTATTATTTCCTAGTATTTTTACCTGAGCCCACCGGCCGTATGTTATCGGAGGCCACTGTCCGACCACAGCCAACTTTAAATAACTTTATAATACGTTTATAGTTGTCTCTGGTCCGACACACCTCCATTTTCTCCGCTGATCTGTGCCATCCTGCCCTGTTCTTGTCCACAGATCTGTGTTTGCCACTTTACCATACCATCTCAGTCTGAGAATCCGCCGAAGACACATGTTGACATAGGCCTGAATCTTACCCTTATTTAATTTAGGAACTCGCCACATTTCCCAGCATTACAATTTTTAAAAACAATCTTATTTTCCCAATCATCTAAGTATGGTTGTGATATGGCTGTGATATGGCGTTGGTGGTATGGTAGGGCTTTTCATCCTTTGCTTGGACAACGTAATTATGTACGCAACATTGTCAAGCAGAACAATAGCATCAAATAAACAAACTTGACCAAACATATTTTTCTTTTTATTGTCAAGTAATATTTTCTTAATCATCTGAACTTTCATATTTGAGGAGCGTCTGACCAAATAGGTTAGAGCGCGGCTCCCATTCGGGAGACTCGTGTTCAATTCACGGTAAAACCACGGATATTTTCTGTTGTGGGCATAAATGAAACATCCTAACCTGAAAAGCTTTGCGACGGCTGCACTAGCATACAGCCATTAAATTCATCAGGCCCTCGTTCTATCTCTCCTACCCGTCCTAAAAATCAGTAATGACAGTTTACTTTCATGTTTTTCTCATGAAACTATTTTTCTAAAAAATTTCTGGTTTTTATTAAAAAAATGTTTAAAAAAAAATTATGACAAAATAAATTATAAGCATTCTAGGTAAAAATTATTGTAAGCACCAGAAGACCCCTAAATGTCTGTTACAAAATATTGCTTTTTCCTTCTGATCATCCACTATTTAGTCCTATCGATATGAGGAAGACTGCAGTAAAACTATGTAGCAATAGCGAAACACGTTGAAACAAAGTACTGTAGTTTGACAAAATACAAAAAGAATAACAATACACAGCAATGTTTCGACCAAAAGGCCTTTATCAAGACAAGGATACAAAGGAAGTGAATAAATTCATTTCTTATACAGCCCAGAACATATAGAATCAGACAATAATAATAGAACAATTGTTTAGAATTGTCTGATTCTATATATTCTGTGCTATGTAAAAATGAATTTCGTTACTTTAGTTGTATCGTTTACTTAATAAAGGCATTTTCGTTATGTTCTGTGCCATGTAAGAAGTGAATTTCGTTACTTTAGTTGTATCGTTTACTTAATAAAGGCATTTTCGTTATGTTCTGTGCCATGTAAGAAGTGAATTTCGTTACTTTAGTTGTATCGTTTACTTAATAAAGGCATTTTCGTTATGTTCTGTGCCATGTAAGAAGTGAATTTCGTTACTTTAGTTGTATCGTTTACTTAAATAAAGGCATTTTCGTTATGTTCTGTGTCATGTAAGAAGTGAATTTCGTTACTTTAGTTGTATCGTTTACTTAATAAAGGCATTTTCGTTATGTTCTGTGCCATGTAAGAAGTGAATTTCGTTACTTTAGTTGTATCGTTTACTTAATAAAGGCATTTTCGTTATGTTCTGTGCCATGTAAGAAGTGAATTTCGTTACTTTAGTTGTATCGTTTACTTAATAAAGGCATTTTCGTTATGTTCTGTGCCATGTAAGAAGTGAATTTCGTTACTTTAGTTGTATCGTTTACTTAATAAAGGCATTTTCGTTATGTTCTGTGCCATGTAAGAAGTGAATTTCGTTACTTTACTTTTCTTAATAACAGCAAAGTTTCGTTATGTTCTGTAGCCATGTAAAGAAGTGAATTTCTTACTTTAGTTGTATCGATCCTATAATATAACGGGCATTTTCGTTTATGTTCTGTGCCATGTAAGAAGTGAATTTCGTTACTTCAGTTGTATCGTTTACTTAATAAAGGCATTTTCGTCGAAACGTTGCTGTGTATTGTTATTGGTTTTGTCATTTGTAAAATTAAAGTACTTTGTTTTTACTTGTTTCGCCAATATTTAGTACAGAGAACACTAGCTCAGCTGGTGAGAAAAGTACAAAGCAAAGTAACAACCTCTCGTCTTTACTCTCAGTCAATAGAGAATTCATCCGACTCCTCCAAAGTCATGTTCAAGGTTTATTTAATTTTCTATTGATACCGTCGTTTTGGTCGCGCTCTGCCTTGTTTTCAAGAAACAATAACATCCTATACTGTCCTGTAGCCCGAGTGGTTACTGGGGCCCAAATTTGGGGTGTAAAGAATAGAACCAATGTTACCTGCCACAGATGTCGTAAGAGGCGCCTAAGGAGGTTTGGCTGAAATCGGATGCACATGTCCTAAACTTATAGAAGTCTATGCGTTTAGGGGCCTACCAAACCAATGTGCAACGTTTACACGTTCTTGACAAAGATCAAACATATCACAAAGAGTGATTAAAATTGGTCGTAAAGAACGAACGCAAAGAAGAAGAAGAAGATCCTATACTGTTCCATCCAAAACACAGTGAATAATAAAAGTTAGGTCCCGAGTAAATCAGAAAAAGACTAGATGAGATAGCAGTCATGAAATTCACAAAAACAAACGATTAAATGATTTGAACATCTAACAATAATGCCCTGGTATCGTCTACCACAGAGAGCCACACAGAAAAATATAACTACAGAGCAAGAGGAAGCAAGATGGAGCGACGGCATCAAAAACAGCCTTAAGAAATTGAATAAGAACTGGGGTCAAACGCGCTTAGGGACAACGCCGCACCAGGATTAGTGAGCTGGCACTAATCAAGATCCTACCCCACCTCCCCGTGGTGACCTTGTAACAGACATTGGTTCCTGTCGGGATAGCGGGTAGGGATCGAGGGAGAGTTACCTGGTGTATGTAGAGATCCTGACGCAGTCACGTTGGATGAGATCCGCCCGCAACACAGACGAGTGGAATCCCAGAGTGACTACTAATACTCGTACGTCTCTCCCGGCCGATGGGAAAAGCTGTACTGCTAAACAAAAAAAGGGATGAGAGGTGCATCCAGAGAGGAAACGTGGACCTGCGTGGGGCGAAACTTGGAGCCCTGAGGTGGGGACCGGAGTTGAGCTCCGTGACCGGACAGTCTAGAGGCATGGTAAATGTGAGCACGGTGAAAACTGATGGACATGGTGGGCAGACAAAAGGGCAGAGCGAGCACGCATGTGGACGATGCACGGGTCGGTCTACCGGTGGGGCAGACGTGCAAGGTGCTGATGGTGGAGCAACGAAGAGGCGTGGCAAGCGTAGGGGTGAGCGGCCCACCCAAATGGACAGAAAAACTGGAAAGCCCAGCAGAGGCTTGAATTCAGTGCGCGTTGCCGCTCGCAGGGAGCTACTACTGCATTGTAGTTAGGTTGGGGAAATCAAAGCCTAGCGGAGCAAACCGTACACAAAACTGGACTGTAGGTAAACCAAGTAGTCTAAAAAAAAATAACCGGTAACCTGGGCAGATGACGCTCAACAACCCGAGAGAGCAGGTCGTCTGAGAGTCGCTACCATAAAAGAAAATAGCAGCCTGCTGCCGTGCAAGTCGGCTGGGGACAGCCAAAGGCTGACGGAGAGAGAACCCAGTAAACGCTGGTTGAAATCGGACACATCGTCAAAGGACAAACACCAGAGCTCCAAATGGTACTGAAGATTGTGAAGTAAAACTACGTTCTTGGCAGTGGTTGTTTATATATCACAATAAGAATGATAAAAATGGTCGAAAAAAAGCGATCGCTAGAGAGAGAGAATAAGAACTTACAAGGTGCATTATAACAAGCACACACACGTTCACTACCCCTCCCCATATTCCACTATAAGGAAGTAAATGATGAAAGAGAAGAAGAGAAGGTCATATGTTCATGTCGAGGACGTTAAAGAAGCCTTGTGGGTTTTCAGAAAATGGCGGACAGCGGTTAAGATAACACAGTCTGCCTTATGCAGTGTTTTGCGTGTGCTGAAAGCTGGATTTTGTCGTGATTGATGTTCCTTCGACATGAATTGCAATTCAAGTGATGAACAGTTTGTGTTGACACTTTAGCGATGGCCATATGCATTTATGCGGTGCTGGTTGTTTTTTGTGGCGGTACGGCTGTTTCATTCTAGAATTAGTTAACGACACAGGAGACAGTTGTTGGCATTTGTGTAATTTTCACAGGAACCAGACACATTTATGGAGTGACCGTTGCAGTGAAGTTGAACTGTACATAGAACTATGAACTAAGAAGCCTTGACAGTTTAAAATCGATAAGTGTAGGCTGCAAACTGCCTGCAAAATTCATAAAAAGTATTAGAACAAATTTCTACAAAATTGTCCTTATCTTCTGAATTAAATCGAGAACTCTCATCATTGCTACGGAGTTCAAGCACTGCCGCTGAGATCGTCATGTGTAAGAAAGAGACTGGATTACATATGATTATTCACCAAAGTGCAATGATGATGGTCAACAATCAATCAATCAATCAATAACAGAATTATTATAATCAATAAGATCAATACTTACTGTCAACAGCGCAGATAAGCTGAACACCAGACCAGGTCCCATTAGCGTCACATGTCCGCTGTAGGTCACCAGACTCAATTCTGTATCCGGCACGACACGTGTAGTGTGCGAAGGTGCTGTTTTTCGCCACCTGATGTGTAGAAGGATCTTGGTATATCTCAGTACATACTGAGGATTTCATGAATAAAAACAAAGTATTGGTAAAGGTGTGTAATACGATAATTTAAATGAAAGTGCGGAGGGAGCGAGACATTTAAGTTTGTATTTTTTTAAATAAAAATTTTACAAGAGGAAGATAATAGCCGTCCACCGCAAGCGATGATGACAACAGTCTCTGACGTATGAAGCTGCACCTCTCTGGTGTGTGTGGAGGTGACTGTAGAGTCCAGTCTTAGAACACAATCCCCTACCACAGGGGGACGTAAATGTTCAAGGTTAGAGGTGCAAGGGCTGTGTGTAATTTCTTCTCGCAGCTCGCTTTCTATGCGCCTCAACAGTACGACCATTCTCAGCTATGCGAGTTCATCTTGTGTTGTTGCAGTACTACATTTGGCCATTTTGCGCAAGGGATTCCCATCACGTGGTGTCAATACCGAAGCATTTTAGAGATACTGTCGAAGTGATAAATCGTTTTTTTATGTCCACCAACTGATTGTCTGCCCCTTCCTAAGCTCACCCTACATCAGCTGTTTTGGGGTGCGTTTATCAGACATCTGAGCAGCGTGACCGGTTCATCTCACTTGAGCCTTCTGTAACAAGAGGAAAATACAACATCTCTATCTATCATCTTAGTGTCCCGTTTGAGAAATCCACAAAAGATTTTCATCGCTGTCGTTCTGCCTCCTCTCTACTACATAATTGTTTCTCACTCCAGGCTACACTTTTTTAACCTTCTTTCCGCTGTTCTTCTCCGGGTTTCGTTTGGAAATCCAAGCCTTGTTTTCTTATCCACAGTCCACCAGAGAGCTTTCCTAGCCAATGTCCTTACTGGCATGCCACATATATTTCTAATATATCTCTATCTTCGTTTTTAATGATGGTCTTTAATGATGGTCTTTTATACTTCGTTTAGTATCGTATTTGGCCAGAAAATTTGCAAGGTTCATTTTAAACGTTAATTTTAGAACGTCTCTAACGTGTGTATCTTCTTCTTCTTCAAACATTTTCAGACATTTGATTTGTATACTTTGACAGTAGTTAGTGGTCAAATGGAGTCCATGTACATCTCCATATAGCTTGTCTTAGACTGACCTCGATTTGTATACTTTGACATTAGTTAGTGGTCAAATGGAGTCCATGTACATCTCTATATAGCTTGTCTTAGACTGACCTCGATTTGTATACTTTGACAGTAGTTAGTGGTCAAATGGAGTCCATGTACATCTCCATATAGCTTGTCTTAGACTGACCTCGATTTGTATACTTTGACAGTAGTTAGTGGTCAAATGGAGTCCATGTACATCTCCATATAGCTTGTCTTAGACTGACCTCGATTTGTATACTTTGACAGTAGTTAGTGGTCAAATGGAGTCCATGTACATCTCATATAGCTTGTCTTAGACTGACCTCGATTTGTATACTTTGACAGTAGTTAGTGGTCAAATGGAGTCCATGTACATCTCCATATAGCTTGTCTTAGACTGACCTCGATTTGTATACTTTGACAGTAGTTAGTGGTCAAATGGAGTCCATGTACATCTCCATATAGCTTGTCTTAGACTGACCTCGATTTGTATACTTTGACAGTAGTTAGTGGTCAAATGGAGTCCATGTACATCTCCATATAGCTTGTCTTAGACTGACCTCGATTTGTATACTTTGACAGTAGTTAGTGGTCAAATGGAGTCCATGTACATCTCATATAGCTTGTCTTAGACTGACCTCGATTTGTATACTTTGACAGTAGTTAGTGGTCAAATGGAGTCCATGTACATCTCCATATAGCTTGTCTTAGACTGACCTCGATTTGTATACTTTGACATTAGTTAGTGGTCAAATGGAGTCCATGTACATCTCCATATAGCTTGTCTTAGACTGACCTCGATTTGTATACTTTGACAGTAGTTAGTGGTCAAATGGAGTCCATGTACATCTCTATATAGCTTGTCTTAGACTGACCTCGATTTGTATACTTTGACAGTAGTTAGTGGTCAAATGGAGTCCATGTACATCTCTATATAGCTTGTCTTGGACTGACCGGTTGCTTGCTGTTTGACGTAGTTTTGGTCAAATGAGTCCATAACATCTCCATTAGCTTGTCTTGCTGACTCCGATTTGTATCTTGACAGTAGTATAAATGGAGTCCCTGTACATCTCCATATAGCTGTCTTGCACCCGTGTATCTGACAGTAGTTGTGGTCAAATGAGTCCATGCATCTCCTATCTGTCTTGGACTGACTGATTTGTATACTTTGACAGTAGTTAGTGGTCAAATGAGTCCTGACATCTCCAATAGCTTGTCTTAAATGACCTCGTGTATTTTGACGAGTTATGTCAAATGAGTCCATGTACATTCTATAAGCTTGTCTCTATCGATTGTATACTTTGTGTTAGTGGTCAAATGGAGTCCATGTACATTCATAGCTTGTCTTAGACTGACTCCGATGTATATTTGACAGTAGTTAGTGGTCAAATGGGGTCATTACATCTCCATAGCTTTCTAAATACTGTATAGCTTGACAGTAGTTAGTGGTCAAATGAGGGCATGTACATTCCATATACTTGTCTTAGACTGACCTCGATTGTATGTAGACATTATTAGTGGTCATGGTCCATGTACATTCTAAACTTTTCTTAGCTGACCTCGATTTGTATACGTAGACATTGTTAGTGGTCAATGGGTCCATGTACATTCCTATATACTTGTCTAGACTGACCTCGTTGTACTTTGACAGTAGTTAGTGGTCAAATGGAGTCATGTCATCTCTATAGCTTGCTTAGACTACTCATTGTATACAAGATTAGTTAGTGGTCAAATGGAGTCCATTACTCTCATATAGCTTGTCTAGTGACCTCTTGTATCTGCAGTAGTTAGTGGTCAAATGGGTCCATGTACATCTCATATAGCTTGTCTAGACTGACCTCGATTGTATACGTGACATTAGTTAGTGTCAATGAGTCCATGTAACATCTCTATATAGCTTGTCTTAGACACCTCGAGTTGTATCTTTGACAGTAGTTAGTGGTCAAATGGAGTCCATGTACATCTCCATATAGCTTGTCTTAGACTGACCTCGATTTGTATACTTTGACAGTAGTTAGTGGTCAAATGGAGTCCATGTACATCTCCATATAGCTTGTCTTAGACTGACCTCGATTTGTATACTTTGACAGTAGTTAGTGGTCAAATGGAGTCCATGCACATCTCTATATAGCTTGTCTTGGACATGAGGGTTAGCCTTGTGTTTTCTACTGTCGTCTGTCGAGATTTCAGTTAACCACTACACTTTTTTTTTCGCATACTCGGCGATGTCATCTTACGAGTAAAACGATTCGCTCTGCACATCGTGCACCCGTCTTCTGCGGCGTTTCTGCCATGCTGCCCATCTTTACCATATTTTATTGACCTACAAAGTAGCAGGTTGGACTCGCAAAACTTGTGTGTAAAGTAGTGGGTCATTTTCCAGCATTCACTACTGTATAGTAACACTCCCATAGATGTAATTTTGTAGGTCATTTCCCAGCATTCACTACTGTATAGTAACACTCCCATAGATGTAATTTTGTAGGTCATTTCCCAGCATTCACTACTGTATAGTAACACGCACATAGATGTAATTTTGTGGGTCATTTCCCAGCATTCACTACTGTATAGTAACACTCCCATAGATGTAATTTTGTAGGTCATTTCCCAGCATTCACTACTGTATAGTAACACTCACATATATGTAATTTTGTGGGTCATTTCCCAGCATTCACTACTGTATAGTAACGCCCCCATAGATAATGTAACATATTCTTCCTCTTCTAGATAATTCTATAAAGGATTGACTTCATTGCACCGGGTTTTACCTCATATGGCTCAGTTCCTCTCTGCAGAAATGGCAGCCAATTGCCGAATGTATCGCACAAAGCACGAACTCCGTATATCCGGCAACAACCCTAGCGATTTCTGGCTTTTGTTCTCTCTTTTAACACTCACATAGTAAAGACACCTACCCCAGTTGTCAGCATGCGTAACAAAGACATTGACAGAAGCGAAACACTAAAATATCTTGGAATAACAGTTGACAGAAGCCTGTCATTTAAGAGTAAAGTTGAGAACGTAATCCTAAAGGCAAGTAAAGGGCTAACCGCCCTCAAAGTTATGGCGGAGGCGGATAATGAGCAACGCCTGCTACTCTTTCTTTATCAGGGACTACTGCTGAACGTGGTGGACTATGGCCTTGGTCTTCTAACAGTAAGCAGAACATCGCTGGATAAGTTAGAAAGGATCCAAAATTAAGCGATGAGGCTTATACTCGGTTGCACACGTGACACTTCTTGTGAGGCAATGCGCTATGTCCTTGGATTGCCAACGATAGCCACGAGACACAAAGTCGCACAGGTAAAAGCGTATCTGAGAGTTTCTGCGGACACAAATCATCCTCTGCACAAATCCATAAATGAGAACAAGGGGAAAGGGGATTGAAGAGAGGTCGATCCTGGATGACCGAGGCAGAGGATGTTATTAAACAGATCTGTACTCTAGATGAGCTGAGGCACGGTGACGAATGGATGCCTATATCAGAGGAATGGATGCTATTCAGAGATATGACTGCTTACGCCAGGGTTATCAGCACACTTGGACGCCGCTGTAGAGAATGGGCCCCGGGCGTCGTCAATGCGGAAATTCTTGCACTCTTGGATCAGCACTCCCACCCAGGTGATATCATTATCTACACCAATGGCTCTGTCAAGCGTGGCACCAGATCATCGTGGGCTTACTCAGCACAACGAAACGGTCGCACACTTCATGAGGACTGCGGGGCTTTTGAGACAACGACATCAAGCATGACTATGGAGATCACCGCTGCCTCCAGGGCTCTGTCATGGGTGACTGAGCAACAGGTTACCCATACGATCATCATATCAGACTCGATGAATATGCTTCAACTGATTGAATCTGGAAGTATGCGGGTGGAATGGGTGGACATCATTCGGAGATCACATCTCAAGAAAATGACTTGGCTGTACACGCCTGGACATGCTGGAGTGCGGGTTAACGAGCGTGCTGACTCTCTTGCAAACAGTGCCCGACTCAAGTGGGCAGAAGCATGGACAGAGCCGATATCATCAGTGCGGTAAGCTCTCAATTGCGTGACATGGGCGGGTCTCAGACACTGGAACGAGTTCGAGAATTAGGCGTTAAGTGTGGACATGCCAGACAGTGTCGTATTCTGGTAGAGAGAGAAGATATAGTAATCAACTTCTCATGGGTACTGTGAGCAAATGGACTTTGGGATGGCTGCTGCAACGGAGGACAGAGCACGAATGGGAATGCCCAATGTGCCATGACGTCGATCGCATAACATAACAACCCTAGCGGTCTATGGAAAAAATGCACTCGTAAACAGAACTGCGAGGTCCGGATTCGAACTCTCGATTTTCCGAATGCAAGGCAAAGGAGTAACCATTTCGTCACACAATGATATTACATATCTTAACATCAATGATAGGTGATTTCGACATGGACAAATATATAGCAACGTCAATAATATGAGCATTTTCTCTTGAGCAAAATGACGTCCGAGTGGTTACCGGGGCCCTAATTGGGGTGTAAAGAATAGAACCATTGTTACCTGCCACGCATGTCGTAAGAGACGACTATGGAGGTTTGACGTGGGGCTAGCTACCCCACACTGTAAAAACACTAGATGGCTACAGAGCGGAGAGCGAACTGAGTAAACGCTGGCTGAAACCGGACACATCGCTGAAGGATAAGCGCCAGAGCTCCAAATGTTGCTGAAGATGTGACGTAAAACACACCAATACTAAGGCTGCATGATTCAGATTTTCACATGAATAGCATTTATGGGGAGGTCTGGTACATCGGTCTGGGCGGTGATCGCGAGAGAAAGAGAGAACAAAATGTCACAGATTTTGTAACGTCGTAATTATCAAATACAGTTAGGAAAACAGTCTAGAAAAAACTCCACATGATTTGAATCGACACAGCGTAGCCGAGTGCAACAACAACAACAAGCATTATTTCAGATGGCGAGAGTTCAAACCTATAACTCCAAGCCCACGTCAACTCTATAACCACCTGACCTGACTACGTCACATATATAACCACCTGATCTGACTACGTCAACTAAATAACCACCTGGCTACGTCAACTCTAACAGATGACCACTTCAAAGCTATAATCCCCTTTCCTCGTCAGTGCACAAGCCAATAAGCTACACTAAGAGGCTTTCTTAAACGTAACACCGTTTTTCGACAAACCGACATTAAGTTACTGCAGAATGTCATTGAGGGTTTGTGTGGCTAAGTCGTTAAGCTCTTGTCTTGCGTTCCGAATGTCTCTTGTTCGAATTCGGACTGCGACGTTCTGTACACAATTGCATTTTTTCCCAGAGACCCATAGAATTGTTGATGGAGCTACGTAGTTCGTGCTTTGTGGAATACTCTCGGCTAGTTCTGCAGAGAGGACCGAGCCAGTGTGACAAACCCGTGCGCTGAAGTCAATAGTTCGACTTTAGACTATGACCGAATCGATTAGAGCCGGCTCCATTCTGGAGACCCATTTTCATTCACGGTAAGGTCATTTATTTATTTATTTTCTGTCGGGGCATGAAAGAAAAATCCTAACCTAAACAGTTTCACGGTAACTGCACTAGCCACGCGGCCATTAAATGTCCATGGCTCACGTCCCTCCTGTCCGACACTGCCCTAAAAAAGCGGTATTACAGACAGTAACTACAAGTTTTTAAAATATATTTCTTTTAAGACATCTAACCAGTGCTGGGTGGCGTCTGTGGCTTAGGGGATAGTGACTCGGTCTATTAACCCCGACGTCCTGAGTTCGAATCACGCTGTGGACAGTTTGGTTGCAAATTGTTTCGCGTGGATTTTTACAAAGGACGATGGCACCACCGTTCAGAAAGCAATGGCAAACTACTGAACGTAATAATGCCTAGAAAAATCACAAACAGCGTTAAAATCTGGGGTTGATTCGCAAAGCCCTGTAAAGGATATGCAATTAACTTTAACCAGTGTTGTAGAGGTCTACCAATGACTTAACAAAACGTTACAGACATCATAACCTTCCGCTCTTTAATTCTGTATATTCTTACACAATGACCTTCGCATCACGATCCAACACAATATATTCATAAAAAGGTCAAGGCATTTATGATAAGGTCACATACAAAGATAAGATACCACTACAGTTTCGCTTGTTCTTCATTTGGTTGTTTTACTGTTGTTCTCTTCACGCAATCACTTAACAATACATCAACAACAAAGCAGCACAGAATTACTTTCAACCGCTTAGCTTGACAGCGAAAGGAAAGCTGAATTGATTTTCGTTGCATGACAAATTGTTATTACAAAGAAGAAGAAGTAGATTGAGAATACATGCGGAAAATGTCAGCAATTATTATTTTCTGCATGATTTTTGCAGTGGTTCTAGACAAGACTGTAGCAGAAAGTGAGTATTGGAATATGCCACCATTACCAACTTGTAGTAGTAGCAATAATAGTAGTAGTAGTAGTAGTAATAATAATAGTAGTAGTAATAGTAGCAGTAGTAGCAATAGTAGCAGTAGTAGCAATAACAGTAGTAGTAGCAATAGTAGTAGTAGTAGCAATAGTAGCAGTAGTAGCAATAATAGTAGTAGTAGTAGCAATAATAGTAGTAGTAGCAAAAATAGTAGTATTAGAGTAGTATTAGTGAGTAGTAGTAGTAGTGCAATGTAACAGTAGTAGCAATAATAGTATTAGCAGTAGTATTAGCGTAGTAGCAATAGTAGTATGTAAGAATTAGTAGTGTAGCAATAGTAGGGTAGTAGGCAATAGTGGTAATAGTAGCAATAGTAGTAGTAGTAGTAGTAGCAATAGTAGTAGTAATAGTAGCTATAGTAGTAGTAGTAGTAGTAGCAGTAGTAGTAGTAACAATAGTAGTAATAGTAGCTGTAGTAGTAGTAGTAGTAGTAGCAATAGTAGTAATTGTATATTTATCAGTAATACTAACTGTAGTAACCAGGACCGTGCCCTGATACAGAGAGGCGGCCGCATCAGGCGGGGCCATGAGGGGCCGGCAGAAGCAGCGAAATCAAAATACAATTTGAACCATTCAATAATTACAAATCTTTTCGTAACGCTTTTCTATATTGGTCTATGTTATTCCGATATTGAAGTATACGCAACGCTTTTCTGTATTGGTCTATGTTATTTCGATATTGATGTATACGATTTAGTATTCGTACATTTAGTGCAGTTTAAAAATTAGAAAATCACGATCGAAGGTTTTTTTTTTAAATTCAAGGGGCGGCGTTTCGAAGACTTGCATCATACTGAGAAACTATACCGCACAGCCCTGGTAGTAACAGTAACATTTTTGTTAGAGATATAGTTTGTCATAGTTACTATAGCTCTGAATTCGTATCTTCCAGTTCCCTACTCTTCGACCAACACATCAACACTTTCAACATCTGTCATTCCAACAAACACACACTATACAAACCTACATATTACCCGCATATACACATACCACATATCTATATAGTTATTACAATGTGCATATGGGCATAGACCATATATATTTCAACCACACGCTTACATATTGCACATACATGTGTATACTATACGTAAATAGTCTTCACACACACACAAAACAAGTACAAATTCTATATATATTCTTCTTTTTCTTCTTCTTCTGCAACGCTCCATTCGATCACTTATTAAACCTCTATTTGTGGTTTGTGTGTGATCTGAGTCTAAGAGCGATTATACGTTGTGCCAAGTTATGCGCTATGGTGACTAGGCCAGCACATCTGAATTATTGCCAGCATTTTATTTACTAGGATAGCTTTTCTTAGGATTGCTTCTTTACGATCATCTTTCGCCGTATATTTGTGCTTTATGATCTACACCAATGAGTATGTCTACACTGTGCACCCTTTCTAACTATGTGAGGTCGTTCCGGATTCGGAACATTTCTCAGTCTTTTTGAGGCACAGAAGCTTGTCTTGGGACGGCATCTTACTAGTGCAACATACCGTGAAAAGTGTCAGCCTTCACCATTGTTCTGAGTTGGGCAGCCTGTCAAATCTTTACAATGTCGGCCTTACTTTTCTGACCACGTTGAGTTTATTCCGGAATGGGAACATTCTCAGCCTTTTCGAGGCGCGCGTCGGTACTTGGCAATTTGCAGTTTTTACTCTGCATGTTCCTGGCCCCGGAAACACTGGACTGGGGCTGCGCCAAAATAATGTAGAGGGTTGTTTCATTAGGTGCTATCAGCGCAACTTAGATTTTGCGATGTCCAAACATCACCTGTTCCGGTTTATCCGGGGATGTTAGTTGTAAGAACAACAGTACCATGCCCAGTTGTTTCAAGGAAGACAGTTTAGTTAGGCGCTAAAACGCAACTTTAGGATTTGCACTCGGCCAACTTTACCCAATAGATATATATACGCTTGGCCACTTGTACGGAGTTAGCTGCAATCTTCCCTTGTGTCGTCACTTCACATTGTATCTTTTCTGACGATCCTTGCCGAGGGCAAAGGCGTTGTCACCATTACTTCGAGGGGACGTGAATATTTTCCTCCTGACGACTCATACCTTGTCACTTTTATACGATTCGTTTTTTTTATTTATTTCGCTTTTTCCGTCGGCCGGGAGAGATGTGCAGAGACAGTCTCTCATGGATTCTTCTCGTCTATCTTGCAAATAGATCTCGTATAACATAATTGCTTACATCACTACTTTTACCAGAGTATCTCTCCCTCTATCCCTACCAGCGTAGCCAGACAGGATTCTCTGCCTGTTTCCAGAGTCACCACGGGGAGGTGGGGTAGGATCTTGATTAGTGCCAGCTCACTAATCCTGGCGCGCCGTTGTCCTTAGAATTTCACCTCTGACCCCATTCTGCATATATAAACAACACTCAAATACAATTCATACAGATCCCACACCATGTGTATGCACACACTATAAATATCACACACACACGTGAATATCACAAACATATGAAAAGCACACACACATACACATATCGCACACGTATACACATATATTACACACACAGGAACATCGCATACACATATGCAACTCACACACACACATATCACACACATTTACATTTCACAAATAATACTTATCACACAACACACGCACAACACACACATATTTGTCTGAAACTGTAGCTTGCACTGTAATTTGATTAAAGTGAGGAAAAGTTGTGCTATTCGTCAACCTCACTCTCTCGTCCAGGAATATCGGTATCCAGGGGCAAGACAAGTCGAGACGACTGGAGATACGTACTACACACATACACACCTATACACAGCCCACATACACACACCACCCACATATACACACTAGTGTATATATATATATATATCACATACTAAACACACACACTTTGCAAAACACACACATGTATACAACACACATGTACACATATACATACATATCAAAAATCTCTCAACGAACAAATATATAACACACACCACATGTGCACGATTTCCCAGAATCACAAACACCCCTTGCACACTTATACTCGCACGTCGTCACTCATTTTTGAAACGACTACCTTTCATCTTCTCCCACATACACACACAAACACACGTACTGAATCATGCAACTACTTCACACACCAACTTGACAATTACCACTTTTACTTCAACTACTAACAATCCCACCCACCACTACTGTTCTAATACCTTACACATGAAGGAGAAGATGACAGTTGGTGGACAGAAAAAACGCTTTTTTCCGATCCAGAAGCACTTGAGCTTTTCAGCTCTTCGGCTCGGTGCCATGGACATCTTAACTCTTCGGTTCGGTGCCACGAACACCGTAAATCTGGGGAATCTGTGGCTTTTTCTGTCATCCCGCGGAATTGAACCCGCACACACAGAGGGATAGTCACCGATAGTCCAACGCGCTACGAACACGCTGGGCAGACGGGCAAAAAACCGCTTTAAAGACACTCATTGAGGACCAAACGCTGCACTACGTGGCTTTGAGCTGGACGCCGTTTTACCAAGAGCCATATTAAAGGTCGTTTTTTTATTCTAAAAACAACTGGCTTGTAAAATCATGGCTTTTGCCCTGGTCAACTTAGAGTTAATTAAAATATCTCTAAAATGCGTCAATATAGACACCAGTTTCTGAGAATGCCTTGCACAAGATCGTCAAATGTGGCACTGAACATCATGAGAGGAACTCGCATAGCTGAGAATCGTTGTACTGTTGAGATGCAGAGAAAGCGAGCCGCGCGAAAAAAGACAAAACACACAACACCGACATTTCTAATTTCGACCTGTGGTAGGGAATTGTGTTAGAGGATTTTACTTTGCACACACCAGAGAGGTGCATCATTACATGTCTGAGACTGTTGACATCATCGCTTGCGATGGACGGCTAATATTATTTTTATTATTATTACCCCACACAGGAACTCAACTCATCATCATCAAGTAGCTTGTCCTTTCCGGAACTTGACTCCCTTGACAGCAGTCCTGAAAAACTCTCTGTTTTGTGCAAGCTGGCCGAGGTCAGCAGCAGCCATTCTCAGATCGTCAATAACATCTTGCAACCGTCGTCTTCTAGGTCTTCCTCTCATTTTTCTTCCACGCACAATTCGATCCCAAAATTATCTTCTCTAGGCACCCATATCGTTTGATGTGTCCGAAATATTTAATTTTCCTTGATGTTATGCTCTTTAATAGCCACATCTCTTTAATATCAAGCTGTTGCAGAACAGAAACATTTGTTCTTTTCTCTGTCCATGATATTCTAAGTACTCTTCTGTAACATTTGCATTCAAAGGCATTAATGCTTTTCTCCGCCGCGTTGTCAATGTCCCATGTCTCACAACCATATGTTGCCAAGGAAAACACGCAGACTTTTAAACACTTGATGTTTGTTCTTATTTCAGGTCCCTTCCATAGGTTAGTTTTATATCGTCCACAGTCTCTCTGATACAGAAATACATCGACTGCGTTGAACTTCGTGCAGACTGTGCAGACATCAATCCAGACGGAAGCTGTGATGACCCCTTCCACGTATTCTGCTGTCCGAAGACCTGCGAATAATGCCAAGCAACAGCTGCTCTGTAGATAACCAATTAACCACTTCGGTTAACTTAAATACGCTTTAAGACAATGTTAACATTTGCGATTAAACGAATATGCCGATTAAGAAGAGATTAAAAATCTCTCTACGATTACTCGTTAGTTAAACATGAGATTATGAAATGTATATAAATAGTATTTTATGTATAACAGAATAAGGACAGTTAACATTACTTTTATAGTTCGTTCCAAAATTCGTGAACACACTCAAGTTTAATTTGTACGAAATCGACTGGATAGATAACAGTAATTGTTGCAGGCAGTCTTATATACCTCACGACAGCAGCGGCTCATGGTCATTTTGCTTGGTGGGGCCAGAAACACATTTTCGGAAAAATCACGGGTTTTGAAGTATTTACTATTATTTGTCTATTCGGGGAAGTTATTCCTCTATTCGATTATTGGTGGGGTCGGGCCCCACTGGCCCTTAATGACGAGCTGCCCCTGCCTCACGACCTGACGCATTCACGTTTAACTAATTAGTAGGTAGCTTGTTTGATGCACAGAGCGTTTTTTGTTTTATTTAATTTTGCAAAAACAAAACAAAAGGATAATCAAAGTTTAGAATTTACAGTAATACACAAAATGGTGGCGAATGTTTGCAAAGGCGTATCTCTATTACTTATTATAACAAGCAATGTGACAGAGCGAACAAATTAAATCTTTCACTTCTATCAATGAAAATAAATGGTGTGTGCATACGCAAATGATAATCGTTAGGATACAACAATTGCCCGAATGGTTACCGGGCCCAAATTTGGGGTGTAAAGAATAGAGCCACTGTTACCTGCCACGCATGTCGTAAGAGGCGACTAAAGAGGTTTGGCTGAAATCGGATGCACATGTGCTAAACGTGTAGAAGTCTATGCGTTTAGGGGCCTACCAAACCAATGTGCAACGTATCACGTTCTTGGCAAAGATCAAACAAATCACAAAGAGGGATTACAATTGGTCGTAAAGAACGAACGCAAAGAAGAAGAAGCAGATGTTAGGATACAATGTGAAATGATTAATTCCACGGGATTTCCTCATTTTTACTTG
Source organism: Arion vulgaris (assembly GCA_020796225.1). Lineage (NCBI taxonomy): Eukaryota > Metazoa > Mollusca > Gastropoda > Stylommatophora > Arionidae > Arion > Arion vulgaris. The sequence goes on from CM036754.1 coordinate 56,089,587, forward strand.
TGCTGAATTTCATGTTCAACACTCAAATGCGTTATTAAAGAAATACTGGACTACAACACTTTTAAACTTCTACATATATACCAAATCAATATCGTTGTTATTTTACTAATAACAAATAAGTAAAATCTTAGAGCACTAAAGGTTTTGGTGATCAAAAATACTTTACGGAGGTCGCCACTGTTATCTATTTTAAAAACTGTTAAAAAAACCAATACCTTCTGTCAAGTGGCTGATTTTATATCGGTCGGTAAAGATTTTCACGAATTTTATAACCAAATATAACACACGAAACTCAATACATTATAATATCTTCCACAGTCTCTATGATACAGAAGTACATCGACTGCGTGGACCTTCGTGGAGACTGTGCAGACTTGAATCCAGACGGAGGCTGTGATGACCCCTATAACTTATTCAACTGTCCGAGGACCTGCGACCAATGTCAAACAACACCGGCTTCGTAGATAACCAATTAACCACTTCGGTTAACTTAAACATGTTTTAAGTCAATGTTAACACTTGCGATTAAACGAATATGCCGATTAAGAAGAGATTTACTATCTGTATACGATTATTCGAAAAGTTAAACATGAGATTATGAAATTAATTAATAACAATTCTTATATGTGTAACAGAATAAAGACAGTTAACATTACTTGTAATACAGTGTCAAACCTGGATATTGACATCAAATGAAACAAGAAAACTAGTCACAGCAGAGATGCAGTGTCTAAACAGAATGCTGAAGGTAACAAGAAAAACCAGTTGAGAAATAGACATCATTAAAAAGTGGGTACAACATCAGTACTGAACTTCATCAAGAAACAACAAATTAAATGGTTCGGCAACATAAACAGATTACCAAAAGACAGTGCGCCTGAAAAAGCAGTGCTATTCCGATACAGTGCATATAAAGCAAAAGGTCGTCAATGCAAAAGGTGGCCCTCAGAGATAACAAGGGCGGGAAAATACTATTTACGAGGCTCATACAAAAGTCCGTTCTAGAAATCGTTTCATATCTTAACGCTGTGAGAGGAAAACAGGATTAGAGACAAGAAAAAAAGAGAAAAAACAAACGAAGCAAGACAAAAACTTTCAATAAATTAGAAATGAAGCATACCTTTATTTACAATGTAAAGTTTACCCTTTTTTTCCACAAGGTAAAAATTTATTATTCTATTAATTTATTTTCTACGAATTGCTAGCTATGATTGATTGTTTATTTCTTCATAGAAATACTACAAGTCACTATGTTGGCATTGTTGAATGTCTAATATTACTTCATAGAAAGACTACAAGTCACTATGTTGGCATTGTTGAATGTCTAATATTTCTTCATAGAAAGACTACAAGTCACTATGTTGGCATTGTTGAATGTCTAATATTTCTTCATAGAAAGACTACAAGTCACTATGTTGGCATTGTTGAATGTCTAATATTACTTCATAGAAAGACTACAAGTCACTATGTTGGCATTGTTGAATGTCTAATATTTCTTCATAGAAAGACTACAAGTCACTATGTTGGCATTGTTGAATGTCTAATATTTCTTCATAGAAAGACTACAAGTCACTATGTTGGCATTGTTGAATGTCTAATATTTCTTCATAGAAAGATTACAAGTCACTATGTTGGCATTGTTGAATTTCTATTATAATAAAACCATTCTGAAATATATATAATTTATTTTGTTATTATTTTGATTTTTAATTTGAACATAATGCAACAGTGGCGGCTCGTGATCGTTTTTGTTGATGGGGCCAGATACAAATTGTCGGGAAAATCATGGCTTTGGGTTAGGTTATATTTTCATTTATTAAATAAAATACACGTTACATATTATTTTTGGTGGGGCCCGGCCCCTCTGCCCTTAATGACGAGCCGCCACTGTAATGCAATGTGTATTTCACATGATGATGTTACTTTGTCACTGATGTCTTCATTTCTGTCAACGAAGAGACCGGTATAGATATGAAGAGAGCAGGAAAAGGTGGGTACAACATCAGTACTGAACTTCATCAAGAAACCACACATTACATGGTTCGACTATATGAGTGGATCACCAACAGACAGTGCACCCCAAGAGCACATAGAGAGCACATAGACAGCAACACAGAGAGCCAGCCACACAGAAAAAGTATAACGAGTACAGAGCAAGAGAAAGACCACGTAAAAGATGGATCGACAGCATCAAGAACCGCCTTACGAAAATGAATAACAGCTTACAAAGTGCCTTAAAACAAGTATACACAAGATCACTACATTCCACTTCCTCCCCAACACTTCTATAATGGTGGAAGAGAAGAAGAAGTGTGCCTCAAAGAGCAATATTACTCCCATACAGTGGATACACAACAAAAGGCCGTCAACACAAAAAGGGGGACCTCAGAGATAACAAAGGCAACAAAAACGTTGTTTATGAAAAGCACATAAAAGCCAGTTCTCGAAATCTCTCCTTACCCTGACGCTGTGAGACAAAACATGAATAGAGAGGCGTACACAATAGCATGTTCTAGAAATCTCATCTTATCCTGACGCTGTGAGAGACAAAACATGATTAGAGAGGCGTACACAATAGCATGTTCTAGAAATCTCATCTTATCCTGACGCTGTGAGAGACAAAACATGATTAGAGGAACGTACACAATAGCATGTTCTAGAAATCTCATCTTATCCTGACGCTGTGAGAGACAAAACATGATTAGAGAGGCGTACACAATAGCATGTTCTAGAAATCTCATCTTATCCTGACGCTGTGAGAGACAAAACATGATTAGAGAGGCGTACACAATAGCATGTTCTAGAAATCTCTTCTTATCCTGACGCTGTGAGACAAAACATGATTAGAGAAACGTACACAATAGCATGTTCTCAAAATCTCATCTTATCCTGACGCTGTGAGACAAAACATGATTAGAGAGGCGTACACAATAGCATGTTCTCAAAATCTCATCTTATCCTGACGCTGTGAGACAAAACATGATTAGAGAAACGTACACAATAGCATGTTCTCAAAATCTCATCTTATCCTGACGCTGTGAGACAAAACATGATTAGAGAGGCGTACACAATAGCATGTTCTAGAAATCTCATCTTATCCTGACGCTGTGAGAGACAAAACATGATTAGAGAAACGTACACAATAGCATGTTCTAGAAATCTCATCTTATCCTGACGCTGTGAGAGACAAAACATGATTAGAGAAACGTACACAATAGCATGTTCTAGAAATCTCATCTTATCCTGACGCTGTGAGACAAAACATGATTAGAGGAACGTACACAATAGCATGTTCTAGAAATCTCATCTTATCCTGACGCTGTGAGAGACAAAACATGATTAGAGGAACGTACACAATAGCATGTTCTAGAAATCTCATCTTATCCTGACGCTGTGAGAGACAAAACATGATTAGAGAAACGTACACAATAGCATGTTCTAGAAATCTCATCTTATCCTGACGCTGTGAGAGACAAAACATGATTAGAGAAACGTACACAATAGCATGTTCTAGAAATCTCATCTTATCCTGACGCTGTGAGAGACAAAACATGATTAGAGAGGCGTACACAATAGCATGTTCTAGAAATCTCATCTTATCCTGACGCTGTGAGAGACAAAACATGATTAGAGAGGCGTACACAATAGCATGTTCTAGAAATCTCATCTTATCCTGACGCTGTGAGAGACAAAACATGATTAGAGAAACGTACACAATAGCATGTTCTAGAAATCTCATCTTATCCTGACGCTGTGAGAGACAAAACATGATTAGAGAGGCGTACACAATAGCATGTTCTAGAAATCTCATCTTATCCTGACGCTGTGAGAGACAAAACATGATTAGAGAGGCGTACACAATAGCATGTTCTAGAAATCTCATCTTATCCTGACGCTGTGAGAGACAAAACATGATTAGAGAAACGTACACAATAGCATGTTCTAGAAATCTCATCTTATCCTGACGCTGTGAGAGACAAAACATGATTAGAGAGGCGTACACAATAGCATGTTCTCAAAATCTCATCTTATCCTGACGCTGTGAGACAAAACATGAATAGAGAGGCGTACACAATAGCATGTTCTAGAAATCGCATCTTATCCTGACGCTGTGAGAGACAAAACATGATTAGAGGAACGTACACAATAACATGTTCTAGAAATCTCATCTTATCCTGACGCTGTGAGACAAAACATGATTAGAGAAAAGAAAGAAGAAAACGAATATTACTGTTTCTGTTTTGTGTGATTGCTCAATAATTTCACATAATAATTTTTTTTTTGGGTCGATCCAGAACCACTTGAGCTTTCAGCTCTTCGGCTCAGTGTCATGGACATCGCAAATCTGGGGAAACTGTTGCTTTTCTGCCAACCCGCGGAATTAAACCGCACTCACAGGGGGCTTGTCACCCGTCGTGAAACGCGCTATGAACACGCTGGGTAGGCGGACATCATATAATAATTATAACCAGCCACTAGTTAATCTAACTAAAGTATATAAAGTCGAAGGAATAATTTTATTGCACAGGGTTTGATCCCATATGACTCTGCCCCTCTCCGAATAAATTGTACACCACCTGCCAAGAGTATTGCACAAAGCACGAACACCATAGCGCCGGCAACATTTCTATGGGTCTCTGGCAACAAATTCATTCGAGAACAGAACGGCGCTGTCCGGACTTGAACTCAAGACCGTCGGAACGCTAGGTAAGGGCTTAAACTCTAAGCCACAGAGACCACCATTGGGCATTTTGGCATAGAATCGGAGAAAGTTGAATATGATCAAAGATATTAGCTGCACGCTAATACCATTACCGAACATCTTCTTTTGGTATAGTATTGGTGAACGATTTGCCTTTGTAGTGCCGGGGCCCGCTGGGGAAGCAAAGAATAGTACCACTACGACCTACAAGACATGTCGTAAGAGGCGACTGATGTATGGGCCTAGGGAAGCTACCCTAATAAATAAAAAGAATTGCAGAAATCGGATGTGCTGGCCTACTTGCAGGCGCTAAACTGGCACAATGTACAATCGCTCTTAGGTTCAGATCACATACAAATCACACAGAATGATTAACAAGTGATCGATATATGGATCGTTCGAAGAAGGAGAAGAAGAAGAAGAAGAAGGTGAACGATTAATCTGAAAATAGAGACAGACTTAAGCACACAACAAATTGGTGCAGTAGGAACAAAACACACACAGAAAAAAGACGTGATTAATGATAAAGAAACAAAAAACTATAAAAAACTGCAAATCGTGGCGTGTTTGACTAATCTGTGCCTGTTCTGGAACGATAATTCTTTTTTATTTAAAATGAGCAAGAATCACCAAATCTGTTATCTGTAATTTTATCGTGTCTTGTTTGTTCTGTACAAATCACTGTTGCTGTGGTCTATTTTCTCTTCATACACCGCGAACATCAATCTAGTAAAGGCGACTGTCTCAAAGGTAACATTATCAAGATGAAGCGAGCATTGATGTTTGTTGCTGGTATTCTCATCTTGGCTGGGAGTTTAGTCTCTGCTGGTGTAGGTAAGCAGCACTATCTAGCAATAATGGTGTAATTATGCCACTTGATAGAACATTTGGTTTCTGTTGATGTAGTTAAGTTTAGTGTAGTCATCGGATCATCGTCACCGCGCATCGAATCAATTAGTCCATAAGTTCTCCGATCGCCTCCTTAGTATGTCTTTCAGCGTGTGGCGTCTAATGATACCGGTTCGGGGTCAAAGGCTCATGAGGTCATGGTGGTAACATGAGCCAGGGTTAGCGAGGGGGGCGCGCTAACCAAGACCCTGCCCCAACCTCCACGCGGTGACCCTGGAAACAGACTATGGTTCCGGTCTGGCTAAGAGGGCAGGGATCGGGGAGAGAAAACTACTGGTAGGGGTAGCAGTGCAAGTACGGAAACACGATAAAGATACATACAAAGAAAATGCACAAATCTTCTGACCGATGTCCAACAAGATATTGCCCAAGTCCCTGAACGCAAAGAAACAGCAACGAAACGTCTCAGACATGGATGAGAGGTGCATCCAGTGACCAAACGTATGCCCACGTAGGGAGAAGCTCGAAGCCCTGAGGAGGGGCAAACATTGCCAGCCCGTCGGCAAGAATAAATAAGACAGGACCGTAACGAATAAAAGTCTACCCTCGTGTTGGTGCGAGAGAAGATTGCAGCTGACCCCGCATTGGTAGCCCGGTGCAGATACATGTACTGGGCAAGGTTTGCCGAGCGCAAAAGAACAAGTTGCGTTTAGTGCATAACGAAACTACCCGCCCTGGGAAAACCGTGCAAGGTACTGTGCGATTAAAATTAACATCCCCGGAAGAACTGAGGTTGGTGATGCCTAACGGAACTGCCAGCCTTGGGGCAACCGGGCAAGGTTCGATTGCAGTCGTAACTAACATCCCCGGAATAACTGGGGCGGGTGATGGCGGCGAGCGCAAAATCCTCAGTTACGCTGATAGCGCCGACTGAAACGACCCTCTACATTGTTTGTACTCGGCCCCATGCCAGTGCTTTCGAGGTTAATTGCAAATTGCCACGTACCAATACGCGTCTAGAAGAGGCTGAGAATGTTCCTTCCCCGGATCAAACTCAAAAATGTACGGTAAAGCAAGGCCGACAATGTACGGATCAAACAGGAAGTTCGGGTCTGAACATTGGCGAAGGCCGATACTTTACACGGTGTCTTATACGAGTAAGACGCCCGTCCGAGGATAAGCTTACAAGCCCCGAGAAATATTTCTCAGTCAGAACGGGCATAAACAGCGTAACTCACTGTCCCGGTGTAGATCACAAAGCCCAAAAATACGGCAAAGCTGATCGAACCCTAGGGAAAGCTCACTCTAGTAAATCAAAAGCTGGCTGAAAACGAACACCCCACCGAAGGATAAGCAACTGGGCTCCAATAGGTGCTGAAGGCTGGTGCACGTACATCACGTTCTGATGTGTGGCTGTTTATATATCACAATGAGAATGATTAAAACAGGCCTAGAACGATCGAAGAAGAAGAAGAAGATACCGGTTCATTGTTGGTTTACTATTCTTCTTTAGCTACCAGCATAGTACTCTCGTCTAACTACACCACATTTGACTTGGAATTCTTGCAGTCTAGTTAAGTGTTGTAGATTCACCACTATTACTTGAATTATAATATCAGCCTAATCCATTGCTCGCCCGCTTTGTACAGATGTAGTTAAGTAGTGCTATCTAGCAATTAATGGTGTAATTATGTCACTTGACTGAACATTTCGTCTCTGTTGATGTAGTTCAACAGTGCTATCTAGCAGTTAATGGTGTAATTATGTCACTTGATTGAACATTTGGTCTCTGTTGATGCAGTTCAACAGTGCTATCTAGCAATTAATGGTGTAATTATGTCACTTGACTGAACATTTGGTCTCTGTTGATGCAGTTCAACAGTGCTATCTAGCAATTAATGGTGTAATTATGTCACTTGATTGAACATTTGGTCTCTGTTGATGCAGTTCAACAGTGCTATCTAGCAGTTAATGGTGTAATTATGTCACTTGACTGAACATTTCGTCTCTGTTGATGTAGTTCAACAGTGCTATCTAGCAATTAATGGTGTAATTATGACTGGAATTTATTAGTAATATAATAAATAAAATTGCCCGTAGTCTTTTCAGACCATAGGGTATGAAGTCACTTTACTTCACATTTTTTAGGCTCTAGTATGCAGGAGGCATGAGGGCCAATTCATTACTTCACGTTTGGATAGTCGAGTGTGAGATTGAAAGCATAACCGTCTCGTGTCAGAGTAGATAGGCGAATGTTTAAGCATTACGCAAATCCGTCCCCACTATAGATAGTGTGTCTCAAAGAGAAAAGCTACTCTGATGCAGTGAATACAAAAGGTGGACCACAGAAATAACAGAGGCAGTGAATGACACTATGTACAAAGCGCACGCAAGAGCATGTTCTAGAAATATCTTTTAATCCTGACACTGTGAGGAACACACACATGATTATCTTTTAATCCTGAAACTGTGAGACACACAGGATTATCTTTTAATCCTGACACTGTGAGGAACACACACAGGATTATCTTTTAATCCTGACACTGTGAGACACACACATGATTATCTTTTAATCCTGACACTGTGAGGAACACACACATGATTATCTTTTAATCCTGACACTGTGAGGAACACACACATGATTATCTTTTAATCCTGACACTGTGAGACACACAGGATTATCTTTTAATCCTGACACTGTGAGGAACACACACATGATTATCTTTTAATCCTGACACTGTGAGACACACAGGATTATCTATTTAATCCTGACACTGTGAGGCACACACAGGATTATCTATTAATCCTGACACTGTGAGGAACACACAGGATTATCTATTAATCCTGACACTGTGAGGAACACACAGGATTATCTATTAATCCTGACACTGTGAGACACACACAGGATTATCTATTAATCCTGACACTGTGAGGCACACACACAGAATTCGAGAACAGAAGAAGAAAAAGTCTTGAACAGAACCACCCTAACAGTTTTTCAGAATGTTTTTCTCCCATAATCTAGATGCCCCATATCCAATGCGTTCATTCTCACACCACCAATCACATCCTGAATCCATTTTCTCAGTGATCGTTCTCTTTTCCTTTTATGTTGGGATGTCACCTTCTATAATTGTATCCTCCAGCCATTCATGTCTTTGTAGTAGTTAAAAATAGTTCATTTTTCTGGTTACTTGTTTTGTAGCATTAGCCAGTTAACTTTAATTTCAAGTTCCTTCTAGATAGATCGATTGTTCCACACGCTGTCCATAGTATACAGAGAACTCTTCTGTAATACTTTCATAGATCGATTGTTCCCCACGCTGTCCATAGTATACAGAGAACTCTTCTGTAATACTTTCATAGATCGATTGTTCCCCACGCTGTCCATAGTATACAAAGAACTCTTCTGTAATACTTTCATAGATCGATTGTTCCCCACGCTGTCCATAGTATACAGAGAACTCTTCTGTAATACTTTCATAGATCGATTGTTCCACACGCTGTCCATAGTATACAGAGAACTCTTCTGTAATACTTTCATAGATCGATTGTTCCCCACGCTGTCCATAGTATACAAAGAACTCTTCTGTAATACTTTCATAGATCGATTGTTCCCCACGCTGTCCATAGTATACAGAGAACTCTTCTGTAATACTTTCCATAGATCGATTGTTCCCCACGCTGTCCATAGTATACAGAGAACTCTTCTGTAATACTTTCATAGATCGATTGTTCCCCACGCTGTCCATAGTATACAGAGAACTCTTCTGTAATACTTTCATAGATCGATTGTTCCCCACGCTGTCCATAGTATACAGATAACTCTTCTGTAATACTTTCATAGATCGATTGTTCCCCACGCTGTCCATAGTATACAGAGAACTCACGCTGTCCATAGTATACAGAGAACTCTTCTGTAATACTTTCAAATAAACATATTATTTTACTGCAATGCTACTCCTATACAGTGGATACAAAGCAAAAGGCTGTCCACGGAAAAGGTGGAACACTCTCTGAGATAATAAAGGCGACGGAAAACACTGTTTATGAAGCGCACATAAAAACCCGTTCTAGAAACCTCTTCTTATTCTTGTCGCTGTGAGGCAAAACATGATTAGAGAAAAGAAGAAGAAGATACAAGTAGATATATATATTTGAAACAAATATTAGGAACAAACAAATGAACATAAATGTATATTTCTTCTATATGTCTGCAGTTAGAGACTCCCTTATACAGAAATTCATCGACTGCGTAGATGTCTCTCCCCAATGCGCCGGCCTGCACATAAAAACCCGTTCTAGAAACCTCTTCTTATTCTTGTCGCTGTGAGGCAAAACATGATTAGAGAAAAGAAGAAGAAGATACAAGTAGATATATATATTTGAAACAAATATTAGGAACAAACAAATGAACATAAATGTATATTTCTTCTATATGTCTGCAGTTAGAGACTCCCTTATACAGAAATTCATCGACTGCGTAGATGTCTCTCCCCAATGCGCCGGCCTGCACCACGAGAAGAACAACGACGGTCTTTGTGCCCTGCCTAGGTGGAAAATCACATGTGCCAAGTCCTGCCAGATATGCACACCCGGCTCATGATTACAATATATACATGCTAAACACTATAGAGACAAGATCTTATTCAGTGTTTTAGTGAATTTGAAATACCAGTAACTATTCGGAAATCCTTCACTTGAAACAATTAAACTTCACATACTATAATGTTTCTACATCTGTTTATGTACGATTAATAAAAAAAAATTAATCTGTCTGTATGTTGCAGATGTCCTCAACGGGAGCAAAGAATAGTACCACTGCGACCTACAAGGCATGTTGTAAGAGGTGACTGAGGTGGGGGCCTAGGGAAGCTACCCTAGTAAATAAAAAAACGTCTCAGAAATCGGATATACTGGCCTACTTGTTGGCGCATAACTGGCACAACGTACAATTGCTCTTAGTCTCAGATCACATACAAATCACAAAGAGTGGTTAACAAGTGATCGATATGGAGCGTTCGAAGAAGAAGAAAAATTAATCAATTAAGGAACAAGCTGTGTTAATCAAATTCCAGAAATTGATCCTGTCAGACGGATGAGGTGGAGGAGGTGGAGGAGGAGGAGGAGGAGGAGGTGGAGGAGGAGAGGGTGGGAGTCTACCGTTAAGCTATACTATTCTAATTACGGAAAAACAATCTGGTATAGGGAAGGGAGAGGGGAGGGAGCAACCGACAGATTAAACTAATCCAATTGAAGGAAACTAATCTGGTAGTGAGAGTTGAGAAAGGATTGGGGGGCTACTTACAGGCTATATTACTCCAATTAAACTGACCTGATTATTCTGTGTTCTATAGTTGACGCTGTTTATAAAAGACACGACTTATTGAAGCCTCTTTTTTCGAGAGCTAGCAGGTTGTGTTCTTGTGTAACTGGTGTGTAGGACTAGACAATGGCTGCCGTAACAAATAAAGGTTTGTCGTTCCAATTCTGTGTTTAGTAATTTCTTTGTTTCGGAAGCTCCTAATATTTGCTCACTGTCTATTTATTGATCGCCCGCGTACCCAGCGTATTCGTAGCGCGTCGGACTACGGGGGACTAGTCCTCTGTAAGTGTGGGTTCAACTCCGCGGACTGGCAGAAAAGCTACAGGTTCCCCAGATTTACGGTGTTCGTGGCACCGAGCCGAAGGGTTACGATGTCCATGACACCGAACCGAAGAGCTTTCAGCGCAAGTGCTTCTGGATCGGAAAAAAAAAAAAATTTATTGATCAAATTTAAGAAAACTATCCTGACTTTGGGGTAAAGTGGTAAAGTACAGGAACCCATTTTCATTCCTCGAGGAATATTGGGTACAAAAGTGTTGGGTCCGTATTTTTTCATTAACCGATGAGTGATGACATCACTCCGGCCGCATTTACTTCTCATTGCTTTTCCTGGTACCCAATTGAGGCTCGGTCGACCTAAGAGCCGTTATGATAGAAGAAAAAATCCACGCACACTACGGAATTGAATCCGAACCTCGCACCTTAGAAGCGAGTTTACTAACAACTACGCTACTGCCGCCCCACATTGGTGTTCTACGAATAAATATTGTTTTTTATTATCATTATATTGCGCACTATTGATTTTTGTAAACTCATTTCAGAAAGATATTGCTTGCAAATTGTTTGTACATAAGTTTTATTCACACTAACACAAGTACACAGTTGGTCTGCATAATTGCTGAAGACGTCACACACACTTACCTATGACGTAAATCATTCATAAAACTCTTGCTTGTTTGCATGGTTACCATTGTTTACAGTGTGCGCGTCTGGTTATAAGTTATTGATTTGACCTCATTTCAGTCCGGGCAGACCCATAAGTGCCCTGTCTCCCACATCAGATGTTAAAGGGTGTACATGCTTGAGGTTTCTATGGCTCGCTGGTTAACCATTCTTCACATTCTGCCCTACAGATGACCAGTCCAGTCTTACTGATATACTTCCTGTTTTTGTATCTGAAGATTTCAACAAAAAAGATAAAGGGTATTCTCTATCTCGGTTGCACAAGTTGTGCATGCAGATAGGTGTTGCAAGATGAGAAAACCATGAGAGAAACTACAGTAGATACATCAATCAACACTGAACGGGAACTGTTAGTCTAAATCAAAGATTCCCAAACTTTTTCGGCCCACCGCCCACTTTGCATGACATAAACTTTGTAACGCCCCCCTCGCCATTATAACAGTTTGCCAACGCCCCCTCCATACATATATGCATGCTCTATTTTCTCTTTGATATAGAAAATTGATATATATTTCTGTCATACATGGTCAATTTTCAAATGATTATATACATGAAATAGAAAATTGATGAAAAAATGGATCGTGTAAGATGGGTATAAGATGAATTAAAATGCCGAATTCAAATTTTTAATGATTATTCAATGGCAAAATCACGAAAAAACTCCCCCAAATGCTTCTGAACCGACTATCGCCCCCTGGAAGGCTTCAGCGCCAACAGGGGGCGGTACGCCCACTTTGGAAACGCTGGTCTAAAAACAATGAAATACATGCTTGGAAGGAGATCGAAGCAATTATGGACATGTCCGATGTGCAATCATCCTCAAATAAATAAAGAACAATCTGGATATGCAGGAGTTGAGAAAAATTAACGAGCGGACAAACTCGCAGGTTTGTTACAGTGGCAAGAGAAAGAATAGGCTGCAAAGCCGCTGTCCAGAGAAAACTAACTGAAAGACAAAAAAATGAATACTATCTTTAAAATGACATCAGATACCATTGCCGGTGTTGAATAATACGAGCACTGCCGCTGAGATCGTTCTGTGTAAGAAAGCGATCGGTTCATACATGGTTGCTCCTCGATGTGCATCGGTGATGGTCATAACAATCAATCCATCAAATCAATAGGTTGATTGAAAAAGATGGATTGCTAGAGTAACATACATCTTAAAACTCCACAATACCACAATATATCAAGCGACCGAGCGTATCCAATCTCGGAAACCGATCATCAGCTAAAATTGCAATACCAAATGGCAAAAAGCAAAATAAGGACAAAAGAAAGTTCAACCAGCCAGCCAGCCAGCCAGCCAGCCAGCCAGCCAGCCAGCCAGTCGGCCAGCCAGCCAGCCAGCCAGACAACCAACCAACCAACCAATCAATCAATCAACCTATCAATCAACAAATCAAGCATTCAACTTCATTATTTGTTAATCTGCTATTCCAAAAGAATATCTATTAAATGCATCAGATAGGGCAAGTCGCCCATGTGTTGCCAGGGCCCTCAAAGAGAGCAAAGAATAGTACCACTGCAACTTACAAGGGATGTCGTAAGAGGCTACTGAGTTAGGAGCCTAGGGAAGCCACCATAGTAAATAAAAAAGTCTCGCAGAAATCGGATGTTCTGGCCTACTTGTAAGCGCATAACTGGCACCGCGTATAATCGCTCTTAGGCTCAGATCCCATACAAGTCACATAGAGTGTTTAACAAGTGGTCAATATGGAACGTTTGAGGGAGAAGAAGATGTTATAAAAATGTTACTTCATTGTGTCGGTTACCTATTCTAAAATCCCATAATTTCAATTTTGTGTTTTACTTGTTAGTTTAAAGAAATAATAATTACTGAGCTGCGGTTGGAAAACTGAGCTGAAGAAAAGGACAAATGACATTGTGTCATTGAAGAAGAAGAAGAGGTAACCATAATGTTATCATGTTACTCTGAAAATACAAGTAGTGCCCATGGTGGCTATTATTTATCAGTTGTCAGAGGACTATCATCATAGCACTCCGGAAACGTCCATAGGTGATCCGATCTCCACCTCAACAAATCCAGCAGCGTCCAGCGGCCCAGCACGAGAGTTCGATGTTAATTAAACACTCTCCTTGCATATTTAGTATGTCGTTCTTTTCGAGCTGTACCAATATTAACACCCATCTCTCTAAGTCTGGTCAACGAGTGGGACTGCTAACCCTGAAACTCTTCTGTTCGAAAAGACTCAGTACGTTAAGATATTATTTATGTTTTCTCCGGGCACTTTTTATATCAGAAAATTGTCTTAGTCTGGCGTCATCAGTTCCAGACCAGTTTCCAGAGCCTGTCTCCAGCTGTATCTGTTCATAGCAAGCTTCAAGAAGTTTTTGTGTACCCTCTTTTTCTTATCCACACACTCCACAGCAACCACTTGTTAAACCACTTTTTGTGACTTGTATGTGATCTGACCAGAAGAGCAATTGTACATTGTTCCATTTATGCGTCTACAAGTAGGCCATCACATCCGATTTCTGCGATGCTATGTCATCATACATAAACCAACAAAACGAATCATAGCCTCATGAACACATCTTATAGAACAAGCTATGATGAACTCTCAAGGAACTCCAACTGACATGCAGCTTCATAGAGACAACCCCATCTCATTGTGTAGACGAGCATACGAAACCGAACGCAAAGAAGAAGAAGAAGATTTACTAGGGTAGCTTCCCTAGGCTCCTAATTCACCTCTTACAACATGCCTTATAGGTCACAGTGTTACTATTCTTTGTTCTCATTGCGAGCAGCACCGGCAAGACACGGGCACCGTGTACTCCCTCTTTTCTTACACTCCTAAAAAATACCATCTTTCCTTCTCCTTACACTCCAGAGAAATTACGAGTTTTCCATGTAAAAGGCAAATCTCGTCAGGACAGATAAGAGACTTTAGAATAATAGAAGGGTGAAGATAAAAAAAAAACAGCTGCAACAAACCTGGGACAAAAGCTTGAAGATTCGCTTCTAAGTGTTAGCACTCACATGTCAGCATAAAATATGGCTTCCAATGAGTTTCAGATCCTGGCTGAACTTAAAATAGCTTTATTTTTTAGGGCTGAACAGTAGAAGTGATATGAATGGCAAAAAAAAACCCAGTGAATTGCCACGTTGGATGACAGTGTTTGTGATGCAAAAACAAACCAACCCCACCACAGCAACATAATGAACACATACGATTCTCAGCTTAAGTCTAGTGAAATTTCAATCCAAGCCAAGTATAAAATACAAACCTAGTGCGAAACAACAAAGTAAATAAAACGAGTAATTTATATTCGCATTATAAAGCGTAAGGCGGGGATGTATACTTTCGCCTATACTGTTCAATAAATACATAGACAGAATAACGCAAGAAACCAAGACAGATAACAACCTCGATAACAACTACAATTTAATAAACGAACTACATTTTGCAGATGATCAGAGTATAATTTACAACAACGAACACAAATTTCAACAACACATAAATGCCCTGCAAGCGACATGCGAAAAATATGACATGAAAATTAACACATCCAAAACAGAAGTCATGACAATAAGTAGGTCAACAGGTCAACTAAATATACACGTGAAAAATGTAAAAATACAACAGACTCCAGAACTCAAATATCTCGGGAGTATATTCACAGCAGATGGAAAGATGGACAAAGAAATCGAGACTAGATGCTAGAAGGCAAACGCAGTGACATACCAACTGTCACCACTATTAAAACATCCAAACATTAACATGTCAGTCAAACGACAACTGATAAACTGCATATTTATTCCAACTCTCTGCTATCAGTGCCAAATATGGCCCCTGACTAAGACACAAGAAAGAAAGATTACAACATGCGAAATGAGATGTCTACGAAAAGCTGTCAACGTTACAAGGAGAGATAGAGTGAGAAACGAGAATATCAGAAGCATCGTTGGTACTATACCATGCATACAGTACATCGAGAAGAAAAGAATCAAGTGGTTCGGCCATCTAATGAGAATGGAACCACATTTACTACCATCACGTGCCTATAATAATCGACACTCAGGGCGCAGAGCACGAGGCAGGCCAAGAACAAGATGGATAGATAACATCTCAGAGTCCTTGCGAAAGCATGGACTGACAACGTCAAGCGCAACACACATGGCACAAGATAGAAAACTAACTCTCCCACGTCGCTTCACGGCAAATGTGGTTAAGATAAGAGAAGGAATTTACATACCTAGGGAGAATTTTTTCAGCAAACGGAAGAATAACTAACGAAATCCAACACATATACAAAAAAAAACAAATCAAATAATAGAACAAATGCCGCCATTTCAAAATGCAAATATTTCACCATGAACACTAAAAGAGCAATGTTCAACATAATATTTCTCCCTACATGATGCTACCAGTGCCAAACCTGGACAGTGACATTAAATGATAGAAGAAAACTAGTCACGACAGAGATGAAGTGTCTGCGCAGAATGCTGGGAGTAACAAGAAGAGACCGGTTGAGAAATTAAGACTTCAGGAAAAAAGTGGGTACAACATCAGTACTCGACCTCATCAAGAAACAACAAATCAAATGGTTCTACCACATAAACAGACTATCAACAGACAGTGCACCTCAAAGGAGCAATGTTGCTCCGATACAGTGGATACAAAGCAAAAGGCCGGTCATGCAAAAGGTGGACTGCAGAGATAACAGAGGCAACGAAAGACACTATTTATGAAGCGCACACAAGGGCTTGTTCTAGAAATCTTATCCTGACGTTGTGAGGCAAAATAGGAAGAGAGAAAAGAAGAAAGAAAGAAAGAAGGAATCAAGAGTCTGGTATCAGTGCAGGAATCTTGACAGACATAATTCAATATGTTTGAACAGACTAGTCTCGTTTTCCCTTACAGACGACAGACAAACACGTAGTTTAGTGTCAAGGTCTTCACAAGACATGTATTGATCATCTCAAAATGGAGTGTCTGTAGTAAAGGTATTTTAGCTTAAACAGGAGAGATGGAAGAATAGAGGCAAACAAATGGGCAGATACTAGTGTCTGTTGTCTTTCCCCATATGGATGATGGATTTGGTTGTCCACTCTTACCATTAAGCGTAGGGGTGGGAGCTTTAATTTAAGTTCCAGTGCCAGATAAGTCGCTATTGTTGTGTTATATCTGTGTTTATTTAGTGTGGTCTTGATATTGTCTATCCATCTTTTCTTTGTCTTCCCTGGGCTCAAGTCATCATCATCATCATCAAGGTGCGCATCCTTTAATCAGCGAGCCACAGGAACCATCAGTATGCATACTCTTCGATATCTGTTGGGGAGACTGAGCACCTATGGGTCTGCCCGGAGTGCAATGACGTCAGTTTAGTAACCAATAACCAATAACCAATAACCAATCCTTTATAGGATGTTGCTCTCTTTGCAGCACATCTGAAACTCACTCTGTCTCTTGTCAGTTCACCCACTTTGTCGATGGTCATGTTCATGGTTTCTTTAATATCTTTTAGCCATCTTCTTCTTGGTCTGCCTCTGCGTCCTGGACCCTGCCCTCTAGTATTGTTCTTTCCAGGTCATCGTGACGCTTGATGTGACCAAAGTATGTACTTGATCCATTTTATTGTATGCTGTTATTGGAGGTTGGTTGTATTTCATTCTCATTAAATGTCCAAACCACTGCATTTGTTGTCTCTCAATGTATTCGGTGCATGAAGCTATGCCCACTCTGCTTCTTATGTCCTCGTTTCGTAATCTATCTTTCCTTGTGTCCACACTGACTTTCTCAAGCATTTCATTTCACACGTGGTGAGCTTTCTCGTCCGAGTGGTTACCGGGGCCCAAATTTGGGATGTAAAGAATAGAACCACTGTTACCTGCCATGCATGTCGTAAGAGGCGACTAAGGAGGTTTGGCTGAAATCGGATGCATGTGTCCTAAACGTGTAGAAGTCTATGCGTTTAGGGGCCTACCAAACCAATGTGCAACGTATAAACGTTCTTGGCAAAGATCAAACATATCACAAAGAGTGATTAAAATTGGTCGTAAAGAACGAACGCAAAGAAGATTTCACACGTGGTGAGCTTTCTGTGATGTGTTGCTGTAAGAGACCAAGTTTGGCACTGGTAACAAAGTGGTGGTAGAAAAATACTTTTTATCGTCTGTCTTTTCACTTCCATCTTCATCTTTGGGTGTTGTAGTAATGGTGCCAGCTGGTAGGTCACTGCATTTGATTTTTGGCATCTTGTCTCCCACCATTTCTATATCGAGTTTTCCATCCTTTGTGAAAATGCTACCTAAATGGTCAGATACACTAATCAATGATATATATATATATATATAAAACATTGTTAAATCTAACGTATAATTGATTGATTAATATACAGAGAAGTTGCAGGAAATATGAGTTATTTACATGAAGACTAGGCCCGCCCGCCCAGCGTGTTCGTAAATGTTGGACTGCGGGTGACTAGCCCTCTGTGTGTGCGTGTTCAATTCCGCTGGCTGGTAGAAAAACCACAGGTTCACCAGATTCACGGTGTTCGTTGCACCGAACCGAAGGGTTACGATGTCCATGGCACCGAACCGAAGGGTTACGATGTCCATGGCACCGAGCCGAAGAGCTGAGAGATCAAGTGCTTCTAGATCGAAAAACAAAATAAACATGAAGACTATCAACATAGCACTCCGTAGATCCAACATGTCCATAGGTGCTCTGATCTCGGTTCGTTCCCTCGGAGAGGCATCGTGAATATTTTTCCATAGATCCCTGATCTTAGTGTACGTGAGATCGAGTTCCTAGTCCTATCAGAGACAAACGATAAAACGTAGGTCCCGTGTTAAAGTAAAGTACGTAAAAGAACCCTTATCAATTCAAAATCGGAAAAGAGTAGGCTGGAAAGCCGCTGCCCGGGTGAAAAAAAATCATTATAAAAATTAAATAATACAATTCATACAAAATATCTTCACCATCTTCTAAATTACATCGGGGACCCTCGTCGGTGTTACGGAGCTCATGCACTGCCGCTGAGATCTTCCGGTGTAAGAAAGAGATCGGAGCACACATGGTTACTCACCGAAGTGCAGTGATGATGGTTCAATCAAACCTATTTGTGCTTTGATATACGTTGTATTCTAGCTTCCTTGCTGATAATTCCCAAAAGTATTTTGCTGGCACAGACTTATTAACATCATGGTAAGATAGTTGGTGGGGGTTTACATCTCGAAGTGGTCAAATCTTTTACTTTGGGTTGTTCTGAAGGTCGTGTGTTCGAACCTTGACCGAGTCACGTATGTAATTGTTTTTTTCATTTGTACCATTGGATTGTTTCTGGAGGTACGGAGTTCGTGCTTTGTGCAGCGCACTAGTTAGATTGCCAGCCATTTCTTCCTATAGGAAGGGAGCTATCTGGGTAAGCCCGGTGAAATAAGGTCAATCCTTCACATTTAGATCCTTTATGATCATCACTAAATGTATGCAAACATTTCTATAGCTAGGTAAGTAGGTAGGTATGTATGTATGTAAGTAGGTAGGTATGTATGTATGTAAGTAGGTAGGTATGTATGTATGTAAGTAGGTATGTATGTATGTATGTAAGTAGGTATGTATGTATGTATGTATGTAAGTAGGTATGTATGTATGTATGTAAGTAGGTATGTATGTATGTATGTATGTAAGTAGGTAGGTATGTATGTATGTAAGTAGGTATGTATGTATGTATGTATGTAAGTAGGTATGTATGTATGTATGTATGTAAGTAGGTATGTATGTATGTATGTATGTATGTATGTATGTATGTATGTATGTGTGTATGTATGTATGTATGTATGTATGTATGTATGTATGTAGGTAGGTAGGTAGGTAGGTATGTATGTATGTAGGTATGTATGTAGGTAGGTAGGTAGGTATGTATGTAGGTAGGTAGGTATGTATGTAGGTAGGTATGTATGTAGGTATGTATGTATGTAGGTATGTATGTATGTAGGTAGGTATGTATGTATGTAGGTAGGTATGTAGGTAGGTATGTATGTATGTAGGTAGGTATGTATGTAGGTATGTATGTAGGTAGGTATGTATGTATGTATGTAGGTATGTAGGTATGTAGGTAGGTATGTATGTAGGTAGGTATGTATGTAGGTATGTAAGTATGTAAGTAGGTAGGTAGGTAGGTATGTATGTAAGTAGGAGGTAGGTAGGTAGGATGTAGTATGTAAGTAGGTGAGGAGGTAGGATGTAAGAGGAGGTAGGTGGGATGAAGTAGGTCAGGCATGTAAGTAGGTAGGAGGATGTAGGTGAGGAGGTATGTAAGTGCAGGAGGCAGGGGCAGGGGCAGGTGGGGAGGCAGGCAGGGGCGGGGTGGCAGGCAGGGGGTGGGTGGGGCAGGTGGCAGGCGGGGCAGGCAGGCAGGTGCAGGGGGGGCAGGCAGGTGGGCAGGCAGGAGTGGGCAGGGAGGCAGGCAGGCAGGCAGGGTGAGGCGGGGCAGGCAGGCAGGCAGGCAGGTGGGGGCAGGCAGGGGCAGGCAGGCAGGGGAGGCAGGCAGGCAGGCAGGGCAGGGGTCGGCAGGCAGGTAGGCAGGGGGCAGGCAGGCAGGGGAGGATGGAGGAGGCAGGCAGGGTGGGCAGGAGGCAGGAGGCAGGCAGGCAGGCAGGTGGGGCAGGGGGGAGGAGTGCAGGGGGCAGGCAGGGGCAGGGGCAGGCAGGCAGGCAGGTGGGAGGGGGGATGGGGAGTGGGCAGGCAGGCAGGTGGTGGCGGAGGGGCAGGAGGGCAGGCAGGCAGGCAGGCAGGGGTGGCAGTGTGGGGGGCAGGCAGGAGGAGGGTGGGTGGAGTGGCAGGGGAGGCAGGCAGGCAGGGGGCAGGAGGGGAGGCAGGGGCAGGGTGCAGGCAGGCAGGCAGGCGGAGGCAGGAGGAGTGCAGGTAGGCAGGCAGGAGTGCAGGGGGGGTGAGTGGGAGGGGCAGGCAGGCAGGAGGGGCAGGCGGAGGCAGGGCAGGTGCAGTGAGGCAGGTGGAGGCAGGTGGGTGGGCAGGGGGGTGGGCAGGGTGGGCAGGTGGGCAGGCAGGCAGGCAGGCAGGTGGCAGGCAGGAGGGTGGGCAGGGGCAGGGCGGGCAGGTGGCAGGCAGGGCAGGCAGTGGGCGGTGGGTGGGGGAGGGGGGCAGTGCAGGCGGGGCAGGCAGGCAGGGAGGGGCAGTGAGGCAGGGGGCAGGGTGGCAGGCAGGCAGGCAGGGCAGGCGGCAGGCAGGGGAGGCAGTGGGGAGGAGGAGGGGGTGGAGGCAGGTGGGTGGGTGGAGGAGGTGGTAGGTGGGGTGGTAGGTAGGAGGATGGAGGGGGAGGTGGGGGTAGGTGGGTAGGAGGTAGGTAGGTAGGGAGGTAGGTGGTAGGTAGGTAGGGTAGATAGTAGTAGATAGATAGGATAGATAGATAGATAGATAGATAGATAGATAGATAGATAGATAGATAGATAGATAGATAGATAGATAGATAGATAGATAGATAGATAGAGATAGATAGATAGATAGATAGGTAGGTAGGTAGATAGGTAGATAGGTAGGTAGATAGGTAGAGTAGATAGATAGATAGATAGATAGATAGATAGATAGATAGATAGTAGATAGATAGATAGATAGGTAGATGTAGATAGGTAGGTAGATGAGATAGGTAGGTAGATAGATGTAGGTAGATAGTAGGTAGATAGATAGATAGATAGATAGGTAGAGTAGGTAGATAGTAGATAGGTAGGTAGATGGTAGGTAGATAGATAGTAGATAGTAGTAGATAGCTAGGTAGGTAGATAGGTAGGTAGATAGATAGATACGGTTCGGAAAACTAAGAAATACATTAATAACGCTGTTTTACGACGGTAGAAATGTAAAATAAGTCAGTAAAACCAACATATCGACTTAACAGCCCTTTATTTCAGTATTTTTAGATAAACAAAACAAACATAATGAACTATAGCATAGATAAACTCGGGACAATACTATTACCTCTACTAATGTACTTGTCCGCCTTAAGACGGGATTTACTGGAGCATATGCGATGACGTTGCTACGTCTTACGACATTATATGGCCTGATGTTGTAGTAGTTGAAGTATTAAAAGTAAATCGGTGTTGAATTAGAATGCGGTTGAAGGGTTACAAGTGTGTCACTCTCGGGTCTCATAGATTTGGCAAAATACTCGTATATACTAATAATTAACGCTTATAATATGCTGTATAGAGCCAATACTGATATACAAATGCCAGTCATGGACAGTAAACAAAAAGATAGAACAATCTACGGAGGCCAAAGAGATGTGGTTTTACAGAAGAGTGGTGAGATCCCATGGACTGCTAAAATGACGAATGTGGAAGTGTTGAATGAGGCCAAGACACAGAGAGAACTTATTGTCAATTTAAGAAAGAGGTAGTCATCACTTTTAGGTAATGTGATGAGAAGGGAAAATTTAGAACACATTGTGACAATCGGTAAAATGAAAGGGAGACGAGACAGAGGAACACACACACACACACACACACAGAGAGAAAGAGAGAGAGAAAATGTTAGACAACCTGACTTCATGGCACGGAAGAGTGTCAACATCTGAGATGATAGCAAATACCAGGGACAATTTGTGGAGATCCATGATTGCTTACAGCAGACTACCACGGCACTTGAACTTCTTCCTTCTTCTTCTTCTTCTTCGAGCACTCCATATCGACCATTTGTCAAACCATTCTGTGTCACTTGTATGTGATCTGAGCCTAAGACCGATTGCACGTTGTGCCAGTTAAGCGCCTACAAATAGGCCAGCACATCCGATTTCTGCGATGCTTTTTATTTACTAGGAAGCTTCCTCTTTTTTTTTTTTTTTTTTATTTCCGATCCAGAAGCACTTGAGCTTTTCAACTCTTCGGCTCGGTGACATGGACATCGTAACCCTTCGGTTCGGTGCCACGAACACCGTAAATCTGGGAATCTGGGGCTTTTTCTGCCATCCCGCGGAATTGAACCCGCACACACAGAGGGATAGTCACCCGTAGTCCAACGCGCTACGAACGCGCTACGAACACGCTGGGCAGACGGGCTGGGTAGCTTCCCTAGGTCCTACATCAGTCGCCTTTGACGACATGCATTGTAGGTCGCAGTGGTACTATTCTTTGCTTACCTTACGGGCCCCGGTACCACACGGCCAACGGCACTTGATGAGGACGTTAGCACATAGAAAACTGATTGGAATCGACATCTCTGCACTCAGAGCGTCTTCATAAGAAAGTACGTCTAATTCCTATTTGCAGAATCTCTTTCAGTAGAGAGAGCACACATTCTTGTGTAGTTTGTGAACGAGCAGAATCTCTTTCAGTAGAGAGAGCACACATTCTTGTGTGGTTGTATTGTGAACAAGCACATGTAGCAATGTTGATTTGTCTAAACAAAAAATAAAATGTCAGAATATCCTGTTTCAGCTGGAGTCTTTTCTTTTCAGTTGTGACACTGTTACTGGCTTACAGCCGTGGTCTTCTATGTTTGTTTTGTCATCATCCTGATACTTTGTTACAGTCGTGATCCTTTGTGTTTGTTTTGTTGTCCCGCAGCTTCTACTTCTTCTCTTGTCGTCACATTGTTACTGGGTTACAGCTGTGGTCTTCTGTGTTTGTTTTGTTGTCCCGCAGCTTCTACTTCTCTTGTCGTCACAATGTTACTGGGTTAGAGCTGTGGTCTTCTGTGTTTGTTTTGTCGTCACATTGTTACTGGGTTACAGACGTAGTCTTCTGTGCTTGTTTTGTCGTCACATTGTTACTGGGTTACAGACGTAGTCTTCTGTGCTTGTTTTGTCGTCACATTGTTACTGGGTTACAGACGTAGTCTTCGTGCTTGTTTTGTCGTCACATTGTTACTGGGTTACAGACGTAGTCTTCTGTGCTTGTTTTGTCGTCACATTGTTACTGGGTTACAGACGTAGTCTTCTGTGCTTGTTTTGTCGTCACATTGTTACTGGGTTACAGACGTAGTCTTCTGTGCTTGTTTTGTCGTCACATTGTTACTGGGTTACAGCTGTGGTCTTCTGTGTTTGTTTTGTCGTCACATTGTTACTGGGTTACAGACGTAGTCTTCTGTGCTTGTTTTGTCGTCACATTGTTACTGGGTTACAGCTGTAGTCTTCTGTGTTTGTTTTGTCGTCACATTGTTACTGGGTTACAGACGTAGTCTTCTGTGCTTGTTTTGTCGTCACATTGTTACTGGGTTACAGCTGTGGTCTTCTGTGCTTGTTTTGTCGTCACATTGTTACTGGGTTACAGCTGTGGTCTTCTGTGCTTGTTTTGTCGTCACATTGTTACTGGGTTACAGCTGTGGTCTTCTGTGTTTGTTTTGTCGTCACATTGTTACTGGGTTACAGCTGTGGTCTTCTGTGCTTGTTTTGTCGTCACATTGTTACTGGGTTACAGCTGTGGTCTTCTGTGTTTGTTTTGTCGTCACATTGTTACTGGGTTACAGCTGTGGTCTTCTGTGCTTGTTTTGTCGTCACATTGTTACTGGGTTACAGCTGTGGTCTTCTGTGCTTGTTTTGTCGTCACATTGTTACTGGGTTACAGCTGTGGTCTTCTGTGCTTGTTTTGTCGTCACATTGTTACTGGGTTACAGACGTAGTCTTCTGTGTTTGTTTTGTCGTCACATTGTTACTGGGTTACAGACGTAGTCTTCTGTGCTTGTTTTGTCGTCACATTGTTACTGGGTTACAGCTGTGGTCTTCTGTGCTTGTTTTGTCGTCACATTGTTACTGGGTTACAGCTGTGGTCTTCTGTGCTTGTTTTGTCGCCACATTGTTACTGGGTTACAGCTGTGGTCTTCTGTGTTTGTTTTGTCGTCACATTGTTACTGCTTACAGACGTAGTCTCTGTGCTTGTTTTGTCGTCACATTGTTACTGGGTTACAGCTGTGGTCTTCTGTGCTTGTTTTGTCGTCACATTGTTACTGGGTTACAGCTGTGGTCTTCTGTGTTTGTTTTGTCGTCACATTGTTACTGGGTTACAGACGTAGTCTTCTGTGCTTGTTTTGTCGTCACATTGTTACTGGGTTACAGACGTAGTCTTCTGTGCTTGTTTTGTCGTCACATTGTTACTGGGTTACAGCTGTGGTCTTCTGTGCTTGTTTTGTCGTCACATTGTTACTGGGTTACAGCTGTGGTCTTCTGTGTTTGTTTTGTCGTCACATTGTTACTGGGTTACAGACGTAGTCTTCTGTGCTTGTTTTGTCGTCACATTGTTACTTGGTTACAGACGTAGTCTTCTGTGCTTGTTTTGTCGTCACATTGTTACTGGGTTACAGACGTAGTCTTCGTGCTTGTTTTGTCGTCACATTGTTACTGGGTTACAGACGTAGTCTTCTGTGCTTGTTTTGTCGTCACATTGTTACTTGGTTACAGACGTAGTCTTCTGTGCTTGTTTTGTCGTCACATTGTTACTGGGTTACAGACGTAGTCTCTGTGCTTGTTTTGTCGTCACATTGTTACTGGGTTACAGCTGTGGTCTTCTGTGTTTGTTTTGTCGTCACATTGTTACTGGGTTACAGACGTAGTCTTCTGTGCTTGTTTTGTCGTCACATTGTTACTGGGTTACAGCTGTAGTCTTCTGTGTTTGTTTTGTCGTCACATTGTTACTGGGTTACAGACGTAGTCTTCTGTGCTTGTTTTGTCGTCACATTGTTACTGGGTTACAGCTGTGGTCTTCTGTGCTTGTTTTGTCGTCACATTGTTACTGGGTTACAGCTGTGGTCTTCTGTGTTTGTTTTGTCGTCACATTGTTACTGGGTTACAGACGTAGTCTTTGGCTTGTTTTGTCGTCACATTGTTACTGGGTTACAGACGTAGTCTTCTGTGCTTGTTTTATCGTCACATTGTTACTGGGTTACAGCTGTGGTCTTCTGTGCTTGTTTTGTCGTCACATTGTTACTGGGTTACAGCTGTGGTCTTCTGTGTTTGTTTTGTCGTCACATTGTTACTGGGTTACAGACGTAGTCTTCTGTGCTTGTTTTGTCGTCACATTGTTACTTGGTTACAGACGTAGTCTTCTGTGCTTGTTTTGTCGTCACATTGTTACTGGGTTACAGCTGTAGTCTTCTGTGTTTGTTTTGTCGTCACATTGTTACTGGGTTACAGACGTAGTCTTCTGTGCTTGTTTTGTCGTCACATTGTTACTGGGTTACAGCTGTGGTCTTCTGTGCTTGTTTTGTCGTCACATTGTTACTGGGTTACAGCTGTGGTCTTCTGTGTTTGTTTTGTCGTCACATTGTTACTGGGTTACAGCTGTGGTCTTCTGTGCTTGTTTTGTCGTCACATTGTTACTGGGTTACAGCTGTGGTCTTCTGTGCTTGTTTTGTCGTCACATTGTTACTGGGTTACAGCTGTGGTCTTCTGTGCTTGTTTTGTCGTCACATTGTTACTTGGTTACAGACGTAGTCTTCTGTGTTTGTTTTGTCGTCACATTGTTACTGGCTACAGACGTAGTCTTCTGTGCTTGTTTTGTCGTCACATTGTTACTGGGTTACAGCTGTGTCTTCGTGCTTGTTTTGTCGTCACATTGTTACTGGGTTACAGCTGTGGTCTTCTGTGCTTGTTTTGTCGCCACATTGTTACTTGGTTACAGACGTAGTCTTCTGTGCTTGTTTTGTCGCCACATTGTTACTGGGTTACAGACGTAGTCTTCTGGCTTTGTTTGCGCCACATTGTTACTGGTTAAGACGTAGTCTTCGGCTTGTTTTGTCGTCACATTGTTACTGCTTAAGACGAGTCTTCTGTGTTTGTTTTGTCGCCACATTGTTACTTGGTTACAGACGTAGTCTCGTGCTTGTTTTGTCGCCACATTGTGTACTTGTTACAGACGTAGTCTTCTGTGCTTGTTTGTCGCCACATTGTTACTGGTTACAGACGAGTCTTCTGTGCTTGTTTTGTCGCCACATTGTTACTGGGTTACAGCTGTGGTCTTCTGTGTTTGTTTTGTCGCCACATTGTTACTGTTACAGCTGTGGTCTTCTGTGTTTGTTTGTCGTCACATTGTTACTGGGTTACAGCGTGGTCTTCTGTGCTTGTTTTGTTGTCACATTGTATCTGGGTTACGTAGTCTTCTGTGCTTGTTTTGTCGTCACATTGTTACTGGGTTACAGCTGTGGTCTTCTGTGTTTGTTTTGTCGTCACATTGTTACTGGGTTACAGACGTTGTCTTCTGTGCTTGTTTTGTCGTCACATTGTTACTGGGTTACAGACGTAGTCTTCTGTGCTTGTTTTGTCGTCACATTGTTACTGGGTTACAGACGTAGTCTTCTGTGCTTGTTTTGTCGGCACATTGTTACTGGGTTACAGACGTAGTCTTCTGTGCTTGTTTTGTCGTCACATTGTTACTGGGTTACAGACGTAGTCTTCTGTGCTTGTTTTGTCGTCACATTGTTACTGGGTTACAGCTGTGGTTTTCTGTGTTTGTTTTGTCGTCACATTGTTACTTGGTTACAGACGTAGTCTTCTGTGCTTGTTTTGTCGTCACATTGTTACTGGGTTACAGACGTAGTCTTCTGTGTTTGTTTTGTCGTCACATTGTTACTGGGTTACAGACGTAGTCTTCTGTGCTTGTTTTGTCGCCACATTGTTACTTGGTTACAGACGTAGTCTTCTGTGCTTGTTTTGTCGCCACATTGTTACTGGGTTACAGACGTAGTCTTCTGTGCTTGTTTTGTCGGCACATTGTTACTGGGTTACAGACGTAGTCTTCTGTGCTTGTTTTGTCGTCACATTGTTACTGGGTTACAGACGTAGTCTTCTGTGTTTGTTTTGTCGCCACATTGTTACTTGGTTACAGACGTAGTCTTCTGTGCTTGTTTTGTCGCCACATTGTTACTTGGTTACAGACGTAGTCTTCTGTGCTTGTTTTGTCGGCACATTGTTACTGGGTTACAGACGTAGTCTTCTGTGCTTGTTTTGTCGCCACATTGTTACTGGGTTACAGCTGTGGTCTTCTGTGTTTGTTTTGTCGCCACATTGTTACTGGGTTACAGCTGTGGTCTTCTGTGGTTGTTTTGTCGTCACATTGTTACTGGGTTACAGCTGTGGTCTTCTGTGTTTGTTTTGTCGCCACATTGTTACTGGGTTACAGACGTAGTCTTCTGTGCTTGTTTTGTCGTCACATTGTTACTGGGTTACAGACGTAGTCTTCTGTGCTTGTTTTGTCGTCACATTGTTACTGGGTTACAGCTGTGGTCTTCTGTGTTTGTTTTGTCGTCACATTGTTACTGGGTTACAGACGTTGTCTTCTGTGCTTGTTTTGTCGTCACATTGTTACTGGGTTACAGACGTAGTCTTCTGTGCTTGTTTTGTCGTCACATTGTTACTGGGTTACAGACGTAGTCTTCTGTGCTTGTTTTGTCGTCACATTGTTACTGGGTTACAGCTGTGGTCTTCTGTGCTTGTTTTGTCGTCACATTGTTACTGGGTTACAGACGTGTCTTCTGTCTTGTTTTGTCGTCACATTGTTACTGGGTTACAGACGTAGTCTTCTGTGCTTGTTTTGTCGTCACATTGTTACTGGGTTACAGACGTAGTCTTCTGTGCTTGTTTTGTCGTCACATTGTTACTTGGTTACAGACGTAGTCTTCTGTGCTTGTTTTGTCGTCACATTGTTACTGGGTTACAGACGTAGTCTTCTGTGCTTGTTTTGTCGTCACATTGTTACTGGGTTACAGACGTAGTCTTCTGTGCTTGTTTTGTCGCACATTGTTACTGGTTACAGACGTAGTCTTCTGTGCTTGTTTTGTCGTCACATTGTTACTGGGTTACAGACGTAGTCTTCTGTGCTTGTTTTGTCGTCACATTGTTACTGGGTTACAGTGTGTTTCTGTGTTTGTTTTGTCGTCACATTGTTACTTGGTTACAGACGTAGTCTTCTGTGCTTGTTTTGTCGTCACATTGTTACTGGGTTACAGCTGTGGTCTTCTGTGTTTGTTTTGTCGCCACATTGTTACTGGGTTACAGACGTAGTCTTCTGTGCTTGTTTTGTCGTCACATTGTTACTGGGTTACAGACGTAGTCTTCTGTGTTTGTTTTGTCGTCACATTGTTACTGGGTTACAGACGTAGTCTTCTGTGCTTGTTTTGTCGTCACATTGTTACTGGGTTACAGACTAGTCTTCTGTGTTGTTTTGTCGTCACATTGTTACTTGGTTACAGACGTAGTCTTCTGTGTTTGTTTTGTCGTCACATTGTTACTGGGTTACAGACGTGTCTTCTGTGTTTGTTTGTCGTCACATTGTTACTGGGTTACAGCGTGTCTTCTGTGCTTGTTTTGTCGGCACATTGTTACTGGGTTACAGACGTAGTCTTCTGTGCTTGTTTTGTCGTCACATTGTTACTGGGTTACAGACGTAGTCTTCTGTGCTTGTTTTGTCGTCACATTGTTACTGGGTTATAGACGTAGTCTTCTGTGCTTGTTTTGTCGTCACATTGTTACTGGGTTACAGACGTAGTCTTCTGTGCTTGTTTTGTCGTCACATTGTTACTGGTTACAGCGTAGTCTTCTGTGCTTGTTTTGTCGGCACATTGTTACTGGGTTACAGACGTAGTCTTCTGTGCTTGTTTTGTCGTCACATTGTTACTGGGTTACAGACGTAGTCTTCTGTGCTTGTTTTGTCGTCACATTGTTACTGGGTTACAGCTGTGGTCTTCTGTGCTTGTTTTGTCGTCACATTGTTACTGGGTTACAGACGTGTCTTCTGTGCTTTTGTCGTCACATTGTCGACAGCTTGGTGTCTACTTGTTACACAGACTGTAGTCTTCTGTGCTTGTTTTGTCGTCACATTGTTACTTGGTTACAGACGTAGTCTTCTGTGCTTGTTTTGTCGTCACATTGTTACTGGGTTACAGACGTAGTCTTCTGTGCTTGTTTTGTCGCCACATTGTTACTGGGTTACAGCTGTGTCTTCTGTGTTGTTTTATCGTCACACTGTTACTTGGTTACAGCCGTTGTCTTCTCTGTTTTGTCGTCACATTGCTTCTTCTTCTGCTTCTGTTGTCGTCACACTGTGATCATGTTCTTGCCCAGTGTCAAGATTTTCTGTTTGTTGTATTATGCTGTTTTTGCGCATTTGCTGATAAATACTTCGTGCATTTTGATAGATCTCAACTATCCCATCTTATCCATCTATTTTTGGTCTTCCTCCCCCTTTCTTTCTCAAAGTTCTGTCAGTCGCCACAGTCTTGTTACAGCTTGTCTTCTGTGCTTGTTTGTCGCCACATTGTTACTGGGTTACAGACGTGTCTTCTGTGCTTGTTTGTCGCCACATTGTTACTGGGTTACAGCTGTGGTCTTCTGTGTTTGTTTTGTCGCCACATTGTTACTGGGTTACAGCTGTGGTCTTCTGTGTTTGTTTTGTCGTCACATTGTTACTGGTTACAGCTGTGTCTCTGTGCTTGTTTTGTCGTCACATTGTTACTTGGTTACAGACGTAGTCTTCTGTGCTTGTTTTGTCGTCACATTGTTACTGGGTTACAGCTGTGGTCTTCTGGTTGTTTGTCGTCACATTGTTACTGGGTTACAGACGTAGTCTTCTGTGCTTGTTTGTCGTCACATTGTTACGGTTACAGACGTAGTCTTCTGTGCTTGTTTGTCGTACATTGTTACTGGTTACAGACGTGTCTCTGTGTTTTTGTCCACATTGTTCTGGGTTACAGACGTAGTCTTCTGTGCTTGTTTTGTCGTCACATTGTTACTGGGTTACAGACGTAGTCTTCTGTGCTTGTTTGTCGTCATTGTTACGGTTACAGCTGTGGTTTCTGTGTTTGTTTTGTCGTCACATTGTTTGGTTACAGACGTAGTCTTCGTGCTTGTTTTGTCGTCACATTGTTACTGGGTTACAGACGTAGTCTTCTGTGTTTGTTTTGTCGTCACATTGTTACTGGGTTACAGACAGTCTTCTGGCTTGTTTGTCGCCACATTGTTCTTGGTACAGACGTAGTCTTCTGTGCTTGTTTTGTCGCCACATTGTTACTGGGTTACAGACGTAGTCTTCTGTGTTTGTTTTGTCGCCACATTGTTACTGGGTTACAGACGTAGTCTTCTGTGCTTGTTTTGTCGTCACATTGTTACTGGGTTACAGCGTAGTCTTCTGTGTTTGTTTGTCGCCACATTGTTACTGGTTACAGACGTAGTCTTCTGGCTTGTTTGTCGCCACATTGTTACTTGGTTACAGACGTAGTCTTCTGTGCTTGTTTGTCGCCACATTGTTACTGGGTTACAGACGAGTCTCTGTGCTTGTTTGTCGCCACTTGTTACTGGTACAGCTGTGGTCTTCTGTGTTTGTTTGTCGCCACATTGTTACTGGGTTACAGCTGTGGTCTTCTGTGGTTGTTTTGTCGTCACATTGTTACTGGGTTACAGCTGTGGTCTTCTGTGTTTGTTTTGCCCACATTGTTCTGGGTTACAGACGTAGTCTTCTGTGCTTGTTTTGTCGTCACATTGTTACTGGGTTACAGACGTAGTCTTCTGTGCTTGTTTTGTCGTCACATTGTTACTGGGTTACAGCTGTGGTCTTCTGTGTTTGTTTTGTCGTCACATTGTTACTGGGTTACAGACGTAGTCTTCTGGCTTGTTTGTCGTCACATTGTTCTGGGTTAAGACGTAGTCTTCTGTGCTTGTTTGTCGTCACATTGACTGGGTTACAGCGGTCTTCGTGCTTGTTTTGTCGTCACATTGTTACTGGGTTACAGCTGTGGTCTTCTGTGCTTGTTTTGTCGTCACATTGTTACTTGGTTACAGACGTAGTCTTCTGTGCTTGTTTTGTCGTCACATTGTTACTTGGTTACAGACGTAGTCTTCTGTGCTTGTTTTGTCGTCACATTGTTACTGGGTTACAGACGTAGTCTTCTGTGCTTGTTTTGTCGTCACATTGTTACTTGTTACAGACGTAGTCTTCTGGCTTGTTTGTCGTCACATTGTTCTGGTTACAGACGTAGTCTTCTGTGCTTGTTTGTCGTCACATTGACTGGGTTACAGACGTAGTCTTCTGTGCTTGTTTTGTCGCCACATTGTTACTGGGTTACAGACGTAGTCTTCTGTGCTTGTTTTGTCGTCACATTGTTACTGGGTTACAGACGTAGTCTTCTGTGCTTGTTTTGTCGTCACATTGTTACTGGGTTACAGTTGTGGTTTTCTGTGTTTGTTTGTCGTCACATTGTTACTGTTACAGACGTAGTCTTCTGTGCTTGTTTGTCGTCCATTGTTACTGGTTACAGCTGTGGTCTTCTGTGTTTGTTTTGTCGCCACATTGTTCTGGGTTACAGACGTAGTCTTCTGTGCTTGTTTTGTCGTCACATTGTTACTGGGTTACAGACGTAGTCTTCTGTGTTTGTTTGTCGTCACATTGTTACTGGGTTACAGACGTGTCTTCTGTGCTTGTTTTGTCGTCACATTTTACTGGGACAGACATAGTCTTCTGTGTTTGTTTGTCGTCCATTGTTACTGGGTTACAGACGTAGTCTTCTGTGTTTGTTTTGTCGTCACATTGTTACTGGGTTACAGACGTAGTCTTCTGTGTTTGTTTTGTCGTCACATTGTTACTGGGTTACAGCTGTGGTCTTCTGTGTTTGTTTTGTCGCCACATTGTTACTGGGTTACAGACGTAGTCTTCTGTGCTTGTTTTGTCGTCACATTGTTACTGGGTTACAGACGTAGTCTTCTGTGCTTGTTTTGTCGTCACATTGTTACTGGGTTACAGACGTAGTCTTCTGTGCTTGTTTTGTCGTCACATTGTTACTGGGTTACAGACGTAGTCTTCTGTGTTTGTTTTGTCGTCACATTGTTACTGGGTTACAGCTGTGGTCTTCTGTGCTTGTTTTGTCGCCACATTGTTACTGGGTTACAGACGTAGTCTTCTGTGCTTGTTTTGTCGTCACATTGTTACTGGGTTACAGACGTAGTCTTCTGTGCTTGTTTTGTCGTCACATTGTTACTGGGTTACAGCTGTGGTCTTCTGTGCTTGTTTTGTCGTCACATTGTTACTGGGTTATAGACGTAGTCTTCTGTGCTTGTTTTGTCGTCACATTGTTACTTGGTTACAGACGTAGTCTTCTGTGCTTGTTTTGTCGTCACATTGTTACTTGGTTACAGACGTAGTCTTCTGTGCTTGTTTTGTCGTCACATTGTTACTGGGTTACAGACGTAGTCTTCTGTGCTTGTTTTGTCGCCACATTGTTACTGGGTTACAGCTGTGGTCTTCTGTGTTTGTTTTATCGTCACACTGTTACTTGGTTACAGCCGTTGTCTTCTCTGTTTTGTCGTCACATTGCTTCTTCTTCTGCTTCTGTTGTCGTCACACTGTGATCATGTTCTTGCCCAGTGTCAAGATTTTCTGTTTGTTGTATTATGCTGTTTTAGCGGCTTGGTTGATAAATAATTGTGCATTTTGATAGGATTCAACTATCCCATCTATCCATCTATTTCTTGGTCTTCCTCTCACCTTCTTTCCTAAAGTTCTGTCACACCGCTACCGGGTTGTTACCCAGTCTCTTTGCCTTCTGTATTTGATTTGTCGTCACATTACTACCGGGTTACATTCAAATGTAGTGGTCTTTTGTATTTGTTTTGCACTTCTCGGATGGTTTGAGTTATATATTTCTGCATCTTTTGGCATGGTATTTACACTTCATCTATCCATCATTTCCTTGATCTTCCCCTCATCTCTCGTTCTGATGTTCTGCTGTAGAATGCCATTTGGACAGTGTAATCTGGTTGCATTTTACTAGATGGCCAAACCATTTCATTCTGGTTTTTAAAAAATGTAATTCGTGCACGATCTTGATCCGACCTTCTCTCTGATGCTGGTATTTGTGACATTTGTCTCTCTGATGCTGGTATTTGTGACATTTGTCTCTCTGATGCTGGTATTTGTGACATTTGTCTCTCTGATGCTGGTATTTGTGACATTTGTCTCTCTGATGCTGATATGTGACATTTGTCTCTCTGATGCTGATATTTGTGACATTTGTCTCTCTGATGCTGGTATTTGTGACATTTGTCTCTCTGATGCTGATTTGTGACATTTGTCTCTCTGATGCTGGTATTTGTGACATTTGTCTCTCTGATGCTGGTATTTGTGACATTTGTCTCTCTGATGCTGGTATTTGTGACATTTGTCTCTCTGATGCTGGTATTTGTGACATTTGTCTCTCTGATGCTGGTATTTGTGACATTTGTCTCTCTGATGCTGGTATTTGTGACATTTGTCTCTCTGATGCTGGTATTTGTGACATTTGTCTCTCTGATGCTGGTATTTGTGATATTTGTCTCTCTGATGCTGGTATTTGTGACATTTGTCTCTCTGATGCTGGTATTTGTGACATTTGTCTCTTCTTGTGTTGTTGGTAATCTTTCAGAGACAACACATTTTACATGTGGTTATTTTCTGTGGTTACTGCCTGTAGTAACGCTTTTTAGGGCAGTGTAGGACAGGTGGGACGTGAGCCGGGGAATTTAATGGTTGCATGGCTAGTGCAGTCCCCGCGAAGCTGTTCAAGTTAGGATTTTTCATTTATGCCCACAACAGAATTACATTTATGCCCATGAATTGAACACGGGTCTACTGAATGGGAGCCACGCTCTAATCTATTCAACCAGACGCTCCTATATTTTTGTTTTTGTTTGTTTGATGGAGCATTAGATAGATAGTAAGAACGAGAGAGAGATAAAGAGAGAGATAGTAAGAGAGGAGATATAATAAGAGAATAAGAGATAGTAAGAAGAGATTGTAAGAGAGGATAGTAAAGAGAGATAGTAAGAGAGAGATAGTAAGAGAAGAGATAGTAAGAGAGATTGTAAGAGACAGAGATAGTAAGAGAGAGATAGTAAGAGAGATAGTAGAGAGAGTAGTAAGAGAGAGATAGTAAGAGAGAGATAGATAAGAGAGAGATAGTAAGAGAGAGAATAGTAAGAGAGAGATAGTAAGAGAGAGATAGTAAGAAGAGAGAATAGTAAGAGAAGAGATAGTAAGAGAGAGAGATAGTAAGAGAGAGATAGTAAGAGAGAGATAGTAAGAGAGAGATAGTAAAGAGAGATAGTAAGAGAGAGATAGTAAGAGAAGAGAGAGTAGTAAGAGAGAGATAGTAAAAGAGAGATAGTAAGAAAGAGATAGTAAGAGAGAGATGGTAAGAGAGAGAGAGAGATAGTAAGAAAGAGATAGTAAGAGAGAAAGAGAGATAGTAAGAGAGAGAGAGAGAGAAATAGTAAGAGAGAGATAGTAAGAGAGAGATAGTAAGAGAGAGAGATAGTAAGAGAGAGATAGTAAGAGAGAGATAGTAAGAAAGAGAGAGATAGTAAGAGAGAGATAGTAAAAGAGAGAGAGATAGTAAGAAAGAGATAGTAAGAGAGAGAGATAGTAAGAGAGAGAGATAGTAAGAGAGAGATAGTAAGAGAGAGAGATAGTAAGAAAGAGATAGTAAGAGAGAGATAGTAAGAGAGAGATAGTAAGAGAGAGATAGTTAGAAAGAGATAGTAAGAGAGAGATGAGAAGAGAGAGAGAGAGATAGTAAGAAAGAGATAGTAAGAGAGAAAGAGAGATAGTAAGAGAGAGAGAGAGAAATAGTAAGAGAGAGATAGTAAGAGAGAGAGAGAGATAGTAAGAAAGAGATATTAAGAGAGAGAGAGATAGTAAGAGAGAGAGATAGTAAGAGAGAGAGAGAAATAGTAAGAGAGAGATAGTAAGAGAGAGAGAGATAGTAAGAGAGAGAGAGAGATAGTAAGAGAGAGAGAGAGATAGTAAGAGAGAAATAGTAAGAGAGAGAGACAAGTGTTCTCTCTGACCTTGTGTTATTGATACTTCTTACGACAGTGTTAAATTTGTTATTATAAAGACAATCATATACGCGCTCCATTGACGTCACTCAAAAGCTCCAGTTACCATGACAAAATTATTTTTCTCTTGCCTGGGAAATCATTTTTTCCAAGATGAAAAATTGTCTACGAAGGCTGAAGAACAGAATCGAAACTGAACACGTTTCATTTGAGTTCTAATGTAAAGAGATCAAGGAGTGCAGGATATCGAAACTGAACACGTTTCATTTGAGTTCTAATGTAAAGAGATCAAGGAGTGCAGGATGCTGT
This sequence comes from Arion vulgaris, assembly GCA_020796225.1. Taxonomy (NCBI): domain Eukaryota; kingdom Metazoa; phylum Mollusca; class Gastropoda; order Stylommatophora; family Arionidae; genus Arion; species Arion vulgaris. Next base: position 56,125,517 of record CM036754.1, read on the forward strand.
GTTAATTTTCTTCACTCGATATGAATTCAGTCGTGATCATGGCGCCTTGGGCTACTTTTTGCGTGAAGGTTTGCTTTCTTGCACCAACGTTTCTCGGCTGAATGGCGAAGGATAATGGCGAAAGAAAGCAAATCACCACGCAAAAATTAGTGAACATTTTTCCGTGAAGGTGTGCTTTCTTTCACCAGTGTCCCTTCCATTCAGGCGAACCTTACATCGAATTGAGAGGTACTTGTAATTTAGATACCCATGTAAAGGATCAGGGTTTTATGTAGTTCAACCGTGTACCGTGTAAATTAGTGTACCGTGTAAATTAGTGAACCATGCGCATGGTATTTAAAATGTATATTTACTCAACTTACATTTAGAAGTCGATTGTAGCCTATGTGGTGCAGGGGGCAGCTAGGAAAACAAAGAATAGCACCACTGCGACCTACAAGGCATGTCGTAAGAGGCGACTGATGTATGACCTAGGGAAGCTACCGTTGTTAATAAAAAGCATCGCATGAAATCGGATGTGCTGACCTACTTGTGTAGCAGGGAATATGACACCAGGTTTTTCCCTAGTCCCAAGCTGCAACTAGGCACGTATTTTTCAATTAAACAAAGGGGTAACCATATACCTGGTCTGGGAATGTATAATTACAGACCAGATATGTTAGCAAGGAGACTTTTTTTTAACTAGAAGTAAATTTATGCCCTGTTTTTTTCTTTCCTGGAGCCAGAGAGGTTAATTGTATTCTTTTTTGAACGTCTGGGTGATTGTCCGGTCACGATTGTCAAATTAACTGGGTTTTTCCAAACCAACAAACAGATTTGACCGTGAGAATTATACTAACAGGACAATGACTGATTTGGAAACAAAGAAAATTGCCAGTGGATAAATAGAATACATTTTGTAGATTAAAAGCGCATTCGGATAGAGACAGAGGAACAGAGAGGTACCCAGGGACAGGCAGTGAGGGTAGTCAATTCTCATTCAGACACAGGGACAGAGAGTAGGTAGTCTGAGTCTGAGACAGTTACATACAGAAAGAGTGAAGAGACAACTTTAGACACTTCAGAGACACCTCTTCACACACAACTTTAGATACGCATTCGGATAGAGACAGAGGGACAGAGAGGTACCCGGGAACAGTCAGTGAGGGTAGTCTGAGACAGTTACAGACAGAAAGAATTGACTTGTCCAGAAGTGTTGTCTAGAATAAGAGACACACTCATACAACTTCACACAACTTTAGATACGCATTCGGATAGAGACAGAGGAACAGAGAGGTACCCATGGACAGGCAGTGTGAAGAGAGAATAGTGAGGCCAGAACATGATAACAGACAGTTAATTGATAGGAGGAAAGATTAGCCAGTGCTTGGTAGTCTACAGTTGGTGACATCATTCAAGCTAACCAGTGCTTGGTAGTCTACAGATGGTGACATCATTCAAGCTAACCAGCGCTTGGTAGTCTACAGTTGGTGACCACGCCAGAACTTAGTATTATCAACAAGACAGCCCTGACGGTGTTGACTTTGACCTAAATAGAGAGACAGTTGCAACTAAATCGAAAAAGAGACATTCTAAGAAAAGTGAGATATTCAAGGCGGTTCGATCGAAAAGGAGACATTTCAAATAAAAGGGACATACTCAAGGACTTCTGGACAGAAACATTCATGTTCATATTTTTTGGCAGAAGAGATAAGTAGACCATAATATTTAATACGATTATATTTACGGTTGTATTTTTAGATATAGAGGTGTCTTATTTTGATGAGGTAATATACTTTTATATTTTTTCAGGAAGATTGGTTGTTTTAAATTGTATAAGGAAATTGCCAAATGCTAAACAGAACCATAAATAATCAACTGATTTGCATATATATATATATATATATATGAATGTATATTTTTGTATGGAAATAAGCAAATGAACAAATAAAAGTTGAGAATCAGATTGATTCTCACATAGAGATACAATATCTTTGACGGTCATTTAAATTGGATTATATTCTATGTTAGAGTGTGATAGTTGTCGAGTTAGTGTTTATGGTGCAGTGACGAAAGATTAAAAAAATAATAGGTTATAGTAGTGTAGATTGGTGCCTTGTCCAAGAATATTAGTAGAGATCACAAGCCTCACGGTTACATATTGGTGCAGTGACCGAGGATATCAGAAGCAGTAGCCAAGCCTCAAGATTACATAGCTGGTTACCGTGACACAGGATTTCAGTAGCCAAGCCTCACGGTTACACTTGTAGGCGCATAACTGGCACAACGTTAATCGCTCGTAGGTTCAGATCACATACAAATCACAAAGAGTGGTTATCAAGTGGTCGATATGGAGCGGTGGCAGAAGTAGAAGAAGAAGATGCCGATTCATGACATTTCTTAATAATTCTATTATAAATTAAATTTAACTACTGTCGGCTTGCTTGACCTGTCACAGTGTCTTCAGAATCCACAGGAAGAGTCACATGGTGCAATAGTCTATCACAGCGTTTCCTAAACTGGCTTCCGCGTACCCCGGTTGTACGCGAGGTTCTAACAGGAGTCCTCAAGCGCTTGAAGAAATATTATGATCTTTGACATTTTAAACAGAGAAATAATTTTAAAAACATGTATAAAAACAGTGGTAAACTAGTTCCGCTGCAAAATCAAAGGACCCGGACCACACTGGAGTCTAAATGTCTGACAGGAGAAAATGAAAGATCATTTGAAGTTTCCCGCAGTCTGAGAAATGAGAGCCAGCTTGACTGTTGTTGTAGTGTAATAATAACTCCATCGCTAGAATATTTTCATATATAGAAACTGTTGGGGGGTCCCAGGAAGCAAAATGTATTTAAAAGAAGGTCCTCGGTGAAGCAAGGTTTGGGAATCGCTGATCTATCACATTCAGGTTAGAATAACGTGCAATCCGTATACGTGAATAACGTAAATTTCGTACAATAAATTCTGAAATCGACTCCAGTTAGAAGCCGGCCGAAGTTCTCTTCCAGCGTGTCGCGACAAATTGACATAGACAAGACATAAGTAATGACATTCACTAGAGAGGAAATCACTACTAATACCTCGATCAACAAACATCAATTAAAACAAGTCAAAGACTTTACATACCTTTGAGATCATTTTTTTCAGCAAATGGTAGAATAACTAACGAAATCCAACATAGATGCAATAAAGAAAATCAAATAGTAGGACAGATGGCACAATTTTGAAAAGCAAACGTGTCATCATGAACACTACAAAAAAAAAAAAGCATTGTACAACATATTATTTCTTCCAACATTACGCTATCACTGCCAAACCTGGACGCTGACATTAAATGACAGAAGAAAACTAGTTATGACAGAGATGAAGGTGACTACGCAGAATGCTGAGAGTTTCAAGAAGAAACCGGTTGAGAAATGAAGACACCAGGAAAAAAGTGGGTACAACATCAGTTCTGAATTTTATCAAGAAACAACAAACTAAATGGTTCGCCAGATTACCAACAGACAATACGCCTCGTAAAAGCATTGCTACTCAGATCGAAAATCGTGGCATATACTTTACAGGACTTACCCATCAACAACAGTAAACGAGTCGTCGATTTTCTAGGCACCACTTATACGTTCAGTAGTTTGTAATTGCTTTCTAACGGGTGAGGTTTATTTTTATCGTTCCTAAAAATCCAAAGGAACTAATTTGCTTCCAAACTTGCACGCCGCAGAGTTTGAAACAGGTACACTTGGGTTGTGATTGAGCTTAAGCTACTTAAGTTAATGCTCAAACTACGGATACTCAGATACAGTTGATATAAAGCAACAGGGTCGTCCACGCAAAAGGTGTACATTGCTTCATTGTATATTCAAATGTTTGAAATGAAGTAACTGCAGTGAATATAGCATACAATACCCACCCGTATGCACACTCTTCGACATCTGCTGGTGGAGACTGTGCACCTATGGGTCTGCTCGGAGTGCTGTCACATCGGTTCAGCAACAAATAATCAGAGATGGTTAGAGAAACGATACATTGCAGTCTTCATTATCATCATCAGGTGCCGTGCAGGCTGGCGTAGGCGATGATGTATCTCTACAAATATCTGTCCCTGGTGTTTGCTATATCATCTCAGATGTTGACGCTCTTCCGTGCCATGAAGTCAGATTGTCCGACTTTCTCTCTCCAACTTCCTCTGTCTCGTCTCCCCTCGATTTTACCGGTTATCACAATGTATTCTAATCCTCCACTTCTCTTTACATGTTGTAAAAAGGATGACTGCCTCTTTGTTCAACTTTATCTGTATCTTTGCCTCCTCATTCAACACCTCCACATTTGTCATTTTAGCAGTATATGGGATTTCCAGCAAAGAAGGTTTGGAAAACCTAATCATGACGACCAAGAAACATAGTGAAGACCAACATCTATATTTGAATACACAAAAAACAAAAGTCATGTCAACTGACAAAGCAAAAGGCTCACCTAACATCCAAGTAAACAATGAAGAACTCCAATGTGTAGAGAGCTACGAATATCTGGGCTCAATAATTAACAATAACGGTGACTGCTCCAAAGAGATCTCAAAAGATTGGCAATAGCAATCAAGAAGTTAAACACAATGAAGAACATGTAGCACCAGCAAAATACTAAAATTAAAAATATTGAGAACATGCATTTTCCCAGTGGCTACTTATGGTTGTGAATCATGGACTATTACACAAAAATTAAGAAGAAAATCCAGTCCTTCGAAACTGAATGCTACAGAAAGATCAAGAAAGAACACTGATGTCCTGAAAGAACTAAACGTTAAAGAGAATTGGCTGATAAACAAAATACTAAACAGAAAAATTACATACTTTGGTCACATCAAGCGTCAGGGTCCCAGGACGCAGAGGCAGAGGCAGACCAAGAAGAATATGGCTACAAGATATTAAAGAAACCATGAATATGACCATCGACGTAGTGGGTGAACTGGCAAGAGAAAGAGTGAATTTCAGATGTGCTGCAAAGAGATCCTATAAAGGATACGCACCTTGATGATGAGATTCTCACCAGCATGTTCGTAGCGCGTTGGACGACGGGTGACAAGCCCCTCCCCTTTGAATTCGGTTTCAATTCCGCGGGCTGGCAGAAAAGCCACATGTTCTCCAGATTCTACGGTGTTCGTGGCACCGAATAGAAGGGTTACGATGTCCACGACACCGAGCCGAAGAGCTGAAAGCTCAAGTGCTTCTGGACCGGAAAAAAAAATGAGATTCTCATAATTCTGTAAAACCACATCTCTGTGGCCTCCAGAGATTGTTCTATCTGTTTGTTTATTGATTACAGTCTTACACCTTTTTTTTTTATAACTGCGAGTTTGATCATTTGTTTTCATGCTCTGACTGCTGTTGTCTTCTGTCAATACATAATTCTAATATTATACAATGTTTGTTGTCTTTTAAAAACAACTTACTTCAGGATGTATTCCATTTCACTGTGACATTAAGGGCACTAAGAGTTCCGATGTTTTGACTAAAGGAGGTTGTGACAAAGAGCAAATATATCAACCACTACCTTTCCAATCAGTCAACGCCCTCGTACAAAAATAACCCATCATAGACTGAAAGACAAATACTGGATACGAATATGGAAAAGACTTTCCAAAAAATTTTAACAGAAAAGACCAGGTCATTATATTTCGTCTACGTACCGGACACTGCAGACTCAACAGACACGTACATAGACTATGAATACGTTAAAAAGCTCTCTGCCAGTGCAAGGAGGCGGAACAGACACAGGAGCATGTCATACAAGACTGTCATCTTCTGGGTAAACTGAGAAGCAACATGTGGCCACACTCAGTCGACCTGAAAACTAAGTATTGGGTAAACCTGACAAGAGCTGAAGATGACTGCTCGTTTTATGGTCCACAGTGAATTAAACGCATGACCAGAGATCACAGAAGAATAATTAGCTTTAGCATTTCTATAATTTCTTCAGTTTAAACTCTGTCAAATGTTTTATATTGTAAATTAAACATTTCTATGTTATGTTATGTTATGTTATGCGATCGACGTCATGGCACATTGGGCATTCCCATTCGTGCTCTGTCCTCCGTTGCAGCAGCCATCCCAAAGTCCATTTGCTCACAGTACCCATGAGAAGTTGATTACTATATCTTCTCTCTCTACCACGAAGACGACACTGTCTGGCATGTCCAAACTTAACACCTAATTCTCGAACTCGTTCCAGTGTCTGAGACCCGCCCATGTCACACAATTGAGAGCGTACCGCATTGATGATATCGGCTCTGTCCATGCTTCTGCCCACTTGAGTAGGGGCACTGTTTGCAAGAGAGTCAGCACGCTCGTTACCCGCACTCCAGCATGTCCAGGCGTGTACAGCCAAGTCATTTTCTTGAGATGTGATCTCCGAATGCTGTTCACCCATTCCACCCGCATACTTCCAGATGCAATCAGTTGAAGCATACTCATCGAGTCTGATATGATGATCGTATGGGTAACCTGTTGCTCAGCCACCCATGACAGAGCCCTGGAGGCAGCGGTGATCTCCATAGTCATGTTCGATGTCGTTGTCTCGAAAGCCCCGCAGTCCTCATGAAGTGTGCGACCGTTTCGTTGTGCTGAGTAAGCCCACGATGATCTGGTGCCACGCTTGACAGAGCCATCGGTGTAGATAATGAAATCACCTGGGTGGGAGTGCTGATCCACGAGTGCAAGAATTTCTGCATTGACGACGCCCGGGGCCCATTCTCTACAGCGGCGTCCAAGTGTGCTGATAACCCTGGCGTAAGCAGTCATATCCTCTGATATAGGCATCCATTCGTCACCGTGCCTCAGCTCATCTAGAGTACAGACCTGTTTAATAATATCCTCTGCCTCGGCCATCCAGGATCGACCTCTCTTCAATCGCCTTCCCTTGTTCTTATTTATGGATTTGTGCAGAGGATGATTTGTGTCCGCAGAAACTCTCAGATACGCTTTTACCTGTGCGACTTGGTGTCTCGTGGCTATCGTTGGCAATCCAAGGACATAGCGCATTGCCTCACAAGAAGTGTCACGTGTGCAACCGAGTATAAGCCTCATCGCTTCATTTTGGATCCTTTCTAACTTATCCAGCGATGTTCTGCTTACTGTTAGAAGACCAAGGCCATAGTCCACCACGCTCAGCACTAGTCCTTGATAAAGAAAGAGTAGTAGGCGTTGCTCAATATCCGCCCCTGCCATAACTTTGAGAGCGGTTAGCCCTTTTCTTGCCTTTATGATTACGTTCTCAACATGGCTCTTAAATGACAGGCTTCTGTCAACTGTTATTCCAAGATACTTTAGTGTTTCGGTTCTGTCAATGTCTTTGTTACACATGCTGACAACCGGGGTAGGTGTCTTTACTATGTGAGTGCTAAGAGAGAACCATGTTAGAGAGGCCTTTGCTGGGTTCACATTCGCTTCGAATTCATTGCACCAGTCACCAATCCTATTCAGCTCACACTGTAATGCAGATGCGATCTCATTTCTGTCCTTGCCCATGCGATACACCAGAATATCATCGGCGTACGACATTGTTCTGCCAACTCCGACCCTTTGTGTGCTGGTTACCCCGACGGTGTATACATTGAAAAGGACTGGCGAGAGTGGTGATCCCTGGGGAAGGCTCATTAGGACCTGTTGTGGTTGTGATGCCCATGAACCGCAACGCATTGATAACGTGCGCTCAAAAAAGTGCAGCAGCAATCCACTTGACCAAGCGTGTTTCCACCTGCATATCCATCAATAACTGCATAAGTAAGGTGTAAGAGACATTGTTATATGCGTCCTGCAAATCAATGGCGGCTGCTGCCGTTTCCATCCCCATCTGAAACCCCTCATACGCATCATATGCAAAGACCACTGCATTGCACCAGGTGTCCTTTCCTGGGCGATAGCCGCCGAGAGTGGAGGGAAAAGACCATTTGTCTCCATTATATTTGAAACTCTACGAGCTATGAATTTTTCAAGCAGTTTGCCGACAGTGTTTTGCAAGGTAATAATTCTATATCCATTTGTGCCTGTGAGATCTTTTCCAGGCTTAGGCAAGGGTCTCAGATAGCTGTGCAGCCAATCGTCAGGAATAGTGCCAGTATGGATACTTTTATTGAAAATCTTGCATAATTCAGCAAGATCTTTGTCCTCCAGACATTTTATGTGACTGTACCGAACACCATCAGGACCAGGCGCTGTATCAGAGCATGTCTTTAGTATTGATTTGATATTATCGACAGAAATGTATTCTATATTGTCGTCCATGACAGTCTGCATCTCATGCGAATGGTATACGATCTGCTGCATCCTTTTACGTTCCTCTCTGTCTTTCTTTTCTGTCTGTAGAATAAAGTTATGCAAGAACGCCTCACCCCTCTCCTCATCTGTGACAGACACCAACCTCCTCATCGGCTTTCCACTATGACAGACACCAACCTAATGTCATCAGTCAGCTGCGGCTAAAGGTACATTGTTCACCAATTAAAACAAGAACTTCTTTCCAGCAACCACCATGGTGGACACCTGAAGTTGCACAGGCATGGGCGGAAAAAGGATGGCGACCAAAGCGTGGGAAAAAGCCAGAAAATCACAAAATCTCTCCGAGGAACGTGGAAGTGCCCTGACAGAAAGAAAGAACAGTCTGGCTATACATTTCAAGCAGATTGCAAGAGAAGCCAAGCACACTATATAGGAGAAATTCTGCGTTGAAATCGGAAACGAGCAATCACTCGCAAAATTCTGGAGATTGCACCGCAGCATGAATGGCGGCGAGAGACCTTTTTCAATGCCTAATCTGAATCTGGACAGTGGAGTAAACATTTCTATAATTTCTTCAGTTTAAACTCTGTCAAATGTTTTATATTGTAAATTAAACATTTCTATAATTTCTTCAGTTTAAACTCTGTCAAATGTTTTTATATTGTAAATTAAACATTTCTATAATTTCTTCAGTTTAAACTCTGTCAAATGTTTTATATTGTAAATTAAACATTTCAATAATTTCTTCAGTTTAAACTCTGTCAAATGTTTTTATATTGTAAATTAAACAAAAACATATTTCTTTCAGCATTAATTTTTTTCTATTATTTATTCTCTTTTCTCATCTTTCTATCTCTCTCTTTCTCTAATCTCTCTCTCCTCTCTCTCTCTCTCTCTGACTCTCTGACTCTCTCTAGCATGTGACATGCCTGACGCTTAAGGCACCAATAAATGCACATAATTCTATATTCTTGGCCGTGCTCTGTATTGTGCTCCGGCCGTGTTGTACTAGGGCTCTAATTCTATATTCTTGGCCGTGCTCTGTATTGTGTTACGCCCGTGTTGTACTAGGGCTCTTAAGGGAAACAATGAATAGTACCATTGCGCCCTACAAGGCATGTCGTAAGAGGCGACTAATGTATGACCTAGGGAAGCTACCCTGGTAAATAAAACGTATCGCAGAAATCGAATGTGCTGGCATACTTGTAGGCGAATAACTGACACAACGTACAATCACTCGCAGGCTCAGATCACATATAAATCCCGCAGAATCGTTAACAAGTGATCGATATGAAGCGTTCGAAGAAGAAGAGTATTGTGTTCTAGCTGTGATTCATTTCTTACAGTCCTTGCTCGACTGTTTTCCTACAGGTCGTTTTGTATCTTACACATTTTCGTTTACCCTCAGATGTCCAACTTAGTGCAGTTTTCGTAACAGAACGGGCAGAGAGAAAGCGAACCCAGTTGGAAAAAAAATGTGTATGATGGAATCGGAAATTCTAGTCTAAAAGTATCAAATATGTTAGTGTTGATGTAAACATAACAGAAGGGCAGGTTAACTTAATAAAAACCCTGGGATATTTTGTTTCATGACATTGTCGGGTACAAGCATCTTCAATAATACTTAACCCTTGTTTTTCTTTTTCATTGTTTGTTCTAGTATAATAACTTGCAAACTATTCGTTGTGATGGTTGTCTTATGGTTTGAGATAGTTTAGCAGAGAAAGAGAGAAAGTGAGAGAAAGATATATATATATATATATATATATATATATATATATTTATATATCTAGAGAGAGAGAGAGAGAGAGTGAGGAGAGAGAGAGAGAGAGAGTGAGAGAGAGAGTGGGGATTTCGTAGGAATCAAAACAGTTGGAGAGCACTGCAGCGATATGAACAAGAGAAAGAGAGAGAGAGAGAGAAAGATAGGAGCTGGGAATATAGTGCGGATTAAAACAGATGGAAAACACTACCAACGATATGAAAGAGAGAGAGAGAGAGAGAGAGAGGGAAAGAGAGAGACTGGAATTTTCATGGTGATTGAAACAAATGAAAAACACTGCCAGTGCTATGAGAGAGATAGAGGTTAATAGATAAATAGAGAGAGAGAGAGAGAGAGAGAGAAGAGGGAGAAGAGGGAGAGAGAGAGAAGAGGGAGAGAGAGAGAGAAGTGATTGAGATTTTCTTCGAAATCAATAGTGAGAGAACACTGAGAGGGAGAGAGAGAGGAGACTGGTTTATTTCCTCGGTTTATCGAGTTTTAAAAACAGTTGGATAACACTGTCTCGAAATGAGAGAGAGAGATAAAGAGAGAGGAGAGAGATAGAGAGATAGAGAGAGATAAAGAGAGGGAGAAAGAGAGAGAGACAGAGAGAGATAGAGAGAGAAAGAGAGATATAACGAAAGAGAGACCGGAGGAGGTGGGGGGAGAAAAAAATAATTTCGTTGAGAACAAAACGGAGAATGCATACAAAAATAATAGAGAGGAGAGAAAGAGAAAACGAGAAGGAAAGAGAGAGAAAATAAAGAAAGTAATACCTCCTTGGAGATCGAAACAACCACTAGAATATTTCTTCAAAAATAATCAAAAAATATTTAAAACGAGCATATTTCTGAACGCAAAATACTTTCTACTTTGCACTTCTAGTGAGTCTTCCATTTCTTGTTTAAAAATGTGATTGTTTGAGACATTTTTTTCAATTTAATAACAGAATAAATAACACTCCATCCGTCCCAGGCCCGTGCGGTATATTTTCTCAGTATGATGCAAGTATGTTGTTTTTCTTTAAAATAACCTACAATTGGGACTTTGATTTCGCTGCTTATGCCCCCCGCCCCTACGGAGTCGCCTGCTGCCGGCCACCTCTCTGTATCATAGCACGGCACGCCCCTGATTCGTCCCATGTCAAGTCGATATTGTCAGTTTCATAATATGTGTTTAGGTAATGCAGGACAATTGCAAAATAAAGACGCCCATGTGTTCCCGGGGCCCGCAAGAGAAGCAAAGAATAGTACCACTGCGACCTACATGTCATGTTGTAAGAGGCGACTGAAGTAGGGGCCTAGGAAAGCTACCCTAGTAAATAAAAAGTGTCGCAGAAATAGGATGTGATGGCTTACTTGTAGGCGCATAAATAACACAACGTACAATCGTACAACTTACGATCATATACCAGTCACCAAGAGTGGCTTAACTAGTGGTTGATATGGAGCGTTCGAAGCAGAAGAAGAAGAGGAAGAAGAAGAAGATGAAGAAGAAGATGAGGAAGAGGAACAAACAGGAGAGGCAGAAGAAGAAGAAAAAGCAGAAGAAGAAACAAAAGAAGAAGAAGTATAATAAAGTAAAAATCGTAAGGGAACAAATCTTTACAGGCGTTCAATTGGCAAGTGTTTCACTGTGACAACTTCTGAGTTTTCACTTGTCTCTCTTGTCTTTCATATACACACAGAGAAATTGACAGAGACACACATTTATACACATCGAAATTGACAGAGACACACATATACACACAGAAAAAATGACCGAGACACACATTTATACACATCGAAATTGACCGAGATACACATATACACACATAAAAATTGACCGAGACACACGTATACACACAGAGAAATTGACAGAGACACACATTTATACACATCGAAATTGACCGAGACACACATATACACACAGAAAAATTGACCGAGACACACGTATACACACAGAGAAATTGACAGAGACACATACGCCCACATAGACACAAACAAGCACACACAGATACAAATAAGCACGGACATACACAAAGACGCACACATAAACACACATATACACACTCACACACAGCCAGACACAAACAGAAAAATACACTCTCACATAATAAAAACTAAACAGATGTACGCAAACAGACACCCACACACAGAGACTTACAAAAAACACACACACACACACACCCAGATTGCTCTGATAATTACAGCCCAGGTCGATAATGTCTGAGATGTAAAATTTACCGGTATTACCACCGGAAATGGGAAAAAATAATGGCAAATCAGAGGTGCTAGTTTACTTAGATGTATCTTTTTAATAACACTAAGGTCAAAGAAGAACAAATAGATCTATCTAGAAAGAACTCACAATCAAAGAAAACTGGATGATGCTAGAAATAAGAAAGAGAAAATTGAAGTATTTGGACATATAAAAAGACGCGAAGGGTTGGCGAAGGGCTGGAGAAGACCATAAAGGAAGGAGGAATGCCGGAAAAGAGAAGAAGACCACGGAGAAGATGGATTCAAGACGTAACTGATGATTTGAACATGACGGCTGCAGAGGAGGGACATCTAGCCTATGAGAGAGAGAAATTCAAAAAGACTGTTGGGGTGGCAAATCTCTGCTCGGGGAAGCTATTTGATGATGATGAAGGTCAAATATAGAAGAAAACAAAAGGAAGAAAGAAAAGTTGAAAGGAAAGAGAATCAAATAGAAAAGAAGAGGAGTAAGAAAGAGAAGAAAGGAGGAAGAAAAAGGAAGCGGAAACAGAGAAGAGAAACAGAGAAGAGAGACAGAGAAGAAAAAGAGAAGAGAGACAGAGAAGAGAAACAGAGAAGAGAAACAGAGAAGAGAGACAGAGAATAGAGACAGAGAATAGAGACAGAGAAGAGAGACAGAGAGAGAAACGAGAAGAGAAACAGAGAAGAGAAACAGAGAAGAGAAACAGAGAAGAGAGACAGAGAATAGAGACAGAGAATAGAGACAGAGAAGAGAGACAGAGAAGAGAAACAGAGAAGAGAAACAGAGAAGAGAAACAGAGAAGAGAGACAGAGAAGAGAAACAGAGAAGAGAAACAGAGAAGAGAAACAGAGAAGAGAAACAGAGAAGAGAAACAGAGAAGAAGAAAGAGAGACAGAGACAGAGAAGAAGAGACAGAGAAGAGAGAACAGAGAAGAGAAAGAGAAGAGAAACAGAAAGACAGAGAAGAAACAGAGAAGAGAAACAGAGAAAAGAGAAGACAGAGAAGAGAGACAGAGAAGAGAAAGAACAGAGAAACAGAGAAAGAGACAGAGAAGAGAAACAGAGAAGAGAGACAGAGAAAGAAACAGAGAAAGAGACAGAGAAAGAGACAGAGAAGAGAGAGAAGAAACAGAGAAAGAAGAGAGAAAGAGAAGCAGAGAAGAAGAAACGAGAGAAACAGAGAAAGAGAACAGATGTAGTAGGAGCTCTTGTTATGTTGTTGTTCTGCTCTGGGTTTTATTTGTTATGAGGCGCTCCTTTTCCTCTTGTTAGGGTTTATTATATATATTTTCTTGTCTTAATTGATGTTCCTCTTGGATGGTTAGTAGATATGGTTCAACAGACGGTTACATGACGATACAATATAAGTGACAAACGTGATCTTGTTCAGTTCTTATGTATTTATTGATGTTATAGTATATAGTTTTTGGACATAGATGCAAACACGTCCATCCATCATCAATGTTTATATTGGTCTCCTAGGTTCACTAACGTTGCTACGCAGTCACTACACAAAGCTACGTCAACTAGATTCCCTACGTCAATGTCTCGTTTTAGTGTTGCTATCTGCTAGTGTGCAGAATTGGTGTGCAAACACTCAGTCTGCTATTATAATGTCTACCAGCTACTTATCTAAAACTACCTGTCTGTACTGTTATCCCCCACATGGGATGTGGGAACGGCTGCACCTGATCCAGGTGCCTTCTACACAGAGAAGAGAAACAGAGAAGAGAAACAGAGAAGAGAAACATAAAAGAGACAGAGAAGAGAAACAGAGAAGAAAAAGAGAAAATAAACAGAAGAGAGACAGAGAAAAGAAACAGAGAAGAGAGACAGAGAAGAAAAAGAGAAGAGAGACAGAGAAGAGAGACAGAGAAGAAAAAGAGAAGAGAGACAGAGAAGAGAGACAGAGAAGAAAAAGAGAAGAGAAACAGAGAAGAGAGACAGAGAAGAAAAAGAGAAGAGAAACAGAGAAGAGAGACAGAGAAGAGAGACAAAAGAGAAACAGAGAAGAGAAACAGAGAAGAGAGACAGAGAAGAGAGACAGAGAAGAGAGACAGAGAAGAGAAACAGAGAAGAGAAACAGAGAAGAGAAACAGAGAAGAGAAACAGAGAAGAGAGACAGAGAAGAGAGACAGAGAAGAAACAGAGAAGAGAAACAGAGAAGAGAAACAGAGAAGAGAGACAGAGAAGAGAGACAGAGAAGATACAGAGAAGAAAAAGAGAAGAGAGACAGAGAAGAGAGACAGAGAAGAGAAAGAGAAGAGAAACAGAGAAGAGAGACAGAGAAGAGAAACAGAGAAGAGAAACAGAGAAGAGAGACAGAGAAGAGAAACAGAGAAGAGAAACAGAGAAGAGAGACAGAGAAGAGAGACAGAGAAGAAAAAGAGAAGAGAAACAGAGAAGAGAGACAGAGAAGAGAAACAGAGAAGAGAAACAGAGAAGAGAGACAGAGAAGAGAGAAAGAAAGAAAAGAGAGAGAAACAGAAACAGAGAAGAGAAACTAACAAACTGTATTAGAACAAATACACACAAGAACATGGCTTCCCACGACTTTCCACGACTTCAGAAATCAATGGTAAGCTACTGAACGTATAAGTGGTGCCTAGAAAATCAACAACTCCTTTACTGTTTTTTGTTTGTTTAGTGTACTCGTCGGATCATCATCACTTCATATCGAACCAGTTAGTTCACAAGTGCTCCGATCTTCCCCTCATTATGTCTCTCGGCGTGTGGCGACTAGCGACCCCGGTTCTTTGTTGGTTTACTATTTTTCTCTGGCTACCAGCATAGTGTTCTTGTCTAGCTACACAACACTTGATCTCGAATTCTTGCAGTCTGGTTAGTGTTGTAGATTCACCGCTATTACTGGAATCATGTACACGCCCTCTCCTTAGGAATTTATAATATCAGCCTGGTCCATTGCTCGCCGACTTTCCACAGCAGCCATACCTGCAAGGCTATCAGCGCGTTCTTTTTAACTTACACCTGCATGCCCTGGCACAAAAATGAAACTGATTTTTGTCAGATTAGACCTCCCCAGCGACTATATCCATTGTCTCCGAGACCATCCTGATTCAATCTTCCTGGGCATACTCATTGAATCACTGAGAAAACAGGCATGGATACAAGTCTGTGACTCCAGTCAGACCATCGCCGTAGTTACTGCCATGATTTCCATAGTGAGACTGCTTGTAGGAATATTAATGTTTCATTAAGTTGGGAAACTTTTATGGATAAAAGTATGTGATTCCAGCCAGACCATCGTTTACTGTGGTTGATGGCTATGTTCTGTAAAGGTATACTGCATACAACGTTAACACAAAACTTGTGTGTGTGAGATAAAATGATGTTGTCATCAAACAATTGTGGGTCAGAACTCAGCAACATTCTTGGCGTGGTCTCCGATAAACATACGGCCGGCTGGCTCAGTTAAAAATTCTAGGAAATAAGACAACAACTGTCGCGTGATCCTCACATTCCAGTGTTGTATCTAGACTAATTCATTTCAGCAGCAACATTCTTGGCGTGGTCTCCGATAAACATACGGCCGGCTGGCTCAGGTAAAAATTCTAGGAAATAAGACAACAACTGTCGCGTGATCCTCACATTCCAGTGTTGTATCTAGACTAATTCATTTCAGCAGCAACATTCTTGGCGTGGTCTCCGATAAACATACGGCCGGCTGGCTCAGGTAAAAATTCTAGGAAATAAGACAACAACTGTCGCGTGATCCTCACATTCCAGTATTGTATCTAGACTAATTCATTTCAGCAGCAACATTCTTGGCGTGGTCTCCGATAAACATACTGCCGGCTGGCTCAGGTAAAAATTCTAGTAAATAAGACCACAACTGTCGCGTGATCCTGGCATTCTAGTGTTGTATCTAGACTAATTCATTTCAGCAGCAACATTCTTGGCGTGGTCTCCGATAAACATACTGCCGGCTGGCTCAGGTAAAAATTCTAGTAAATAAGACCACAACTGTCGCGTGATCCTGGCATTCTAGTGTTGTTGTACATAGACTAATGAATTTTCTTAAAAAAACACAACATGCTATATCAAGGTTATATTATGTAACAAATTCAGTTTAAAGTTAAGGGATATCAGTATTACTACCATTTATCACAATAAATAATCATCAACGCATAGAAATGAGTTAAAAAATTTTTTTAAAGCGTACAGTGTTCTATCAAACATATTCAAAAACCAGCCCCTATCTAATTTGTCGGCTAAGCTATTCGGTCTTATGTTTCCGGGGGCTGCGATTCTTGGTATCGAAAGAGTTAATGTTATTAACTACTGTCTGGTAATTGAATTCACTTCGCGTGATAGGTTGGTACTGATATTTTCAGATTTAAGCTTATGAACCCGGCCCCGTCTATCAACCATCTCTTGCACATGTTTCTTATTGTTTTCTTTAATCCGTTCCTCATGTATAGCCATCTCGGGAGACGTGACTTAACATTATAAAATCTTGATGATTGCAGTCCCCGAAATGTGAATGTCTCACTTGTGGGGCTGGGAATACACTTTATCTTCTAACGATAGTGTATTCTGGTACGGTAAGATATAGCTAATCTGGTCATTGTCTCTGGAACTCTCGTCTGCACGGCTAGACAATGGGTGCCGAGATAAATACGTGGCTGGATTCAATTTCAGTATTTGGCACTCTTGTCCATATATCTGGAGTAGAGCTGTCCAATGCCGTGTCCACTGGTCCCATGCCGCCAGTGTGATATATTCCTGGCGCCCTATTTTATTCCTCGGAATTTCAGAATTTCGAATAAAAAATCCGTATCTGGATAACAATATGATTCATTTTTTTGTTTTGGTAAACACAACATTACAAAAATTAAACTTGTAGTTAGGATTTTGTTTTCTTTTATTAAGCTTTCTCTTATCATTTTTATATTTATGTTACTATTCTTTTATAATTAGTATCATTCAGTGGCGGCTTGTGATCATTTTTGTTGGTGGGGCCAGACATTTTTCCCGGATAAATCATGGTTTTAGATTGCTATATTCTAATTTAAAAAAGAATAAATACACGTTATACATTATTTTTGGTGGGGCCCGGCCCCACTGGTCCTTATAGACGAGCCGACACTGGTATTATTACACCTTCTTCTTCTTCTTCGAAGGCTCCATATCCACCACTTGTTAACCACTCTGTGTGATTTGTACGTGAGCAGACACGAGTATGTTTTCTAAATATTCAACTTCTTAACAAGACTGAACACTCAAACCTTGTGTCTCTAACTCTCTTGATCTTTCTTTTTAAAAGGTTATGATTTTATTGTTATATTCTCTATGTAGTTTGATGTGAAAGAAGTGAAATTCGTCAATTCTGTTATTTCCTTTGCTTGATAAAGGCCTTTTGGTCGAAACGTTGCTGTATATTGTTATTGTTTTTGTATTTGTAAAACTACACTAATTTGTTTTTACGTGTTTCGCTATGTGATCTGAGCCTACGCGAGTGTACGTTGTGCCAGTTATGCGCCTACAAGTAGGCCAGCACATCCGATTTCTGCGATGCTTTTTATTTACTAGAGTAGCTTTCCTAGACCTCTACCTCAGTCGCCTCTTACGACATGCCTTGTTACCTCAGTCGCCTCTTACGACATGCCTTGTAGGTTGCAGTGGTACTATTATTTGCTTCCATTGTGGGCCCTGGCATCACACGGGCGATCATTACTGCAATTGTCAAATGGCGCCCGCGCCTCCCTAATCACTAGTTAGATGCGCCCCAATAAATGACAATGTTGGATAGCACTGTTCTGGAGTCTCATACCATCATCATGTACCTTGCCGTCTTGCGTAGGTGATCATGGATCTCCACAAACTTCTGTCCTCAGTGCTGACTTTCTTTCCTTATATAATAAATAATAATAATTCCTCTCGTACCGTTATACGTTACATAGGGCCTGCAAGTAATTTCTCCATACCGCTCTATCTTGGGCAACTCGCTCAATCTCCTCCATGGAACTGAGACCGATATTTCCTGCCTCTCTCAGCAAAGTTCGTTTCAGGGTCTCCTTAGGTCGACCTCTCTTTCTTGAACCCTTTACACCCCACTTCAATGCCTGCTTTGATATTCGTTGATCATTTCTCCTCAAGGTGTGCCTAACATATCTCTATCTTCTCTTTCTTATAACAGTTGTCACTAGTGGTTGACCAGACATTTCTCCTCAAGGTGTGCCTAACATATCTCTATCTTCTCTTTCTTATAACAGTTGTCACTTTCTTTCCTTTAGTTTCTCTAATTATGTTCCACATCACAGCGTCAGGATAAAAAGAGATTCATAGAACACGATTTTGTTTGCTCTTCATAAACAGTGTCTTTCGTCGCCTCTTTTATCTCTGAGGTCCACCTTATGCGTGGACGGATTTTTGGTTTTGTATCCACAGTATCGGAGTAATATTGTTCTTTTATATGCGCTGTCTGTTGGTAATCTGCTTATGTTTTGTATCCACTGTATCGGAGTAATATTGTTCTTTTATGTGCGCTGTCTGTTGGTAATCTGCTTATGTGACCCAATCATTTAATTTGTTGTTTCTTGATGAAGTTCAGTATTGATGTTCTGTGAGATCAGTTCAAAATTTCAATAATATAATACTATTAATGTAACAATCACAACACACACACACGATCATGGGGAGCCGTAACGTGACCAAGAATACGCCCGTGCGTGTATACCATCACATGTTACAATGTGCCTGGTACAACAAAAGATGTTTACCGCTGGAAATCGCGTGTATCTGGCACTTCTGAATCGAAGAGAAAGTCCACCATTCAAACGCAGAAGCCGGATATCTAAGACAGCCATCGGAAGTAATTAGTTTCACTTCCTTGGGGGTAAATGTGAAACATAAAAAAAGACCAAATTTAGTTAGGATTTTGAAAAAAAAGTAATTTAAAAGAATGGAGAATATTTTTTGCAGGTAAAAAAGCGGAAGATTTGATAGAACATGATTATAAACAAAACAAGTTGGTGTCAATAACGGAAAACTAAGGATGAGAACAAAGATAAAACAGATCTCGTTTTTTTTAAAAAACCGATCCAGATAGAAGCACTTGAGCTTTTAGCTCTTCGGCTAGGAGTCATGGACGTCGTAACCCTTCGGTTCGGTGCCACGAACACCGTGAATCTGGTGAACCTGTGGCTTTTCTGCCAGCCCGCGTAATTGAACCCGCACTCACAGGGAGCTGTCATCCGTAGTCCAACTCGCTACGTACACGCTGGGCACGCGGGCAACAGATCTCGTTAAAGAAGTACAGAAAAAAGTAGTCTAATAAAAAAGAAAACACGGAGACGAAAAAAAGTTAATGAAAATGTTCACGTTAAATATAACACAGGAGGGCATTTATCGTACATGACACGTATTACGTACGTATGGTATTTATTCAGACTGTGGCTGCTCTCAGGTCGACCCAGCTACTTTCTCTTCTTCTTCTTCTTCGAACGCTCTATATCCACCACATGTTTAACCACTCAATGTGATTTATATGTGATCTGATCCTAACAGCGAGTGTACGTTGTGCCGGTAACGCGCCTACAAGTAGGCCAGCACATCCGATTTCAATGACGCCTTATATTTACTAAGGTGGCTTCCCTAGGCCCTTCTTTAAACGACTCTTACGACATGCGGGTGCAGGTCGCAGAGTGACTATTCTTGACTTCCCATGAGAGCCCCAGCAACACACGGGAGGATCAAGCTTCAGTTGAGTGGTAGTAACCAGCAACACACGGGAGGATCAAGCTTCAGTTGAGTGGTAGTAACCAGCAACACACGGGAGGGTCCAGCTTCAGTTGAGTGCCGGAGAAAACCAGGTAGTAAAGGATACCGAGTTTACGTTAATGACATCACACACCGTTCGTCGTAGGTTAAATAACTGACCTAACACCGTATTCATCCTTACAACCCTGGCATGAAAAATGGTTTCTTTACTTATTTTTTATTTATAAATTATATATTTCATTATACTCGTCCATTTGTTTTTTAACATATAAATTGTATATTTCATTATACTCGTCCATTTGTTTTTTAACATATAAATTGTATATTTCATTATACTCGTCCATTTGTTTTTTAACATATAAATTGTATATTTCATTATACTCGTCCATTTGTTTTTTAACATATAAATTGTATATTTCATTATACTCGTCCATTTGTTTTTTAACATATAAATTGTATATTTCATTATACTCGTCCATTTGTTTTTTAACATATAAATTGTATATTTCATTATACTCGTCCATTTGTTTTTTAACATATAAATTGTATATTTCATTATACTCGTCCATTTGTTTTTTAACATATAAATTGTATATTTCATTATACTCGTCCATTTGTTTTTTAACATATAAATTGTAAATTTCATTATACTCGTCCATTTGTTTTTTAACATATAAATTGTATATTTCATTATACTCGTCCATTTGTTTTTTAACATATAAATTGTATATTTCATTATACTCGTCCATTTGTTTTTTAACATATAAATTGTATATTTCATTATACTCGTCCATTTGTTTTTTAACATATAAATTGGATATTTCATTATACTCGTCCATTTGGTTTTTAACAACTGATAAAATCGAGGGGAGACGAGACAGAGAAAGAGAGAGAAAAACTTGTGGATAGCCTGACTTCGTGGCACGGTAGAGCGTCAACATCTGAGATGATAGCAAACACCAAAGACAGAGAGTTGTGGAGATCCATGATCGTCTACGTCAGCAGGCACGGCACCTGATGATGATGATTATCAAATGGATGTTGTGAATAATTTTTCGAAATAAAAATGTGTGGCATGTAAAATGGCTTATCGGAAAATTGTTACTGCTCAAAAGTTTTGTAAACTGATTCCGTACCATGGAACATTGGAGTGTAAATATTTCTTATCTGCCTGGACCACACGTCTCTCTAATGACGATGATTATTCCGTTGAGTTGTTATTAATGTTTTACCGATTGAAGATTTAAATTAACCGGAAACTACTTAGAGTGATGTGTAAACGATAATGAATACATAACGCCGTGGCTTATGCTAGAAGTAGAATTGAAACGGAGTTTATCATTCATTTTAGGATACTATGTGACCATAAAAAACTAGCGATTTTCATGAATGGTCATGATGCTAGTTTGTGAACAGTTAATAAACCATACATTCCATCACTATTTTCTTAATGTTTGTGTATTCATAAATGGATGACCTATATAAAGAGAGCAGTTAGACTGATTTATTCCACATTTTGTTCATCAAGGGCCTTTGTAAGTTGGATTTCTGTTCTCACAATTTCAATTATTTTATTTTAATACATGCTAATATTTTTTCTTGCATAGTCAACACATTATATTTTCGGATACAATAAATATTTTGTGAAAGTACATTCATTTATCTTTAATTTGATATATATTAAGTTTAACTTTAAATCACATTTAGAAACAATATTTTAGTTTAGTTAAAGAATGTGTGCAATATTTTTGAAGCTAAAACACTATTTCGGTCCAGAGGAAATAAAAACCCGGTAGGAATCAACGTAGTGGCTGGTGGTATTCTAGGAGATAATCCATCAACCTATAGAAGTGAAGACAGTGAGACACTACGGACAATGTTTGGTGAGATTTAGTTTGGAAACTGAAGACAGTGAGACACTACGGACAATGTTTGGTGAGATTTAGTTTGGAAACTGAAGACAGTGAGACACTACGGACAATGTTTGGTGAGATTTAGTTTGGAAACTGAAGACAGTGAGACACTACGGACAATGTTTGGTGAGATTTAGTTGGAAAATGGAAATATAGATGATTGCTTCGCTGGACACACACAGAGATAATTTAGGAACCATCTAGAAGAGCGGTTCACAAACTTTGCATTACCGCGGATCTCCGGCTAAGTGGTTAAGCCCTTTGTCTTGTAAGTCGAAGGTCGTGGGAATCTGGACCGCGCCGTTCTGTTCACGAGTGCAGTTTTTTCTAGAGATCCATGGGATTGTTGCTGGAGCTCGTGCTTTGTGCAATACTCTCTGCAGGGGGCGTGCCATTTCTACGGTGAGGGACCGAGCCATATGGGGGTAAAGCCCGGTGCAATGAAGTCAACCCTTCGGCTTTAAAACATGTTTATCCTTTGAAATTCATTTTGCTGCCGCGAACCACCAAATGTTTCTATGTATGAAAACGGACAGGAATGAATTATCTGTGTGTTACAATAGTAAACAATATTCTTAGACTGGGGAAACTTCAAATGATCTTTCATTTTGTCCTGTCAGACATTTAGACTCCGGTCTGGTCCGGGTCCTTTGATTTCGCAGCGGAACTAGTTCATCACTGTTTTTATACATGTTTTTAAAATGTACTTTTCTGTTTGAAATGTCAAAGGTTACAATATTTCTTCAAGAGTTTGAGGACCCCCTGTGAGTACCTCGCAGACTCCCCGGGGTACGCGGACACCAGTTTGGGAAACGCTGATCTAGAATGTTTGTTTTAATTACATGTTGGTTTAAGTTGATAGAAACGTATGACTTCTGCTGGTCCAGACAGCGATGTATGAGAACTGAAAAATCGTTATGTTAGAACTCTGGTAAAGTCTTGGTATTTAGTAGAAATGTTTTTTATGTACATACCTAATTGGACATCATCGATCCTGCCATCTTTGTTTATCTCTCTTCTCTTGTGTCTTATCCGGTTCACATTTAGAGTTGTGATTTGTGGAGAACTGAGGTGTTGTTCCATGTGTTAGATGCAGTTAGAGTAGAAGCGTCTGAGAACTGAGGTTTTGTTCCATGTGTTAGAGTAGAAGCGTCTGAGAACTGAGGTTTTGTTCCATGTGTTAGATGCAGTTAGAGTAGAAACATTTGTTCCATGTGTTAGATGCAGTTAGAGTAGAAGCGTCTGAGAACTGAGGTTTTGTTCCATGTGTTAGATGCAGTTAGAGTAGAAGCATCTGAGAACTGATGTTTTGTTCCATGTGTTAGATGCAGTTAGAGTAGAAGCGTTTGTTCCATGTGTTAGATGCAGTTAGAGTAGAAGCGTCTGAGAACTGAGGTTTTGTTCCATGTGTTAGATGCAGTTAGAGTAGAAACATTTGTTCCATGTGTTAGATGCAGTTAGAGTAGAAGCATCTGAGAACTGAGGTTTTGTTTCATGTGTTTGATGCAGTTAGAGTAGAAGCGTCTGTTTTCATGTGTTTGAGTATATATATATATATATGGCCTTTTTCGTCTTTAAAAAAGTTAATTGCATATTCTTTCCAGGACTTTGATATGGACTTTGATAATCAACCCCAGCTTTTTTAACGCTGTTGTGATTTTTTTAGGCATTATTACGTTCAGTAGTTTGTCATTGCTTTCTGAACGGGTGGTGCCATCGTCTTTTGTAAGAATCCACGCGAAACAATTTGCAACCAAATTGTCCGCAGCGTGATTCGAACTCAGAACGTCGGGGTTAATAGACCGAGTCACTATCCCCTAGGCCACAGACGCCACCCATGTCGTTTAACATGACCGAAATAATTCATTTTTTCGAGAAATAATGATGTTTATGAGCCAAAACTCAAAATATACAAATCAAATGTACTGTACTGGTGCTCAGTTCTACTGTATGGATCAAAGAGATGGAGAGTAAGTAGAAAGACAGACAGTAGCATAAGATTTCTTTGAGGGAAGATGTCTCAGAAGATGTATCCGAATATGTCTCAGAAAATGTATCCGAAGATGTCTCAGAAGATGTCTCAGAAGATGTATCCGAAGATGTCTCAGAAAATGTATCCGAAGATGTCTCAGAAGATGTATCCGAAGTTGCCTCAGAAGATGTATCCGAAGATGTATCAGAAGATGTATCCGAAGATGTATCCGAAGATGTCTCAGAAGATGTCGCAGAAGATGTCGCAGAAGATGTATCAGAAGATGTATCAGAAGATGTATCAGAAGATGTATCCGAAGATGTCTCAGAAGATGTATCCGAAGATGTCTCAGAAAATGTATCCGAAGATGTCTCAGACGATGTACCCGATGTCTCAGAAGATGTACCCGAAGATGTCTCAGACGATGTACCCGAAGATGTCTCAGACGATGTATCCGAAGATGTCTCAGAAGATGTATGTATCCGAAAATGTCTCAGAAGATGTATGTATCCGAAGATGTCTCAGAAGATGTATGTATCAGAAGATGTATCCGAAGATGTATCCGAAGATGTATCCGAAGATGTCTCCGAAGATGTATCTGAATTCGTTGGGGTTAAAGAATACATAACAATGAGATCACCCGAAGCACTGACATCAACAATATTAACAACGAGGAGGAAATAAAAAAGAGTAGAGCGAAGTGCTTCGGAAGGTTATTAAGATTTCAAAAGACCAGACACTCCCACGTGGTTTTGACATGAAATCAGGTCAGAAAGAGACTTAGGGGAAGATCTAGAAAGAAATGTAGAATAACTGTCGCCCATGTGGTGCCGGGCCCGTAAGGGAAGTCAAGAATAGTACCACTGTGACCTGCAAGGTATGTCGTATGAGACGACTGATGTAGGACCTATGGAAGCTACCATAGTAAGTAAAAAGCATCACAGAAATTGGATGTGATGGCCTACTTGTATGCGCATAACTGGAACAACGTACAATCGCTCTAAGGCTGAGATCACCTAACAAATCACAAAGAGTGGTTTAACAGATGGTCGATATGGAGCGCTTGTAGAAGAAGAAGAAAAAGAAGACCAACTGTAGAAAGTGAAAGAAAAGAGGTTGGAACGAGCTAAACTGATTTTCTCATAACAGATCTGGTTGGAAAAAAATGTGTTAATGAATGTTTTATGCTTCAAGTAGATTTCACAGAAGAAGAAGAAGAAATGATCCATGTCCATGCAGTCTTCAATATTATGGCTAGCAATCTACCACGTTGTGCGCGACAACGACTATGTCTGTTACTCTGGACGAGAAGTAACATCCCGATATCTGATTAGAAAAAGCCGCAAAACAATAAGTATCATATGGTACTGTGTGAAATAATTTAGCTTATTGGGGTTATGATTGTTTCTGAATATTAGTTCACACTTTGGAAACTAGAAAACAACAGGTTCAAATATGTGGGAATGCCGTCTATCGTTTGACATACTGCGCCTTCATCTTTCATACATATTGGGTTTCTGTGGCTAAGTGGTTAAGCTCTTTGCCTTGTGAGTCGAAGGTCGTGGGTTCGAGCCCGGACCACGCCGTTCTGTTCACGAGTGCAGTTTTCCAGAGACCCCTAGGATTGTTGCTGGAGCTACGGAGCTCGTGCTTTGTGCAATACTCTCGGCAGGTGGCGTGCCATTTCTGCTCAGAGGACCGAGCAGTATGGGGTAAAACCCGGTGCAATGAAGTCAATCCTTCGGCTTCGGTTTTCATACAGTGTTCTTCAGTACGTATACGATGTCAGCGAGAAGTAGAAGTAGAAGTAGGAGGTCCCTTATTTGCTTCGCATATAGAGGTGTTCATGGATTCTGTCATTCGATCAGTGCAGCGATTGTTTGACAGTCCTTTACCCCTGTTTCCGTTTACTCTGTGTATCATTGCCTGTTGTAGTATACTTTAAAAAAGGGGTTTAAAGCTGAGGATTGACTTCATTGCACCGGAATTTTACCATATGGCCCGGTCCCTCTCCGCAGAAATAGCACGCTAACTGCCGAAAGTATTGCACAAAGCACGAACTCCGTAGCTCATACAACAATCATAGGGGTCGCTGAAAATAATTACACTCGTGAACAGAACAGCACGGTCCGGATTCGAACCCAGACCTTGGATCGCAAGGCAATGATTTAACCACTTAGCCACATAGCCGCATTTGTGGTATACTATTTGAACGCAATTGTTTTATATGACCGAATAATTTGACCTGCTACTACTGAATAAATTATATTTCTACTTTTACACACACTTAGGACCTGTTATTTTCATTTCTGCTTTTCTCTCTTCTTGGCACATTGAGTATTCTCCTCAAGAATCTCTTTTCTGTCCTGAAAAATTGTCCTTCCTTTTTTTCCTATCGTTTGTAGAATAGAATTGGAAGAAAGAGATTGTGTATATGGAGATCTTTTTATATCTATTGACACGTATTTGCTGTGAAAACCTTATCTGTTAAATATCAGTTCTCCAACTGAACAATTTTTTGCGCTGTTGAAATATAAATTCCAACGGCCTATTTGCTTTTTTGCCCGTTAGCGTCAGCTTTAAGCTAGAAAGACAGGAATATATCTGCAAGCGAACTATTCCACCAGTCTAGTTGCATTGACAGTGTCAATCAATGGGAACATGTTTGGACATTACTAAGCAGGCTTTATCGCTTTAGCCCGGCCGAGAAATGGACAACGAGTGAAAATCAAGTTTTAGAGAGACAGGGATGGAATGTGTAGGAAGTTGTGATGACATTAGGAATCTTGATTAGAAAGAAAGTTGAAAAGGAGAGTTTATCTTTTTTTTTTTTTCTATCTTTGGAGCCTTTACAGCATGGAGGTAAAGTGATCGACTATCGTTCCGAAGGTACTCATTTCGTCTTTGGTCTGTTGTCTTTCCCCAGGTAGATGATGGAATTGGTTGCCTACTCTTGCCGTTAAGCGTAGGGGTGGGAGCTTTAATTTACGTTCCAGGGCCAGAAGAGTTGCTCTTGTTGTGTTATATACACGTTTATTTAGTGTGGTCTTGATATTGTCTATTCATCTTTTTCTTGGTCTTCCCTTGGCTCTAGTACCTGATCTCTTTTTATTGTATGCTGTTATTGGTGCTTGGTTGTATTCCATTCTCATTAAATGTCCAAACCATTTGTTGTCTTTCAATGTATTCGGTGCATGAAGTTATACCGACACTGCATTTGTTGTCTTTCGATGTATTCGGTGCATGAAGTTATACAGACACTGCATTTGTTGTCTTTCGATGTATTCGGTGCATGAAGTTATACCGACACTGCATTTGTTGTCTTTCGATGTATTCGGTGCATGAAGTAATACCGACACTGCATTTGTTGTCTTTCGATGTATTCGGTGCATGAAGTTATACCGACACTGCATTTGTTGTCTTTCGATGTATTCGGTGCATGAAGTTATACCGACACTGCATTTGTTGTCTTTCAATGTATTCGGTGCATGAAGTTATACCGACACTGCATTTGTTGTCTTTCAATGTATTCGGTGCATGAAGTTATACCGACACTGCATTTGTTGTCTTTCAATGTATTCGGTGCATGAAGTTATACCGACACTGCATTTGTTGTCTTTCAATGTATTCGGTGCATGAAGTTATACCGACACTGCATTTGTTGTCTTTCAATGTATTCGGTGTATGAAGTTATACCGACACTGCATTTGTTGTCTTTTGATGTATTCGGTGCATGAAGTTATACCGACACTGCATTTGTTGTCTTTCGATGTATTCGGTGCATGAAGTTATACCGACACTGCATTTGTTGTCTTTCGATGTATTCGGTGCATGAAGTTATACCGACACTGCATTTGTTGTCTTTCGATGTATACGGTGCATGAAGTTATACCGACACTGCATTTGTTGTCTTTCGATGTATTCGGTGCATGAAGTTATACCGACACTGCATTTATTGTCTTTCGATGTATTCGGTGCATGAAGTTATACCGACACTGCATTTGTTGTCTTTCGATGTATTCGGTGCATGAAGTTATACCGACACTGCATTTGTTGTCTTTCGATGTATTCGGTGCATGAAGTTATACCTACACTGTATTTATTATCTTTCGATGTATACGGTGCATGAAATGATACCGACACTGCATTTATTGTCTTTCGATGTATTCAGTGCATGATGTTATACTTCAGTTCGTTTTCGGCTTAAAGCAGTCTTGATGTTTTCACAGTGAACCCTGACCTCAATCTAATTTAGATCAAGATCCTAGTCATATCGGAGATGGAAGATAAAACGTAGCTCCGTGTTCAAGACGAGCACGTAAAGAACCCTTGGTAGATAAAAGTTGGTAAAGCAGTCTGCCAACCTGATGTCTGAGCAAAATTCATAAAATGAATAAATAAAATGTTTAAATACAAATTTTCACCATTTTAAAACTACATTGGGGACCCTCGCATGTGCTATGGAGCTCAACTAACTAAATTCAACAAAGATGCAATAATGCAAACCAAATCATGAGAAAAATGGAAGAAATTGTAATTGCTAAAAGAGTTGTGATTACGGATAATGTTGTAGAGATTGTAAAAGAAATTCAAAACAAGCATGACGTCAGAAAACAAAAAGGGGTAAAGGTAATTCTATTGCTGTAGTTAGAAAAAAATAAAAATGGATGGACAATCTTGTTGGGGCAGTTATCAAATCAATACAGAGAAGAGTAAGCACATTACATCAATTGAGAAACAAAATAGTGAAGTGGGGATTGGAAACCTCTATAGACGACATCCACTCATATCACAACCTGCCATTTTCGAACTTCCGAAGCTGTGACTGAGAATCAGATACAATAACGGCTTCAGTGAACGAAGTCCCAGATAGCAGCAGTAACGCGCTCAATCTCCATCCTCATACTAGAAGAAAAACTCCGTTTTGTGCAAACCATGTTCGATCTAGTCTGATCTAGTTATTCTGTGTTCAACGGTCGATGTTGTTTATGAAAGACACTACTTGGGAAGCACTTTTTGGGATTGCTAGCTGGTTTGTTATTAATAACGCTTGTCTGTAGGGCTAGGTAATGGGTGCAGAAAGAAGGAAAGGTTTGTAGTCTGAATTCTGTTTTTGGTTTTTTTTTAAAGTACCGAAAACCACTTATACTTGTTGATTGTATATTTATCAATCATATTTGTTATCTCTGATGCTGCCCCTGGGGCTCTTAAAACTTATTCTCTTCATGCTGGAAGTAGTTGTTCTGTATGCTCTACTTTGCTCTGCAATGACACTTCCATGAGCGCTAGCTAGGAAACCCCACCCAGACTTCTCACCACGATTTAAAGCCGAAGGATTGACTTCATTACACCGGGTTTTACCCCATATGGCTCGGTCCCTCTCCGCAGAAATGGCACGCCACCTGACGAAAGTATTGCACAAATCACGAACTCCGTAGCTCCGGCAACAATCCTAGGGGTCTTTGGAAAAAACTGCACTCGTGAACAGAAGGCCGCGGTCCGGATTCGAACCAACGACCTTCGACTCGCAAGGCAAAGGGCTTAACCACTCAGCCACCCATCGGTACAAACAGCATCATCATCACTTACATTATCTTCTATAAGCGGCTTAACTGCGAGTTCAGCCTTCATGTTGCCCCAATCTCTACATTCTCCTGAAAGAGTAATGGTCACGCTGAGGTAGTTACCCATGCTACCATGTGTAGAAGACCAACAACAAATACTACAGAACAATGTTGTCCATGCTACCATGTGTAGAAGACCAACAACAAATACAACAGAACAATCCTGTCCAACATGTTTATATATTGACTAATAACTGGAGGTGCGGGCGCCATGTAAAAAAAAGAGTAAAGGAACCCTTTCATACCTTGTGGTATATAGGGAAATACAGTGTTAGGCCTGTATTTTTCATTGACCATCGGTACACGATGGGTGATGTGATCAGCATCACACCGGCCGCCTTTACTTTTCCAGAGCATGTCTGGTACCCAGATGAGGCTGGGCCGACCTGAGAGCCGTCGCGGTCGGGAAAGATTCCACGCACACTGCGGGAGTTGAACCCGGACCACCAGTCTTGAGAAGCGAGTTCACTAACAAATACGCTACTGCGACTCTCGGGCGCCATGTGACAATGTAATATTAATACTAAAAAGAATAATAAAACATTATTGATAGTAACATGAATAAAAAATAGTAATAAATGATAAATGAATCTTGACTACTAGGACTTTAAACAAAATTATTTTGCTAAGAAAAAATTGAGGAATTAAAGTTGGAGGAATACGATAGGGCGCCATGGTTGTATCTCGTGGTCGCCGGGCTGGACAGCGCTGGTACAGAATAATAGATAACAAGAAAATAACTCTAGATAATGATAACATTGTTGACTTCTTCTTCTTCTTCTTTTGTCGTCACACTGCTACCAGGTTGTTGCCCAGTGTCGTGGTTTTCTGTTTGTGTCTTGCGCTGTTCTGGTGACTTGGGTGATTATTTTTGTTTTTGACAGGATTATGCTATGCCATCTAACCATCTTTTTCGTGGTCTTCCTCCCGCCTTCTTTCCTGATGTTCTGTTGTAGAAGACTCTGTATACTGTGGAGTTTGGATGCATTCTTAGTAAGTGGCTAAATCACTTCATTCTTTGTTTCTCAATGTAATTCGGTCAAGGTTCTGTGCCAATTTTGTTTCATATGCTGATGTTGGTGACTGTTTTTCTGGTGTTGTTTGTAACTTTTCGCAGGCAACGCATTTCATATGTAGCTATTTTTTGCGGTTGCGTTGTTGTTATTGTCCATGTTTGGCTCTGGTTGACTAAACAAGATTTCAGTAAAGGATTAAGAAGAAGAAAGATCAATATCAAAACGGAAAGATACCAACTATAACAATGATAAAAACTGAACGACAAAAAGGGAAGAAAACAATGAAACAGAAAATGTGTATTATTGACAAATCAGAATGTTTACTTCACAACATTTGCGAGATGGATACAATAAAAACAGAATAAAGAAGGAGAGAATATGTGGGAGGAAATTCAAATTTTTCCCATTCATTAGACAACAAAATAGGAGTTCTTCAACGTCCATGATTAGCTGATAGTAAATAAAGACTCGTGCATACAGATTATACTCTTCTGTGAGTGCTTACGATTCAACGGAAACTTGGCAGTCCAAATTGGGAGAATCATTAGCCTGTTTCTATAGACAGAATTCAGTTGAAGACAATGAATATAGTTTGTTTCTTCATCTTTTTCTTTCTTATTTTTAATTTGAAAGTAGTTTCTTACAGTGACACAATAATTGCAACATCAGCGACATGACTCAGCGTTTCCTGCGAGAGTAAACATTAACCACGATATGATTTCACTGAGAAAATAATAGAAAAGTGGGCAAATACACGGTCTATACAGAAGGCTAGGCTACAAGAATGTCGGCTAATTAAGCAGGAGTGATTCGGTGTACCAGTTTTCTGTGAATTCATGTGTGTCGTTAAGTGTCTGTATTTAGTTGTCGGGTTTCGGACATATAATTAGAAGGGACTGTTTAGAACATTTGGCTACAACAGACAAAATACAGGGGAAGGGAGATAGAGTGGGCTCAAAGGGACACATTTTCCGGACGGCTTGAAATTGTGGTTCGTCAATGGTTCGGTTACGGAGTTGATGGATTGTATCAGAGACAGACCGATGTGAAGAGACATGATTGCCTACGCCAACCGGCACGGCACTTGATTGATTGATTACTAGTTTGAGAATTCAGGTGCGGTATACGACTTTGATTTAAACAACTAAACACAGCATAGTAAGGAACTGATAGGAAAACGAGTTTTACTGAGAGAGGAGAGAAATATCGGGCTCAAGTCAATAGAAGAAACTGATCGAGTTTCCTAGGACAGAGAGGAATGGAGAAATTACTTGCAGGTCCTATGTAACGTATAACAGTTTTTTTTTTCTCCAGTCATGTATTCTCTCACAGCATCAGAATAAGGAATAAGAAGAGATTCATAGAACGGTCTTTTGTGTGCGCTTCATAAAGTATGTTTTTCGCTGGACATTTCTGAGGTCCACCTTTTGCATGGACGGCCTTTTGCTTTGTATCCACTGTTCAATGAGTAGCATTGTTCTTTGTATAATGAGTAGCATTGTTCTTTGTTCAATGAGTAGCATTGTTCTTTGTTCAATGAGTAGCATTGTTCTTTGTTCAATGAGTAGCATTGTTCTTTGTTCAATGAGTAGCATTGTTCTTTGTTCAATGAGTAGCATTGTTCTTTGTTCAATGAGTAGCATTGTTCTTTGTTCAATGAGTAGCATTGTTCTTTGTTCAATGAGTAGCATTGTTCTTTGAGACGTATTGTCTGTTGGAAATCTGCTATGTGGCTAAGACATTTAATTTGTAGTTTCTTGATGAAGTTCAGTACTGATGTTGTACCCACTTTTTCCTGATGTCTTTATTTCTAAAACTACTCTCTTCTTGATACTCCTAGTATTCTTCGTAGACACTTCCTCTCTGTCGTGACTAGTTTTCTTCTATCATTTGATGTCAGCTTCCAGGTTTGCTACTGATAAGCATAATGTAGGGAGAAAGATTGTGTTTTACAATGCTCTTTTAGTGTTCACGCCGACTTGTTTGTATTAAAAAATTGGTGCCATTTGTTCCATGATTAGAATTGCTTTATTGCATCTATGTTAGATTTCGTTAGCTATTATTCCATTTGCTGGGGAAAAATGCTTCTTATGATATAACAGTATAACAGTAGGAGATAAATATCATAAAAATATAATATATCCACAGTGAGTGTGAAAATGGATATTTAACAAAGACATGGGAAAGTATATATGTACTTTTGAATATATGTGTTGCAGAAGAGTCCACAGTATAAAATGGACGTAGAAAAAAACATATAGATCTATCACAAAGGAACTCAAAATTGAAGTTAACTAGATGATGTTTCAAATAATGTGAAAAAAGAAGTATTTTGGACATTGAAAATGACACGAAGGATTGAAGAAAACATTGAAAATGACACGAAGGATTGAAGAAAACCATCATGGGAGGAAGTATCCTGACAAAGAAGAGAATACCACCGACACGATTAATTCAGGATGTGACTTGTGATTTGAGCACCTAGGTTTGTTTTGAGTTTTGAGTAAGGGTATTAAAGTGTTCTATTATTGTTCGTTCCAGAAATTCGTGATCATCTTTACCGACGATATAAAATCATCCACTTGACAGAAATTATTGCGTTTTTTAAATTTTTATGTAGGTAACAGTGGCGACCTTCCTAAAGCATTTTTGTCCACGAAACCTTTAGTGCTGTAAGATTTTCATTATATGTAATTACTAAATTTACAGCGATGTTGATTTGGTATACCTTTAGAAGTTTAGCAGAACGATTGAGAAGTTTGTCTATAATTAAGCATTTCCGTGTTCCACATGCAATTCAGTACAAGTCAAAATCGGAATCCCGTGGAATTAATCAGTTCACAATGTATCCTAACAACTGTCCTTGGCGTATGCCCATACAATTTATTTTCATAGATAGAAGTGAAAGGTATCATTTGTTCACTATCAGTGCTTTTTATAATATGTAATAAGGATACGCCTTTGCAAACAGTCGCCACCATTTTGTATATTACTGTAAATTCTAGTCTTTGATTATCATTTTGTTGTGCTTATGCGAAATTATATAACAAAAACGTGTTTTTGCATCAATCAAGCTACCTACATGTTAAGCATGTATTCGTAAGGTCGTGAGATATATAAGACTGCTTGCAAAAATCACTGGTATGCATCAAGTAGATTTCGTACAAATTAAACCTTAATGTGATCACGAATTTTGGAACGAACTATTTTTTAAATAATATAAATATTTAGTATTCTACTATAATCAAAACAAATAAAATATGTGAACATATAAAGAGACACGAAGGACTGGAGAAGACCATCATGGAAGAAGGCAAAGGGGAGAAGAGGAAGATCACGGAGAAGGATTGAGGATGTAACTGATAGTTTGAGCATGACGACTGCAGAGGCGGAACATTTCTCTCTAGCGATCCCGGCTTAGACTGAGGAACCAATTTTTATCATGAATTTTACCGTGTTTTTAAAGGACTTCCTTCCTCCGTACAGCTTCTCGAGAAGCTCTGTGTTTTGAGGCCAGGTTTCTTTACTTATGCGGGACATCTGACCTACGAAGAGAAACTCCGAAGGACTGTTAAGGTGGCAAAGTTCTGTTCAGGACAAGCTATCTGAGGATGATGATAACTAGTAACGGCATTCAGTTGTTCTAATAGTAATTTCGTTTTCCAAAAGGCATAACAAAGTACCGATATGCTATTGATATGCTCTGTCACCCTTGTAGCCATTCATTTCAATAGAACTGACCAGTTGAGAGCTCGCGACGTCCAGGTCACAGCCATCCGATCATGTTCCTCTGATGATCGTAGTCGATTTGCTCTGGAGAATCGTTTTATTTCGTTATATGGTACATTGCGACCTCATGGACTCAACGCTCTACATTCCTACGCTTCTTAGTACTTTCTCTTCTCATGCTCCATATTATATATGTGTATATGTTCAATGTATATGAGTCATATATTCACTTGATTTGTTATTGTTTCTCTTCTTTTTCCACTTCTAATTTTTCTGCATTTATTTCGTTATTCGTTTTTAGTCATAGATTTTCATTTTATGCTCGTTGGAATACATCTATGTCGTAGTCTATATGTAGTGTGCTGTGAAATTCGTCACTCCTGTTGTATCGTTTGCTTGATAAAGACCTTTTGTTCGAAACGTTGCTGTGTATTGTCATTGTTTTTTTATTTTGTAAAACTTAAGTACTTTGTTATTACGCGTTTTGTCTTTTTGATATGTTTTAACGATTATTAAGACTAACATTACAGTATCTCATATACTAAGCTATACTGTAACATGGTGTCCCATCGTGGTGTCCCATCTGTCATGGTGTCTATCTGTCATGGTGTCCCATCTGTCATGGTGTCCCATCTGTCATGGTGTCCCATCTGTCATGGTGTCCCATCTGTCATGGTGTCCCATCTGTCATGGTGTCCCATCTGTCATGGTGTCCCATCTGTCATGGTGTCCTTTCTGTCATGGTGTCCCATCTATCATGGTGTCCATCTGTCATGGTGTCCCATCTGTCATGGTGTCCCATCTGTCATGGTGTCCCATCTGTCATGGTGTCCCATCTGTCATGGTGTCCCATCTGTCATGGTGTCCTTTCTGTCATGGTGTCCCATCTGTCATGGTGTCCCATCTGTCATGGTGTCCCATCTGTCATGGTGTCCCATCTGTCATGGTGTCCTTTCTGTCTTGGTGTCCCATCTGTCATGGTGTCCCATCTGTCATGGTGTCCCATCTGTCATGGTGTCCCATCTGTCATGGTGTCCCATCTGTCATGGTGTCCCATCTGTCATGGAACCCTATCTGTCATGGTGTCCTTTCTGTCGTGGTGTCCCATCTGTCATGGTGTCCATCTGTCATGGTGTCCCATCTGTCATGGAATCCTATCTGTCATGGTGTCCTTTCTGTCTTGGTGTCCTTTCTGTCTTGGTGTCCTTTCTGTCTTGGTGTCCCATATGTCATGGTGTCCATCTGTCATGGTATCCCATCTGTCATGGTGTCCCATCTGTCATGGTGTCCCGTCTGTCATGGTATCCCATCTGTCATGGTGTCCCATCTGTCATGGTGTCCCATCTGTCATGGTGTCCCATCTGTCATGGAACCCTATCTGTCATGGTGTCCTTTCTGTCTTGGTGTCCCATCTGTCATGGTGTCCATCTGTCATGGTGTCCCATCTGTCATGGTGTCCCATCTGTCATGGTGTCCCATCTGTCATGGAACCCCATTTGTCATGGTGTCCATCTGTCTTGATGTCCAATCTGTCATGGTGTCCCATCTGAGTGACAAAGGATTGAAGTTATTTCGCCGGGTTTCTTATATGGCTTGGGCCCTCTCCGCAGAAATGGCACACTACCTGCCTAGAGTATTGCTTGGTTATTGGTTACTAAACTGGTGTCATTGCACTTCGGGCAGACCTATAGGAGCTCAGTCTTCCTCCAACAGATCTCTAATCGTATGCATACTGATGGTTCTCGTAGCTTGCTGATTAAATACACTCCTCACTCTTCCCCTCAGGCATCCAGCTCTAATTGTACAACGGGTAACTCCAGACTGCTTAAATCGTTGGATCGATTCAACATCTATTTTAGTATCCTCCTCCAACAGACAGTCGCAAAGAGACCGAAGAATATTCCCCTTATCCATCTTCAGCTCCCCAACAATCGATGCTATTGATGCAATTCTGACCGCTCTCTCAATTACCGCAGACATCCGCATGCCCAGGACAATAGATCCACGTATGTCTATATGAGTTTAGAAACTGCTATAGACGACAACCACTCATACTGAAACCTAATCTTTAATTTTATATTAATATATTTTACAGTATTGCATAAAGCCCGAACTCCGTAGCTCTGGCAACAATCATATTTGCTCTCTGAATAAAACAGATTTTTCATAATGAAGACTCAGAACTAAATCACGTTTGTATAACATTGCATTTTTGTTTCTTGTACACATTTGATATGATATCTTAACGTCCTCATGTTAAATTATAGTTTTATTTGGTTGTATCTAATCCAACATGACAATATATTCTTTGAAATATTAATACGTTGATGTCCTCTTTTATTTCTTGTCGGACGTTATATCCTGGTCTGATACTAATAATGCAGGATCAGAGATGATCGTAATATCGATTTTCTGATTATGTCCTGTCAAATTGTGGTTAGAGAACCAGGAAGCTGCTTCACAAATTATTAACACCATTTTAACATAAAAAAAAAAAAGTGTGTTACTGACGAGAGAAAGAGAGAGAGGAGAGAGGGAGGGGGTAGCGTATAAAGGGCATATTATATTAAGTTGGTAATATTTTTGGATCAGATTATTTAGGGATGAGGAATTGGATAAATCTTTTGGACACACGTCAAATGATAGAAGAAAACTAGTCACGACAGAGATGAAGTATCTACGCAGAATGCTGGGAGTATCAAGAAGAAAACTAGTCACGACAGAGATGAAGTATCTACGCAGAATGCTGGGAGTATCAAGAAGAAAACTAGTCACGACAGAGATGAAGTATCTACGCAGAATGCTGGGAGTATCAAGAAGAAAACTAGTCACGACAGAGATGAAGTGTCTACGCAGAATGATGAGAATATCAAGAAGAAAACTAGTCACGACAGAGATGAAGTGTCTACGCAGAATGATGAGAATATCAAGAAGAAAACTAGTCACGACAGAGATGAAGTGTCTACGCAGAATGCTGGGAGTATCAAGAAGAAAACTAGTCACAACAGAGATGAAGTGTCTACGCAGAATGCTGGAAGTTTAGTTTAGTCGTCGAATCATCATCACTGCACGCCTAACCAAGTGTTCCGATCTCCCCCTCAGTATGTCTCTCAGCGTGTGACGACTAACGACCCCAGTTCTTTGTTGGTTTACTATTCTTCTTTGTCTACCAGCATAGTGTTCTTGTCTAACTACACCACATTTGACTTGAAATTCTTGTAGTCTGGTTAGTGTGTTCACGCCCTCTCTCCCTTAGGGAATTTATCATCTCAGCCCGGTTCATTGCTAACCCATTTTGCACAGCAGCCATACCTGCAAGTCTATCCGCTGCTGGGAGTATCAAGAAGAAAACTAGTCACGACAGAGATGAAGTGTCTACGCAGAATGATGGGAGTATCAAGAAGAAAACTAGTCACGACAGAGATGGAGTGTCCACGCAGAATGCTGAGAGTATCAAGAAGAGACCGGTTGAGAAAGGAAAACACCAGGTATAAAGTGGGTACAACATCAGTACTGAACTTCATCAAGAAATAACAAATTAAATGGTTCGGCAACATACGCAGATTAGCAACAGACAGTTCGACTCAAAAGATTAATGTTACTTCGATACAGTGAATACAAAGCAAAAAGCCACACACGCAAAAGGTGAACCTCAGAGATAACAGAGGCAACGAAAGACACTATTTATGAAGCTCACACAAGGATTCATTCTAGAAATCTCTTCTTAACTTGACAATGTAAGGCAAAACAGGATTGGAGAACAGAAACAAAAAGAAATAACACAAATTTGTATAGAGTGGTACAGTGGCGGCTTGTGGTCATTTTTGGTGGTGGGGCCTGGCCCCACTGGCCCTTAATGACGAGCCGCCCCTGGAGTGGTAACTAATAATGCTGGAAGCATCAAGAATGCGAGGTACGCGACGGTTGTGGTCTTATTTCCTAGAATTTTTACTTGAGCCCGATGACCGTGTGTTATCTGAGGTCACGTTCTGACCTACTTGTAACGAAAAACATGCACAACGTACAATTGCTCTTAGACTAAGATCACATACAAATCACAACAAGTTATTAACAAGTGGTTGAAGCGATCGAAGAAGAAGAAGTAGTATATCGACGATCAGTTAAAAATTGACGGGCCTAACACAATATTCTCTAATACACCTCAGGGTATGAAAAATGGTTCCTTTATAAACAGCTCTGTATCAATACCACCATGTGCTAGATCCTTGTAACATTCAGTTGAAACATTTTTATTGGATTTATAAATTATTATTTTATTGAAATATATTATCCAAAATTATAAAGAAATCCTTCAACATGATTACATTTCCCTCCTTTATCGTTTTCGTTTGAACTCAATCTTTGAAGTACACGGAAGAGCTTGTTTTCATTTTTTACAAAATTGTTTGATGTTTTTTTCAAGTAATGGATACCGGATTCACACATTTGGAGTTCTAGATTTTATTTTAGAATATATTAATCCTATTCTTCTAGACTAAATCTAGACGTTATTTTAGAATGTAATATATTAATCCTATTCTTCTAGACTAAATCTAGACGTTATTTTAGAATGTAATAAATTAATCCTATTCTTCTAGACTAAATCTAGACGTTATTTTAGAATGTAATATATTAGTATTGTTCTTCCTTGCGTTTATAACACGCTACGATAGTGACCACGTGCCGCTGAAATTTCTAGGTTTAAAGCCATGTTGGGCTGACAATTCACGCTGTGATCATGGTACATAATTTGACTACAACAAACACTAATCTTTCACTTGAGAATCTAAATTACAAGTATCTCTGATGTCGAAAATAGACTCGCACGAATGACGAGAGACACTGGTAATAGGAAAGGCAAGCCTTTAAGCAAAAATCAATCAAAGCCGCCATATTCAATTTTACCAAATACGCCTAAATTATTAGAATAATAATATAATATTTCCTCTCGTATCGTTATACGTTACAAAGAGCCTACACGCAATTTATCCATGCCGCTCTATCCTGGGCAACTCACTCTATCTCCTCCATAGAACTGAGACCGATATATCTTGCTCTTTCAGCAAAGTTCGTTTCAGGGTCTCCTTAGGTCGACGTCCCTTTATTGAATCCTTTGCATCTCACTTCAATGCCTGCTTTGATATTCTTTGATCATTTATTCTCAAGGTCTAACATATCTCCATCTCATAACAGTAATTACTAATGGTTGACCAGACATTTCTCTGATTCCATCACTTCTTCTGAATTCTTTCTATTTTATGTTCATTATTTGTTCACAGACATCTATTTTCAAATGCATTCAACTTGATTTCTATATCTTTAGTTATTTGTTCACAGACATCTATTTTCAAATGCATTCAACTTGATTTCTATATCTTTAGTTATTTGTTCACAGACATCTATTTTCAAATGCATTCAACTTGATTTCTATATCTTTAGTTATTTGTTCACAAACATCTATTTTCAAATGCATTCAACTTGATTTCTATATCTTTAGTTATTTGTTCACAAACATCTATTTTCAAATGCATTCAACTTGATTTCTATATCTTTAGTTATTTGTTCACAGACATCTATTTTCAAATGCATTCAACTTGATTTCTATATCTTTAGTTATTTGTTCACAAACATCTATTTTCAAATGCATTCAACTTGATTTCTATATCTTTAGTTATTTGTTCACAAACATCTATTTTCAAATGCATTCAACTTGATTTCTATATCTTTAGTTATTTGTTCACAGACATCTATTTTCAAATGCATTCAACTTGATTTCTATATCTCTAGTTATGTGTTCACAAACATCTATTTTCAAATGCATTCAACTTGATTTCTATATCTTTAGTTATTTGTTCACAGACATCTATTTTCAAATGCATTCAACTTGATTTCTATATCTTTAGTTATTTGTTCACAGACATCTATTTTCAAATGCATTCAACTTGATTTCTTTATCTTTAGTTATTTGTTCACAAACATCTATTTTCAAATGCATTCAACT
Source organism: Arion vulgaris (assembly GCA_020796225.1). NCBI lineage: Eukaryota > Metazoa > Mollusca > Gastropoda > Stylommatophora > Arionidae > Arion > Arion vulgaris. The sequence continues at coordinate 56,165,749 of CM036754.1, forward strand.
TGATTTCTATATCTTTAGTTTATATCGCCTGTGTGGTGGCAGGGTCAACAAGGAAGCAAAGAATAGTACCACTGCGACTTACATGCGTTTCAAAATAGGCAACTGATGTAGGACCTAGGGAATCTACCCTAGTAATTAAAAAGCAGCGCAGAAATCGGATGTGCTGGCCTACTTGTAGGTTCATAACTGGCACAACGTACAATCGCTCTTTGTCTCAGATTACATACAAATCACACAGAATGGTTGACAGGTGGTCGATAAGGAACGTTCAAAGAAATCTATTTAAATTTAGTATATAAATTCATCGAAAGCAAGCGAAAAAAAAAAAAATTTTTATTTCAAATGATTAAAAAATGAAGAAACACAGAAGACCATGATAATAAAGAAGGTATAGAAGTATATAGCAACTCTTTAAACTTAACAACATTCCTTCTGTTGATTGAGTAATAAGCTTTGTATTGAACTAGTCTGTCTCTCGCATGCGAATCACAGCACACGGCAAGTTTCACAATCAGAATAAACGAGGATTGAGAAAGAACTTTAAGATCTGTCAGTTCTGTAAGCTTGAGATGAAATCAGAAACCTTCAAGTTTTTCGTTCGACAAGACCCTGTCTCAAGTAGGGATCAGGTTTGAACACACAGTTTTCCTATTCTTAAAGAGAAAAAAAAGAGGAAACGGGTATTTAGATGGTGCTGACGTGAATAACAGTCGTAAGGTACTATGGTGAAGGATTGACTTCACTTTTGCGGGTTTCCAAATATGGCTCCGTCCCTGTCGACAGAGATGGCACGTGATCTGCAGAGAGTGTTGCATAAAACACAAACACCGTAGCTCCAGCAACAATCTCATGAACAAAGTGCACATGTGTCTCGGTCCAGATTGGAACCCACAATCTCAGTACTAGAGGCAAACGTCTTAACTATTTCGCGATTGAGACCCCCTTGAATGACAGTTTTTACTTGGAGGAGCATCTGACCGAATGGATTAGAGCGCGACTCTCGTGCAGAATACCCGTATTCAATTCCCGGTAAGGCCAATGATTTTTTCTGTTTTGGGTATTAATTAAAAAAATCCTAACCTGAACAGCTTTACGGCGAGTGCACTAACCATGTAGCCATTACATTCCGCAGGCTCCCGTACCATCTGTCCCACACCGCCCTAACAAGCGGCACTACAGACAGTAACGAGAATTAAAAAAACCCACATTAATCAGTTTTAAAAGAGAGACTACATTTTTGTAGTAAACTAAAGAAATATATGTTTTATTCTTCTTCTGGTCCGTCTGCCCAGCGTGTTCGTAGCGGGTTGGACTACGGGTGACTATCCCTCTGTGTGTGCGGGTTCAATTCTGCGGGTTGGCAGAAAAAGCCACAGATTCCCCAGATTTACGGTGTTCGTGGCACCGAACCGAAGGGTTACGATGTCCGTGGCACCGAGCCGAAGAGCTGAAAAGCTCAAGTGCTTCTGGATCGGGAAAAAAAAAAATTCTTCTTCTGCGGTATGTGGCGTAGATGTTACATAGTCTCTCAGGATTGGACTCTACAGTCACCTCCTCACACACCAGAGAGGTTCAGCAGCATACGTCTGAGATTGTTATCATCGCTCGCGATGGACGGCTATATACACATGGTCTCTCTCGTGTCAAAGATACTAGGTTCGCTCCCTCGTGGAGTCATTGGGATATTTTTCCAGAAACTGATCTCAGTGTAGATGAGAACGAGTTCCTAGTCCTATCGGAGACGGACGATAAAACGTAGGTCCCGTATTGAAGTTGAGCACGTAAAAGAATCCTTGACAGTTCAAAATCGAGATGAGCAGGACGGAAAGACGCTGCTCGGACAAAATTCATTAGAAACGATTAAAAATAAAATTCCTCCAAAAATATCTTCATCATCTTCAAAATTACTTCGGGGACCCTCGCCGGTGCTACGGAATTCGTGCAGTGCAGCTGAGATTTTCCTGTGTACGAAAGAGATCGGAGCACACATGGTTACTCACCGAAGTGCAATGATGATGTTTCAATCAATCAATCAATCAATCGATCGATCGAACAATAAAGGGTAGTTTCTCTGTTTGTTTTCAATGAACATAAATCTAAACCGACATTAACCATAATAACACTTGTTTTCCTTGAATAGAAATCTAAACATACATTAACCCTAATAATACTTGTTTTCTTATTTCTGTCGAAGCCCTGAATTACAGTCATTCACTTTTTCAACGAAATTTTTTTGAAGAGTCTGAATCCCGACTCATTAATTTCTCCCGCAGCGGTAATACCAGAGTTTCGACGACAGCACGGACAATGACAGAGTAAGTCATCAGGTGCCCTGGCTTGAGACGGGAGACGGGTAATTTGGTCTCATCAGAAAGTGTCCTCGTAATCAGTTTTCTGTTTCTCCATATCACGTGGTCTGTCTGTATCTCTGAGAACTCGGTTTGTGTTACGAAGAGAGGGAGGGATACACAAGAGAGAAAAGACATGATTAAAATCGTTGTATATTTTGAACTATAAATGTTATAAACGTGGTATAAATCTGAAACTGTTGAGAGTTATATAACAACGTTGTAAAGCTGATAATGAGAACGATATAAAACTAGTATTATTACAATTATAAAGCTGAAAATAGCACCGCTATAAAGCTGGAATTTATTCCATTTTAAAGCTGAAACTATGAACAATATGAAGCTGACTATCTGAACGATGTAAAGCCGGAATTTGCACCGTTGTAAAGCTGAAACTATGAACAATATGAAGCTGACTATCTGAACGATGTAAAGCCGGAATTTGCACCGTTGTAAAACTGAGGAGCGTCTATTCCATAGATTCCCAAACTTTTTCGGCCCACCGCCCACTTTGCATGACTTAAACTTTGTAACGCCCTCCTCCCCATTATAACAGTTTTCCAACGCCCCCTCCATACATATATACATGCTCTATTTTCACGTTGACATAGAAAATTGATATATGTTTCTGTCATACATGATCAATTTTCAAATGATTATATACATGAAATAGAAAATTGATGAAAAAATGAATCATGTAAGATGTGCATAAGATGATTTAAAATGCAGAATTCAAATTTTTAATGACTAATCAATCGCAAAATCATGAGAAAAAGAAATCACACCAAATGCTTCTGAGCTCACTATCGCCCCCTGGAAGGTTTCAGCGCCCACAGGGGGGGCGGTACCGCCCACTTTGGGAAACGCTGGTCTAGTTGAATGGATTAGAGCGCGGCTTCCATGCGGAAGACCCGAGTTAAATCCACGGTAAGAAAGGACATTTTTTTCTATCGGGGGCATAAAAGAAAAATCCTATCCTGAACAGTTTCTCGGGGCAACTGCACTAGCCATAAATTCCTCAGCCTCTCGTCCTTCCTGTCTTACACCCGGCTTTTTTTTTTTTTTTCCAGAAGCACTTGAGCTTTTCAGCTCTTCGGCTCGGTGCCATGGACACCGTAACCCTTCGGTTCGGTGCCACGAACACCGTAAATCTGGGGAATCTGTGGCTTTTTCTGCCATCCCGCGGAATTGAACCCGCACACACATAGGGATAGTCACTCGTAGTACAACGCGCTAGGAACACGCTGGGCACCCCTTAAAAGCAGCGCTACATGCAGTAAGAACAGTTTTTATTTATTAAAAAAATCTGAAACTGAAAGTGTTATAAAACATAAACTATAACAACTCTGTAAATATAGAACTAAAAAAACTATAAGGCTGGAACTAGCAGTGTAATAAAACCATACCTCAGTATTTTATCAATGTAGTAATCTTGTTTTATTGAAGTATGCGTGTGGAATGGGTGGGCATCATTCGGACATCACATCTCAAGAAAATGACTTGGCTGTATACGCCTGGACATGCTGGAGTACGGAGTAACGAGCGTTCTGACTCTCTTGCAAATAATGCCCCGATTCAAGCGGGCAGAAGTATGGACAGAGCCGATATCATCAATGCGGTACGCTCTCAATTATGTGACATGGGCAAGTCTCAGACACTGGAACGAGTTCGAGAATTAGGTGTTAAGTTTGGACATGCCAGACAGTGTCGTCTTCGTGGTAGAGAGAGAAGATATAGTAATCAACTTCTTATGGGTACTGTGAGCAAATTGATTTTGGGATGGCAGCTGCAGCGGAGGACAGAGCACGAATGGGAGTGCCCACTGTGCCATGACGTCGATCACATAACATAACATAACATTTTATTAATGTGTTTGTTATGAAGGGAATTAAAACCTCTTAAAGCCGATGAACGACTCTTTTAAACAGGCGAAATACGTCATAACAAAGTACTATAGTTTTACAACATACAAAAACAGTGACAATATACAGTTGTGTATGTTTCATGACATGTTTCACCATATTACATAGTTTTACTGCAGTCTCTCCCGATATTGATAATACTCTTTTTAACATAAAGACGTGTCTTTTTTTGTTTTATTACATCTGAGCGTTTAGGTCGACACATTTAACAAATAAGAACTAGCCCCTTTGCGAAGAGTTCCTCTATTTTATAAATATGGAAGGAGCACTGTTATAAATGTGTTCATTCCAGACTTCTAAACGTGCTAAAAATTAGAATTAGAACAGTTATACAGGTGAAACTGAAACACAGGAATTAGAACAGTTATACAGGTGAAACTGAAACACAGGAATTAGAACAGTTATACAGGTGAAACTGAAACACAGGTTTTAGAAACGTTATAAAACAAACTTCGACCTTTTAACGCTATACGTCAACTCCTTATACGTCAGAGAGGTGCAGCAGCACACGTTAGAGAGGTGCAGCAGCACACGTCAGATACTGCGGTCATCATCGCTTGCTATGGACGGCTATTATCTGATGGGCATGCTACCAGAAGAGGAAGGAAAGAAAAACCAAGGAGAAGTTAGATGCAGGATGTCATAAACGAGCTCAGTATAAATGCAACTGACGCTACGGGCAAGCTACCAGAAGAGGAAGGAAAGAAAAACCAAGGAGATGTTGGATGCAGGATGTCATAAACGAGCTCAGTATAAATGCAACTGACGCTGCGGGCAAGCTACCAGAAGAGGAAGGAGAGAGAAATCAAGAAGTTGGATGCAGGATGTCATAAACGAGCTCAGTATAAATGCAACTGACGCTGAACATCTCATATAGGACAGGGAGGCATTTAGAACTGATGTTTTTGTTACGTTTTATGATTTAATTATTCATTTTGCTTGCTTATGTGATAGCATACATACATGTCTTTGTCTTATGTGATACCATACATACATGTCTTTGTCTTATGTGATACCATACATACATGTCTTTGTCTTATGTGATACCATACATACATGTCTTTGTCTTATGTGATACCATACATACATGTCTTTGTCTTATGTGATAGCATACATACATGTCTTTGTCTTATGTGATAGCATACATACATGTCTTTGTCTTATGTGATAGCATACATACATGTCTTTGTCTTATGTGATACCATACATACATGTCTTTGTCTTATGTGATACCATACATACATGTCTTTGTATTATGTGATACCATACATACATGTCTTTGTCTTATGTGATACCATACATACATGTCTTTGTCTTATGTGATACCATACATACATGTCTTTGTCTTATGTGATACCATACATACATGTCTTTGTCTTATGTGATACCATACATACATGTCTTTGTCTTATGTGATACCATGCATACATGTCTTTGTCTTATGTGATACCATGCATACATGTCTTTGTCTTATGTGATACCATACATACATGTCTTTGTCTTATGTGATACCATACATACATGTCTTTGTCTTATGTGATACCATACATACATGTCTTTGTCTTATGTGATACCATACATACATGTCTTTGTCTTATGTGATACCATACATACATGTCTTTGTCTTATGTGATACCATACATACATGTCTTTGTCTTATGTGATACCATACATACATGTCTTTGTCTTATGTGATACCATACATACATGTCTTTGTCTTATGTGATACCATACATACATGTCTTTGTCTTATGTGATAGCATACATACATGTCTTTGTCTTATGTGATAGCATACATACATGTCTTTGTCTTATGTGATACCATACATACATGTCTTTGTCTTATGTGATAGCATACATACATGTCTTTGTCTTATGTGATACCATACATACATGTCTTTGTCTTATGTGATACCATACATACATGTCTTTGTCTTATGTGATACCATACATACATGTCTTTGTCTTATGTGATACCATACATACATGTCTTTGTCTTATGTGATACCATACATACATGTCTTTGTCTTATGTGATACCATACATACATGTCTTTGTCTTATGTGATACCATACATACATGTCTTTGTCTTATGTGATACCATACATACATGTCTTTGTCATAAAACGCTAGTTTATTCAGTATCACCGCAGCTACACCTCGGTTATTCCAGATTTGATCTAGTCCGCTCTGACCCCATGAGATTTGAAGGTTTCCGTACATCGCCAGTCATGGAAGCAAACTTCTCACAGTGACAAGCTCTAGATCAGTGGTTTAAAGCATAGTGATTAATCACAAACGCCGGGAACTCGTATGTGGGCGTAGCTGCTTGTGGGTGGGTGGGGTGGGGGTGGGGGGAAGAGCCTCCTGAAGACGGATAGAGGAGAGCGGTGCCTCGGCTCCTAAGGCCATCGAATTATGTACTTTCCGATGGTCTTAGACCCCAAAAGGGTCGCGACCTACAGTTAAGAACCACTGCTCTAGATGATGATGATGATGATGAATACTCAATGATTGATATCAATTTATTATGACAAGAAAAAATACATGCTCGCATAAGCTTTACATAAAAAAAAAAATCTTGTCTTTATTTTATATGCCGTATTTTTTCCGTTCAGAAAGCAATGGCACAATACTGAACGTATAAGTGGTGCCTAGAACATCGACGAATCGTTTACTGTGGTTGATGGCTAAGTCCTTCTTCTTCTTCTTTGAGCGCTCCATATCGACCACTTGTTAACCACTCTTTATGACTTGTACTTGATCCAAGCCTAAGAGCGATTGTACGTTGTGCCAGTTATGCGTCTACAAGTAGGTAGCACATCCGATTTCTGCGATCATTTTTATTTACTAGAGTAGCTATCCTAGGCCCCTACCTCAGTCGACTCTTACATGCTTTGTAGGTGGCAGTGTTACTATTCTTTGCTCCCCTTACAAGCCCCGGCAACCTACGGGCGGATAAGTCATGCAAATTATATGCCACGATTTTTATTTTTGAAGTTTTTTCTACTATTTAACCCCAGAATTTCCATGACAACTCTGCGTACGATTTCTATAATGCAGTCTCCATCGTTGTTAATTATATAGACACGATACGTAAAATGTGCTAATCAATACTTTGAAAAGTCAGAATAATATTGAAGTTACAAAGTGGAAAGAGATAATTACAAGGATGCATAAAAACTATTTTCGGTTAAACTCAGATTGTTTAGAGCATAGGTTCCTAAACTTGTTCGGGCCACCGCCCCTTTGCACGACCTAAACTTTGCAACGCCCCCCCGCCCCTATTATAACAGCCGCCCTCCCCATATATACGTGATCGATTTTCTCTTTGATATATAAAATTGATATATATTTCTGTCAGACATAGTTAATTTTCAAATGATTAAATAATTGAAATAGAAAATTGATGAAAAAATTAATCGTGTTGTAGACAGGCATATGATGAATTACAATGCAGAATTTAAATAATTATTCAATCGCAAAATCACGATAATTATTTATTTTAATATATATATTATTATTTTCTTCTATAAGGAGCCACCGGCCGCTATGACGATGCTAATGATAACGGTGATAATGATAAAAATGGTAATGATGTTGATAATGAGGATGATACTGATAATGGTAATGGTGATAATGATGATGATAATGTCGATAATAATGTTGATAATAATGATAATGTTTCCAGAACATACTATACTTCTAATAATCCTGATGTAGTCATTGACCACAGAATAAAATTAGAATCCCTCTGGGGAAGACTGCGCGCCTATTTGTCTGCCAGAAGTTCTACCAGGCCGGTTAAATAACCAATAAATATGTATGAGATATATACAGCAGTGAACGTGATTGTATATGTCAGAGACACGCACAACCGCTGAAACACATACACATACAAGCGCTGACATACACACATACACACACGTAACAGGATCATGATACTGTTATTGTTTCGTTTCATCTGCAAGCAAGTACAAGTTTTCAATTATTTGTTTTCTCTCACTTCGGAATAATAATAAAAACACGCGGTGTCTTTGTCTAAGTGGTTAAGCATTTGCCTTGCGAGTCGAACGTCGTGGGTTCGAATCCAGACCGCGCAATTCTGTACACGATTGCCAAAGACGCCTTAGGACTGTTGCTGGAGCTACACCGCTAAGGACTGTTGTTCGTTCTTTGTGCAATACTCTCGGCAGGTGGCGTGCCATTTCTGCGGAGAGGGACCTAGCCATATGGGGCAAAACCCGGTGCAATAAAGTCAATTCTTCGGATTTAAAACCACTTTTAAAAAATAAAACCATGTAGTGAGATAGTTCAGGTTCTGATTTTTCATTTATGCCCACAACAGAAAAAAATTATTGGCCTTACCGTGAATTGAACATAAGTCCCCTCGCATGGCAGCCGCGCTCTGATCCGTTCGTCCAGACGCTCCTCTTTGACATGCACAACAATGATGGTACATGCACAACAATGATGGTACATGCACAACAATGATGGTACATGCACAACAATGATGGTACATGCACAATGGTACATGCACAACAGTGATGGTACATGCACAACAATGATGGTACATGCACAGCAATGATGGTACATGCACAACAATGATGGTACATGCACAACAAGGATGGTAAAGAGAAGGAGCATACCTAATAAAGAACCTATTATCGAGATCAGTTCGGTCAACAAGATGTGTTCTGCACCTGGCTCTGCATCAACCTCTGACTGATTGTTGCGCGAAGACTTACTTTCTTTATCCCCAGTGTCCGTCATCATTCAGGGGAACCTTACTTTGCCTTCAGAGGTACATGTAATTTAGACCCACATATAAAGACTCAGTTTACTGTAGTCAAAATGCGTACCAAAAATGATTCACATAATCCGACCTCGAACCGCGAAATCTCGGTTGTCTCGTAGCCACTAGCGCATAATTTATCAACTTCGAAATAAGCCCTCCCGCTCCCCATTGATTGATGTAACCAACTTGTCATGAAATATTACTAAACATCAATTTCATTTTTACATAAAACATGAGAACCGCTGAGGTTCAACACATTTCTCAAGTATGTCACCTTTGGGAAGATCAACTTCCGCTTATCTTCCCTTCACTAAAATGGTTTCGTCCGACGTGTTTTCATAAAAGAACTCAAGAATAATGAGATATTTGATGTGAGCTTGAAACATTAATCTTGGCTGTTGTCTCAAGGGATAAACATGATCTGCTTATCATGATAAACACTTCTTGTTTATTTCTTATTGTTATGTAAAACAGCCAAGATGGCATCTCAAATGTAAATAGAACGTTATGTTATAATGTTCGGCTGTTCAACACAAAAATGGCGATCAATATTTCCTTGATTATCATTTTTTTTCCAAAATTAAGATGTCGTCGAAGCAATAAGGAGAACAATATGTATTTTCTGAGAGAGCATTGAATTGTTAGTTTGAGTGTTAAAGTTCTAACATTCTCAGATGGTGCTGCAGGATGTAATTAGCAGCAAGTGTTTCCATCTATATTCTTCCATTCTTGAGATACTTCTTCTTCTTCTTTGCGTTCGGTTTCGTATGCTCGTCTAAGCCATGAGATGAGTTGCCTCTATGAAGCTGCATTCAGTTTGGAGTTCCTCGAGAGTTCCCCCATAGCTTGTTCTGTAAGCTGCGTTCATGAGGCCATGTTTCGTTTCGTTGGTGTACGTATGATGGACATGACTGCAGGATGTGCTCTGGAGTATGTGTTTCTGTCTGAAATGCATACTGTGCAGTCTGAGCATGTTTTATTCTGTCAAATATACACAGGGTATACACGTCCAAAACTGGAGTATGGTACAGGAGCCTACACAACCGCAGCACAGACAAATCTACACAAGCTAGACAAAATACAGAACACAGATCTCAGAATCATCACATGAGGGTTGAAATGTACACAAATCAAAGATCCGGAGTCAACTGTTGGCCTTGAGAGCCTGGGACAACGCAGGGAACAAAAAACACACTAACAGAAAAAGTACAAGCGCTTAGAAAATAACTCTATGCACAACACAACCAAGGAACCCACCAAAGATCGCACAAAAAAAGACACAGCTTCCACCACATGTCAAGTTATGTTATAATGTTCGGTGTTCAACACAAAAATGACAATCAATATTTCCTCTACTATTACTGAAGAAAAAAAAATTAAGATTCCATATGCAAATGTCCCTTCTGTCCCACACCGCCCAAGAAGCGGTATGACATGTAGAAGCAGCAGTTTAGAAAAAACTTTTAAACAAAGAGTTAAAACAAAGAGTTAAAACAAAGAGTTAAAAAGTGATAAAAACTACCACTAACCAAAAGCTGGTTACATGGTGTCAACAAGATAATATGAACTCTATCATTCAGAAGAGACGCTGGAAATGAATCGGATATATACTAAGCATAGAGGCTAACCTTGTCACGAAAACTGCACTGATAATGGTATCGGAGGGTAAACGAAAACGTGAAAGATCTAAGACCATCTGTGGAAGAACATTAAAACAATAACTGAACAAAACTAATCACATTTGTAACACATTACAGTGGACGGCCAAGAACAGAAACCAAATGACGTTTATTTGTTGCTGCACTAAGCGCCAAGGCCGTCAGCGGTTAGTGAGAGAGAGAGAGAGACAGAGAGAGAGAGAGGAAGAGTAAAGGAGAGGAAGAGTGAGAGAGAGGAAGAGTGAGAGAGAGGAAGAGTGAGAGAGAGGAAGAGTGAGAGAGAGGAAGAGTGAGAGGGAGAAAGAGTAAGAGAGACAGAAAGAGTGAGAGAGAATGAAATAGAAAGAGATAAAGAGGAGAAAGAAAGAGAGAGAGATGGTACAAATTTACAAAGTCGACACAGGCTAGAGAAAGAGAGAAAGAGAGAGAGATGGTACAAAGTCGACACAGGCTAGAGAAAGAGAGAGAGATGGGACAAAGTCGACACAGGCTAGAGAAAGAGAGAAAGAGAGAGAGATGGGACAAAGTCGACACAGGCTAGAGAAAGAGAGAAAGAGAGAGAGATGGTACAAAGTCGACACAGGCTAGAGAAAGAGAGAGAGATGGGACAAAGTCGACACAGGCTAGAGAAAGAGAGAGATGGTACAAAGTCGACACAGGCTAGAGAACGAGAGAGATGGTACAAAGTCGACACAGGCTAGAGAACGAGATGGTACAAAGTCGACACAGGCTAGAGAAAGAGATGGTACAAAGTCGACACAGGCTAGAGAAGAGAGAAGAGAGAGAGAGAGAGTGAGAGAGAGAGAGAGAGAGAGTGAGAGAGAGAGAGAGAGAGAGTGAGAGAGAAAGAGAGAGAGAGAGATATAGAAAGTAAGAGATAGAGAGATGGTATAAGTGACCACAATCATTTCTCATCTTTTCTCACTTCTGTCATACCATTTAATCTCGCCCACAGAAAACTACCACGCATTCTGTTATGTCAACTTGATTTCTCAAAACTCGTTTTCAGAAGGAGGCGGATGTGGGAGGGTGGGGGTGGGGGTGGGGGAGGTCAGAGAATATCACGAAAATAAGACATTCACAATATTTTTACAGCCACCCTCGTTAAGTAAATACCTCTTCCAGGCTCACTTCATCCTCCAATCAAAACAGGCGCCCACTTCATCTTCTAATCAAAACAGACTTTATCCTGGCGATTTGATTTCTGTAGTAATAAAACAACAAAACAAACCGCAGAATTGATTCCGTTCGCCATGTAATATTGCATTAATATTTGCTAACAAACTTTGCAATAATCATGTCATTCCTGCTGGAGGTAGCTAATCTTTGTAACTTTAGACGTCAACAGAGAACTATGCTCAACGATTTCATTAGCGACATGTTAAATCTAGACTGCTCTGTAGTGAGTCGTGTCTATCAAAACATCATCTATCATTATTCCAACGACTGTACAGACAGTCTGTCGTCGCAGACGTCACCTTTATTAAGTTTATTGTGTTTATGGAGAGACTGTTCTAGCAGTCAGTCAACACGATTCTATATAGAAAGTCTGTACTCTCAGTAATCAAGTTTAATTAATTATGGAAATTTATCGAATCTGTTAAAATGTTGTTTGTTGATTTGTTTCCGTTCGTTCCTCTGAACCAAGTTAACCACCTCTGAACCACGTTAACCACCTCTGAACCAAGTTAACCACCTCTGAACCAAGTTAATCACCTCTGAACCAAGTTACCCACCTCTTAACCAAGTTAACCACCTCTGAACCAAGTTAACCACCTCTGAACCAAGTTAACCACTCTTTATGATTTGTAAGGTTTCAACATGATCTTTGTTGTTTTATGTAAGAATAATGAGCATCCCATGAACTACTCAAATAACTAATGTGGAGATGTTCTTCTTCTTCTTCTGCGTTCGCCCGCTATGAATTCAGACGTAGCCATGGCGCTTGGTGTGGCGCTTCTAACTGATTTTTGCCCGTCTGCCCAGCGTGTTCGTAGCGCGTTGGACTACGGGTGACTATCCCTCTGTGTGTGGGTTCAATTCCGCGTGATGGCAGAAAAAGCCACAGATTCCCCAGATTTACGGTGTTCGTGGCACCGAAACGAAGGGTTACGGCTCAAGTGCTTCTGGATCAGGAAAAAACCACAAAAAACTGATTTTTCGTGAAAGCCTGCTTACCATTTTATTGGTTTCCTCGCCATACAGGTGGGCTTTCTTCGACTTCAGAGGTATGTGGAGGTGTTGAATGAGATCAAGGCACAGAGAAAGCTTATCGATATCAGAAGGAAGCAGTCATCATTTTTCAGACATGTGATGAGGAAGGGAGGTTGAGAACACACTGTAACATCGAGGGGAGACGAGACAGAGGAAGACGAGGAGAGACGAGACAGAGGAAGACGGAGAGAGACAATTTTGGATAGCCTGACTTCATGGCACGGATGAGCGTCAGCATCTGAGATGATAGCAAACACCAAAGACAGAGATTTGTGGAGATCCATAATCGCTTACTCCTTACACCAGCCGGCACGGCACCACATGATGATGATAGTTTATCATGCGTTTTGCCGGGGTCCACAAGCGAAGCAAAGAATAGTAATACCGCGACCTACAAGGCATGTCGTAAGAGGCGACTGAGGTAGGGGCCTAGGGAAGCTACCCTCGTAAATAACAAGTGTCGCAGAAATCGGATGTGGCGGCATAATTATAAGCACATAACTGGCACAATCGCTCTTAGGCTCAAATGACATAGAAATCACAAAACGTGATTTAACAAGTGATCGATATGGAACGTTGGAAGAAGAGGTATGGATTGAACTGAGTTCTTCTCGCTCTCAGTAGGTCCCTGCGGAATGTTGGACAGACACATTGACATTTCGGCTAAAGTTTATGCATATTAATTATCCAACAGGACACCAATTTATTATGACGAGTAACTGTACCAATTTACAAACATAAATATACCCCCTTCATCATCATCAGGTACCGTCTCCACATCGAAGGATAACTAATGAATCTCCCGCATCCTCTGTCTTTCGCCTTGGTGTTGCACTCTGCCAGACTGTAACCTGTCCATTTCTTAAAGTTTCCCTCCCACTTATCTCTCGGTCTTCCTCTTGCTCTTCCCCCTCAACTTTCCCTCTAGTAAAGATTTTATCATGGTGTCATGTTTTTTATGTGCCCAAAATACTTTTCTTGTCTGAATCCCCCCTTTATAGTTTCGCAATTGTATCACTTGAGTGTTACATTTCCTTACTTGCACAATTCTATATCAAGTATATTGTATCAATGCTCTCTTTGTTATTATCAAAACAAGCCTATATTCATCCTGTTTGCTTTACTCTCATATTCTTCTGCTTATTCGAACGTTTCATATCGATCACTTGTTAACTACTCTGTGTGATTTGTATGTGATCCAAGCCTAAGAGCGATTGTACGCTGTGCCATTTATACGTTTACAAGTAGGTCAGCATATCCGATTTCTGCGACTCTTTTATTTACTAGGGTAGCTTTCCTAGACCTCTACCTCATTCGCATCTTACGACATACCAGGTTGCAGTGGTACTATTCTTCGCTCTCATTGAGGGCCCCGGCAACACAGGGGCGTTGTCACATTCCAGAACTCTCATCAATCCTTACCTTTTAGTACCCGTTATTGGTTACTAAACTGTCGTCATTGCACTCCGGGCAGACCCATAGGTGCTCAGTCTCCCCAACAGATATCGAAGAGTATTTAAAAAAAAAATTTTTCTGATCCAGAAGCACTTGAGCTTTTAAGCTCTTTGGCTCGTTGCCATGGACATCGTAACCCTTCGGTTCGGTGCCACGAACACCGTAAATCTGGGAATCTGTGGCTTTTTCTGGCATCCCGCGGAATTGAACCCGCACACACAGAGGGATAGTCACCCGTAGTACAACGCGCTACGAACACGCTGAGCAGACGGGCATCGAAGAGTATGCATACTGATGGTTCCCGTGGCTTGCTGATTAAACACACTCCTCACTCTACCCCTCAGACATCCAGTTCTACTCGTACAACGGGTAACTCCAAACTCCTTAAATTACTTGATCGATTCAACATCTATTTTAGTATCCTCATCCAACAGACAGTCGTGAAGAGATCGAAGAGCCCGTCTGCATAGCGTGTTCATAGCGCGTTGGACTACGGGTGACTATCCCTCTGTGTGTGCGGGTTCAATTCCGCGGGATGGCAGAAAAAGCCACAGATTCCCCAGATTTACGGTGTTCGTGGCATCGAATCGAAGGGTTACGATGTCCATGGCATCGAGCCGAAGAAAAGCTCAAGTGCTTCTGGGTCGGAAAAATAAAATAAAAGAGACCGAAGAACATTCCCCTTATCTATCTTCAACTCAGTACTGATGAATATTTCTTTTTTAAACACTTTGATATCATTCCTGACAGGCTGGAATGAGTGAGTCATCTCTGACGGTCTCGTTGTGACCAATCAGATCAGATTCTATGCTACAGTATAACTCCAGATGTGCTACTTTCAAGTGGAGATGTTCTATTTGTAAAATATTGTGTGTATTAACAAAATCTATTATAAATTCTTATTTTATGAAGTAGAGTATTAACTTTATTTATCAGAATGTGCACAAATGTTCGTAATGTTCAAAATTGTGAATATACAAAGTTGTGAATGTTCAAATCTGTGAATGTTCAAAGCTGTGAATGTGAAAAGTTGTGAATGTTCAAAGTTGTAAATGTTCAAAGTTATAAATGTTCAAAGTTGTGAATGTTCAAAGTTGTGAATGTTCAAAGTTGTGAATGTTCAAAGTTGTGAATGTTCAAAATTGTGAATGTTCAAAGTTGTGAATGTTCAAAGTTGTGAATGTCTAAAGTTGTGAATGTTCAAAGTTGTGAATGTTCAAAGTTGTGAATGTTCAAAGTTGTGAATGTTCAAAGTTGTGAATGTTCAAAGTTGTGAATGTTCAAAGTTGTGAATGTTCAAAGTTGTGAATGTCTAAAGTTGTGAATGTTCAAAGCTTAATGCTATATTTTATACTTACTCACCTAACTAATTTATAGCTGTGTTTATCAGTAGGGAACCCTCGCTGGCGCTATGGAGTTTGTGCTCTACCGCTGAGATCTTCCTGTGTAAGAAAGAGATCGGAGCACACATGGCTACTCACCGAAGTGCAATAATAATAATGATCATATCAATCAATAATTAACTGTGTTTCCGTTTAATGTTTTTGGTTGGCGGCGAAAATTAGTATTGTCAGAGCGAATTGTCAGGTGACTTACCGCATTCTGGATATTGCCCTACTGCAATAATGAATTAAACAAATTGAACAAATTCAAGAGAAGTGATGAAATCGAAGAAATGTCTAGTCAACCACTAGTAACAACTGTTATAAGAAGGAGAAGATGGAGATATGTTGGACATACCTTGAGAAGAAATGATCAAAGAATATCAAAGCAGACACTGAAGTGGGATGCAAGGGGTTCAAGAAAGAGAGGACGACCTAAGGAGACCATAAAACGAATTTTGCTGAGAGAGGCAAAAAATATCGTCCATCTCCGTTCCATGGAGGAGATTGAGTGAGTTGCCCAGGATAGAACGGCATGGATAAATTGCTTGGAAAACCATATGTAACGTATAACTGTAAGAGAGGAATTATTATATTATTATTGCCATATTGTAAGTGTTAATGATGAAGTCTGAAAGCGAATGAAGAAGAAACTCGTAAGACCTGGGTTATCTGACTATCAAGGCTACAATAAGAATAAACTGGTCGTAAGACCTGGGTTATCTGTCTATCCAGGCTACAATAAGAAGAGACTCGTTGTAAGACCTGGGTTATCTGACTATCCAAGCTACAGTAAGAAGAGACTCGTCGTAAGACCTGGATTATCTGACTATCCAGGCTACAATGAAATTCCTAACCTGAGTTCTGCACTAAGACATGAGATCTGTAACCCCAAGTCTAAAAATAGCCCTCTAGCAATCTCTTAATCAGGATTAAATTTGATAAATTATTGTAATGTTTTGACAAAACGAGAGATTAAAATGTTAAAATCAATACAACGCTACAGCTAAATACACTCGCAGCAACCTTTTCAAAACAGCAATTTTTCATTTCTCGTCCAGAGTAAGAGTTCTTCCGAGTTTCTGCGCTCATTATATCATTCTTCCAAGGAGAATGAAGATCTACAAGCAAGCACATATAGTGTTACTTCAAGGGCATGGCATTTTTTTGTTAAGCTAGAGAGTTGGTGTAGTTCAGTGGCAGTGAGTCGGATATGCGTACACTTGATCTGGGTTCAATTCTTGATGCAGTTTATTAGTTCAGCGGTTCCCAAATTTTGCATTACCGTGGACCCCAACAGTTTCTAATATATGAAAATCTTCTAGCGATGGAGTTATTATTACACTACACCAACAGTTAAACTGGATCTAATTTCTCAGACTTCGGGAAACTTTAAATGATCTTTCATTTTGTTCTGTCAGACATTTAGTCTCTGGTCTGTTCGGGGTCCTTTGATTTCGAATCGGAACTAGTTTACCACTGTTTTTATAAATGTTTTTAAAACTTATTTTATTTTTCTGTTTGAAATGTCAAAGATCGTAATATTTCTTCAAGTGCGTGATGATCCTTGGTAGTACCTAGCGGACCCTTTGGGAGTACTCTAGCCGACCCTTGGTAGTACCTAGGGAACCTTGGTAGTACCTAGCCGACCCTTGTGTACCTAGCTGACCCTTGGTAGTACCTAGCCGACCCTTGGTAGTACCTAGCGGACCCTTGGTAGTACCTAGCGGACCCTTGGTAGTACCTAGCGGACCCTTGGTAGTACCTAGCGGACCCCTTGGTAGTACCTAGCGGACCCTTGGTAGTACCTAGCGGACCCTTGGTAGTACCTAGCGGACCCTTGGTAGTACCTAGCGGACCCTTGGTAGTACCTAGCGGACCCCTTGGTAGTACCTAGCGGACCCTTGGTAGTACCTAGCGGACCCTTGGTAGTACCTAGCGGACCCTTGGTAGTACCTAGCGGACCCTTGGTAGTACCTAGCGGACCCTTGGTAGTACCTAGCGGACCCCTTGGTAGTACCTAGCGGACCCCTTGGTAGTACTACGGACCCTTGGTAGTACCTAGCGGACCCTTGGTAGTACCTAGCGGACCCTTGGTAGTACCTAGCGGACCCTTGGTAGTACCTAGCGGACCCTTGGTAGTACCTAGCGGACCCTTGGTAGTACCTAGCGGACCCTTGGTAGTACCTAGCGGACCCTTGGTAGTACCTAGCGGACCCTTGGTAGTACCTAGCGGACCCCTTGGTAGTACCTAGCGGACCCTTGGTAGTACCTAGCGGACCCTTGGTAGTATCTAGCGGACCCTTGGTAGTACCTAGTGGACCCTTGGTAGTACCTAGTGGCCCCTTGGTAGTACCTAGCGGACCCTTGGTAGTACCTAGCGGACCCTTGGTAGTACCTAGCGGACCCTTGGTAGTACCTAGCGGACCCTTGGTAGTACCTAGCGGACCCTTGGTAGTACCTAGCGGACCTTTAGGATAGTACCTAGCGGACCATTGGTAGTACCTAGCGGACCCAGGGTAGTACCTAGCTGACCCACGGGGTAGTACTCAAGCGGACCCCGGGGTAGTACCTAGCGGACCCCACGGGTAGTACTAAGCGGACCCCGGGGTAGTACCTAGCGGACCCCGGTGTAGTATCCAGCTGACCCCAGGGGTAGTACCTAGCTGACCCCCAGGGTAGTACGTAGTGGACACCCAGGGTAGTACGTAGTGGACCCCCAGGGTAGTAAGTAGTGGACCCCCAGGGTAGTACCTAGCGGACCCCCAGGGTAGTACCTAGCGGACCCCCAGGGTAGTACCTAGCGGACCCCAGGGTAGT
Organism: Arion vulgaris; assembly: GCA_020796225.1. Lineage (NCBI taxonomy): Eukaryota > Metazoa > Mollusca > Gastropoda > Stylommatophora > Arionidae > Arion > Arion vulgaris. The sequence goes on from CM036754.1 coordinate 56,184,346, forward strand.
ACGTAGTGGACCCCCAGGGTAGTACGTAGTGGACCCCAGGGTAGTACGTAGTGGACCCCCAGGGTAGTACGTAGTGGACCCCCGGGGTAGTACCTAGCGGACCCTTGGGGTAGTACGTAGTGGACCCCCGGGGTTTGTGGATCAAAGTTTGGGAAACGTCGTCTTAGTTTATCGACCAGAATTATAAGTAATATAGCTTACCCAATTGTTAAGTCACACAGACATCTTACTGACAGCTAAACAACAGATGATCAACAGCATGTGCATATCTACTCTGTGTTACCATAGCCAAACATGGACAACAAGCAAAGCCCGATCGCAAACATAACTACATGTGAAATGTGATGCCTACGAAAAGTTAACACCAGAAAATAAGAACAAGGAGGTTTTTACAAGAACCCCAGAGGAAGCAACAGAAGTAACAAATAAGATCAAGAAATAAACACTGTTTACTTGTTGATCAACACCAGAAAAGATAAGAGTTACCAACATCAGTATAAGAGAGAAAGTTGGGACAGAACATTTCTTTGAATGACATTGAGAAACAAAGAATGAAGGAGTTCGTAAACTTAATAAGAAAGCAACCAAACTCTAATGTATACCGTGGCTTCTACAACAGAAGATCAGGAAAGAAGGCCAGAGGAAGACCATGAAAAAGATGAACAAATGGTATTGCAAAATTCTGTCAAAAAGCAAAATAACCATGGTCTACTTGTAGGTGCATAACTGGCCCAACGTACAATCGCTTTTAGGCTCGGATAAAAAAAAACAAATCACAAAGAGTGGTTTAACAAGTGGTCGAAATGAAGCATTCGAAGAAGAAAAAGAAGAATGGGGAGTTAAGAGAAGTAGAAGACAGGAAGATAGAGAAGCAATATGATCAGATTTCTAATGACTGACAATCATTGTAAAGGTGTAAGGACTCATGAGATGAGGAGATGATGATTCTCTTGGCTTAGACATTCTGACATTCCTAAAATATACTAGAGCTGATTCTCTTGATGAGGAGATGATGATTCTCTTGGCTTAGACATTCTGACATTCCTAAAATATACTAGAGCTGATTCTCTTGATGAGGAGATGATGATTCTCTTGGCTTAGACATTCTGACATTCCTAAAATATACTAGAGCTGATTCTCTTGATGAGGAGATGATGATTCTCTTGGCTTAGACATTCTAACATTCCTAAAATATACTAGAGCTGATGCTTGAGCAGAAAGAGGAATGTGTTCAACCAGCGAGCCGCGGGAACTATCAGTATGCATACCTTTCGACATCTGTTGGGGTAGACTAAGCACCTATGGGTTAGCCGGCAGTGCCCTGACGTTGGTTAAGTAACCAATAACCAAAAATTCCTAAATTAAATTTTTACAGCCCCTAAAACCTATTCGATGAACAAAAATACTCGAAAGATTTTCTAAAAAATCATATCAAGTAGTAGCATGTCCCTTGCGGAACGTCGCATCCATTGCTCTTTGTCTCTTGCAAGGTCTCCTGCCTCTTCCAGCGTCATGTTTAATGTTTCTTTGATGTCCTGCTACCATCTTCGTCTTGGTTGTCCCCTTTAAATCACACTGCTTTCAAATTGATGTAGAATTGTGTACGTCTTACAGTACTATATCATAATTTATAGACATTATATTAAATGGTGTTTTTTTGGAAAATATTTGCCCTTCTGTAATTCGATCCATTTACAGCTAGATCTACTGAACGATTACACTCTCTTACGATTACAAAAAAACTCTCTCTAACAACTACAAGATTAAAAGAGTTTTTAAAGCCGAAGGATTGACTTCATTGCACCGGGTTTTACTCAATATGGCTCGGTCCCTCTCCGCAGAAATTGCACGCCAGCTGCTGAGAGTATTGCACAAAGCACAAACTCCGTAGATTCAGCAACAATCTCAGTGGTCTATAAAAGAAACTGCACTCGGGAACAGAACGGCGCGGTCCGGATTCGAACACACGACCTCCGGCTTACAAGGCAAAGGTCTTAACCACTTAGCCACAGAGAGCCCTTACAAGATGAACAAACACATGCGATAAGCTTATTGTGCTTACAAGATGAACAAACACATGCGATAAGCTTATTGTGCTTACAAGATGAACAAACACATGCGATATGCTTATTGTGCAGGAATATTTGAGATGGACCAAGGTCAAACATACACACAAGTGTACACATATAACGTACATGCATACATCATTCCTAGTAGCTTTAAGCACAATAAGCTTATCGCATGTTTGTGCAAACACTGTTCGATCGAATTTGATCTGATTATTCTGTGCTATGCATGCAAAGCTTTTATGAAAAGACACTCCCCAGTAAAGCTATATTTTAAAATAGCTGATTAGTTGTATTCTTAAAAGCGCCCGTATTGTAGTGCTAGGTAATGGGGGTCATAAGAAATAAGGGTGCGTGGTTCGAATCTTGTGTTTGGTAATTTGTTTCTTCCGGAAGCCCCTAATACTTGGGCACTGTTTATTTATTGATCTAACTACTACACCAACTTAACCTTACGCCCTGTGAATATTCTGTTATGAATCTATATGAATGTTGGATAATCTTCTTCTTCTTCTGCGACCACTTATTAAACCAGTCTTTGTGGATTGTATGTGATCTGAGACTAAGAGCGATTGTGCGTTGTGCCAAGTTATGCACCTATGTGTGCCTAGGCCAGCATATCCGATTTCTTGCCACTCTTTCTATTTACTAGGGTAGCTTTCCTTAGAACTGTGGGACGGATGGACTTGCCACTTGGACGTCATCTTACTCAAGTAGGATGATCAGCGTCAGAAAAGTATCGCCCTTCGCCAAATAGTGTTAGATATAAAATATACCCTTGAGAAACTTGCCAAATGTTGTCTATAGACATCAAATCGTACACAAATCACCATATTTGATTGAAACCAAACCCGTTTTATTTGTCTGTGTTTGTCTGTCTTTCCACATTAACCCTAGAAAATATATTCTTTTTCTTAGCACACATTATTCTGTCTTCTATTTCCTTGATTCTTTATCAAATCTCTAAACATTTTATCGATTTCTCGGAAACTCTAGAATTGCATTCGCCCTTTTTTTTTCGTGTCATTTCTCATTTTCCATCCCCATGCCATCATATTTCACAGCCATGCGTTCTTTCAGCCGTGCTCTCCAATTCTTCCTGAATTTAATTTAATCTACATGAGGACATTTTTTTTTTTAAATCGACACTTCTTGTGTTTTCACTTTCAATCTTGGATTTTTTCGATGACGAATGACAGTCGACAAATGTAGCAAATATTACAGGTCACATTGGCATGACTTACTTATTCCGCTCCGCTCCTCCTGAAGCATAGGGTCTCAACAGTTGTTCGCTACATTTTCGTGTTTTTTTTTTGCTGTATTGGTTATGGTTTCTCAGGATCTCTCCCATTCATATCTATGTCTGTCTATAACCTCCGTCCATTTATCTCTTCATATCTATGTCTATCTATAACCTCCGTCCATTTGTCTCTTCATATTTATGTCTATCTATAACCTCCGTCCATTTGTCTCTTCATATCTATGTCTGTCTATAACCTCCGTCCATTTATCTCTTCATAGTTATGTCTGTCTATAACCTTCGTCCATTTGTCTCTTCATATTTATGTCTGTCTATAACCTCCGTCCATTTATCTCTTCATATTTATGTATGTCTGTACCTCCGTCCATTTATCTCTTCATATATATGTCTATCTATAACCTTCGTCCATTTGTCTCTTCATATTTATGTCTATCTATAACCGTCCATTTGTCTCTTCATATTTATGTCTATCTATAACCTTCGTCCATTTGTCTCTTCATATTTATGTCTATCTATAACCTCCGTCCATTTGTCTCTTCATATTTATGTCTGTCTATAACCTTCGTCCATTTGTCTCTTCATATTTATGTCTGTCTGTACATTCGTCCATTTATCTCTTCATATCTATGTCTATCTATAACCTTCGTCCATTTGTCTCTTCATATTTATGTCTGTCTATAACCTCTGTCCATTTGTCTCTTCATATTTATGTATGTCTATAACCTCCGTCCATTTGTCTCTTCATATTTATGTCTGTCTGTACTTCCATCCATTTATCTCTTCATATCTATGTCTATCTATAACCTTTGTCCATTTGTCTCTTCATATTTATGTCTGTCTATAACCTCCGTCCATTTGTCTCTTCATATTTATGTCTGTCTATAACCTCCGTCCATTTGTCTCTTCATATTTATGTCTGTCTATAACCTCCGTCTATTTGTCTCTTCATATTTATGTCTGTCTATATTTACCCTTCGACAGCTACAGTAGAAGTGCAGAGAGCAGAGTAAACCTTTATGTGTGGCTTTCGTGCATCTGACTAAGGTATTTGACACAGTCAGCAGGCCAGGTCTTTATAAAATACTGAAGTATATTGGCTGTCCCCCAAAGTTGCTCCAACTGATTGTCTTCTTCCATGAGGGCATGAAAGCCAGCATACATTTCAATGGCAGCACATCTGATAGTTTTGAGGTTAAGAGTGGAGTCAAGCAGTGCTGTGTCCTCGCCCCCACTCTCTTTGGCATCTTCTTCGTAGTCCTTTTGAACCACGCCTTAGGGGACGCTGATGATGATGGTTTCATCCGCACTAGATCTGATGGGTCACTCTTTAACTTGGCTCGCTTAAGAGCCAAGACAAAAACGACGGAAATTCTTCTCAAGGACCTCCTTTTCGCTGACGATGCTGCCTTAGTCGCCCACAGTGAGAATAAACTGCAATGCCTAATCAATAATTTTGTCAAAGGCATGCGACCTATTTTCTCTGACTATAAGTGTCTCCAAAACAGTTGTTTTATGTCAAGGAGGTAACACAACAAATATCACTTTAAATGGCAACCATCTAACACCAGTTCAAAAATTCTTCTATCTTGGGTCGATGGTCACTGCTAACCTTTCTCTTGATGAAGAAATCAACGCTCGTATGGGGAGTGCGGCTACTACATTCGGCAAACTACCAAAGCGAGCGTGGGACAACACAAAACTGACTTTTGCAGACGAAGATTCAAATATATCGAGCCTGTGTAATTAGTTCTTTACTATATGGCTCAGAAACATGGACAGCCTACTCAAGACACTAGAGGAGACTTAACATCTTTCACCTTCGATGTCTCCGCAAGATTATGAACATCAGGTGGTACGACAAGATAACCAACTCTGAAGTACTGCAACGTGCAAACCTGCTTTCCGTCATGTGCATGCTCAGCAGTGGACGACTAAGATGGTTGGGGCATGTGAGAAGAATGGAAACTTATCGCATACCAAAACAAATGTTGTTCTGTGAACTTTCGGAAGGGAAGAGGCGCCAGGGCAGACCACTGATCAGATATAAGGACGTCTTCAAAGCCTCAATGAAAAACTTTTCTATAGGTCCCAGCACATGGGAAAAACTAGCTGATGACAGAGTTGTGTGGAAAGTGATATTGCGCAAGGGCGCAGTCTTTTAAGGATAGACTTATGTATAAGCTGAACGACAAGAGAGAAAAGCGAAAACTCAGAAGATGTCACTGTAAAACACTTGCCAATTGACCGTCTGTAAAGACGAAAAAGGTCATATACCTCCGCCTATTAGTCCATTCATTTTATGTGTATCCGTGCCTCCCTCCATTTGTCTCTTTATATTGATGTGAATTTTGTCTATAGAAGTTTGCAATCTACAGAGGTTTTGGTGGATCTACTGCCTTTGGCATGCGGATGTTCGCTGCAATGAGAGAGCGCATAGACGTTCATCATTAGCATGAATTATCGGGGAGTTAAGGATGGATAAAGGGGATGTTCTTCTGTATCTTCATGACTTTCTGTTGGATGTAGACACTATTTGCTCTGTGTTGCCGGGATCCTCAAGGGGAAGAAAAGAATAATAGCACTGCAACTTACAAGACATGTCGTCAAAGGCGACTGATGTAGGACTTAGGGAAGCTACCCTAGTAAATAAAAATCGTCGCAGAAAGCGAATGTGCTGGCCTACGTGTAGACACATACCTGGCACAACGTACAATACCTCTTAGGCTCGGATCACATACAATTCACAAAGAGTGGTTAACAAGTGGTCGATATGGAGCGTTCGAAGAAGAAGAAGAAGGATGAAGACACTAAAATATATGTTGAATATATCCAGTGATTTCAGGATTTTGGAGTTACCCATTATACAAGAATAACTGGATACATGATGGGTAAAGTGAGTAGTGTGTTTAACCAGCCAGTCACATAAACCATATGTATGCATGCCCTTCGACATCTGGTGGGGGAGACTGAGCAGTTATGAGTTTGTCCTTTTTTTAATGACGTCCATTCAGTAACCAATAACCAATAGTCAAAGATTATCGATCAACAAATCATTTGTCTGAACGACCCATCACCATGAATCATATCCTTTGTAGAACGTCGTTCACATTACAGCCTACCTAAATAAAACTGTTGGTCTCTAGTAAGTTCTCCCGTCTCCTCCAACGCAATATCTTTTAATCTCATGTTGCTACCTTGTTCCCTCTTTCTCTTCTACAGTGTTCAAAATAAAAGTAGCCAGGTCAAATGAATCAATCAGGCCTATGTTTATGAAAATGAGAAGGTTCAATTCTGACTCAAGTGAACGAGTCTTTTTGTGACATTGTGTAATTATGATGCGGAAAGGGGCGATGAACAAATGTGATGAAAGGACGAGCTAGTCAGAACCGGTTTAAATATTAAATAGACAAAACGCAATGTGTACATGCCAACTTATGATTTGTCAATGGGGGTGCTTTTATTTTGAACACCCTGTAGAATAAGGGCCCCCATTTATTGCTCTCTTCAAAACACTGTGATATTTAATATGACGAAAATATTTCAGTTTCCGAGACTTAATTTTATTTATGAGTCAATCTTCTTTGATGTTCAGGTCTTCTAAGATGACTTATATTTTGTTAATCTTCTTTGTCTAGACCATTCTAATAACTTTTCTGCTGCACTTTGTTTCCAAATATTCGATTTTGTTCTTTAATGTCGGTGCTATGATCCATACCCATACATTAGAACCGTAAAAGTACATTTTCTCCAAAGTTTTATTTGTGTTTCTTTGTGTGTGCTATGCTATAATTTCTTTGTGTGTGCTATGTTATAATTTCTTTGTGTGTGCTATGCTATAATTTCTTTGTGTGTGCTATGCAATAATTTCTTTGTGTGTGCTATGCAATAATTTCTTTGTGTGTGTTATGCTATAATTTCTTGTGTGTGTGCTATGCTATAATTTCTTTGTGTGTGCTATGCAATAATTTCTTTGTGTGTGCTATGCAATAATTTCTTTGTGTGTGCTATGCTATAATTTCTGTGTATGTGTTATGCTATAATTTCTTGTGTGTGTGCTATGCTATAATTTCTTTGTGTGTGTGATATGCTATAATTTCTTTGTGTGTGTGCTATGCTATAATTTCTTTGTGTATGCTATGCTATAATTTCTTTATGTGTGCTATGCTATAATTTCTTTGTGTGTGCTATGCTATAATTTCTGTATAATAATCACCTTCTCAGTTGCGATGACTAATCTCCTTGGCACTTCTTTCTACAATTTCCATTGTTTTAAAATGAGGAGCTAAAATATTCAAACATTGTAATGGTAATTTTAGTTCGACATTTTGCTTTGTCAGTGGACATAAAGTGACGAAAGAAATGAATAGCTGAACTCACGATTGATTGATGGTTTTCAATTTCAATAAAGATTGTCATTACTGATCTCATTTATTGGTTTTGTGAAAAGATATTGATCATTTTGTGCAGAGAGCCATCATATATAATTACGTATAATAATTCCTTTCACACCGTATTACGTTACGTAGGGCCTGTAAGTAATTTCTCCATACCGCTTTATTCTGAGCAACTCGCTCAATCTCCTTCATGGAACTGAGACCGATATTTCTTGCCTCTCTCAGCAAAATTCGTTTCAGGGTCTCCCTAGGTTGTCCTCTCTTTCTTGAGCCCTCTATATCTCACTTCAATGCCTGCTTTGATCTTCTTTGATCATTTCGTCTCAAGGTGTGTCCAACATATCTTTATCTTCTCATTCTTATTACTTATTATTGTACTTATTAAATCTTATAATTACTTATATTGTACTTATTAAATCTTATAATTACTTATGTCAGCCGATTATTTTTTCTTCTTCTGTTATCAATATATTGTTACCATATTGTTGCCCAGTGTCGGGATTTCTGTTTTTGTACTGCGCTTCTTTAGTGGATTGGACGATAGTTAATTTTGAATTTTTAGCAGGATTCTGATGTCATCTATTCATCTTTTTTGTGGTCTTCCTCTAGTCTTCTTTCCTGATGTTCTGTCGTAGAAGACTGTATATATTGGAGTTTGGTTGTATTCTGAGAAGTAAGATTGTTGTATGATGTTTTCTGTTGTGTCTGCTAATATGATCTTGTGAGAGTTTGATATGGGATTGGTGCCTCCATAACTCTATGTATTCGTGTTTGATATGGGATTGGTGCCTCCATAACTCTATGTATTCGTGTTTGATATGGGATTGGTGCCTCCATAACTCTATGTATTCGTGTTTGATATGGGATTGGTGCCTCCATAACTCTATGTATTCGTGTTTGATATGGGATTGGTGCCTCCATAACTCTATGTATTTGTGTTTGATATGTGTCTTGATCTCCGGTAGTGACACAGGGTGTTTGTGTTGTAACAATGTTGTTCCCTTCTTAGTCAACTTATCTGCTCTCTCATTTCCTGATAGAACATAGTAGTGAACCTAACATTTGCTGCTGTTGCATGTGTGTTGTAACAATGTTGTTCACTTCTTAGTCAACTTATCTGCTCTCTCATTTCCTGATAGAACATAGTAGTGAACCTAACATTTGCTGCTGTTGCATGTGTGTTGTAACAATGTTGTTCACTTCTTAGTCAACTTATCTGCTCTCTCATTTCCTGATAGAACATAGTAGTGAACCCAACATTTGCTGCTGTTGCATGTGTGTTGTAACAATGTTGTTCACTTCTTAGTCAACTTATCTGCTCTCTCATTTCCTGATAGAACACAGTAGTGAACCTAACATTTGCTGCTGTTGCATGTGTGTTGTAACAATGTTGTTCACTTCTTAGTCAACTTATCTGCTCTCTCATTTCCTGATAGGACATAGTAGTGAACCTAACATTTGCTTCTGTTGCATGTGTGTTGCCAGGGCTCTCATTTCCTGATAGAACATAGTAGTGAACCTAACATTTGCTGCTGTTGCATGTGTGTTGTAACAATGTTGTTCCCTTCTTAGTCAACTTATCTGCTCTCTCATTTCCTGATAGAACATAGTAGTGAACCTAACATTTGCTGCTGTTGCATGTGTGTTGTAACAATGTTGTTCCCTTCTTAGTCAACTTATCTGCTCTCTCATTTCCTGATAGGACATAGTAGTGAACCCAACATTTGCTTCTGTTGCATGTGTGTTGCCAGGGCTCTCTCATTTCCTGATAGGACATAGTAGTGAACCTAACATTTGCTGCTGTTGCATGTGTGTTGCCAGGGCTCTCTCATTTCCTGATAGGACATAGTAGTGAACCTAACATTTGCTGCTGTTGCATGTGTGTTGCCAGGGCTCTCTCATTTCCTGATAGAACATAGTAGTGAACCTAATATTTGCTTCTGTTGCATGTGTGTTGCCAGGGCTCTCTCATTTCCTGATAGAACATAGTAGTGAACCTAATATTTGCTTCTGTTGCATGTGTGTTGCCAGGGCTCTCTCATTTCCTGATAGAACACAGTAGTGAACCTAACATTTGCTTCTGTTGCATGTGTGTTGCCAGGGCTCTCATTTCCTGATAGAACATAGTAGTGAACCTAACATTTGCTGCTGTTGCATGTGTGTTGTAACAATGTTGTTCACTTCTTAGTCAACTTATGTGCTCTCTCATTTCCTGATAGAACATAGTAGTGAACCTAACATTTGCTGCTGTTGCATGTGTGTTGTAACAATGTTGTTCACTTCTTAGTCAACTTATGTGCTCTCTCATTTCCTGATAGAACATAGTAGTGAACCTAACATTTGCTGCTGTTGCATGTGTGTTGTAACAATGTTGTTCACTTCTTAGTCAACTTATGTGCTCTCTCATTTCCTGATAGAACATAGTAGTGAACCTAACATTTGCTGCTGTTGCATGTGTGTTGTAACAATGTTGTTCACTTCTTAGTCAACTTATCTGCTCTCTCATTTCCTGATAGAACATAGTAGTGAACCTAACATTTGCTGCTGTTGCATGTGTGTTGCCAGGGCTCTCTCATTTCCTGATAGAACACAGTAGTGAACCTAACATTTGCTGCTGTTGCATGTGTGTTGCCAGGGCTCTCATTTCCTGATAGAACATAGTAGTGAGCCTAACATTTGCTGCTGTTGCATGTGTGTTGCCAGGGCTCTCATTTCCTGATAGAACATAGTAGTGAACCTAACATTTGCTTCTGTTGCATGTGTGTTGTAACAATGTTGTTCCCTTCTTAGTCAACTTATCTGCTCTCTCATTTCCTGATAGAACATAGTAGTGAACCTAACATTTGCTTCTGTTGCATGTGTGTTGCCAGGGCTCTCTCATTTCCTGATAGAACATAGTAGTGAGCCTAACATTTGCTGCTGTTGCATGTGTGTTGCCAGGGCTCTCATTTCCTGATAGAACATAGTAGTGAGCCTAACATTTGCTGCTGTTGCATGTGTGTTGCCAGGGCTCTCATTTCCTGATAGAACATAGTAGTGAACCTAACATTTGCTTCTGTTGCATGTGTGTTGTAACAATGTTGTTCCCTTCTTAGTCAACTTATCTGCTCTCTCATTTCCTGATAGAACATAGTAGTGAACCTAACATTTGCTTCTGTTGCATGTGTGTTGCCAGGGCTTTCAAGGGAAGCAAAGAATATTAACCCTTAGAACCCGGGCTCTCGAAATTTCGGGATTGAATGTAAGCACTCCTTACCCCAAGCTCCCAATATATTTGTCTGAGTTATTTTTCACTATTTTTCGGTATATGAAAAAAATTGTGTACAAATGAGACGTTAAACACAACCCATGTGTTCTACATCGTTTTACGAGATGGCGGACGCTGTTTTATGTTTTTATTGTATTGATAAGGTAATTAATTAAGTATTTAATCTTCATATCTTCATTATATGGGAGTATTCGTGGCCGTGCCCACATATTAAATCAAATAAATTTTAAAGTTTAGCATTCTTCAAATATATAATAAGCAGGAATAACGGAGATGATGGGGTAAGTTAATAACAAATTATAGAGCATTTAAGAGTGCTAAATTATCGTGTTTTAATATAACTCTGATGTGTACTGTTTTTGCTCAGGAGCTTCGGGAAGAGATTGTTAAGGTACAAGTGGCCAGGGTTCAAAGGGTTAACACTGCGACCTACAAGGTATTTCGTAAGTCGACTGAGGTAGAGGTCTATGGAAGGTACCCTAGTAAATAAAAAGCATCGCAATAATCGGATGTGCTGGCCAACTTGTAGGCGGATAACTGACACAACGTACAATCGCTATTAGGCTCAGATCACATACACATCACAAAGAGTGGTTATAAAGTGGTTGATATGGAGCGTTCGAAGAAGAAGAAGAAACAGAAGGATGTGATGGCCTACTTGTGGACACATAACTGGCACAATATAAACCACTCTTAGGCTCAGATCACATACAAATCACACAGAGTGCTTATCAAGTGATTGATATGGAGAGATAGAAGAAGAAGAAGAAACAGAAGGATGTGATGGCCTACTTGTGGACACATAACTGGCACAATATAAACCACTCTTAGGCTCAGATCACATACAAATCACACAGAGTGCTTATCAAGTGATTGATATGGAGAGATAGAAGAAGAAGAAGAATTCAGCAACCTCAATTGTTTATAAGAAATGAACAGCCGGAGACATCTTTCATTTGAATGAAGAAATATTTCTTTTTGATTTCATTTTCTCATGTTAGGCAACCAGCCTTTCTTTCTTTTCGAGAAAGAAAGAAAGAAAAGCAACCAGCTCTTGCATTTACATGTCGGTTCAATGGTTGAGCGTGTGAGGCCTAGTGAATCTGTTGAAACTATTGTAGCGAAAATATATTTTAGAAGTAATCAATTCATACTATTGGAAAGAGTCCTTTATTTTACCACTTTCTTGCATGAGAATTTTCATAATTATTCCAAGATATGCTTTTATTTAAAATAGATGTATGTGACAAATAATGAATGTAAAATTGAACGAATTAAGGAGAAGTGATGAAATCAGAGAAATGTCTGGTCAACCACTAGTGACAAGTGAAAGAGAAGATGGAGATATATTGAACACATCTTGAGAAGAAATGTCTGGTCAACCACTAGTGACAACTGTTATAAGAAAGAGAAGATGGAGATATATTGAACACATCTTGAGAAGAAATGTCTGGTCAACCACTAGTGACAACTGTTATAAGAAAGAGAAGATGGAGATATGTTGAACACATCTTGAGAAGAAATGTCTGGTCAACCACTAGTGACAACTGTTATAAGAAAGAGAAGATGGAGATATGTTGAACACATCTTGAGAAGAAATGTCTGGTCAACCACTAGTGACAAGTGAAAGAGAAGATGGAGATATATTGAACACATCTTGAGAAGAAATGTCTGGTCAACCACTAGTGACAAGTGAAAGAGAAGATGGAGATATATTGAACACATCTTGAGAAGAAATGTCTGGTTAAGCACTAGTGACAAGTGAAAGAGAAGATGGAGATATATTGAACACATCTTGAGAAGAAATGTCTGGTCAACCACTAGTGACAAGTGAAAGAGAAGATGGAGATATATTGAATACATCTTGAGAAGAAATGTCTGGTCAACCACTAGTGACAACTGTTATAAGAAAGAGAAGATGGAGATATATTGAACACATCTTGAGAAGAAATGTCTGGTCAACCACTAGTGACAAGTGAAAGAGAAGATGGAGATATATTGAACACATCTTGAGAAGAAATGTCTGTTCAACCACTAGTGACAAGTAAAAGAGAAGATGGAGATATATTGAACACATCTTGAGAAGAAATGTCTGGTCAACCACTAGTGACAAGTGAAAGAGAAGATGGAGATATATTGAACACATCTTGAGAAGAAATGATCAACGTTCATCAAAATGATCAAAGGGTTCAAGAAAGAGAGGACGACCTAAGGAGACCTTGAAACGAACATTGCTGAGAGAGGCACGAAATATCGGTCTCAATTGAGCGAGTTGCTCAGGATAGAGCGGTATGGAGAAATTGTTTGCAGGCCCTATGTAGCGTATAACGGTACGAGAGGAATTATTATATTCTTCTTCTGCGTTCTCACTAGATTGGAATTTCGGATTCTCTAATAAAGGCAGCCGTCTGCCTCAGATTATCAGCCACGCTATACAGTTTGTCTTGGACGCTAGTGTAAGTGAGCTACCTCTTTCTTCTCAAGTCTGCATACTGGGGCAGTTCTGTAGGATATAATTCCTATGATTTCTGCTTCCCGTTTGTGCCGACCTCTTCCCGCAGTAAATTTTGGCCACCCTCGTGATGGTAGGTCTGACATTCTTACTGCGTGGCTAAATCTCCGAGGCAGATTGGCGACCATAGAATCCGTTATCCCATTCCTCATTGTAAGGGGTCGTTGCACCATGTTATGTGCCTTACGGCCTAGTGCATCCGTTTTCTGCAAGCATTTGTTTCGGGTTAGCATTCCTAGCGGACCCGTGCATCCGATTTCAGCCAAACCTCCTTAGTCGCCTCTTACGACATGTGTGGCAGGTAACAGTGGTTCTATTCTTTACACCCCAAATTTGGGCCCCGGTAACCACTCGGGCGGAATTATTATTATATTATTATTATTTCATTTCAATAATTGCAACATCTTGCTACTTATGCAATAATGAATGTACTGGTTGGGGGTGTCTCTATTGTTAGGTGGGTGAGCCGTTATCTTACCTTCGAGTCTTTGCTTTATCGCTTATCTTACCTTCCTAATGTTGGGAGTTCCGAGTCCGAACCACGTCGTTCTGTTCACGAGTTCCTTTTGTCCAGAGATTCATATGATTGTTGTCCGAGCTACGGAGTTCTGTTCACGAGTTCCTTTCGTCCAGAGATTCATATGATTGTTGTCCGAGCTACGGAGTTCGGGCTTTGCGTAACACTCTCAGTAGACGGCCTACTATTTCTGTGGAGATGGACCAAGCTATATGGGATCAAACTGATGCAATTCTTCTTCTTCTTCAAACGATCCATATCGACCACTCTTTGTGATATGTATGTGATCTGAACCTAAGAGCGATTATTCGTTGTGCCAGTTATGCGCCTACAAGTAAGCCAGCATATCCGGTTTCTGCGACTCTTTTTATTTACTAGGGTAGTTCTCCTAGGCCCCTACCTCAGTCGTCTCTTACAACATGCCTTGTAGGTCGCAGTGTTACTATTCATTGCTCCCCTTGCAAGCCCCGGCACACACATGGACTCCGGCGTAATGAAGATACTTCTTCTTAAGAGACAGTGAGATTGTATGAATAGTTTATTTTCATTTTAATGTTAGAAACGATGTGAGAAAAGACAGGGCTGAACTTGGCTGAAATCGGATGCATATGTCCTAAGCGCGTAGAAGTTTATGCGTTTAGGGGCCTACCAAAACAATGTGCAACGTATATACACGTTCTTGGCAAAGATCAAACATATCACAAAGAGGGATTAAAATATGGTCGTAAAGAACGAACGCAAAGAAGAAGAAGAAGATAGGGCTGAACCACAGCCAACTTTAAATACTGGGCCACATAACTGATGGGAAACCCTTGACCTAGTTTCAATTGGGTGGCTGGAATTTATATATGTTTGATAGAACACCGCAAGCTTTTTCCAATTTTACTCAATTCTGTGAGTCTGTGGTTATTTATTGGTGAAAACTATTCTTTATATTGATTTTATTTATTGTTAAACTTAACTTGTTGCATAATGTAACTTTGATTTAGCATTTTGTGTTGACTTTAAAATGAATTCGTCTATATACACCTAATACTGGAATGCGAGGTCACGTGACCGGTTGTGGTCTAATTTCCCATAATTTTTACCTGAGTCCGCAGGCCCTTTAAGTTTATAGTTGGCTGTGACATAAGAAGGAAATAGTGTACAAATAATTTGGGGCTAATGAGAAGTAATATTGACAGTACTGACATACTACACTGTGGGTATAAGCTTGCATAAATACATGATCGCCTACACCAGCCATATAGTAGTAGTAAAATTAATTGTATCAGTAGTAGTAGTAGTGGCGGTAGTAGTAGTAGTAGCAGTAGTAGTAGCAGTAGTAGTAGTAGTGGCAGTAGTAGTAGTAGTGGCAGTAGTAGTAGTAGTGGCAGTAGTAGTAGTAGTAGTACCAGTGGATGTGGTGGTGGTATTAGCAGCTTTAGTAGTAGTAGTAGCAGTAGTAGTTGCCGCAGTAGTAGTAGTAGTAATAGCAATAGTAGTAGAGTTAGTAGTAGTGGTGGTATAAGTTGTAGTAGTTGTAATGGTAGTAGTTGTAGTGATAGTGGTAGAGGTAGCTGTAATGTTTGTAGTAGTAGTATTATTAGTAGTAATAATAGTTGTAGTAGTAGTAGAGGTAGTGGTGGTAGTAGTCGCTTTAGTATGAATAGCAGTGATAGTAGAGGTAGTAGTTGTAGTATTAGTAGTAGTGACAGTGGTAGTAATAGTAGTAGTAATTGTTGTATAAGTATCAGAGCAAGTAATTTAGTTTGTAGTATATCTTGTGCTCCAATCGTCTCTGAGGTTGTCCCCCACAATTCTCACTGATATCTTTCACAGCTGTTCGTTGACCTTGAGACAAGCAAAGTTTACTGACGTCGGTTGACACTATTCATAAAACACGATACTGGTGTGAATGTATCGATCAGACAACGCCTTCCAGGACAATTTTCCCCTCAAGTGGACGAAGAGCATGACAACAACACTGCAGTTGCAGAGGTAAAATAAGTGAGTATTATTTACTTACTTGACTTATTCCTCTCCGCTCCTCGTGGAGCATAGTGCCTCAACAGTTGTTCGCCCCTCTTCTCGGTCTCTGGCTGTTTTCTTTATGGTCTCCCAGGATAGTCGAGCATTCTTCAGTTCCTCAAGAAGAGTTCGTCTCCAGGTCTGTTTAGGGCGTCCTTCTTTTTCGTTTTCCTTGCGGGTTTCCATGTGCTTGTCTAGTGACACTCGACTGTGTCTTCCGTAGGGTATGCCTGACCCATCGCCATTTTCTCCTCTTGACCTATGTCATCATTGGTTCCTGCCCGGTTCTTATCCACAGATCTGTGTTTACAACTCTATCATACCATCTCAGTCTGAGAAACCGCTGAAGACGTCCATTGAAAACGGTCTGAATTTTATTTGTATTTAACTTGACGACTCGGTCTCGAGGATACTGAAAGTTGCCAGCCTAATTGTTAGTAGCATTCAGATTTATAATTTCAAACGCTATTACTCTCGCATATTTCAATGTTTTGTATGATTGTTAATATTTTCTTAGATGTAGACGCAATTTCTGTGGAAATGGTATCAAAGTTAAATGTGTATATAGTTAATATTATGTCGCCATTCTACATAGTTTTACATGCAGTCTACATCTGTATTGATTAAATAGTGAACACAGCTTTTACGAATATGAACAATTCGGAAGAATATTTTCGAAATAAAATGGAGATGTGATTAAGAATATGTTAGAAGGGAGATGGGAGACAGTATGAAGAATATGTTAAAATTGAGATGGGAGACATTATGAAGAATATGTTAGAAGGGAGATGGGAGACAGTATGAAGAATATATTAGAAGGGAGACAGCATGATGAATATATTAGAAGGGAGACAGCATGATGAATATGTTAGAAGGGAGACAGCATGATGAATATGTTAGAAGGGAGATGGGAGACATTATGAAGAATATGTTAGAAGGGAGATGGGAGACATTATGAAGAATATGTTAGAAGGGAGATGGGAGACAGTATGAAGAATATGTTAGAAGGGAGATGGGAGACAGCATGATGAATATGTTAGAAGGAGATGGGAGACATTATGAAGAATATGTTAGAAGGAGATGGGGACATTATGATGAATATGTTAGAAGGGAGATGGGGGACATTATGAAGAATATGTTAGAAGGGAGATGGGAGACAGCATGATGAATATGTTAGAAGGGAGATGGGAGACAGCATGATGAATATGTTAGAAGGGAGATGGGAGACAGTATGAAGAATATGTTAGAAGGGAGATGGGAGACAGTATGAAGAATATGTTAGAAGGGAGATGGGGGACATTATGAAGAATATGTTAGAAGGGAGATGGGAGACAGTATGAAGAATATGTTAGAAGGGAGATGGGAGACATTATGAAGAATATGTTAGAAGGGAGATGGGAGACAGTATGAAGAATATGTTAGAAGGGAGATGGGAGACAGTATGAAGAATATGTTAAAATTGAGATGGGAGACATTATGAAGAATATGTTAGAAGGGAGATGGGGGACATTATGAAGAATATGTTAGAAGGGAGATGGGAGACATTATGATGAATATGTTAGAAGGAGATGGGGACAGTATGAAGAATATGTTAGAAGGAAATGGGAGACATTATGAAGAATATGTTAGAAGGAGATGGGAGACATTATGATGAATATGTTAGAAGGAGATGGGGGACAGTATGAAGAATATGTTAGAAGGAGATGGGGGACAGTATGAAGAATATGTTAGAAGGAGATGGGGACATTATGAAGAATATGTTAGAAGGGAGATGGGGGACATTATGAAGAATATGTTAGAAGGGAGATGGGAGACATTATGATGAATATGTTAGAAGGGAGATGGGGGACAGTATGAAGAATATGTTAGAAGGGAGATGGGGGACAGTATGAAGAATATGTTAGAAGGGAGATGGGAGACATTATGAAGAATATGTTAGAAGGAGATGGGGACATTATGATGAATATGTTAGAAGGGAGATGGGAGACAGCATGATGAATATGTTATAATACAGATGGGAGACAGCATGATGAATATATTATAATACAGATGGGAGACAGCATGATGAATATGTTAGAAGGGAGATGGGAGACAAAGATTGACAGAAGGGTAAGGGATGATTTTAAAAAAACAATGATGATCCGTCCCCTGTAAAATAATGACTGGTCTCTCTCTCTCACTCTCTCTCTCTTTCTCTTTCTCTCTCACTCTCTCTCTCTGTCTCTCTGTCTCTCGATCACCTAAAAGACCGATGTACCAGATCTCTCCATAAATTCATTCTTGTGGAAATCTGATTCATGCAGCCTTAGCATGGGTGGGTTTCGTCACATCTTCAGCGCCATTTGATGCTTATCCATCGGCGATGTGTCCGGATTCAGCCAGCGTTTACTGGGTTCGCTCTCTGTTAGCCTTTAGCTGTCCCCAGCCGTCCTGCAAGGCAGCAGGTCACTTCTACACATTTAGGACACATGCATCCGATTTCAGCCGAACCTGCTTAGTAGCCTCTTACGACATTCGTGGCAGTTAACAGTGGTTCTATTATTTACACCCCAAATTTGGGCCCCGGTAACTACTCGGGCGTAATGAGTGTTCAGAAAGAACAGAGATAAATGAGAGGAACTTCTAGCCGAACGGATTAGAGCGTGGCTCCCATGCTGGAAACTCATGTTCATTTCACGGTAAAGCCAAAGATTTGTTTCTCTTGTGGGCATAAATGAAACATTCTATCCTGAACAGTTTCGCTCTAACTGCACTAGCCATGCGGTCATTAAATCCCCCAGGCTCTCGTCCCACCTGTCCTAAGCCGTCCTTAAAAAAGGTACTACAGGCATTAACGACAGTTTTTTTATATACAGTTTTTATATACACAATTTTTTATATACAGTTTTTTTATATACAGTTTTTATATAGTTTTTTTATATACACAGTTTTTTATATACACAATTTTTTTATATACACAATTTTTTATATACAGTTTTTTATATACACAGTTTTTTATATACACAATTTTTTATATACAGTTTTTTATATACAGTTTTTTATATACACAGTTTTTTTATATACAGTTTTTTATATACAGTTTTTTATATACACAATTTTTTATATACAGTTTTTTATATACACAGTTTTTTATATACACAATTTTTTATATACACAATTTTTATATAGTTTTTATATACACAATTTTTTATATACACAATTTTTATATACAGTTTTTATATACACAGTTTTTATATACACAGTTTTTATATACACAATTTTTATATAGTTTTTATATACACAATTTTTTTATATACACAATTTTTTATATACAGTTTTTTATATACACAGTTTTTTATATACACAGTTTTTTATATACACAATTTTTTATATACCGTTTTTTATATACAGTTTTTTTATATACACATTTTTTTTATATACACAATTGTTTTTAAACATAAATGAAGGATGGGTAGACAAAAAAAAATGATTGCCTGGAGCGAAGAAATTAGGCGTGAAATGAAAAGCACATTATATTCTCCAATAAATTGCGAATAAGAAATAATGTGAAAGAAACTGAAGTTTTAGACAGTGTTCAGAGAAGAAGACATAAGGGGAATAGAAGATGTTAATTAATGGATAAATATGCCGGAACTATTTTGTAAAGCGGAGAGATCTTTACATTCCTGTTCATAAGAGAAAGAGAGAGAAGGTGTGTGTGTGTGTGTGAGAGAGAGAGAGAGAATGCGTACGTGAACTGTTTAGCAAAAGATCTCTTAATGTGTGAATGACGTAATATATGTCAAAGCCTGTAATGTCCAAATTGACAGAGAGACGCTTCGTGATTTGCATGAGACATCCGGGCCATGAAACACACCGAACAAGATGATGTTTAACATTCCTGTGAAGCAACGACGCCAAACGTGGCGCCAGAGGGCACCACGGCGCCCGTGTCATATATTCGTGGCGCCCAATTTGGCTCACACTATTTTTCAGTGAGCTTTTGTTTCGTAGCACTTCCAAGAACATGATCTTCCAGCTTTTGCAACCTTATTTTATTTTTTAATCGTTCTCTTCTGTTCTTTCTTTTGTCCTTCTCTGCTTTTTTTGCTGTTAAATGTAGCAGGTTTCATTGATGATCGTTTTCGAGATAGTGCACGCTCGGTCGCTTGATATGCTGTGGTATTGGGGAGTTTTAAGATATCTGTAACTCCATCATCCATCTTTTTCTTGGTCTACCTCTTCCTCTTGATGATTCCATTTTCAGGTTGTACGCTCTTGCAACTGGTGTATTCGAGTTCATTCTCACCAAGTGGCCAAACTATTTGAGTCTCTGTTTTTCAATGAATTTTTGGTGAAGCAGGTGTTGTTCCGACTGTTTTTTAAATTTCCTCGTTTCTTACATGGTCTCTTCTTGTTTTATTTATTAGGTAACGACTTCTCAACATATGTCTTAGCTCAGAGAGATCCGCTGTCGTGCTGCTATAGAACAAGTTTTGTTAGAGAACAGTCTGCTCTGGCTAGCCGTAGTTGTGTAGAACATGTCCAGTACATTTGACCATTAGGAAGATATAGGTGCATTCAGTGGCACCATTAGGAAGATATAAGTGCATTCAGTGGCACCATTAGGAAGATATAAGTGCATTCAGTGGCGGCTCGTGGTCATTTTTCTTGGTAGGGCCAGACACACAATTTTAGAAAAATCATGGTTTTTGGAGTATTTACTATTATTTGTCATTCCGGGAAGTTTTCCCCCCTTTCGGTTTTTTGGTGGGCCGGGCCCCACTGGCCCTTAATGACGAGCCGCTCCTGTGTGCATTCATAGATGAATGTAAAGTTTATGGTCTCTTGATCCATATTACTGAGGCATAGAGTTGGATTATAGTACACTGTTACAACTGTATTCTGGGATGAGTGTGTTGACCACCGTAATCACTAACGCTATATATATGTTATGAGATCTATAATTCAAACAGCGTCCTCGTTACGATCTCAGAATCTTAGGAAGACCTCTCTATGGATGTAATACCAGGGCCTGATATATAGTTCTCAGAATGTGACGTGTGTTCTAACCCGACTTAGATTTTGCCCAGGCAGTGACTTTTCAGCCTGTTCTTCTCGATTTTTAACTGCCAAACGATCTTTACGTGCTCAAATTGAACACAGGACCTACATTTTATCCTCCGTCTCCGATAGGACTAGGAACTCGATCTCACCTACACTGAGATAAGGAATCTCTAGAAAAATATTCAGATGACTCCACGAGGGAGCGAACCTGGTACCTTTGTCATGAGAGACGATCACCTAACTTCTACGTCACAGAGACCCCTCTCCCCCTCCCATCCCAGGTTGTTGGTGGGGTTAAGGAGTTCATACTTTGTGCAACACTTTCGGCATATGACGTGCTATTTCTGCCGACAGGGACAGAGTCATATGGGGAAACCCGGTGCATTGAAGTCAATCCTTCGTCTGTAGACGCGTAAGATCAAATTGAAATTCATTGTTCCATCTCCCACTAATTTATCATTATGCCTTTTTTAAGCATTATAATTCTTGCTATCATATAATTTGTTCAATTAATTCCACTGTAATTGCTGGGTAGCATTCTTATTGGAAGACCTAGGACATACTTAGCACACCCGAGGCTTCTAAAGATAGAATCCTTACAATCCTACAAAATTGACAATTAGCTCAGCTGGGATTGGTGGGTAGTCATCATCTTAAATATAGGATTATAGAAACAGGCCGGAAGCTTCTTCCAGTACAAGTCAGGTATTTGGTAAACATTTGTGAATCTATTTTGTGTATTGGATAATAATATTACTATTAAAAGTATACATTGAGACGAGACATAGACAGAGAGACAATAGAGATACACATAAAATGTACAGGAAAAAAAGTGAAACGAAACAGGGAGAAAACTAATAATTTTCACATTAATTAACAGCAAAATAACAAAAACTATATCATCTATTTCACCCATGTGTTGCCAGGACTCACAAGCGGAGCAAAGAAAAGTAACACTGCGACCTACAAGACATGTCGTCAGGACCGTGCGGTATATCTTCTCAGTATGATGCAAGTCTTCGAAATGTCGCCTCTTACTGTTTTTTCATTAAAATTACCTTTGATTGTGATTTTTTAACTGCAAAAATGTACAAATACTGAATCGTATACATCAATATCAGAATAACATAGACCAATATAGAAAAGCGTTGCGTAAAGATTTTTAATTATTGAATGGTTCAAATTGTACTTTGATTTCGCTGCTTATGTCGCCTCGTTATAGTGCAGCCTGATGCGGCCACCTCTCTGTATAATAGCACTACACGGCCCAGCATATAGTTAGAGACGACTGAGGTTGAGGCCTAGTGAAGTGGTTTAACAAGTGGTATATATTTTTCACATTGCACTTACGCACACACAAATTATTCAAAACAAAATAATTCTAAATATAAAATATGTTTTCCAGATCCCATGAGTAACACTATTGTCTTCCTTGAATAAATAAAATGTATTGATTAGCCATGAGACATTAACACTTTACGCAAGAACTCCATCAATACAGACAGAGTAAGCATTTCCGCTCTCACTAAAACAATTCCTCAGGATTGGTTCAAATTAAAGATCTAATTTCGTGCTACTCGGTTGCTACGCAACAAACAAAGTGTTTATAAATATGAAAAACACGGAATTAAATGTTGTAATCGGAATAATATAAAAAAACAAATGTTACGTTAAGTGTTTTCTTATAAATTATGACGAATGCAAAGTTTTTTTAATTTATCCATAGTTTATACATAGTAGTTCTCAAATTGGTGTATGCCAGGGCACCATCGAAGTTGATGACTGTCTTTATAAAAACTCTGTAAAGTATATATTTATATATATAGCCTTTTTCGTCTTTACAGAAGGTCAGTTGCCAAGTGGTTTTTCTGTGAGAACTTCTGAGTTTTCGCTTTTCTCTCTTGTCTTTCAGCTCATACATAAGTCTCTTTTCAAAAGACTCTTCGCCCATGCGCAATGTCGATTCTCACACAACTCTTGTCATTAGCTAGTTTTTCACATTTGCTTGAACCGATAGAGCAGCTCTTCATTGAGGCATTGCAGAAATCCTTACATCTGAACAGTGGTCTACCCTGGTGTCTCTTACCCTCCGAAATTTCACAGAACAACATATGTTGTGGTATGTGGCAATTGTCCATTCTTCTCACATGCCCCAACCATCTTAGTCGTCTACTGTTGAACATGCCTATGATAGAAAGCACGTTGCACGTTGCAGTAATTCAGCGTTGATTATCTTGTCGTACGACCTGATGTTCATAATCTTGCGGAGACTTCGAAGGTGAAAGATGTTAAGTCCCTTCTCTAGCCTTGACTAGGCTGTCCATGTTTCTGAGTCATATAGTAAAAAAACTAATTACAAAGGCTTGATAGATTTGAATCTTCATCTCAAGTTATGTACTGTACATACATGCAAAAACTATTTTAAAATTCATGATATACATGCAATTTTTATCTTATCATGTCAACGTGCGCGTGAAGCGTCGTGGGGAGTTGTATTTCCTATTTTGAGCCAGCTGTTTTGCATATATAGCTATTAGCTCGTATAGTGGAGGAATCTCTGAGATGTTATTAATATGGGTTTCTGGTCTTCCCCTTGTCTTGAAACCACGCTGTCAATTCTTACACACGCTTGATCGTGGTAGATCTGTTTACACTCTCACTAGATGACAGAATTACTTTAATGTGTGTCTTTTGTTTCGATCCAGAAGTACATGAGCTTTCAGTTCTTCGGTTCGGTGCCATGGACATTGCATTGTAACCCTTCGGTTCGGTGCCACGAATACCGTAAATCTGGAGAATCTGCATTAAGCCGCACTCACGGGGGCTTGTCACCCGTCGTAAAACACGCTATGAACACGCTGAGCAGGCGGGCTATTTGTGCATTTCAATTTGTTGGATAAATGATGCTACTTCAATTTTTTATTTCTAATGTTATTTCTTATTCTGTTAGTCTGGTCAAATTGACAGCTTTTCTTAAACAATTCACTTCATGTGTTGTCTACATTCGCTCATAGATAAGAAAATAGAGTCTACATTCGCTCATAGATAAGAAAATAGTCTACATTCGCTCATAGATAAGAAAATAGTCTACATTCGCTCATAGATAAGAAAATAGTCTACATTCGCTCATAGATAAGAAAATAGTCTACATTCGCTCATAGATAAGAAAATAGAAAGTCTGCTCAAACTATTACTAGGAAGACTTCTTAAGAAGAGTTGAATTGTTCATATCTATTCATGAGCTGTTCCTGCAGTGATGAGAAGAACATAAGTAGAACTGTACATATCTATTCATGAGCTGTTCCTGCAGTGATGAGAAGAACATAAGTAGAACTGCTCATATCTATTCATGAGCTGTTCCTGCAGTGATGAGAAGAACACAAGTAGAACTGCTCATATCTATTCATGAGCTGTTCCTGCAGTGATGAGAAGAACATAAGTAGAACTGCTCATATCTATTCATGAGCTGTTCCTGCAGTGATGAGAAGAACATAAGTAGAACTGCTCATATCTATTCATGAGCTGTTCCTGCAGTGATGAGAAGAACATAAGTAGAACTGCTCATATCTATTCATGAGCTGTTCCTGCAGTGATGAGAAGAACATAAGTAGAACTGCTCATATCTATTCATGAGCTGTTCCTGCAGTGATGAGAAGAACATAAGTAGAACTGTACATATCTATTCATGAGCTGTTCCTGCAGTGATGAGAAGAACATAAGTAGAACTGCTCATATCTATTCATGAGCTGTTCCTGCAGTGATGAGAAGAACATAAGTAGAACTGCTCATATCTATTCATGAGCTGTTCCTGCAGTGATGAGAAGAACATAAGTAGAACTGCTCATATCTATTCATGAGCTGTTCCTGCAGTGATGAGAAGAACATAGTGAACTGCTCATATCTATTCATGAGCTGTTCCTGCAGTGATAAAGAACATAGTAGAACTGTCATATCTATTCATGAGCTAGTTCCTGCATGATAGAAAATAGTCATCTAAGTAGAATGCTCATATCTATTCATGAGCTGTTCCTGCAGTGATGAGAAGAACATATTTAGAATGCTCATATACTATTCATGAGCTGTTCCTCATGATAAGAAAAAGAAACTGCTCATACTATTATAGGGTTCTGAGAGAGAGAATTGTTCATATCTATTCATGAGCTGTTCCTGCAGTGATGAGAAGAACATAAGTAGAACTGTACATATCTATTCATGAGCTGTTCCTGCAGTGATGAGAAGAACATAAGTAGAACTGCTCATATCTATTCATGAGCTGTTCCTGCAGTGATGAGAAGAACAAAAGTAGAACTGCTCATATCTATTCATGAGCTGTTCCTGCAGTGATAGAAGAACAAAGTAGAACTGCTCATATCTATTCATGAGCTGTTCCTGCAGTGATGAGAAGAACATAAGTAGAACTGCTCATATCTATTCATGAGCTGTTCCTGCAGTGATGAGAAGAACATAAGTAGAACTGCTCATATCTATTCATGAGCTGTTCCTGCAGTGATGAGAAGAACATAAGTAGAACTGCTCATATCTATTCATGAGCTGTTCCTGCAGTGATGAGAAGAACATAAGTAGAACTGCTCATATCTATTCATGAGCTGTTCCTGCAGTGATGAGAAGAACATAAGTAGAACTGCTCATATCTATTCATGAGCTGTTCCTGCAGTGATGAGAAGAACAAAGTAGACTGCTCATATCTATTCATGAGCTGTTCCTGCAGTGATGAGAAGAACATAAGTAGAGCTGCTCATATCTATTCATGAGCTGTTCCTGCAGTGATGAGAAGAACATAAGTAGAACTGCTCATATCTATTCATGAGCTGTTCCTGCAGTGATGAGAAGAACATAAGTAGAACTGCTCATATCTATTCATGAGCTGTTCCTGCAGTGATGAGAAGAACATAAGTAGAACTGCTCATATCTATTCATGAGCTGTTCCTGCAGTGATGAGAAGAACATAAGTAGACTGTCATATCTATTCTGAGCTGTTCCTGCAGTGATGAGAAGAACATAAGTAGAACTGCTCATATCTATTCATGAGCTGTTCCTGCAGTGATGAGAAGAACATAAGTAGAACTGCTGATATCTATTCATGAGCTGTTCCTGCAGTGATGAGAAGAACATAAGTAGAACTGCTCATATCTATTCATGAGCTGTTCCTGCAGTGATGAGAAGAACATAAGTAGAACTGCTCATATCTATTCATGAGCTGTTCCTGCAGTGATGAGAAGAACATAAGTAGAACTGCTCATATCTATTCATGAGCTGTTCCTGCAGTGATGAGAAGAACATAAGTAGAACTGCTCATATCTATTCATGAGCTGTTCCTGCAGTGATGAGAAGAACATAAGTAGAACTGCTCATATCTATTCATGAGCTGTTCCTGCAGTGATGAAAGAACATAGTGAACTGCTCATATCTATTCATGAGCTGTTCCTGCAGTGATGAGAAGAACATAAGTAGAACTGCTCATATCTATTCATGAGCTGTTCCTGCAGTGATGAGAAGAACATAAGTAGAACTGCTCATATCTATTCATGAGCTGTTCCTGCAGTGATGAGAAGAACATAAGTAGAACTGCTCATATCTATTCATGAGCTGTTCCTGCAGTGATGAGAAGAACATAAGTAGAACTGCTGATATCTATTCATGAGCTGTTCCTGCAGTGATGAGAAGAACATAAGTAGAACTGCTCATATCTATTCATGAGCTGTTCCTGCAGTGATGAGAAGAACATAAGTAGAACTGCTCATATCTATTCATGAGCTGTTCCTGCAGTGATGAGAAGAACATAAGTAGAGCTGCTCATATCTATTCATGAGCTGTTCCTGCAGTGATGAGAAGAACATAAGTAGAACTGCTCATATCTATTCATGAGCTGTTCCTGCAGTGATGAGAAGAACATAAGTAGAACTGCTCATATCTATTCATGATGTCCTCTGATTCCTGCATCTCTGAGCTTCTGAGAGAAGAACATAGTAGAACTGCTCATATCTATTCATGAGCTGTTCCTGCAGTGATGAGAAGAACAAAGTGAACTGCTCTATCTATTCATGAGCTGTTCCTGCAGTGATGAGAAGAACATAAGTAGAACTCTCATATCTATTCATGAGCTGTTCCTGCAGTGATGAGAAGAACATAAGTAGAACTGCTCATATCTATTCATGAGCTGTTCCTGCAGTGATGAGAAGAACATAAGTAGAACTGCTCATATCTATTCATGAGCTGTTCCTGCAGTGATGAGAAGAACATAAGTAGAACTGCTCATATCTATTCATGAGCTGTTCCTGCAGTGATGAGAAGAACATAAGTAGAACTGCTCATATCTATTCATGAGCTGTTCCTGCAGTGATGAGAAGAACATAAGTAGAGCTGCTCATATCTATTCATGAGCTGTTCCTGCAGTGATGAGAAGAACATAAGTAGAACTGCTCATATCTATTCATGAGCTGTTCCTGCAGTGATGAGAAGAACATAAGTAGAGCTGCTCATATCTATTCATGAGCTGTTCCTGCAGTGATGAGAAGAACATAAGTAGAACTGCTCATATCTATTCATGAGCTGTTCCTGCAGTGATGAGAAGAACATAAGTAGAACTGTACATATCTATTCATGAGCTGTTCCTGCAGTGATGAGAAGAACATAAGTAGAACTGCTCATATCTATTCATGAGCTGTTCCTGCAGTGATGAGAAGAACACAAGTAGAACTGTACATATCTATTCATGAGCTGTTCCTGCAGTGATGAGAAGAACATAAGTAGAACTGCTGATATCTATTCATGAGCTGTTCCTGCAGTGATGAGAAGAACATAAGTAGAACTGCTCATATCTATTCATGAGCTGTTCCTGCAGTGATGAGAAGAACATAAGTAGAGCTGCTCATATCTATTCATGAGCTGTTCCTGCAGTGATGAGAAGAACATAAGTAGAACTGCTCATATCTATTCATGAGCTGTTCCTGCAGTGATGAGAAGAACATAAGTAGAGCTGCTCATATCTATTCATGAGCTGTTCCTGCAGTGATGAGAAGAACATAAGTAGAACTGTACATATCTATTCATGAGCTGTTCCTGTCCGGATGACAAGAACATGTTGAATTGTTCATATCTATTCATGAGCTGTTCCTGTCCGGATGACAAGAACATGTTGAATTGTTCATATCTATTCATGAGCTGTTCCTGTCCGGATGACAAGAACATGTTGAATTGTTCATATCTATTCATGAGCTGTTCCTGTCCGGATGACAAGAACATGTTGAATTGTTCATATCTATTCATGAGCTGTTCTTGTCCGGATGACAAGAACATGTTGAATTGTTCATATCTATTCATGAGCTGTTCCTGTCCGGATGACAAGAACATGTTGAATTATTCATATCTATTCATGAGCTGTTCCTGTCCGGATGACAAGAACATGTTGAATTGTTCATATCTATTCATGAGCTGTTCTTGTCCGGATGACAAGAACATGTTGAATTGTTCATATCTATTCATGAGCTGTTCCTGTCCGGATGACAAGAACATGTTGAATTGTTCATATCTATTCATGAGCTGTTCCTGTCCGGATGACAAGAACATGTTGAATTGTTCATATCTATTCATGAGCTGTTCTTGTCCGGATGACAAGAACATGTTGAATTGTTCATATCTATTCATGAGCTGTTCCTGTCCGGATGACAAGAACATGTTGAATTGTTCATATCTATTCATGAGCTGTTCCTGTCCGGATGACAAGAACATGTTGAATTGTTCATATCTATTCATGAGCTGTTCTTGTCCGGATGACAAGAACATGTTGAATTGTTCATATCTATTCATGAGCTGTTCCTGTCCGGATGACAAGAACATGTTGAATTGTTCATATCTATTCATGAGCTGTTCCTGTCCGGATGACAAGAACATGTTGAATTGTTCATATCTATTCATGAGCTGTTCCTGTCCGGATGACAAGAACATGTTGAATTGTTCATATCTATTCATGAGCTGTTCCTGTCCGGATGACAAGAACATGTTGAATTGTTCATATCTATTCATGAGCTGTTCCTGTCCGGATGACAAGAACATGTTGAATTGTTCATATCTATTCATGAGCTGTTCCTATCCGGATGACAAGAACATGTTGAATTGTTCATATCTATTCATGAGCTGTTCCTGTCCGGATGACAAGAACATGTTGAATTGTTCATATCTATTCATGAGCTGTTCTTGTCCGGATGACAAGAACATGTTGAATTGTTCATATCTATTCATGAGCTGTTCTTGTCCGGATGACAAGAACATGTTGAATTGTTCATATCTATTCATGAGCTGTTCCTGTCCGGATGACAAGAACATGTTGAATTGTTCATATCTATTCATGAGCTGTTCCTGTCCGGATGACAAGAACATGTTGAATTGTTCATATCTATTCATGAGCTGTTCCTGTCCGGATGACAAGAACATGTTGAATTGTTCATATCTATTCATGAGCTGTTCTTGTCCGGATGACAAGAACATGTTGAATTGTTCATATCTATTCATGAGCTGTTCCTGTCCGGATGACAAGAACATGTTGAATTGTTCATATCTATTCAAGAGCTGTTCCTGTCCGGATGACAAGAACATGTTGAATTGTTCATATCTATTCAAGAGCTGTTCCTGTCCGGATGACAAGAACATGTTGAATTGTTCATATCTATTCATGAGCTGTTCCTGTCCGGATGACAAGAACATGTTGAATTGTTCATATCTATTCATGAGCTGTTCCTGTCCGGATGACAAGAACATGTTGAATTGTTCATATCTATTCATGAGCTGTTCCTGTCCGGATGACAAGAACATGTTGAATTGTTCATATCTATTCATGAGCTGTTCCTGTCCGGATGACAAGAACATGTTGAATTGTTCATATCTATTCATGAGCTGTTCCTGTCCGGATGACAAGAACATGTTGAATTGTTCATATCTATTCATGAGCTGTTCCTGTCCGGATGACAAGAACATGTTGAATTGTTCATATCTATTCATGAGCTGTTCCTGTCCGGATGACAAGAACATGTTGAATTGTTCATATCTATTCATGAGCTGTTCCTGTCCGGATGACAAGAACATGTTGAATTGTTCATATCTATTCATGAGCTGTTCTTGTTCTGACAACAAAAAAACTCCAATTAAATTGTTTTGATCCATTTGTGAATTGCTCTTGTTCAGACAACACAATCAAGAATACAAATTACTAGAAGGCCTGTAACACAAATTACTAGAAGGCCTGTTTATTTAGCAGCACAGATGTTACAATTACTAGATGTCTAGTCTATTTATCTCCATCGCAACTGTAATCATCAAATCGTCATCAATAATTAATCTCATCTAATTTGGCAACAGTTTACATTCACATCACCCTCATCATCATTACGTTATTAATTTTGTATTATTTACAACACACAACCAAGCACTGGCGTTTACATATGTGATTTCCGCTATGTTAGCAGACTGAATAATTAGTTGATTGATTGATAGGACCATCATCATTGCACTTCGGTAAATAACCATGTGTGTTCCAATCTCTTTATTACACAGGAAGATCTCAGCAACAGCGCACGAACTCCGTAGCACTGGCGAGGGTTTCTGATGTACTTTAGAAAATATTGAGAATATTTTGTAGGAATTTGTTTGCAAGCTTTCTAATGAATTTTGCCCAAACCGGGGGCTTTAGAGCCTGCTCTTCTTTATTCTGAACTGCCAAAGGTTCTTTAAGTGTTCAAATTGCCGTCTGCCTATCGTGTTCGTAGCGCGTTGGACTACGGGTGACTATCCCTCTGTGTGTGCGGGTTCAATTCCGCGGGATGGCAGAAAAAGCCACAGATTCCACAGATTTACGGTGTTCGTGGCACCGAACCGAAGGGTTACGATGTCCATGGCACCGAGCCGAAGAGCTGAAAAGCTCAAGTGCTTCTGGATCGAAAAAAAAAGTGTTCAAATTGAATATGGGGCTTACGTTTACTTGTCCGTCTCCGATAGGACTAGGAACTCGAGCTCACCTACACTGACACAGGGGATCTCTAAACAATATCCCAATGGTTTTGTGTGGAATCGAAGCGAGTACTTCGAAATGAAAGGTGAGCACCAAGCCTCTACGCCACATACTCCCGGAAAAAACCAATATGTTCTCCGAAAAAAAGATAAATGATATCTGGCGAATATTACTTCGCCACGATGAAGTGGTTTGTAAGACATCCAGTTCTGAAATAACAGAACAGAGGTAGTAAAAATGTATAGCAATACAACATCCAACAATCTCAAACTTTCCCTGCCAACATTATCTAATATATAACTTTCATCGTAGTGTTTTAGAGTAGGAGAAAAACGAAAATGTGTAACATTTAATACCCCTATTTGAAATAGGTGTGTTTGGCACCCGTATAGTGCAGACTTAGACCAGTCCTTATTCCGGACAAGGCAAGGGCGTTATTCGTACTTGATAACGGACTTTGACGACGGTGCTGACATGACCTCGATCTTTAGAAGCTTAGTATGTATCAGACTTTAACAAGGACACGCCTATTTCCACAGATTATCCCCACAGCTTACTCCCACATATTTTTCCCACAGCTCATTCCCACGACCTATTCCCACAACCTATTCCCACAACCTATTCCCACAACGTATTTCCACAACGTATTTCCACAACCTATTTCCACAACCCATTTCCACATCTTATTTCCACAGTCCATTTCTACAGCTTATTCCCACAGCCTATTTCCTCAACGTAATTCCACAACTTAATTTCACAACCTATTTCCGCAGCAACCTATTTCTGCAACTTATTTTCACAATCTATTTCCACAACAACTTAGTCCCACAACTTATTTCCACAAGACATTTCCGTGCCACGAATTATTTACATAACAACTCATTTCCACAACAACCTTATTGCCACGAATTATTTACATAACTCATTCCCACAACAACATATTTACACAACAACATATTTCCACATCCTATTGCCACAACTTATTCCGTTATCTCTGAGAAACAGAAGTCACTCGAGTGCAGGATCAAAGAAAGTGGAGCAATGTTATAAAATGAGACATTGATTAATGTTACGTTACATGGAAGATGTAAGAGAGAGATACTATATTATTATCAAAGTTCAGGAAGAACAGCATTCAATCAAAAAAAAGAGCACAAGACACACACGACACGAGTGTGATATCTTGTCGATGAAGAAAGACCTACAGGGCATTTTCTAAGTGTTACGTAAAGACAATTCTGTTAAACGACAGTGCTTTTTTTAAAAAAAAGAAAATGTGATCAAGAATCAACTTCTTCTTCAAAGACTCCACATCGACAGCTTGCTAACTACTCTTTGTGATGTGTATGTGATCTGAGTCTAAGAACGATTGTACGTTGTGCCAGTTATGCGCCTACAAGTAGGCCAGCACATCCTTCTTTGTCTTCAAAGACTCCACATCGACAGCTTGCTAACCACTCTTTGTGATGTGTATGTGATCTGAGTCTAAGAACGATTGTACGTTGTGCCAGTTATGCGCCTACAAGTAGGCCAGCACATCCTTCTTTGTCTTCAAAGACTCCACATCGACAGCTTGCTAATCACTCTTTGTGATGTGTATGTGATCTGAGTCTAAGAACGATTGTACGTTGTGCCAGTTATGCGCCTACAAGTAGGCCAGCACATCCTTCTTTGTCTTCAAAGACTCCACATTGACATCTTGCTAACCACTCTTTGTGATGTGTATGTGATCTGAGTCTAAGAACGATTGTACGTTGTGCCAGTTATGCGCCTACAAGTAGGCCAGCACATCCTTCTTTGTCTTCAAAGACTCCACATCGACAGCTTGCTAACCACTCTTTGTGACGTGTATGTGATCTGAGTCTAAGAACGATTATACGTTGTGCCAGTTATGCGCCTACATGTAGGCCAGCACATCCTTCTTTGTCTTCAAAGACTCCACATCGACAGCTTGCTAACCACTCTTTGTGATGTGTATGTGATCTGAGTCTAAGAACGATTGTACGTTGTGCCAGTTATGCGCCTACATGTAGGCCAGCACATCCTTCTTTGTCTTCAAAGACTCCACATCGACAGCTTGCTAACCACTCTTTGTGATGTGTATGTGATCTGAGTCTAAGAACGATTGTACGTTGTGCCAGTTATGCGCCTACAAGTAGGCCAGCACATCCTTCTTTGTCTTCAAAGGCAATGTCTATCGACCATTTGTTAACCAACCTTTGTGATTTGTATGTGATCTGAGTCTAAGAACGATTGTATGTTGTGCCAGCTGTTCACCTACAAGTAAGCCAGCCCATCCTTCCTCCTCTTCGAACGCTCAATATCTACCACTTGTTAACTACTCTTTGTGATTTGTATGTGATCTGAGCCTAAGAGTGATTGTGTTTTGTGCCAGTTATACGCCTACAAGTAGGCCAGCAGGTTCAATTTCTGCGATGATTTTTATTTACTAGGGTTGTTTCCCTAGGCCATTGCCTCAATCGCCTCTTATCTCATGCCTTGTTGGTCACAGTGTTACTATTCTTTGCTCCCTTTGTGGGTCCCGGCAACACATGGGCGAGATCTCCTTTTAAACATTTCCATCAACAGTGTAAGGTGAATGATCACTCTAGTTCTATAACATTTCCATCAACAGTGTAAGGTGAATGATCACTCTAGTTCTATAACATTTCCATCAACAGTGTAAGGTGAATGATCACTAGTTCTATAACATTTCCATCAACAGTGTAAGGTGACTGATCACTTTAGTTCTATAACATTTCCATCATCAGTGTAAGGTGAGTGATCTCTCTAGTTTTATAACATTTCTATCAGCAGTGTAAGGTGACTGATCTCTCTAGTTTTATAACATTTCCATCAACAGTGTAAGGGGACTGATTACTCTAGTTCTATAACATTTCCATCAACAGTGTAAGGTGAATGATCACTCTAGTTCTATAACATTTCCATCAGCAGTGTAAGGTGACTGATCTCTCTAGTTCTATAACATTTCCATCAACATTGTAAGGTGAGTGATCACTAGTTCTATAACATTTCCATCAACAGTGTAAGGTGAGTGATCACTCTAGTTCTATAACATTTCTATCAACAGTGTAAGGTGACTGATTACTCTAGTTCTATAACATTTCCATCATCAGTGTAAGGTGACTGATCTCTCTAGTTCTATAACATTTCCATCATCAGTGTAAGGTGACTGATCTCTCTAGTTCTATAACATTTCTATCAACAGTGTAAGGTGAGTGATCACTCTAGTTCTATAACATTTCTATCAACAGTGTAAGGTGACTGATCACTCTAGTTCTATAACATTTCCATCATCAGTGTAAGGTGACTGATCACTCTAGTTCTATAACATTTCCATTAACAGTGTAAGGTGACTGATCACTCTAGTTCTATGTTGATTGATCAAACGTTTTGTACCACTAGCAAAGTGTTCAGTTCTCAGTTTCATTCTCATCTCTTTAGCTCTGGGAATGGATGCGTATTCAAACTTGTTTGTATAAAATCATCAATTTGATCTGCTTCTCGTATGAAACTGATGATGTATGACCTGTCCATTGCCCGTTCCCTCATCGATCACTGCTGTATCAGCCAACCGATCTGCTAGCTCACTGCCCTTCACTCTCGCATGATCCGGGCAGGGAAATAAATCTTATATGGATCACTTTCGATGTGTTAAGTGTATCGTGTCATTCAGGTCGTATGTAGTCAGATTGTCTTTTCTTGACTTGCTTGCTGTGAAATTCTACTGTTGTTATTCATCTCTAAACAAATGACTGCTGTTTATGCAACGTTTTTTTTTCTCTATACGATAGTAGAGACTTATTGTTGTTTGGTTTCCTTTTATCTTTACTTGAGTAACCAAATTACAAGTACCTCTGAGGTAGGGGAATGCTCACCTGAATGGCGAAGAACACTGATGATAAGGAAAGCAAGCTTTCATGCAAAATTCAGTCAGAAGTGAAGCACTAGACCGCATGAATTCGTAGCTGACAAACGAGAAAAAGAAATCTTCTCTTATAAATTTGTTTATCTTGAATTGCTTGAATGATTTATAGAACCGTCATCAGTGTACTTCTGTGAATAACTATGTGTGCTCTGATCTCTTCTTACACAGAAAAACTTAAGCGGAACTACATGAACTCCGCAGCGCTGGTGAGGTCCAGATATAATTTTGAAGTTAGGAAAAATATTTGAAGGAATCTTTTATTTTAAAATTTTCAGTACTTTTTTTTCAAGGCAGCGGCTTTGCAACCTATTCGTATGTTTTCAACTGCAAAAGGTTATTTTATAAGCTCAACTTGAGCACTGGGCCTACGTTTCATCGTCCGTCTCTGATTAGACTAGGGACTCGATATCAAATCTAACTTGAAAAATATCCTGATAGCTCAACGCTATGAACGAAATGAGTAGCTTTAGAGCCAGAGGCGAGGACTTCACCTCCACGCCACAGAATACCATAGTTATCTTGAATTCTTCCCAGTTAATGTTAGAGTCGTTTAGTTTCAAATACATTTAATTTATTCTTGAGTATTTTTGTGTAAACTGAGTATTTTTGTGTAAACTGAGTATTTTTGTGTAAACTGAGTATTTTTGTGTAAACTGAGTATTTTTGTGTAAACTGAGTATTTTTGTGTAAACTGAGTATTTTTGTGTAAACTGAGTATTTTTGTGTAAACTGAGTATTTTTGTGTAAACTGAGTATTTTTGTGTAAACTGACTTTGACATTTGTGTAGAATGTTATATGATACTTAAATTATAAAACATTTAATTATTTAAATAGAAAATATTAAATTACGAATTTTCAATTAAAATATTGTATCAGTTCTAACATATGTCAGCGAGAGTTGGAAAATGACTAAAGATATAGAAAGCAAGTTGAATGCATTTGAAAATAGATGTCTGCGAAAAATATTGAACATGAAATGGGACGAATTCAGGAGAAGTGATGAAATAAGATAAATGTCTCTGGTCAACCACTAGTGACAAGTGTTATAAGAAGGGGAAGATGGAGATATGTTGGAAACACCTTAAGAAGAAATGATCAAAGAATATCAAGGCAGGCATTGAAGTGGGATGTGCAGAGGGTTCAAGAAAGAGAGGACGATACTGAAACGAACTTTGCTGAAAGAGGCAAGAAATATCGATCTCAGTTCCATGGAGGAGATTGAGCGAGTTGCCCAGGATAGAGAATATGGAGAAATTGCATATGTAGCGTATAACGGAAAGAGAGAAATTATTATAATACATATATATACAGGGTGTTCAACTTAAAAGCAGCCTGTGAATGGAGCTAATCTGGCATATATGTATGGAAATGAGAAGGTTCAGTTATGGCGTAGTATAGGTCAAGGTCGTGTGATGGTGTGTAATTGTAGTGCGGGAAGGGGCGATGAACAAATGTGACGTAGGACAAGATAGTCAGAACCGATTTAAATAGTAAATAGACGAGATGCAATGCGTACATGGCAAATTTCTATTTATCACTGGGGCTGCTTTTAAGTTGAACACCCTGTATATCTCCCTTTCGCCCTTTCAAGTCGATATACTGGCTCACATTATTTGTTAAGTTGACGTACAGCTAGTATACTGGCTATTTCACTACACATTGCAATGTCAATGCATCTAGCGATAGATAAAATTATGCAGAGAAAGAGTTATATGAAGATGTTAGGGTTAGATGAAGATGTTAGTGTTAGATGAAGATGTTCAGGTTAGAATACAAAAGACAAGATCAGCCTTTGCCATTCTGAAGAACATATGGAGTTCAAGAATGACCAAGAATAAAAACTAAGATAATGATATTTAACTCAAATGTCAAGGCTGTCCTTCTGTATGAAGTGAAGACATGGAGAACAACTAAGGGAACATAAAAGTTGCAGACATTCATCAATAGATGCCTGCGCAGGATACTCCATCTGCGATGGTATGACAGGACTACAAACAGGGAACTCTGGGAAAGAACAGGACAACGACAGGTGGTACAAGAGATAAGGAGCAGAAGGTGGCGATGGATAGGACATACACTGAGGAAACCCCATAACAAGACAGGCTCTCCGATGGAGCCCCCCAGGCAATAGAGGTAGGGGAAGACCCAGGGACACCTGGAGATGGGAGCTGGAGACGGAATGCAAGAAAATGGGGAGAGAGTGGAGAAATCTGAAAAGGATGGCCTTGGATATGCGGGCTTGGAAGGCCTTGGCTGTGGACCTATGCTTCAATAGGGGCGAAGGGTGAAGAAGAAGATGGGCCTTTTTTGTCTTTACAGACGATCAATTGACAAGTGCTTTACTGTGACAACTTTGTCTTTACAGACGATCAATTGACAAGTGCTTTACTGTGACAACTTTGTCATTACAGACGGTCAATTGACAAGTGCTTTACTGTGACAACTTTGTCTTTACAGACGGTCAATTGACAAGTGCTTTACTGTGACAACTTTGTCTTTACAGACGGTCAATTGACAAGTGCTTTACTGTGAAAACTTTGTCTTTACAGACGGTCAATTGACAAGTGCTTTACTGTGACAACTTTGTCTTTACAAACGGTCAATTGACAAGTGCTTTACTGTGACAACTTTGTCTTTACAGACGGTCAATTGACAAGTGTTTTACTGTGACAACTTTGTCTTTACAGACGGTCAATTGACAAGTGCTTTACTGTGACAACTTTGTCTTTACAAACGGTCAATTAACAAGTGCTTTACTGTGACAACTTTGTCTTTACAGACGATCAATTAACAAGTGCTTTACTGTGACAACTTTGTCTTTACAGACGGTCAATTGACAAGTGCTTTACTGTGACAACTTTGTCTTTACAGACGGTCAATTGACAAGTGTTTTACTGTGACAACTTTGTCTTTACAGACGGTCAATTGACAAGTGTTTTACTGTGACAACTTTGTCTTTACAAACGATCAATTAACAAGTGCTTTACTGTGACAACTTTGTCTTTACAAACGATCAATTAACAAGTGCTTTACTGTGACAACTTTGTCTTTACAGACGATCAATTAACAAGTGCTTTACTGTGACAACTTTGTCTTTACAGACGGTCAATTAACAAGTGCTTTACTGTGACAACTTTGTCTTTACAGACGGTCAATTGACAAGTGCTTTACTGTGACAACTTTGTCTTTACAGACGGTCAATTGACAAGTGTTTTACTGTGACAACTTTGTCTTTACAAACGATCAATTAACAAGTGCTTTACTGTGACAACTTCTAAGTTTACGTTTGTTTCTCTTGCCTTTCAGTTGTTATCTTAAGTCTCTTTTCAAAAGATTCTGCAACTTTGTGTTTTGTTGTTTTCTACATAACATAATTAGAAAAATTAAAATCATATAATTCCTACCAAAAATGTTCACTATCTTCTAAATTACATCGGGGACTCTCGTCAGTGCTACGCAGTTTGTGTACTACCACTAAGATCTTCCTGCGCAGGAAAGAGGCCGGAGCACACATGGTCACTCAACGAAGTGTAATGATGATCTTATTAATCAATCAATCACATATTTACAATGTCATGTATTCGGTTCCATATTACACAATCATTTCTTGCGCTAAGCTGGTTCTATTTTACAATGTCATGTATTGGTTCCATATTACACAATCATTTCTTGCGCTAAGCTGGTTCACTTTTACAATGTCATGTATTCGGTTCCTTATTACACAATCATCTCATGCGCTAAGCTGGGTTTTTTTTTTACAATGTCATGTATTCGGTTCCATATTACATAATCATTTCTTGCGCTAAGCTGGTTCTATTTTACAATGTCATGTATTGGTTCCATATTACACAATCATTTCTTGCGCTAAGCTGGTTCACTTTTACAATGTCATGTATTCGGTTCCTTATTACACAATCATCTCATGCGCTAAGCTGGGTTTTTTTTTTACAATGTCATGTATTCGGTTCCATATTACGCAATCGTTTCTTGCGCTAAGCTGGTTTTTTTTTACAATGTCATGTATTCGGTTCCATATTACGCAATCGTTTCTTGCGCTAAGCTGGTTCACTTTTACAATGACATGTATTCGGTTCCATATTACGCAATTATTTCTTGCGCTAAGCTGGTTCATCATCAGTCAAATATGTCTCGAAGATAATGATATTACAAACTCTGGAGATACGTGAAATTAATTTCTCGACCGACCAAACAATATCGCGACAAGTCTTATGGGGAAAATTGTCATAACTAATAATACTCGACTAAAATATAGCAAAGTCAAGCTAGTATCGATATTGCTATATTGCTATTCAAAATGGCAGACAGAAATCCATACCGGAATAACGGTCAATAGTCGTCACATTTTGTTAGAGTAGTGTTATGGAGAATATGATGAAAACCGAGATCTAATTAATAATTTCTACAAATATTAAGCAAAGGTTTGAAGAATATTTAAATTGCTCCGTTTTTTAGAGCAGGAAATTCAATGATTAATTAGTCAGGATTCTTGAAGTAGTTTTTTTTATCTCTGAGAATTAGTTATTTTGTTTCGTTTTAGGAAGGATGATTACAGAGAAGTAATCCCAGTTTTTGTTATATCATTCGGATTGTTTTGATGTAGTAATAGGGATGGGTGGGCGTCTGTAGCTTAGTGGTAGTGTGCTCGATCTTAACCCACGAGTACCTAGTTCAAACTCCGTGACGGGCAGTTTGAAAGAAAATTTGTTCCCGTGGATTTTTACGAACTCTAAACATTGACCACACCGTTCAGAAAGCAATGGCAACAATTGAACGTGTAAGTGATGCCTACAAAATGAACATCTCATTTGCTGTGGTTGATAGCGAAGTTCTGTAAAGGATATGCCGCGATTTTCATTGTCAGTGTTATAGAGAATACCACACAGACATCGGTAGGTTCCATAACTTTTTCGGGCCACCACCCACTTTGCACGACAACACCCACTTTGCACGACATCACCCACTTTGCACGACATCACCCACTTTGCATGACATAAACTTTGTAAACCCCCACCCATTATAACAGTTCCCTCTCCTCCCCACACATATATACATACTCTATTTTCTC
Organism: Arion vulgaris; assembly: GCA_020796225.1. Lineage (NCBI taxonomy): Eukaryota > Metazoa > Mollusca > Gastropoda > Stylommatophora > Arionidae > Arion > Arion vulgaris. The sequence goes on from CM036754.1 coordinate 56,224,477, forward strand.
TTTGACATAGAAATGTGATATATATATTTCTGTCATACATTGTCTATTTTCAACTGATTATATAACTGAAATAGAAAATTTACGAAAAAAAATTGATCGTGTAACACTGGCGTAAGATGAATTAAAATGCAGAATTTAAATTTTAAATGATTATTCAATAGCAAAATCACGAAAATAACATATTTTTTAAAATGATGTTATTAATTTCTTCTATAAGGAGCCATCGACCAATAATCGTCTGAGCTCCTCCCCACCCCCAATGCTTCTAAATACACTATCGCCCACCAAGCATGCTTCAGCGACCACTGGGGTGGTGGGTACCGCCTTCTTTGGGAACTTATTGACTAGATATTATTATAGTTCGTACCCAAATTCGTGAACATCTTTATTGACTAATATAAAATCATATATAAAATCATCCACTTGACAGAAATTATTGATTTTTACATTTTAATATAGATAGCATTGACGACCTTCATAAAGTATTTTTTGCCCACCCAAACCTTAGTTCTGTAATATTTACTTATATGTTATTACTAAAATAACAGCGATGTTGATTTTGTATACTTGAAGGTTAGCAGTACGGTTGTCCTTTTTTTTCTATATATTATGCATTTCCGTGTTCCACATGCAATTCCGCGCAAGTAAAAAAGGGAATCCTGTGGAATTAATCAGTTCACAATGTATCATAACGAGTGTCATTGGCATAAACACACACTATTATTTCATTGGTAAAAGTGGAAGGTATCATTTGTTCACTATGTCACATTGCTTTTTATAATATGTAATAGGGATACACCTTTGCAAAATTTCGCCACCATTTTGTGTATTACTGTATATTCTAAACTTGTATGATCATTTTGTTATGCTTATGCAAAATTATATAACAAAAACGCTTTTGCATCAACAAAACTACCTACCAATTAGTTAAACATGAATTCGTAAGGCCATGATATACGACTGCCTGCAAAAATTTACTATTATGCATCAGGTAGATTTCGTACAAATTAAACCTTAGTATGTTCACGAATTTTGGAACAAACCATAATAATTTCTACAAATAGTTAGCAGAGGTTTCAAGAATATTTCAAATGTTCAGTTTTTTAGCAAGAAATTTCAATTATTAATTAGTAAGGATTCTTTAAGTAATTTTTTCTCTCTGAGAATTAACTATTTTGTTTCGTTTTAGGAAGGATGATTACAGAGATGTAATCCCAGTTTTTTATGATATCATTCTGATTTAGTAATAAGGTTGTAGTAACATGGTTGTAGTAATAAGGTTGTAGTAATAAGGTTGTAGTAACATGGTTGTAGTAATAAGGTTGTAGTAACATGGTTGTGAGACATGGAACATTGACAAAGGGGCGGAAAAGATCATTAATGTCTTTGATTACAAGTGCTACAGAAGAGTACTTAGAATATCATGGATAGAGAAAACAACAAAAGTTTATGTTCTGCAAGAGCTTGATATTAAAGAGAGTGTGCTATTAAAGAGCATAAAATCAAGGAAAATTAAATATTTCGGACACATCAAACGACTTGAGTGCATAGAGAAGATAATTTTGGAGGGAATGGTGCCTGGAAGAAGAATGAGAGGAAGACAAAGAAGACGATGGATGCAAGATGTTATTGACGATCTGAGAATGACTGCTGCTAACGCCGGTCAACTTGCACAGAATAGAGAGTTTTTCAGGACTGCTGTCATGGGATCCAAGTTCCGGAAGGGACAAGCTACTCAATAGTGATGATGGTTAGTAAGGATGTGTCTCAAAATCAGAACTTAATGACAGATGCTACAAATAAAGAATGAGAAAAATTGAAATATTTTGGACTTCAAAAGACACGAAGTGTTGGAATACGCCATTATGGAATACAGTATCCCGGCAATGAGGAGAAGAGGAAGACCACAGAGAAGATACAGTATCCCGGCAATGAGGAGAAGAGGAAGACCACAGAGAAGATACAGTTTCCTGGCAATGAGGAGAAGAGGAAGACCACAGAGAAGATACAGTTTCCCGGCAATGAGGAGAAGAGGAAGACCACAGAGAAGATACAGTATCCCGGCAATGAGGAGAAGAGGAAGACCACAGAGAAGATACAGTATCCTGGCAATGAGGAGAAGAGGAAGACCACAGAGAAGATACAGTATCCTGGCAATGAGGAGAAGAGGAAGACCACAGAGAAGATACAGTATCCCGGCAATGAGGAGAAGAGGAAGACCACAGAGAAGATACAGTATCCCGGCAATGAGGAGAAGAGGAAGACCACAGAGAAGATACAGTATCCCGGCAATGAGGAGAAGAGGAAGACCACAGAGAAGATACAGTATCCTGGCAATGAGGAGAAGAGGAAGACCACAGAGAAGATGGATTCAGGATTTAACCAATGATTTGTGCAGAGGCGAGGTCATCTGGCCTATGAGAGAGAGAAATTCCGAAGGACTGCTAGGATGGCAAAGTTTTGCTCAGTACAAGCTATTGGACGATGATGATGACACAGATAGTAAGACTGAAGGATTTTATTGCATTACAGGCATAATAGATTTCTAGAACCATCGTATCGATTCAAAAGCCTTCATCAAAGCAATAACTCCTATACAGTTAAAATTTAACAGTAGCTGTGATTAATTATTTATTTCTTTTATTTTATATCAATGATGGTGGATTTCTGTTAGATTTTCTTCCTTCTTCTTCTTCTTCTCATGCTCCATATCGACCACTTGTTAGACACTCTGTGTGATTTGTATGTGATCTGAGCCTAAGTGCGATTGTACGTTGTGCCAGTTATGTACATACAAGTAGGACATCACATTTGATTTCTGCGACGTTTTTTATTTACTAGGGTAGCTTCCCTAGGTCCTTATCTTAGACGCCTTTTACAACATGCCTTGTAGATCGCAGTGGTACTATTCTTTCCTTACGGGTCTCGGCACCACACGAGCGTGTTAGATTTTAGAGAGATGTTTATTATATCAAATCGGTTTATAATTTTTATACTTTTGTCATTTTTGTTATTCACCTTTAGACTTTCTACACTGTATGTTGTGTTAATCTTTGTTTTATGTTATATGTGGTATCTCAGTCTATGTGAATTTTTCAATAATGGTGCGCTCTTTGATTAAATGTGAAGTTAAACCTTGGCTTGTGAACTGGATAGCTGCTTCTTTAATTGAGAGAACCGTTGCACTACGTTTAGGAACATGGATATCGGATCCTGCACGTATATGCCCGGGATTACCCCAGGGTTCTCCCCTATCACCCGTGTTGTTTAATATTTACACAGCAAATGTAGCTAAAATTTAGTCAACCGGATTGGGTCGGACATTGACATTTGCAGATGATATTTTAATATATAGGACTGGGTCAGATAGACGAGAGATGGTTGACGACATTCAGAAAACATTGCGTACCATCTCGGTTGGTGTAGAGAGTCTCACTCTCCGGTCAATCCTGAAAAAGCGTGTATGTTGTGGTGCTCGTTGAATAATCACATCGTCAAGGCTGACCTACCCTGTGTAATCTTTGATGAACATACCATCGAGCGCAGAGACAGGCTGCGCTTTCTTGGGATAACCTTTGATCGTAGTCTATCTTTCAAACACCATACTGAACAGACGATACAACGGTGCAAGCGTGGTCTTGCGGCTCTCAAAGTTATGGTGGCCGCACACCTTGAGCAGAGACTACTTGCCCTTTTGTTCGATCGACTGGTAATGTCAGTGGTAGATTACAGACTCGGAATTCTTACGATATCAAGATCACAATGTGAACGACTCGAACGGGTTCAGAATGAAGGTATGCGTATAGTTCTGGGCTGCACTAGAGATACCCCATTGTGAAGATGAGATATATGCTTGGCCTTCTGTCACTACGCTCCCGTCATGCAATCGCCCAAACCAAGGTATATATGCGGGTTACTTCGGATAGGAGACATCCACTACACAAGAACACTAATGATGTTAAGGGCACGAGAATCAAGGGCAGCATGTCGTAGATGGCCCAGGCTGAGAGAACAATTGGCCAGGTGACTACAGTTGCGACCCTACCAAAAGGGGAAGAATGGATCCCAACAGATGGTAGCATGACCAACTATCTCAACGTTATCATTACTCTTGGAAGAGAATGTAGAAATTGGGGCAACATGAAGGCTGATCTCGCAGTTAAGCAGCTGATAGAAGATAATGGAAGGGATGATGTTGTATATACCGATGGGTCGGTTCAACGTGGTGAGAAGTCCGGCTGGTGTTTCTTGGCTAATGCGCATGGTAGGGTTGTTGCAGAGCGAAGTGGGGCATACAGGACAACTACTTCTAGTATGAGGATGGAGGTTGAGGCCGTTACTGCTGCCCTCCATTGGATTTCTGGGACTTTATTTACTGGGGCAGTTGTTGTATCTGACTCTCAGTCGATGCTTCACAAGATCCAGAAGGGCAGGTTTCGGTATGAGTGGATGTTGTGTATAGAAGTTTCTAACCTCCAGCGGCTTACGTGGATATACTGTCCTGGGCATGCGGGTGTTTACGGTAATAAGAGAGCGGTCAGGCTTGCATCAACAGCATCGATTGTTTGGGAGTTGAAGATGGATAAGGGGATATTCTTCGGTCTCTTCGCGACTGTCTGTTGGATGAGGACACTAAAATCGATGTTGAATCGATCAAGCGATTTAAGCAGTTTGGAGTTACCCGTTGTTCAAGTCGAACTGGATGCCTGAGAGGCAGAGTGAGAGATGTGTTTAATCAGCGAGCCACGGGAACCATCAGTATGCATACTCTTCGATTTCTGTTGAGGGAGACTGAGCACCTATGGGTCTGCCCGGAGTGCAATGACGTCAGTTTAGTAACCAATAACCAATAATCTCAGTCTGTTGTGTTAATTTTACATTTTTGTTATATGTGGTATCTGAGTCTGTTGTGTTAATCTTGTATTTTTGTTATATGTGGTATCTCAGTCTGTTGTGTTAATCTTACATTTTTGTTATATGTGGTATCTCAGTCTGTTGTGTTAATCTTACATTTTTGTTATATGTGGTATCTGAGTCTGTTGTGTTAATCTTGTATTTTTGTTATATGTGGTATCTCAGTCTGTTGTGTTAATCTTGTATTTTTGTTATATGTGGTATCTGAGTCTGTTGTGTTAATCTTGTATTTTTGTTATATGTGGTATCTGAGTCTGTTGTGTTAATCTTGTATTTTTGTTATATGTGGTATCTCAGTCTGTTGTGTTAATCTTACATTTTTGTTATATGTGGTATCTCAGTCTGTTGTGTCAATCTTATTCATATGATAAAGATGATGTTTCATTTCTCTGTTCGCTAAGTACAGTTGAAAAATGACAATATGGAATCCTCCACTCCGCCAAAGTTTTACAACACTCCATATATAACACTTCTGCTTATTTGTCCGACATCGTAGCTTCCATTTCGCTAACTGAAGCAGTCGACCATGTTTGTTAAAGGCCTCATTACACTTATTTGCTTGGTGTGCATCCATATCTCTAGACGAACACATTCTGGCACTTTTCATCCATCAGTAATTATCAACGTATATTTGTGGCACCGAAATTGTTAGTTTAGATCAGCGGTTCTCAAACTTTGCATTACCGTGGGCCCTTTTCTAAATACATTTTCCTGTCGCCGACCCCAAAAATATATATATATAAAAATGAATAATAATGAATTAAATGTGTGCTATAATAGTAAACAATGTCTGAAATTTAACATTTTAATAAACAGGAAGAGGTTTACTTTTGCCTTGAACAAAACACGCCATCATTAGCATCATCAGTACATTTGCGTTTCAACTTCAGTAGCGATCTATCCTGAAGCTCAGCCAAAATGTATTGTAGCAAAATCCAATGCACGCCAACGTTATTTATCATATCGTTCCCAAGGCAGTTTCAGCCAATTACTTACTTAAATTTAATTCTTCTAGCGATGGCGTTATTATTACACCATACCAACAGTCAAGATGGCTCTAATTTCTCAGACTGCTGGAAACTTCAAATGATCTTTCACTTTGTTCTGGCAGACTCCAGTCTGGTTCAGGTCCTTTTATTTCGCAGGGAGGGGTGGCTAGTTTGTCACTGTTTTTATACATGTTTTTAAAATTTAGTTTTCTATTTGAAATGTTAAAGATCATAATATTTCTTCAAGCGCTTGAGCACCCCTTGTGAGTACCTCGTCGACCACCGGGTCCGCGAACCCAGTTTGGGAAACGCTGGTTTAGATCATCCATGAATAAATATATGTAATGAAACCATGAACTAGTTTCATTGAACTAGAATACAATGTTTATATAGATGCTCTTTCTCTCTTTAACCTGTGATGCCCTGGTTAGGGCAGTCTTCTTCTTCTTCTTTGCGTTCGTTCTTTACCACCAATTTTAATCACTCTTTTTGAAATGTTTGATCTTTGCCAAGAACGTGTATACGTTGCACATTGGTTTGGTAGGCCCCTAAACGCATAGACTTCTACACGTTTAAGACACGTTCATCAGATTTCAGCCAAACCTCCTTAGTCGCCTCTTACGACATGCGTTGCAGGTAACAATGGTTCTATTCTTTACACCCCAAATATGGGCCCCGGTAACCACTCGGGCGGGTTAGGGCAGTAACAACCGTGCACCATTCTTCTCTATTCCTGACCGTCTTCTGTCACTAAAGTTGTTGTTACTGCCTGTAATACCACATTTTAGGGCGATGTAGGACAGGGAGGACATGAGCCTGTGAAATGTAATGTCCGCATGGCTAGTGCAGTCGTCGCTAAACTGTTTAATTAGGATGTTGTTATTTATGCCGTCCTCTGTTCAAGTTGTGGTGATTCATTTCTTTCAATTCTTGTTCTACTGTTCTCCTCCTTCTTGTCGTCTTGAGTCTTCCACGTTTTCGTTTACCATCTGGTATCGATCTCAGTGCAGTTTTCGTAACAGAGTTAGTCTCCATGCATATCAATGTCCGAGTCATCTCCTGTATGTTTTTTTAAATGAATGATAAGTGTTCATATTCTCTTGTATACATTGTTTAAGAATTTCGTGGTTAAATGTAGTTTTTGGTCAAACTCTCCTACAATCTTTCGCAGACGAATTGCATGTAAGCTGGAGAAATGTGTAAGGTGAAGAAATGTGTAAGGTGGGGAAATGTGTAAGGTGGGGAAATGTGTAAGGTTGGGAAATGTGTCAGGTGGGGAAATGTGTCAGGTGGGGAAATGTGTAAGATGGGGAAATGTGTAAGGTGGGGAAATGTGTAAGGTGGAGAAATGTGTAAGGTGGAGAAATGTGTAAGATGGAGAAATGTGTAAGGTGGGAAATGTGTAAGGTGGGGAAATGTGTAAGGTGGGGAAATGTGTAAGGTGGGGAAATGTGTAAGGTGGAGAAATGTGTAAGGTGGAGAAATGTGTAAGATGGAGAAATGTGTAAGGTGGGGAAATGTGTAAGGTGGGGAAATGTGTAAGGTGGGGAAATGTGTAAGATGGGGAAATGTGTAAGATGGGAAATGTGTCAGGTGGGAAATGTGTCAGGTGAAGAAATGTGTAAGGTGGGAAATGTGTAAGGTGGGGAAATGTGTAAGATGGGGAAATGTGTAAGATGGGGAAATGTGTCAGGTGGGGAAATGTGTCAGGTGAAGAAATGTGTAAGGTGGAGAAATGTGTAAGGTGGGGAAATGTGTAAGATGAAGAAATGTGTCAGGTGAAGAAATGTGTAAGGTTGGGAAATGTGTCAGGTGGGGAAATGTGTCAGGTGGGGAAATGTGTAAGATGGAGAAATGTGTAAGGTGGGGAAATGTGTAAGGTGGGGAAATGTGTAAGGTGGGGAAATGTGTAAGATGGGGAAATGTGTAAGATGGGGAAATGTGTAAGGTGGGGAAATGTGTAAGGTGGGGAAATGTGTAAGGTGGGAAATGTGTAAGATGGGAAATGTGTAAGATGGGAAATGTGTAAGATGGGGAAATGTGTCAGGTGGGAAATGTGTCAGGTGAAGAAATGTGTAAGGTGGGAAATGTGTAAGGTGGGGAAATGTGTAAGGTGGGGAAATGTGTAAGGTGGGGAAATGTGTAAGGTGGGGAAATGTGTAAGGTGGAGAAATGTGTAAGGTGGGAAATGTGTAAGGTGGAGAAATGTGTAAGGTGGGGAAATGTGTAAGGTGAAGAAATGTGTCAGGTGGAGAAATGTGTAAGGTGGAGAAATGTGTAAGGTGGGGAAATGTGTAAGGTGGAGAAATGTGTAAGGTGGGAAATGTGTCAGGTGGGGAAATGTGTAAGGTGGAGAAATGTGTAAGGTGGAGAAATGTGTAAGGTTGGGAAATGTGTCAGGTGAAGAAATGTGTAAGGTGGGGAAATGTGTAAGGTGGGGAAATGTGTAAGGTGGGGAAATGTGTAAGGTGGGGAAATGTGTAAGGTGGGGAAATGTGTCAGGTGGAGAAATGTGTAAGGTGGGGAAATGTGTAAGGTGGGGAAATGTGTAAGATGGAGAAATGTGTAAGGTGGAGAAATGTGTAAGGTGAAGAAATATGTAAGGTGGGGAAATGTGTAAGGTGGGGAAATGTGTAAGGTGGGAAATGTAAGGTGGGGAAATGTGTAAGGTGGGGAAATGTGTCAGGTGGGGAAATGTGTAAGGTGGGGAAATGTGTAAGGTGGGAAATGTGTAAGGTGGGGAAATGTGTAAGGTGGAGAAATGTGTCAGGTGGGGAAATGTGTCAGGTGAAGAAATGTGTCAGGTGGAGAAATGTGTAAGGTGGGGAAATGTGTAAGGTGGGGAAATGTGTCAGGTGGGAAATGTGTCAGGTGGGGAAATGTGTCAGGTGGGGAAATGTGTAAGGTGGGAAATGTGTAAGGTGGGGAAATGTGTAAGGTGGGGAAATGTGTAAGGTGGAGAAATGTGTCAGGTGAAGAAATGTGTCAGGTGGAGAAATGTGTAAGGTGGAGAAATGTGTAAGGTGGGGAAATGTGTAAGGTGGAGAAATGTGTCAGGTGGGAAATGTGTCAGGTGGGGAAATGTGTCAGGTGGGGAAATGTGTAAGGTGGAGAAATGTGTAAAGTGGAGAAATGTGTAAAGTGGAGAAATGTGTAAAGTGGAGAAATGTGTAAAGTGGAGAAATGTGTCAGGTGGGGAAATGTGTAAGAGGAGAAATGTTAAGATGGGGAAATATGGAAAGTGGGGAAATATGGAAAGTGGGGAAATATATATATATTCATTGGGTTTTAATTACGTCATTGCATCACAATAAGCCAAACAAATTTCTTTAAAACCTCAGAGCCGTGATAGAGTAGTAGTCAGTGCGCTCGCTTCTTCTGAGTGTGGTACGGGTTCACTTCCACATCGGATGTAGATTGTTATGCCCCAACAGTAACAGTTCTCAGGTCGACCCATCCTCATATGGGTACCAGCGAAATATTGTAAAATAAAGGCGGCCTTGTGGTGCTATTTGTCAAAGAAAAATGCTGACCTAAGACTGTATTCTGCTATACATTTCATGCTATTAACCCATCAAATCTGTAATTTCCTTTATCTCTAGTGATATTTAAATTTCTATATATGTTGTTTAGAAAATATACTGGCTTTGCATCATCTTAAAAAATACTGCTAGTCGGTATCAGCTCAGAAGAACGAAGGGGTTAAATCGAGTTCTCTTTCTCTACATAATTTTGTTAATTCATTGAGACCCTAGATGAATTGTAAATTGAGGAGTTGATGTTAGACTACGAACCTCAATACTGTAAGTGTTTTTTATTCTTCTTCTTCCTTTCCTTCCTTTGCGTTCATTCTTTACCACCAATTTTAACCACTCTTTGTGATATGTTTGATCTTTGCCAAGAACGTGTATACGTTGCACATTGGTTTTGTAGGCCCCTAAACTTCTACACGCTTAGGACATGTGCATCCGATTTCAGCCAAACCTCCTTAGTCGCCTCTTACAACATGCATGGCAGGTAACAGTGGTTCTATTCTTGACACCCCAAATTTGGGCCCCGGTAACCACTTCGTCTTCTTCTTCTACCCTTCGCCTCAAAGAAGGCATAGGCCCCCAACCCGAGGCCTTGCAAGCTCTCGTGAACTTGGTTGCAGTTTTATAGCTAAGTATTTTTTACTGGATGGGATAGCTAATCCCACGTCAAACCTCCACTTTCGCCATATATGGTATGTAGTAGGTTTTTGTGGTTTTATTATTTACTCGAATTTGGGCCCCGGTAACCACACATGTGTTTGATGTGTATGATGAATCATCTTTGACTCATTATTGGATATGAGAAACGTGTATGTAGGCGCATGTGCTGAGATTCTCATCGTCTATATTGCGATCAGATCTCACATCAAACATGTATGCACCCATCCTTCTACCAATTCCAAGTAGCTCTTATTCGATCCCTACCCGCTTAGCCAGACAGTCGTCTGTTACCAGGGCCACCACTTTGGAGGGAAGGGGGTAGGATCTTGACCAGTGCCAATGTATATCCTTAATTTATTGCGCCTGCGACCCCAAGTATGCAATGGCTACAAACATATTTTGTGATTTCAGAACACAAACATAAATACAGGATTGTTTGTTTATTTGCATTTTTATTAACACTTTCATGCCAGATTTTTGGGGGATGAATATCGTCTTGTCTGCCACTTTGACCACACAGTAGAAGTACAAGTTAATTTACGACTTTGGCAATAGACACGCAGTCCACCGCTAGTCCCTAGTGGTACACTGAATATGTCAGATGACACGAAACACACATGTGTAGTTATGAAATGAACGAATAGTAGTTGTCCGACATCATGCATGAAAGGACTAAGGTAATCAATTTTATGATCTTTGTGATTTACATGGAGAACGTGAGTATGTTGTGTTCCTGTTAAGCCCCTCCAGTTTGTAAGTCATGCACATACGAATCTCGGTCTTCTTCTTCATCGAACGCTCCATACCGACCACTTGTTAAACTATTCTTTGTAATTTATATGTGATCTGAGCCTAGCAGCGACTATACGTTGTGACAGTTATGCGCCTACAAATAGGCAAGCACATCCGTTTTCTGCGACGTATTTTATTTACTAGGGTAGCTTCCTAGGCCCCTATCTCAGTCGCCTCTTACGACATGCCTTGTAAGTCGCATTGTGTCAACATTCTTTGCTTCCCTTGGGGACCCCTCCAACACACGGGCTTAATTTCAGTCAATGTCTATGTATATTATTATCCAACAGGACATAAAGGACAACAGGAACTCATGCGTAGTCATATCATCTCTGGCTACAACACACCGGCTTAATTTCAGTCAATGTCTATGTATATTATTATCCAACAGGACATAAAGGACAACAGGAACTCATGCGTAGTCATATCATCTCTGGCTACAACACACCGGCTTAATTTCAGTCAATGTCTATGTATATTATCCAACAGGACATAAAGGACAACAGGAACTCATGCGTGGTCATATCATCTCTGGCTACAACACACCGGCTTAATTTCAGTCAATGTCTATGTATATTATCCAACAGGACATAAAGGACAACAGGAACTCATGCGTAGCCATATCATCTCTGGCTACAACACACCGGCTTAATTTCAGTCAATGTCTATGTATATTATCCAACAGGACATAAAGGACAACAGGAACTCATGCGTAGTCATATCATCTCTGGCTACAACACACCGGCTTAATTTCAGTCAATGTCTATGTATATTATCCAACAGGACATAAAGGACAACAGGAACTCATGCGTAGTCATATCATCTCTGGCTACAACACACCGGCTTAATTTCAGTCAATGTCTATGTATATTATCCAACAGGACATAAAGGACAACAGGAACTCATGCGTAGCCATATCATCTCTGGCTACAACACACCGGCTTAATTTCAGTCAATGTCTATGTATATTATCCCAAAAGGACATAAAGGACAACAGGAACTCATGCGTAGTCATATCATCTCTGGCTACAACACACCGGCTTAATTTCAGTCAATGTCTATGTATATTATCCAACAGGACATAAAGGACAACAGGAACTCATGCGTAGTCATATCATCTCTGGCTACAACACACCGGCTTAATTTCAGTCAATGTCTATGTATATTATTATCCAACAGGACATAAAGGACAACAGGAACTCATGCGTAGTCATATCATCTCTGGCTACAACACACCGGCTTAATTTCAGTCAATGTCTATGTATATTATCAACAGGACATAAGGACAACAGGAACTCATGCGTAGTCATATCATCTCTGGCTACAACACACCGGCTTAATTTCAGTCAATGTCTATGTATATTATCCAACAGGACATAAAGGACAACAGGAACTCATGCGTAGTCATATCATCTCTGGCTACAACACACCGGCTTAATTTCAGTCAATGTCTATGTATATTATTATCCAACAGGACATAAAGGACAACAGGAACTCATGCGTAGTCATATCATCTCTGGCTACAACACACCGGCTTAATTTCAGTCAATGTCTATGTATATTATTATCCAACAGGACATAAAGGACAACAGGAACTCATGCGTAGCCATATCATCTCTGGCTACAACACACCGGCTTAATTTCAGTCAATGTCTATGTATATTATTATCCAACAGGACATAAAGGACAACAGGAACTCATGCGTAGTCATATCATCTCTGGCTACAACACACCGGCTTAATTTCAGTCAATGTCTATGTATATTATCCAACAGGACATAAAGGACAACAGGAACTCATGCGTAGTCATATCATCTCTGGCTACAACACACGGGCTTAATTTCAGTCAATGTCTATGTATATTATCCAACAGGACATAAAGGACAACAGGAACTCATGCGTAGTCATATCATCTCTGGCTACAACACACCGGCTTAATTTCAGTCAATGTCTATGTATATTATCCAACAGGACATAAAGGACAACAGGAACTCATGCGTAGTCATATCATCTCTGGCTACAACACACGGGCTTAATTTCAGTCAATGTCTATGTATATTATCCAACAGGACATAAAGGACAACAGGAACTCATGCGTAGTCATATCATCTTTGGCTATTTTTGCATGAGAACCTGCTTTCCTTATCGCCATTGTCCATTGTCATTCGTGTGAGCATTACTAAGACTTTAGAGGTACTTGTAACTTTTATCCCCAAATAAGGATCAGAGTTTCCCGTTGTTCTACCATGTACCATTTGCCCACACCGAGACATTTTAGCCAAAAACTGGCCTCGTTCTCCGACATCTTCACGGCAAGAGTTCACAAGCGCAGTGCGTTATGAATTTTGCTATCGGCAAAGTATGGGAGAGATGGTGAAATTAGATAAATGCGTGTATACCACTAACTGCTAGTAGCAACTGTTATAATACAAATGAGATAGAGATATGTTGGACATACACTGAAAAAATCATAATAAATCACGAAGCAGGCATTGCAGTTCGCGGGAAAGGGTTCAAGAAGGAATGATAATACTAAGATACATCAGAACAAAGCAATAGAAAGAACAAAATAAATCAGAACAAAGCAATAGAAAGAACAAAATAAATCAGAACAAAGCAATAGAAAGAACAAAATAAATCAGAACAAAGCAATAGAAAGAACAAAATAAATCAGAACAAAGCAATAGAAAGAACAAAATAAATCAGATCAAGACAAATAGAAAGAACAAAATAAATCAGATCAAGACAAATAGAAAGAACAAAATAAATCAGATCAAGACAAATAGAAAGAAGAAAATAAATCAGAACGAAGCAATAGAAAGAAAAAAATAAATCAAATCAAGACAAATAGAAAGAAGGAAAGAAATCAGAACGACGCAATAGAAAAAAAGAAAATAAATCAAATCAAGACAGAAAGAAGGAAATAAATCAGAACAAAACAACAAAATTAATAAGATGAATAAGAACAAACAGTAGCAGTCAAAGACACCAGATAAGAAGGAAAACTTCGCTTTAAAACAATCATCAGATAGCGTGTATAAATAAGAACAAACAGTAGCAGTCAAAGATACCAGATAAGAAGGAAAACTTCGCTTTAAAACAATCATCAGATAGCGTGTATGAATAAAAACAAACAGTAGCACTCAAAGACACCAGATAAGAAGGAAAACTTCGCTTTAAAACAATCATTGATCAAACAAGAAAGAGAATGAGAAATCACAACATAAAAAAGGAACTATATTTGTGTACTCACATGTCGAAGACATATCCAGGCAGTAATATCATTTAAGTATATCATCAATGAAGTTTTGTTGTATTCTAAAGTAGGTCCTTGCTTTGCCTATCCTTCTTAAGGAAACGTTTATACCAGGGAAGCGCATCCCCCAATTACGTTCTTGTATTACTCCCAGAATGCAAATGATAAATGAATCGTGACTTTCCGGTAAAATGGCATTCAGCTCTCGTAGTCAAAGACTGGATGTCATCTGAAACAGATAATAGATAGCTCAGCTTGCTGGCGGCAATTACTTTACATACAGACAGACAAGACTCTCGTTCTGTTTCTATAGCTATGTCATCGCGTGTATGTCGATTAGTGTATCTACATTCCTGATTGTTAGTTGTGCATACAGAGCAGCGCTGTGCTATGATACAGAGAGGCGACCGCATCAGGCGGTTCGTAAGAGGGCGGCATAAGCAGCAAAATCAAAATATAATTTGAACTATTCAATAAGTAAAAATCTTTACGCAACGCTTTTCTATATTTGTCTATGTTATTATGATATTGATGTATAAGATTTAATATTCCTACATTTTGTGCAGTTTTTAAAAAGTATTACAATCGAAAGTTATTTTAAAGAAAAAAACATTTAAGTGGACCTCATTTCGAAGATATGCATCATACTAAGAAAATATACCGCACGGCCCTGTGTGTATGAATGTGCGTCCATACGTTAAGGCAAGAGAGGCAGTCCCCCCCCCCTCCCCTTTTCCACCCGTCCATTAAAAATAGCATTTGGTAAAAGCAGTTTTATGAGAATATGGTCTTCTACATTTCCACGTAGTAAACTAGCAACTAAAATATTTGGCAATTATTTTACCCCTCCTAGAAAAATATACGTGGACGCAAATATATATATATAATTCCTATCGTACCGTTATACGACACATATGGCCTTCAAGCAATCTCGCAATACCGCTCTATCCTGAGCAACTCAACCTTTTCCATGGAACTGAAACCGCTACTTCTTGCCTCTCTCAGCAAAGTTCGTTTCAGGGTCTCCTTAGGTCGTCCGCTCTGTTCTAAACCCTCTGCATCCCACTTCAATGTCTGCCTTGATATATATTTACTTACTTACTTAATCCCGTCATGCCTAGTGACACATGGGGCTTCAGAAAGGACTTTCCATGCTCTCCTGTCCCGTGCAACCTTCAGCGCAGAGCCCCACGTCAGAGATGCGGTGTCCAGTTCCTCTTCCATCATGCGCCTCCATGTTGTCCGTGGTCTGCCTTTCTTTCTCTTTCCCTCTGGTGTCCAAGTGAGGGCTATCCTTGCAGGCATTTCTTGTCTCATTCTCATAACATGTCCGAGCCATTTCCATCTTCTCTTTTGAGTATGTCATTCATTGCCTCTTGTCTTGTGTCTTGGAGTAGTTGGTTATTGGATATTTTTACTGGCCAAAAGATTCCCAAGATTCTGCGAAGACAAGAGTGGTGGAAAACTGACAGCCTGCTAGTATCTCCTTTGGTCATCCTCCAACACTCCGATCCGTAGAGCAAAACTGGCATATATAAATAAATTCGTGTGTCCTTACTTCGATCCAAATGGCATTAACAATACTGTAAAACGTATTTCTTTTAGTTCAACTTTCATCGCAAAACAATTCCGTGCACAAAATAATCAAAATGTTTCCAGTTTGAGGGGAAAAAGAATGTAGTCTAAGACGGAAATGAAAGATAAGGAGTTCTTGAGATAGTGTATGTGTGTGTGGGGGGGGAGTAAAAGGGGGAGACTACAGCCTATGATGAAAATAAGAGATACATATATTTTTTAGAATGTTTTAGGCTTGTGAAAATAATTATATTATGTGATAGCCAAATGTTGAGCCGGATTAGCTTAATGCATAAGCATTCGTCTGTCGACTAGAACACAAGAGGGGTGTGGGCTACTACAGGTAGTAAAGACAATTTGTCCTATCCTATGATTTGATTTGATTTATTAGCTGGGAGGATAAAATAAGAAACATTTTACCTTTACCTTATGTGACCTTTGTTGTGACGAGAACTAATGACAACGTTTGCAGTACGTCTTCATCTTTCGTTTCGCTTATTATTTTTATAACGAATAATTGATACAGTACAAGCGTAGTATTAAACAGGTCATTCCACCTTTTTAAATATACGCATGAGTAAAGTGGCACTCAATATGGGAAATAATCAAAAACTATAAACGGTTACACCAAATATATATCATTTCTGTTCTATTTCTTGTCTTTAGTGTATCTGATTTTCATTGTGTGTTCTTTAAGAGGAAATTGCTATCTAAATTTGAAAAACGTAACTAAAAATGTATATATAATAACTCATAATATATGTGAGCTATATATAGATTATGTTTTCTGTCAAATCTGTATGTTATACTTACACGCAAATGTAAACCAGAGTATGTTGGAGGAAACAGCTCTACATGGTGTAGAATCATACACATACTTTGGTAGCAACATAGACACATAAGACACATAACAAACAAAGATGTCAAGATAAGAATACAAAAGCAAAGGAAACTGTATTGCAAGTGAGTAAAAATATGGAAGTCAAAGGAGATCAAAATAAACACCAAGCTGAGACTTTCAATCAAATGTGAAGTCATTGCTGTTGTATAGCTCGGAAACATGGAGGACAATAACAGAAACCACGAGAAAATTACAGACCTTCATAAATGAATGTTTACCTAGAATAGAGGAACTGAGATGGTATGATAATATTACGAACGAGGAACACAGAGAAAGAACTAGGCAGGTATCAGTTGAGAAAGAGAGAATGAAGAGACGCTGGCAATGGATATGACACATATTGAGAAGACCGACTGGAAGCATAGCAAGGCATGCACTATTTTGGAACCCGCAGGTAAAAGGAGTAGGGAAGGCCAAGATATACCTGGAGTAGAGAACTGGAGATGGATATTAAAAGTATAGGTAAAACATATAAATAATTGGAAGGGATGGCAGGAGAGAGAGAGAGATCTGGAAGAAATTTGTTGAAGACTTATGCTCTGTTATGAGTTGAACTGTGAAGAAGAAGAAGAAGAAGAATACTTCCACGTGCAGTAACTTATAAATAAATAAACAAACTGAAACAACAAAGAGAAAACATCAACATATCGAACTATCTCTAACCTTACAAGTACATTTTTGCTTGCATTTGGTTTTTTTAAATGTACTTTCATATACTTTCTAATGTGATTCTCTTAGTGCAGTCTTGCTGACGTGACGTATATTGAAGCTCACAGACAGAAGACTCGACATACTTAGCTTGGGGAGCTTGGGGCATTCCCGACAGAGCTATGGTAGTAATCATTATTAGTGTTATTCCATTAGATACCGTCACCGAATATATGTGTAACAACATCACAAGCGGAAATTAATTTTTGTAGCTATGTTTGGACAAAGTTTTATTTCTGCTGAAGATATAGTAATTAAGTCTTAATTAAAATAATCCCATTTCGTGTACAACCACAAAATGAAAACAGTCGACCACTGGGTTTGATGGCGGACAAAATATGATGTTTTTCATTCAAGTCAAACTTGACATGCGATACATAATGTGATTTGTTTTCATACGCGTGATCGAAGTTAGATACATGCACTTATACACGCGACAGTGTCCATGTATTGCCGGGGCTGGCAAGGGAAGCAAAGAGTAGTAACACTGCTTCCAACAAGGCATGTCGTAAGAGGCGACCTAGGTAGGAGTCTAGGAGCTACCCTAGTAACTAAATAATAATAATACCTCTCGTACCGTTATACGTTACATAGGGCGTGCAAGTAGTTTCTCCATACCGCTCTATCCTGGGCAACTCGCTCAATCTCCTACATGGAACTGAGACCGATATTTCCTGCCTCTCTCAGCAAAGTTCGTTTCAGGGTCTCGTTAGGTCGACCTCTCTTTCTTGAACACATGCATCCCACTTCAATGCCTGCTTTGATATTCGTTGATAATTTCTCCTCAAGGTGTGCGCAACATATCTCAATCTTCTCTTTCTTATAACAGTTGTCACTAGTGGTTGACCAGACATGTCTCTGATTTCATCACTTCTTCTGAATTCGTTCCATTTTATATTCATTATTTTTCGCAGACATTTATTTTCAAATGCATTCAACTTGCTTTCTATATCTTTATTTATTTTCCAACTATCACTGGCATATGTTAGGATTGATACAACATTTGAATTGAAAATTTGTAATTTAGTTTTAATACTATATAACTTGCAGTTCCATATTTTATTTAGACTTTTAAAAGCTGATGTTAGTAAATAAATAGCGTCGTAGAAATCGGATGTGCTGACCTACTTGTAGGGGCATAACTGGCACAACGTACAATCGCTCTTAGGCTTGGATCATATACAAATCACAAAGAATGGTTAACAAGTGGTCGATATGTAGCGTTGGAAGAAGAAGAAGAAGAAGTCATCTTAAAATAAAACTATGAAAGCGAGCAAAGAAAATGTAGAAAACACCGATATCTTTGTGAAGAACAAATAAATGGTCAATTGAAATATAGCAGGTCACAAACTGAGTTTGGAAATCGTACCATGCAGCATGTTCTTTGCAGACTGTCGCTCTCATCCAAGAACGTCTGAAAAACTCAATCTTACGCGAGTTTTCCCGTCAATGGCAACGTATGTATATTTAAGAAGGCAATAAAAAAAAACATATACGTGCTTTTGAATATAAGTGTTACAGAAGGATCCTCCGTATATCATGGACAGAGAAGAGAACAAATAGATCTATCCAGAAAGAAAACAAAATCAAAGAAAACTGCTATGTTACAAATAAGACTGAAAAAAATCGAAGTATTTGGGCATATAAAATGACACGACTGGTGGGAGAAGACCATAATTGAAAGAGGCATCCCGGCAAAGAGGAAGACCACGGAGAAGATAGATTCAGGGTGTAACTGATGATTTGAGTTTGATAGAAAATATTCTCGGATATAGAATATGCTCGGAGAAAATATTCCGATGGATCCACGAGTGAGCGAACTGAGTACCTTTTGAACGTGAAGCACCTAACATCTACGGCACATAGATTCCATGTGTCATATGTGTATCTGAACTCTGCAGTCATATTTCTAGCAATTGTCTGTGTCATATGTGTATCTGAACTCTGCAGTCATATTTCTAGCAATTGTCTGTGTCATATGTGTATCTGAACTCTGTAGTCATATTTCTAGCAATTGTCTGTGTTATATGTGTATCTTAACTCTGCAGTCATATTTCTAGCAATTGTCTGTGTCATATGTGTATCTGAACTCTGTAGTCATATTTCTAGCAATTGTCTGTGTTATATGTGTATCTTAACTCTGCAGTCATATTTCTAGCAATCAATTATAAGTGCATCAAAAAACCTTCACATTTTACATTATATGTTCTGCATAGATGTTGAAAAAATATGGGAAGAAGATGCAACTTTTTCATACTTTCCTTTGAACCTCAAACAATTGTGTTGTTACTACAGCAACTCTAACTGCTTCTTCGTCTTCTTCTTCTTTTGTCGTCACACTGCTAAAGGTTTGTTGCCCAGTGTCGTGGTTTTCTGTTGGTTCTGTCTTGCGCTGTTCTGATGGCTTAGGTGATTGTTATATTTGCTCTTTGACAGGATTCTGCTATGCCATCTAACCATCCTTTCCGTGGTCTTCCTCTCGCCTTCTTTCCTGACGTTCTGTTGTAGAAGGCTCTGTGTATACTGTGGCGTTTGGATGCATTCTTATTCTCTCTCTCTCGCGATCACCGCCCACACTGATGTACCAGATCTCCCCATAAATTCTATTCAAGTCGAAATCTGAATCATGCAGCCTTAGCATTGGTATGTTTTACGTCACATCTTCAGCACCATTTGGAGCTCTGGTGTTTGTCCTTCGGCGATTTGTTCGGTTTCAGCCAGCGTTTACTCGGTTCGCTCTCCGTTCTGTAGCCATCTAGTGTTCTTTACGGTGTGGGTTAGCTAACCCCACACTCAACCTCATTAGCCGTCTCTTACGACATGTGTGGCAGGTAACAGTGGTTCTATTCTCTATACCCCAATTTGGGCGCCGGTAACCACTTGGGCGGCATTTTTATTAAGTGACCACACCACTTCAATCTTTATTTCTCAATGTAACTGAAGCAAGGTTCTGTACCAACTTTCTTTCTTATGCTGGTGTTGGTAACTTTGTCTTGAATGCTGATGTTGGTAACTTTGTCTTGTATGCTGATGTTGGTAACTTTGTCTTGTATGCTGATGTTGGTAACTTTGTCTTGTATGCTGATGTTGGTAACTTTGTCTTGTATGCTGATGTTGGTAACTTTGTTTTGTATGCTGATGTTGGTAACTTTGTCTTGTATGCTGATGTTGGTAACTTTGTCTTGTATGCTGATGTTGGTAACTTTGTCTTGTATGGTGTTGTTGGTAACTTTGTCTTGTATGGTGTTGTTGGTAACTTTGTCTTGTATGCTGATGTTGGTAACTTTGTCTTGTATGCTGATGTTGGTAACTTTGTCTTGTATGCTGATGTTGGTAACTTTGTCTTGTATGCTGATGTTGGTAACTTTGTCTTGTATGGTGTTGTTGGTAACTTTGTCTTGTATGCTGATGTTGGTAACTTTGTCTTGTATGCTGATGTTGGTAACTTTGTCTTGTATGCTGATGTTGGTAACTTTGTCTTGTATGGTGTTCAAGCACCGCATTTCACATGTAGTAATATTTTGCGAGTGCGCTTTGCTCATTGTCCATGTCTGGCCCTGATAACACAAAGTAGGTATGAAAAGCACTGCTTGCTGTTACAAAATAACATTTCGATTTGGTGAAACAAATTTAATGGAAACCCTATGTCCCTCATGTTGTTTCATAATTTCTAATGTTGTACATAGCCAAAGGCGATAGTGTAATCTATAAAACATGCATGGCGATCGACAATATATTCTCTACATTTCTAGAAGATATTTCTCACATTCAAAATGTTATTTCCTGGCTCCTCAGATATGCTTGAACCCTGTTTGAACTTAGAACAAGTTTTCGACCAGAATTGAGAACTTGGTAAATCGATATTGCTGTGTAGGTGCGTCAAACGAGAAACAGAGAAAGAACTAAGCAGATACCAATGGAGAAAGAGATAAGGAAGAGACGCTGGCGATGGATACATTGAGAAGACTAACGACTGAAAGAATTGCAAGACAGGTAATGTTTTGGAACCCGCAGGAAAGAGGAGTAGGGGAAGGCCTAGACATACCTGGAGAAGAAAGCTGGAGGCTGATATTAAAAGTATAGGTAAAACATGGAAAGAATTGGAAGGGATGGCAGGAGAGAGGAAGGGATGGCAGGAGAGAGGAAGAGCTGGAAAAAATTGTTGAAGATCTGTGTTCCGTTGGGAGTTGAATGTGAAGAAGAAGAAGCCAATCATTTTTCTTTCAAATTGGGAATGCAGGAAATATTGAGTCTTCAGTGTCATCAAGAAGAAGAATAATAGCACATCTAATCGCCCGAGTGGTTACCGGGGCACATATTTGGGGTGTAAATAATAGAACCACTGTTACCTGCCACGCATGTCGTAAGAGGCAACTAAGAAGGTTTGGCTGAAATCGGATGCACATGTCCTAAACGTGTAGAAGTCTATGCGTTTAGGGGCCTACCAAACCAATGTGCAACGTATGTACGTTCTTGGTAAAGATCAAACATATCACAAAGAGTGATTAAAATTGGTCCTAAAGAACGAACGCAAAGAAGAAGAAGAAGAAGAAGCACATCTAATAGACTAATTTGATTGACTGATTGATAGGACTATCATCATTGCACTTTGATAGATAACCATGCGTGATCCGATCTATTTCTTACACAGGAAGATCTCATCGACAGAGATCGAACTCCGTAGCACCGGTGAGGGTCCTCGGAGTAACTTAGAAGATGGTGTAAAATGTTTTTTAGGAATTATTTCTTATTTTAAATCTATCTTATGAATTTTGTCCGGGCAGCGGCTTTCCAGCCTGCCCTTCTCGATTTGTGAACTGCCAATGGTTTTTAAATATGCTCAACGAACACGGGATATGTATCTTATTGTCTGTACTATATATACCATGACTAACTGCTTCTGAGTTCATAAAGGAAACGAAAACAAATGTGTTGGTCTCTACATACGTAGTGCTGTTACATAAGTAGCACTCTAAACAAATAGTGCTGTTACATAAGTAGCACTCTAAACAAATAGTGCTGTGACATAAGTCGCACTCTGTACAAATAGTGATGTTACATAAGTTGCTCTATGTACAAATAGTGCTGTTATATCTCTACGCAAATAGTGCTGTTATATCTCTACACAAATAGTGCTGTTATATCTCTACGCAAATAGTGCTGTTATATCTCTACACAAATAGTGCTGTTATATCTCTACACAAATAGTGCTGTTATATCTCTGCACAAATAGTGCTGTTATATCTCTGCACAAATAGTGCTGTTATATCTCTACACAAATAGTGCTGTTATATATCTACACAAATAGTGCTGTTATATCTCTACACAAATAGTGCTGTTATATCTCTACACAAATAGTGCTGTTATATCTCTACACAAATAGTGCTGTTATATATCTACACAAATAGTGCTGTTATATCTCTACACAAATAGTGCTGTTATATCTCTACACAAATAGTGCTGTTATATCTCTGCACAAATAGTGCTGTTATATCTCTGCACAAATAGTGCTGTTATATCTCTGCACAAATAGTGCTGTTATATCTCTACACAAATAGTGCTGTTATATCTCTGCACAAATAGTGCTGTTATATATCTACACAAATAGTGCTGTTATATCTCTACACAAATAGTGCTGTTATATCTCTACACAAATAGTGCTGTTATATCTCTACACAAATAGTGCTGTTATATCTCTGCACAAATAGTGCTGTTATATATCTACACAAATAGTGCTGTTATATCTCTACACAAATAGTGCTGTTATATCTCTACACAAATAGTGCTGTTATATCTCTGCACAAATAGTGCTGTTATATCTCTGCACAAATAGTGCTGTTATATCTCTGCACAAATAGTGCTGTTATATCTCTACACAAATAGTGCTGTTATATCTCTGCACAAATAGTGCTGTTATATCTCTGCACAAATAGTGCTGTTATATCTCTGCACAAATAGTGCTGTTATATCTCTGCACAAATAGTGCTGTTATATCTCTACACAAATAGTGCTGTTATATCTCTACACAAATAGTGCTGTTATATCTCTGCACAAATAGTGCTGTTATATCTCTGCACAAATAGTGCTGTTATATCTCTGCACAAATAGTGCTGTTATATCTCTGCACAAATAGTGCTGTTATATCTCTGCACAAATAGTGCTGTTATATCTCTGCACAAATAGTGCTGTTATATCTCTGCACAAATAGTGCTGTTATATCTCTACACAAATAGTGCTGTTATATCTCTACACAAATAGTGCTGTTATATCTCTACACAAATAGTGCTATTATATCTCTACACAAATAGTGCTGTTATATCTCTACACAAACAGTGCTGTTATATCTCTACACAAATAGTGCTGTTATATCTCTACACAAATAGTGCTGTTATATCTCTGCACAAATAGTGCTGTTATATCTCTGCACAAATAGTGCTGTTATATCTTTGCACGAAATAATCGTTACTTGATCTCGCCTGTGTGTTGCCGGAGCCCTCAAGGGAGCAAAGAATAGTAACACTGCGATCTACAAGGCATGTGGTAAGAGGCGACTTTGGTAGGACCTAGGAAGCTACTCTAGTAAATAAAAAACGTCGCAGAAATCGGATGTGCTGACCTACTTATGACACAATTTACAATCGCTCTTAGGCTCAGATCACATACAAATCACAAAGAGTGGTTTAACAAATGGTCGATATGGAGCGTTGGAAGAAGAAGAAAAAGTTACTTGATCTACCCTGCCTACAAATAATTTCAACATGCATATCATAAATGAGACATATATCCGATACCTACACATATTGCCGAAAAGCCCCGCAGTCAAATAACACACATTTCTGCACCGAAAATTGACGAATTATGTGAGAAATTCACGAACAAAATGTCAACAACCGACAAACTATCATGGCTACGTTTGAACATCTATTCTACATAAGAAACTGAACTACCTGAAACTATTACGACGACCAATCTTAATGTTAAAAGCAGATTAATCCACGATGTAGATCGATCGAAGACTATCGTCTCTCAAGGCCACTCAGTATCTGACCTATAATGCCATCATCGAACTGACATTTCAAATTCCGTTCAGCTTCTATTTTTGTGTATTGTTTTCATGTATCTTCTAAAAGCCACTTAGCGATTACTGTAATGTTAATATGACGAGTGGCTATTAGAGTTAAAGAGACCTTTCGTCATATCGATATGTTACTTGTAAAATATGTTCATCTTCTTCGAGCGCTCCATATCGACCACACGTTAACCCACTTTTTGCGATTTGTATGTGATCCGAGTCTAAGAGCGATTTATATTGTGTCAGTTATGCGCCTACTAGTATGCCAGCATATGCGATATCTGCTACGTTTTTTATTTACTAGGGTAGTTTCACTATGTCCCTACCTCAGTCGCCTCTTACGACATGCCTTGTAGGCCGCAGTGCTTCTATTCTTTGATACCAGTTGCGAGACCTGGCAAGACACTGGCGAAATACATTATAGATTCTAATCCCGTGCTGTTCAACGTTTTTATATATTGAATTGCATCTCACTGATGCTTGTGAGGGACTGAGCGCCATAGGATGATAACAATACTACTACTGAAAATGAAACTCGTTTCATATCCTTTACATGACTTAGCCATCTTTCTTTCTTTCTTTCTTTTGTCCTTCTCTGCTTTTTTGCCGCTAGGCGTAGCAGGTTTAACTGATGATCGGTTTCCGAGATAATGCACGCTCGGTCGCTTGATATGGTGTGGTATTGTCGAGTTTTAAGATGTCTGTAACTCCATCAACCCAGCTTTTTCTTGGTCTGCCCTTTCCTCTTGATGATTCCATTTTCAGGTTGTACGCTCTTGCAACTGGTGTATTCTGGTTCATTCTGACCAAGTGCACAAACCATTTGAGTCTCTGTTTTTCAATAAATCTAATAGCAGGTGTTGTTACGACTGTTCTTCTAATTTCCTCATTTCTTATATGATCTCTTCTTGTTTTATTTACTTCTTTCCTCAAGCAACTCATTTCGCATGTGGTAATTTTCCTTTCTTGTTCTTTTGTCAGTGCCCATGTTTGGCTCTGGTAGCACAGTGTTGGTATAAAGATTGAATTTATAATCTGTCTTTTAGTCACTACTGGAATAGCTGGGTGTTTCAAAATTGGGGTAAGCTGGTATGTAATGTTGTTGGCTTGCTGGATTCTGGTTTCGATCTGTCTGTCCAGTCTACTATCAGATGTGAAGATACTTCCAAGGTATTTGAATTCTCTCACCTGCTTTAGCGTTTGGTCATTTATTTATATACATCAACCACAGTAAACGAGTCGTCGATTTTTCTAGACACCACTTATAAGTTCAAAAGTTTGACATTGCTTTCTGAACGGTAATGACTATTTTTATCGTTCGTAAAAATCAAAGTGAACTAATTTGTTTCCTCCAAACTTGCAAGTCACGGAGTTTGAACTAGTTACTCTTGGGTTGTGATCGAGCTTCCTACCGCTTAAGCTACAGACGCTCACATAGTACTACTACTAAAAACTAGAGTAATGTTAGTATAGTTGAGATGCAGACGCTCTCTCCAGTAAAAAAAAGCAACGGTTGGAGTGAAGGGACAGTAGAATGGTTACAAAAGAAAACAAGACTGCACAAGCAGGAAGATCAAGTTCATGTGAGTGATAAAAAACCCAGAAAATTGTGTTTTTTAAAAATAGAAATTTGATTAACGTTAAATCCGGCAGAGAAAATTAGGGCGCCATAAGTGTAATGACGCTGGCGCCATGGCGTCACAGAGCTGTCCTGAACTTAAAGAACTTTTTATAACACAAGTCGTAGTGTGGTACACGACTCACATGCGACATTATAGGCCAAGTTACTCTACTTGAACTGATATTTACCATAAGTGGTAGTGTGGTGCACGACTCACATGCGACATTATAGGCCAAGTTACTCTACTTGTACTGAAACGATACGATATACACAACAAGTTGTGAATGGTACACGACTAACGTGCGACATTATAGGCCAAGTTACTCTACTTGTACTGATATTTACCATAAGTGGTAGTGTGGTGCACGACTCACATGCGACATTATAGGCCAAGTTACTCTACTTGTACTGAAACGATACGATATACACAACAAGTTGTGAATGGTACACGACTCACATGCGACATTATAGGCCAAGTTACTCTACTTGTACTGAAACGATACGATATACACAACAAGTTGTGAATGGTACACGACTCACATGCGACATTATAGGCCAAGTTACTCTACTTGAACTGATATTTACCATAAGTGGTAGTGTGGTGCACGACTCACATGCGACATTATAGGCCAAGTTACTCTACTTGTACTGAAACGGACACGATATACACAACAAGTTGTGAATGGTACACGACTCACATGCGACATTATAGGCCAAGTTACTCTACTTGTACTGAAACGGACACGATATACACACAAGTTGTAAATGGTTCACTTTATCAACTTCTAGTTTCACCCTATTAGATAAGGATTTACATTATAAAACATTAATTTGTCTCGTTTTGTCTAACTGACCAAACTGACCGTTTCAAACTGACTGTTCGTCTGATTGATTATCGCTCTGATTTACCTGACGCACTTTGTGTGACTGTTTGTCTGACAGAATGTGTACCTGACTGTGTCTATAGACCAACCTTGATAATGTATGCCCCACCTGTGGTAGGGGATTGTGTTTGAGGGTTGGACTCTACAGTCACCACCACACACCAAAGATGTGCAGCAGCACATGTCTGAGGCTGCTGTGATCATCGCTTGCGATGGACGGCTAGTATAGACTATACTTCTGTCTCACAGTGCGACTGTTTATCTTGTCTGACTGGCTATTAGTCTGTCTGTTTGTCTAGTTATCTAACTTCGTCTACAATGTGAGTGTTAATTATATTGTCAGCTGTTTCCGCTAGATTCGAGACAATCAGGCCAACACCATCGAGACATTTCAAGAATAAAAATATCAGACAGGTAAGACACTTAGCCAAGCCACATGGAAACTTGAGCTAACGTGTGTTGCAATCACTAAAAGAAAACTTAGGTTGTTCCTTGACAATGAGTCGTTGTTTTAAACCATAGATTCCCAAACTTTTTCGGCCCACCGCCCACTTTGCATGACATAAATTTTGTAACGCCCCCTCCCCATTATAACAGTTTGCCAACGCCCCCCATATATATATATATATATATATATATATATACATGCTCTATTTTCACTTTGACAAAGAAAATTGATATATATTTCTGTCATACATGGTCAATTTTTAAATGATTATTATGCATGAAATAGAAATTGATTACAAAAAGGGATCATGTAAGATGAGGATAAGATGAATTAAAATGCAGAATTTAAATTTTAAATGATTATTCAATCGCAAAATCACGAAAAGAAACTACCCCAAATGCTTGAACCAATATCGCCCCATGGACGGCTTCAGCGCCCACTGGGGGCGCAATTTGGGAATCCATGTTTAAACCAAACAAAACCTGTCGCAACATTATACAATCAAGATGTATCATCATCATGTGCTTATTTGTTTAACCAAACAAAACCTGTCGCAACATTATACAATCAAGATATATCATCATCATGTGCTTATTTACTTAACCAAACAAAACCTGTCGCAATATTATACAATCAAGATCTAACTATCATCATCATGTGCTTATTTGTTTAAACCAAACAAAACCTGTCGCAACATTATACAATCAAGATCTATCATCATCATGTGCTTATTTGTTTAACTCTCAGGGGTCTCTGTGGCGTAGAGGTGCTCGTCTTTCGTGCCAAAGGTGCCAGGTTCGCTCCCTCGGAGAGCCATCTAGATATTTTTCCAGAGATCCGTGATCTCAATGTAGGTAAGATCCAGTTGCGTAGGTCTACGTATCCAGAGACGTAGGTCCCGTGTTCAATTTGAGCGCGTAAAAGAACCCTTGGCAGTTCAAAATAGAGAAGAGCAGGCTGGAAAGCCGCTGCCCGGCAAAATTCATTAGAAAATATTTTTCTAAACTCTTGCAAAGATATCTTTACCATCTTCAAAATGACATCGAGGACCCTCGCTGGTGCTACAGAGCTTGTGCACTGCAGCTGAGATATTCCTGTGTAAGTAAAAGATGGTTACTCATGGAAGTGCAATGATGATGGTCCTATCAATCAATCAATCAATAAATCAATCAATCATGGTTTAACCCTTTCGCACAGTTTTTATAAAACTTTCGGACTCATTTATATTGCAATATGTACTAAAGTAGCCAGTATAATTGCTTTGAGTGATCTTAAAAATACTGCCAGCCAGTATATCGGCTCAAACGAGTTAAAGGGTTAACTCTTTCCACGCGCAGTTATTTCCTCAATTTTTAAGCAGTTAATTCAAGGAAGTAAAAAATATTTTAAAAAATAAAAATCCCAACTACTTGTCAATAAATAAACATATATATATATATATATTATATACTAAATTGAAGAAAATTGGACAACCCAATAGAATAACAAGGTTAAAAGTAGTAAAAGTCAAATAGTTGAAGTAAAACTAGAAAGACTTCTTATAAGGGAAGCAACTCTATAGCGCAGTGTGCGGCTTAAAGCGTGGAAAGAGTTAACAATGATACCTACTTCAAACAAATACTGCGCGCACTAAGATGGTCTAAAGGCAAGTGATTGACTTCCTTGTGCCGGATTTCCATATATTTGTATGTCCCTATTAGCATAAATAACACGCCACCTGGTGAGAGTGTTGCAGACAAACGAAATCCGTAGCTCCAGCAGCAATCCTAGGAATCTCCGAGAGAAAAAATGCATATCTGAACTGAATATAATTGTTCCCCTGTAGCACAGCCCCATCAGTATATTCTATGAAAATCGACTCTACCCAGTTTCAATCAGCGGTAAGGTCAAAGGGTATTTTTCTGTCGAAGGCATAAAGAAAAATCCTAGTCTGAACAGTTTCGATGCGATTGCACTAGGCATGTAGTCATTAAACTTCACAGGCACATGTTCCTTCTGTTCTACACCGTCCTAAAAGCGGTATTCCAGACAGTAACGACAATTTGTTTACACTTTGATGATCACAACGGCCTCAGATGTGTGCTGCTGCACCTCTCTGATGTGTGTGGAGGTGACAGCAGAGTTCAATCTTCGAACACAATCCCCTACCACAGGTCTAGCATACACGATCTAGGTTAGACATGATCAAGGTGTTCATATAAAAAACTATGGAGAGATAACATTGAAGTAGACCTAGTAAAACTAGGATCAACAATTAGAAACAGAAAGTTAATAACAGAGATGAATGGAGACGATTGATATCTGAAACGATGAAGGTTATAGACTTGAAAAGCTAAAGAAAAAAGAAGTAAGTGCTGAGTTAAAACGCAGTTCTTCTTTTTTAATCCATTATTTCATTACAATAACAATGTTGATTATTTGGTAATGTAACATATACGTGTGAGATTTAGATCAAATTATCTTTGTGAAGAGTTTAATTGTCTGGTAATTTATCTCCTTTGTGAAGAGTTTAATTGTCTGGTAATGTAGCATATACGTGTGAGATTCAGATCAAATTATCTTTGTGAAGAGTTTAATTGTCTGGTAATGTAGCATATACTTGTGAGATTCAGATCAAATTATCTCCTTTGTGAAGAGTTTAATTGTCTGGTAATGTAGCATATACGTGTGAGATTCAGATCAAATTATCTCCTTTGTGAAGAGTTTAATTGTCTGGTAATGTAGCATATACGTGTGAGATTCAGATCAAATTATCTCCTTTGTGAAGAGTAATTGTCTGGTAATGTAGCATATACGTGTGAGATTCAGATCAAATTATCTCCTTTGTGAAGAGTTTAATTGTCTGGTAATGTAGCATATACGTGTGAGATTTAGATCAAATTATCTCCTTTGTGAAGAGTTTAATTGTCTGGTAATGTAGCATATACGTGTGAGATTCAGATCAAATTATCTCCTTTGTGAAGAGTTTAATTGTCTGGTAATGTAGCATATACTTGTGAGATTTAGATCAAATTATCTCCTTTGTGAAGAGTTTAATTGTCTGGTAATGTAGCATATACGTGTGAGATTCAGATCAAATTATCTTTGTGAAGAGTTTAATTGTCTGGTAATGTAGCATATACTTGTGAGATTCAGATCAAATTATCTCCTTTGTGAAGAGTTTAATTGTCTGGTAATGTAGCATATACGTGTGAGATTCAGATCAAATTATCTCCTTTGTGAAGAGTTTAATTGTCTGGTAATGTAGCATATACGTGTGAGATTCAGATCAAATTATCTCCTTTGTGAAGAGTAATTGTCTGGTAATGTAGCATATACGTGTGAGATTCAGATCAAATTATCTCCTTTGTGAAGAGTTTAATTGTCTGGTAATGTAGCATATACGTGTGAGATTTAGATCAAATTATCTCCTTTGTGAAGAGTTTAATTGTCTGGTAATGTAGCATATACGTGTGAGATTCAGATCAAATTATCTCCTTTGTGAAGAGTTTAATTGTCTGGTAATGTAGCATATACTTGTGAGATTTAGATCAAATTATCTCCTTTGTGAAGAGTTTAATTGTCTGGTAATGTAGCATATACGTGTGAGATTTAGATCAAATTATCTCCTTTGTGAAGAGTTTAATTGTCTGGTAATGTAGCATATACGTGTGAGATTTAGATCAAATTATCTCCTTTGTGAAGTTTAATTGTCTGGTAATGTAGCATATACGTGTGAGATTTAGATCAAATTATCTCCTTTGTGAAGAGTTTAATTGTCTGGTAATGTAGCATATACGTGTGAGATTTAGATCAAATTATCTCCTTTGTGAAGAGTTTAATTGTCTGGTAATGTAGCATATACGTGTGAGATTTAGATCAAATTATCTCCTTTGTGAAGTTTAATTGTCTGGTAATGTAGCATATACTTGTGAGATTCAGATCAAATTATCTCCTTTGTGAAGAGTTTAATTGTCTGGTAATGTAGCATATACGTGTGAGATTTAGATCAAATTATCTCCTTTGTGAAGAGTTTAATTGTCTGGTAATGTAGCATATACTTGTGAGATTCAGATCAAATTATCTCCTTTGTGAAGAGTTTAATTGTCTGGTAATGTAGCATATACGTGTGAGATTTAGATCAAATTATCTCCTTTGTGAAGAGTTTAATTGTCTGGTAATGTAGCATATACTTGTGAGATTCAGATCAAATTATCTCCTTTGTGAAGAGTTTAATTGATTGATTGCATCAGCATCATTGCTCTTTGGTGCGCCCGTGTATTGCCGGGGCTCGCTAGGGGAGCACAAAAAAGTAAAACTGCGACCTAAATGGCATGTCGTAAGAGGCGACTGAGGTAGGGTCTAGGAAGCTACCTAGTAAATTCTACTTCTACTTCGAACATTCCATATTGCCCACTTATTAACCACTCTGTGTGATTTGTATTGGATCTGAGCCTAAGAGCGATTGTATGTTGTGCCAGTTATGCTCCTATAAGTAGGCCAGCGTATCCGATTTCTGCGATGTTTTTATTTACTAAGGTAGCTTCCCTAGGTCCTGCATCAGTCGCCTCTTACGACATGCTTGTAGGTCGCAGTGGTACTATTCTTTACTTCCCTAGCGAACACCGGCCTCACACGGGTGCCCTAGTAAATAATAAGCGTTACAGAAATTGGATGTGCTGGCCTACTTGTAAGTGCATACCTGACATAACGTACAATGGCTCTTAGGCTCAAATCACATAAAATTCGCAAAGAGTGGTTAACAAACGGTTGATATGTAGCATTGGAAGAAGAAGAAACTCCTTGGTGAACAAGCATGTGTATATACACAGAACAATCTCAGCGGTAAAGCTCAAACTTAGTAGTACCGGCGAGTTTACCCGGAGTAATTTTTAGGACTAGGAAATTTGTAACAATTTTGTTGCCTGTTGTTAATGTTTTTACTCCATTGAGTATGATTCGTAAAATCGAAACAGGAATGGTGAGCCGAAACTGTGTGGAGGTACTAGTACAGATAGTGATCAGAAAAATCACCTTCAGCTTTAGCTCTTCTCCTTATTGCGGAGTCAATCCTTCAGCTTTAGTCCTCCTTACTACAAAGTCAATTCTTCAGCTTTAGTCCTTCTTACTACAAAGTCAATCCTTCAGCTTTAGTCCTTCTCCTTACTACAAAGTCAATCCTTCAGCTTTAGTCTTCCTTACTACAAAGTCAATCCTTCAGCTTTAGTCCTCCTTACTACAAAGTCAATCCTTCAGCTTTAGTCCTCCTTACTACAAAGTCAATCCTTCAGCTTTAGTCCTTCTCCTTACTACAAAGTCAATCCTTCAGCTTTAGTCTTCCTTACTACAAAGTCAATCCTTCAGCTTTAGTCCTCCTTACTACAAAGTCAATCCTTCAGCTTTAGTCCTTCTCCTTACTACAAAGTCAATCCTTCAGCTTCAGTCCTTCTCCTCACTACAAAGTCAATCCTTCAGCTTTAGTCCTCCTTACTACAAAGTCAATCCTTCAGCTTTATCCCTTCTCCTTACTACAAAGTCAATTCTTCAGCTTTAGTCCTTCTCCTTACTACAAAGTCAATCCTTCAGCTTTAGTCCTTCTCCTTACTACAAAGTCAAACCTTCAGCTTTAGTCCTCCTCCTTACTACAAAGTCAATCCTTCAGCTTTAGTCCTCCTTACTACAAAGTCAATCCTTCAGCTTTATCCCTTCTCCTTACTACAAAGTCAATCCTTCAGCTTTAGTCTTCCTTACTACAAAGTCAATTCTTCAGCTTTAGTCCTCCTTACTACAAAGTCAAACCTTCAGCTTTAGTCCTCCTCCTTACTACAAAGTCAATCCTTCAGCTTTATCCCTTCTCCTTACTACAAAGTCAATCCTTCAGCTTTAGTCCTTCTCCTTACTACAAAGTCAATCCTTCAGCTTTAGTCCTTCTCCTTACTACAAAGTCAATCCTTCAGCTTTAGTCTTCCTTACTACAGTCAATCCTTCAGCTTTAGTCCTTCTCCTTACTACAAAGTCAATTCTTCAGCTTTAGTCCTTCTCCTTACTACAAAGTCAAGCCTTCAGCTTTATCCCTTCTCCTTACTATAGAATTACAGTTAGAGATATCAGGAGCGCAAACTTTGTATTTTTACCCTCGATTTGTTTCGGGGGTGGCAGTGTGTCTTTGTTGCAAAGTGATCAAATCGTTTGCTTTACGCACTGAAGATCGTGTGTCCCAATTCGCTAGGAACCCCCACCCGCCTAATTTCACTACATATTTCTCTCCGCTCTTGGGGCATAGAGCCTCAACAGTTGTTCCCCCACTTTCCCCGGTCTCTGGACGTATTCTTTGTGTCTTCCTAAGATATCGTAGCATTCTTCCGTTCCCCAAGAAGACTCCGTCACCATGTATGTTTAGGAAGTTCCTTTGTCCGTTTAACTTGCGGGGTTTCCCCTCAAGTGCTTGTCTAGGGATACTTGACTGTCTTCGGCATGATATGCCCGACCCATCGCCATTTTCTTCTCTAACGTGGCTCATCATGGGATCCTACCCTGTTCTTATCCAAAGGTCTGTGTTTTCCACTTTGTTATATAATCTCAAGGGGTTTCTGTGGCATCGAGGTTATGTACTCATCTCTCGTGCCAAATGTATCAGGTTCGCTCCCTCGTGAAGCCATCTAGATATTTTTCTAGAGATCCCTGATCTCAGTGTAGGTGGGATCGAGTTCCTAGTCCTGTAGGAGACGGACGATAAATCGGAGGTTCCGTGTTCAATTTGGGCACGTAAAAGAACCACTGGCAGTTGAAAATCGAAAAGAACAATCTGGAAAGCCCCTGACCAGACAACATTCATTAGAAAAGAGTAAAAATAAATTTCCTACAAAAATATCTTCACCATCTTCAAAATTACATCGGAACCTCGCCAGTGCTAATGAGTTCTTGCACTGTCACTTAGATCTTCCTGTGTAAGAAAGAGATCGGAGCACACATGATTACTCACAGAAGTGCAATGATGATAGTCATATCAATCAATCAATCAATCAAATAACGTCAATCAGAAAATACGCCGAAGTCATTTATGGACGAAGGGTCGTTCTGTTCACTGGTACATTTTTTCCTGAGATCTCTAGAATTTCTGCTGGAGCTACAGAGTCGTGCTTTGCACAATATTCTTGGCGGGTAACGTACCATTTCTACGGAGAGTACCCATATGGAGAAAACACGGTGCAATGAAGCTAGTCCTTGACCTTTACACTTTAATGACCTTCGATTTATGTTGATCAGAAATCGTTTAATTTCTCTATACACTTAAATTTTAACCAAACACATGCTTGCTGGAATGTGCAATAATCACTAATTAATTTGTATGCCCCATTAAAGTTCATGCTTTTAAATAGTTCGTACGCTCTTTAATTTAATTCTTCTATCCTTTGATTCAAGTTTTAATTCTTCTATCCTTTGATTCAAGTTTTAATTGTAAGGATTAGCAAAACACGTACAAATAAAGTACTGTACATTTACAAAGTACAAAAAACAATTTGTAACGACATAAAGCATTTACCAAGCAAAGGATACAAAGAAGGAAAGAAATTCAGACTTCCTATTGCGGCAGACATAACATATACAGTCAGACAAAAAATTCTTCTTCTTCCATGAAAGTTCCATATCCCCCACTTGTTAATCATCTTCACCATCTTCATAATTACATTGGGGACCTTCGCCGGTGCTACGAAGTTCGTGCACTGCAGCTGAGATCTTCCTGAGTAAGAAAAAGATCGGAGCACACATGGTTACTCACTGAAGTGCAATGATGATCGTCCTATCAATCAATCAATCAATCATGTATATATATACGAATGTCCTTCCTCTTGCAAACTAGCTCACATTTCCCTATAGTATTGTTTATTGGTTACTAAACTGACGTCATTGTGCTCCTGGCAGACCCATAGGTGCTCAGTCTCCCACAACGGATATCGAATAGTATGCATACTGATGGTTCCCATGTCTCGCTCATTAAACACACTCCTCACTCTTCCCTTCAGACATCCAGTTCTACTTGTACAACGGGTAACTCCAAACTGCTTAGATCGCCGGATCGATTCAACATCTATTTTAGTGTCCTCATCCAACAGGCAGTATCGAAGAAGCCGAAGAACATCCCCCTTATCATAGATTTCCAAACTTTTTCTGCCCATCGCCTACTTTGCATAACAAACTTTGTAACGCCCACCTTGACATTATAACAGTTTGCTAACGCCCCCTCCCCACATATGTACAAACTCTATTTTCTCTTTGACATAGAAAATTGATATATATATTTCTGTCATACATGGTCAATTTTCAAATGATTATATGCCTGAAATAGAAAATTGATGTAAAAATGAATCGTGTAGGACGGGCATAAGATGAATTTAATTGCAGAAATCATATTTTAAATGACTACTCAATCGTCAAATCACAAAAATAATTTATTTTAAAATATATATTATTAATTTCTTATTTAAGGAGCCACTGACCCTAATCGCTTGAACACCCCCAATTCTTTAAACCCACTATCGCCCCCGCCGCCCCCCGCCCCTAGAACGCTTCAGCTTTCCTTTGGGAAGCGATGCGCCTTATCCATCTACAATTCTCCAACAATCGATGCTGCTGATGCAAGCCTGTTCGCTCTCCCATTACCGCAAACACCCGCATGCCCAGGACAGTAGATCCACGTATACTCTGGAGTTCCGAAACCTGCCCTTTTGGATCTTGTGAAGCATCGACTGAGAGTCAGATACACCAACGGCCCCAGTAAATGGAGTCATAGAGAAGCAATGGAGGGTAGCAGTAACGGCCTCAACCTCCATCCGCATCATCATCATCATCAAGGTGCATATCCTTTATATGACGTTGCTCTCTTTGCAGCACATCTGAAATTCACTCTGTCTCTAGTCAGTTCACCCACTGCGTTGATGGTCATATTCATGGTTTCTTTAATATCTTGTAGCCATCTTTTTCTTGGTCTGCCTCTGCGTCCTGGGACCCTGCCCTCTAGTATTATTCTCTCCAGGCCAGCGTGACGCTTGGTGTGGCCAAAGTATCTAATTTTTCTGTATAGTATATTGTCTATCAGCCAATTGTCTTTAACATTCAGTTCTTTCAGGGCATCAGTGTTCTTTCTTTTTTCTGTCCATGGTATTCGTAGGATCGTTCTGTATCATTTCGTTTCGAAGGATTGGATTTTCGTTCTTGTTGTTTGTGTAATGGTTCATAATTCACAACCATAAGTAGCCACTGGGAAAATGCATGTTCTCAGTATTTTTAATTTTAATATTTTTCTGGTGCTTTGCCACATGTTCTTCATAGTGTTTAACTTCCTGATTGCTATTGCCAATCTTCTTGAGATCTCTTTGGAGCAGTCACCGTTATTGTTAATTATTGATCCCAGGTATTCGTAGCTCTCTACAATAGAATTGTTCATACTAAAATGATATGTTCATATAATGGTATATGTTCAACAAAGTGTCATATCTCTAAGCCAGCAACGCTTTTTATTTCAAAAACAACAAGAAGACATGCGATCCTGCTAAAACAAAGTTTTATTGATTTCTTTGTCAACGTTACATTAGCACGTCTGTTTACGTGTACAGGATTGGCTATGTTAATGTGAGACAATGATGTACTACTGTCGTCGATAAATGAGTCCGCTAGATGTGAAAACAAACAAGTATTAAAAAAACTAGTAAGCCAAGCCTTACAACTAATTTACAACAACAGTAGGAACCGGTTGTATTAAAAGCTTTTGTAAGCAAAATTAATCAAGTACATTGTTGTAATATTGAAATACAGGAAATGGGATAAACAAGAAAGCGATAAAGAATCGATGTGTATATTCGTTCTGACAGGCCGATAAATGGTCTATTCTGGGTGCGCCATTAATACTCTGTAAACTGTTTGCGTCTCATTAATTTTAATTCTGAGTCAACTATTACAATGAGATGTTTTATCAACGGAGAGGCCCGCGTGTCCAGTGTGTTCGTAGCGTGTTGGATTGCGGGTGACAAGCCCTCTGTGAGTGCGGGTTCAATTCTGCGGGCTGGCAGAAAAAGCCACAGGTTTCACAGATTTACAGTGTTCGTGGCACCGAACTGAAGGCTGCGATGTCCATGGCACCGAGTCGAAGAGCTGAAAGCTCAAGTGCTTCTGGATCGGAAAAAAAACAAAAAAAAACAAATCAACGGAGAGAAAGTAGAAAATGTGAACAGTTTTGAATATATTGGTTCACTGCTAACAAAAGATAAAAATGGGATGATGGAAATTAAAAGAACAGGCTTTACAAAACATTAAACAACTAAAAATAGTATGGAACGGAACTGATAGGAAAACAAAGATCAGAATACTAAGAGCATACATTTTTCCAGTGGCAACGTATGGGTGTGAAGCATGGACATTTAATAAGGCAGTAGGAAAACATATATGTGCTTTTGAATATGAGTTACATAAGTCCTTCGTATATCTTGGACAGAGAAGAGAACAAATAGATCTATCTAGAAAGAACTCAAAATCAAAGAAAACTGGCTGATGCTTCAAATAAGAAAGAGAAAATTGAAGTATTTTGGACATTAAAAAGATATGAAGGGTTGGAGAAGACCATCATGGAAGGAGGCATACCGGCAAAGAGGATAAGAGGAAGATCACGAAGAAGATGAATTCAGGATGTAACTGATGGTTTCAGCATGATGTCTGCAGAAACGGGACATCTGGCCTACAAGAGATATAAATTTCGAAGGGCTGTTACGGTGGCAAAGTTCTGCTCAGGACAAGCTATTTAATGATGATATTATTAATGTTTTATTCATTTTTGTGTGCTTCATTTCTGGTTGTTCTAATCTGAGTATACTATTAATGTTTATCTAATTTAGGTCCCCATTAATAGTTGGTGCATTCTATGTGGATATTACTATTCAGTTCATTCTGAGTGCCCCATTAATGTTTGAACAACTTTGTTTGCCCCAATAATGCTAGGTACAACGTTGCAAGCATAGTCTTGCAGCTGTCAAGGTTATGGTAGCTGTACACATTGAGCAGAGAGTAAGTGTTCTGTTTCAACAACTGGTTATGCCCGTGGCAGACTCCAGGCTCGGCATCTTCACGATATCAAGACCACAATATGAACGACTCGAACGTATTCAGAATGAAGGTATGCGTATAGTTCTTATCTGCACTAGAGATACTCCTATTGTGAAGATGAGATATATAAGTGGCATTTTCTCACTACGTGTCCGTTATGCAATCGCCCAAGTCAAAGCATATATGTGGGTTAATGAGGATAAGAGACATCTACTGCACAAGAATACTAATGACGCTAAGAGACATCTACTACACAAGATTACTAATGACGCTAAGAGACATCTACTGCACAAGAATATTAATGACGCTAAGAGACATCTACTGCACAAGAATACTAATGACGCTAAGAGACTACTACACAAGAATACTAATGACGCTAAGAGACATCTACTGCACAAGAATACTAATGACGCTAAGAGACATCTACTGCACAAGAATACTAATGACGCTAAGAGACATCTACTGCACAAGAATACTAATGACGCTAAGAGACATCTACTGCACAAGAATATTAATGACGCTAAGAGACATCTACTGCACAAGAATACTAATGACGCTAAGAGACATCTACTGCACAAGAATACTAATGACGCTAAGAGACATCTACTGCACAAGAATACTAATGACGCTAAGAGACATCTACTGCACAAGAATATTAATGACGCTAAGAGACATCTACTGCACAAGAATACTAATGACGCTAAGAGACTACTACACAAGAATACTAATGACGCTAAGAGACATCTACTGCACAAGAATACTAATGACGCTAAGAGACATCTACTGCACAAGAATACTAATGACGCTAAGAGACATCTACTGCACAAGAATACTAATGACGCTAAGAGACATCTACTGCACAAGAATACTAATGACGCTAAGAGACATCTACTGCACAAGAATACTAATGACGCTAAGAGACATCTACTGCACAAGAATACTAATGACGCTAAGAGACATCTACTGCACAAGAATACTAATGACGCTAAGAGACATCTACTGCACAAGAATACTAATGACGCTAAGACACATCTACTGCACAAGAATACTAATGACGCTAAGAGACATCTACTGCACAAGAATACTAATGACGCTAAGAGACATCTACTGCACAAGAATACTAATGACGCTAAGAGACATCTACTGCACAAGAATACTAATGACGCTAAGAGACATCTACTGCACAAGAATACTAATGACGCTAAGAGACATCTACTGCACAAGAATACTAATGACGCTAAGAGACATCTACTGCACAAGAATACTAATGACGCTAAGAGACATCTACTACACAAGAATACTAATGACGCTAAGAGACATCTACTACACAAGAATACTAATGACGCTAAGAGACATCTACTGCACAAGAATACTAATGACGCTAAAAGACATCTACTGTACAAGAATATTAATGACGCTAAGAGACATCTACTGCACAAGAATACTAATGACGCTAAGAGACTACTACACAAGAATACTAATGACGCTAAGAGACATCTACTACACAAGAATACTAATGACGCTAAGAGACATCTACTGCACAAGAATACTAATGACGCTAAGAGACATCTACTGCACAAGAATACTAATGACGCTAAGAGACATCTACTGCACAAGAATACTAATGACGCTAAGGGCATGAGAATCAAGGGTGGCATGTTGTGGATGTCCCAGGCTAAGAGAACAATTAGTCAGGTGACCACAACTGTGACCCTACCTCTTCTTCTTCTTATTATTATTCGAACTCTCCATATCGATCACTTGTTAATCACTCTTTGTGATTTGTATGTGATCTGAGCCTAAGATCGATTGTACGTTGTGCCAGTTATGCGCCTACGCCTACAAATAGGCTAGCACATCCGATTTTTTCGACGCTTTTTATTTACTAGGGTAGTTTCCCTAGGCCCTACCTCAGTCGCCTCTTACGACATGCCTTGTAGGTCGCAGTATTACTATTCTTTGCTCCCCTTGCGAGCCCCGACAAGACACAGGCGGCGACCTAATAAAAATAGGAAGAATGGATCCGAATGGAATCCAAACAGATGTTAGCAGTGCCAACTACGCGACTTTATCATTACTCTTGGAAGAGAATGAGACAATAGGGCAACAAGAATTCTGCGTGCGTTGACGTTATCAACTTCACAACTCTATATCCCTAGCTATGACAATCACCTTCGTTATTCAACTTCCACAACTCTATATCCCTAGCTATGACAATCACCTTCCGTTATTCAACTTCACAACTCTATATCCTAGCATGATAATCACCTTCGTTATTCAACTCACAACTCTATATCCCTAGCTATGAAATCACCTTCCGTTATTCAACTTCACAACCTATATCAGCTATGACAATCACCTTCGTATTCAACTTCACAACTCTATATCCTAGCATGTAATCACCTTCGTTATTCAACTTCCACAACTCTATATCCTAGCCATTGATAATCACCTTCGTTATTCAACTTCCACAACTCTATATCCCTAGCTATGACAATCACCTTCCGTTATTCAACTTCCACAACTCTATATCCCTAGCTATGACAATCACCTTCGTTATTCAACTTCCACAACTCTATATCCCTAGCCATGACAATCACCTTCCGTTATTCAACTTCCACAACTCTATATCCCTAGCTATGACAATCACCTTCCGTTATTCAACTTCCACAACTCTATATCCCTAGCCATGATAATCACCTTCGTTATTCAACTTCCACAACTCTATATCCCTAGCATGACAATCACCTTCGTTATTCAACTTCCAAACTCTATATCCTAGCTATGACAATCACCTTGTATTCAACTTCCACAACTCTATATTCCTAGCTATGACAATCACCTTCGCTATTCAACTTCCACAACTCTATATTCCTAGCTATGACAATCACCTTCGTATTCAACTTCCACAACTCTATATCCTAGCTATGACAATCACCTTCGTTATTCAACTTCCACAACTCTATATCCTAGCTATGACAATCACCTTCGTTATTCAACTTCCACAACTCTATATCCTAGCTATGCAATCACCTTCGTTATTCAACTTCCACAACTCTATATCCTAGCATGATCATCACTTCGTCTATTCACTTCATCAACCTCATATATCCCTAGCCATGATAATCACCTTCCGTTATTCAACTTCCACAACTCTATATCCCTAGCCATGACAATCACCTTCGTTATTCAACTTCCACAACTCTATATCCTAGCTATGACAATCACCTTCGTTATTCAACTTCCACAACTCTATATCCTAGCTATGACAATCACCTTCGTTATTCAACTTCCACAACTCTATATTCCTAGCTATTGCAATCACCTTCGTTATTCAACTTCCACAACTCTATATCCCTAGCTATGACAATCACCTTCGTTATTCAACTTCACAACTCTATATCCTAGCTATGACAATCACCTTCGTTATTCAACTTCCACAACTCTATATTCCTAGCTATAGCAATCACCTTCGTTATTCAACTTCCACAACTCTATATTCCTAGCTATGGCAATCACCTTCGTTATTCAACTTCCACAACTCTATATTCCTAGCTATGGCAATCACCTTCGTTATTCAACTTCCACAACTCTATATTCCTAGCTATGGCAATCACCTTCGTTATTCAACTTCCACAACTCTATATTCCTAGCTATGGCAATCACCTTCGATTCACTTCCACAACTCTATATTCCTAGCTATGGCAATCACCTTCGTTATTCAACTTCCACAACTCTATATTCCTAGCTATGGCAATCACCTTCGTTATTCAACTTCCACAACTCTATATTCCTAGCTATGGCAATCACCTTCGTTATTCAACTTCCACAACTCTATATCCTAGCTATGACAATCACCTTCGTTATTCAACTTCCACAACTCTATATCCCTAGCTATGACAATCCCCTTCGCTATTCAACTTCCACAACTCTATATTCCTAGATATGACAATCACCTTCGTTATTCAACTTCCACAACTCTATATCCTAGCTATGACATCATCCTTCGTTATTCAACTTCCACAACTCTATATTCCTAGATATGACAATCACCTTCGTTATTCAACTTCCACAACTCTATATCCTAGCTATGACAATCACCTTCGTTATTCAACTTCCACAACTCTATATTCCTAGCCATGACAATCACCTTCGTTATTCAACTTCCACAACTCTATATTCCTAGCTATGACAATCACCTTCGCTATTCAACTTCCACAACTCTATATCCTAGCTATGACAATCACCTTCGTTATTCAACTTCCACAACTCTATATTCTACTAGCTATGACAATCACCTTCGTTATTCAATGCTCCTCGCACAACTCTCAATTCTAGCTATGGCAATCACCTTCGTTATTCAACTTTCACAACTCTATATCCCTAGCTATGACAATCACCTTCGTTATTCAA
Organism: Arion vulgaris; assembly: GCA_020796225.1. NCBI lineage: Eukaryota > Metazoa > Mollusca > Gastropoda > Stylommatophora > Arionidae > Arion > Arion vulgaris. The sequence goes on from CM036754.1 coordinate 56,267,315, forward strand.
CTTCCACAACTCTATATTCCTAGCTATGACAATCACCTTCGTTATTCAACTTCCACAAATCTATATTCCTAGCTATGACAATCACCTTCGTTATTCAACTTCCACAACTCTATATTCCTAGCCATGACAATCACCTTCGTTATTCAACTTCCACAACTCTATATCCTAGCTATGACAATCACCTTCGTTATTCAACTTCCACAAATCTATATTCCTAGCTATGACAATCACCTTCGTTATTCAACTTCCACAAATCTATAATCCTAGCTATGACAATCACCTTCGTTATTCAACTTCCACAACTCTATATTCCTAGCCATGACAATCACCTTCGTTATTCAACTTCCACAACTCTATATCCTAGCATGACAATCACCTTCGTTATTCAACTTCCACAAATCTATATTCCTAGCTATGACAATCACCTTCGTTATTCAACTTCCACAAATCTATATTCCTAGCTATGACAATCACCTTCGTTATTCAACTTCCACAAATCTATATTCCTAGCTATGACAATCACCTTCGTTATTCAACTTCCACAATCTATATTCCTAGCTATGACAATCACCTTCAGTTATTCAACTTCACACTCTATATTCCTATCTGACAATCACCTTCGTTATTCAACTTCACAAATCTATTTTCCCTAGCGATGACAATCACCTTCGTTATTCAACTTCCACAAATCTATATCCCTAGCCATGACAATCACCTTCGTTATTCAACTTCCACAAATCTATATTCCTAGCCATGACAATCACCTTCGTTATTCAACTTCCACAACTCTATATTCCTAGCTATGGCAATCACCTTCGTTATTCAACTTCCACAACTCTATATTCCTAGCTATTGCAATCACCTTCGTTATTCAACTTCCACAACTCTATATCCCTAGCTATGACAATCACCTTCGTTATTCAACTTCCACAAATCTATATTCCTAGCTATGACAATCACCTTCGTTATTCAACTTCCACAAATCTATATTCCTAGCTATGACAATCACCTTCGTTATTCAACTTCCACAAATCTATATTCCTAGCTATGACAATCACCTTCGTTATTCAACTTCCACAAATCTATATTCCAAGCTATGACAATCACCTTCGTTATTCAACTTCCACAAATCTATATTCCTAGCTATGACAATCACCTTCGTTATTCAACTTCCACAACTCTATATTCCTAGCTATGACAATCACCTTCGTTATTCAACTTCCACAAATCTATATTCCTAGCTATGACAATCACCTTCGTTATTCAACTTCCACAAATCTATATTCCTAGCCATGACAATCACCTTCGTTATTCAACTTCCACAAATCTATATTCCTAGATATGACAATCACCTTCGTTATTCAACTTCCACAAATCTATATTCCTAGCCATGACAATCACCTTCGTTATTCAACTTCCACAAATCTATATCCCTAGATATGACAATCACCTTCGTTATTCAACTTCCACAAATCTATATCCCTAGCCATGACAATCACCTTCGTTATTCAACTTCCACAAATCTATATCCCTAGATATGACAATCACCTTCGTTATTCAACTTCCACAAATCTATATGCCTAGCCATGACAATCACCTTCGTTATTCATCTTCCACAAATCTATATCCCTAGCTATGACAATCACCTTCGTTATTCAACTTCCACAACTCTATATTCCTAGCTATGACAATCACCTTCGTTATTCAACTTCCACAACTCTATATCCTAGCTATGACAATCACCTTCGTTATTCAACTTCCACAACTCTATATTCCTAGATATGACAATCACCTTCGTTATTCAACTTCCACAACTCTATATTCCTAGCTATGACAATCACCTTCGTTATTCAACTTCCACAACTCTATATTCCTAGCTATGACAATCACCTTCGTTATTCAACTTCCACAAATCTATATCCTAGCATGACAATCACCTTCGTTATTCAACTTCCACAACTCTATATTCCTAGCTATGACAATCACCTTCGTTATTCAACTTTCACAACTCTATATTCCTAGCTATGACAATCACCTTCGTTATTCAACTTCCACAACTCTATATCCTAGCTATGACAATCACCTTCGTTATTCAACTTCCACATCTCTATATCCTAGCTATGACAATCACCTTCGTTATTCAACTTCCACAACTCTATATTCCTAGCTATGACAATCACCTTCGTTATTCAACTTCCACAAATCTATATCCCTAGCCATGACAATCACCTTCGTTATTCAACTTTCACAACTCTATATCCCTAGCTATGACAATCACCTTCGTTATTCAACTTCCACAACTCTATATTCCTAGCTATGACAATCACCTTCGCTATTCAACTTCCACAACTCTATATCCTAGCTATGACAATCACCTTCGTTATTCAACTTCCACAACTCTATATTCCTAGCTATGGCAATCACCTTCGTTATTCAACTTCCACAACTCTATATTCCTAGCTATGGCAATCACCTTCGTTATTCAACTTCCACAACTCTATATTCCTAGCTATAGCAATCACCTTCGTTATTCAACTTCCACAAATCTATATTCCTAGCTATGGCAATCACCGTTATTCAACTTCCACAAATCTATATTCCTAGCTATGACAATCACCTTCGTTATTCAACTTCCACAACTCTATATTCCTAGATATGACAATCACCTTCGTTATTCAACTTCCACAACTCTATATTCCTAGCTATGACAATCACCTTCGTTATTCAACTTCCACAACTCTATATTCCTAGCTATGACAATCACCTTCGTTATTCAACTTCCACAAATCTATATTCCTAGCCATGACAATCACCTTCGTTATTCAACTTCCACAACTCTATATCCTAGCTATGACAATCACCTTCGTTATTCAACTTCCACAAATCTATAATCCTAGCTATGACAATCACCTTCGTTATTCAACTTCACAACTCTATATCCTAGCTATGACAATCACCTTCGTTATTCAACTTCCACAACTCTATATTCCTAGATATGACAATCACCTTCGTTATTCAACTTCCACAACTCTATATTCCTAGCTATGACAATCACCTTCGTTATTCAACTTCCACAACTCTATATTCCTAGCTATGACAATCACCTTCGTTATTCAACTTCCACAAATCTATATTCCTAGCCATGACAATCACCTTCGTTATTCAACTTCCACAACTCTATATCCCTAGCTATGACAATCACCTTCGTTATTCAACTTCCACAACTCTATATTCCTAGCTATGACAATCACCTTCGTTATTCAACTTCCACAAATCTATATTCCTAGCCATGACAATCACCTTCGTTATTCAACTTCCACAACTCTATATCCTAGCTATGACAATCACCTTCGTTATTCAACTTCCACAACTCTATATCCTAGCTATGACAATCACCTTCGTTATTCAACTTCCACAACTCTATATTCCTAGCTATGACAATCACCTTGTTATTCAACTTCACAACTCTATATTCCTAGCTATGACAATCACCTTCGTTATTCAACTTTCACAACTCTATATCCCTAGCTATGACAATCACCTTCGTTATTCAACTTCCACAACTCTATATCCCTAGCTATGACAATCACCTTCGTTATTCAACTTCACAACTCTATATCCTAGCTATGACAATCACCTTCGTTATTCAACTTCCACAACTCTATATTCCTAGCTATGACAATCACCTTCGTTATTCAACTTTCACAACTCTATATCCCTAGCTATGACAATCACCTTCGTTATTCAACTTCCACAACTCTATATTCCTAGATATGACAATCACCTTCGTTATTCAACTTCCACAAATCTATATCCCTAGCCATGACAATCACCTTCGTTATTCAACTTCCACAACTCTATATTCCTAGATATGACAATCACCTTCGTTATTCAACTTCCACAACTCTACATCGCTAGCTATGACAATCACCTTCGTTATTCAACTTCCACAACTCTATATCCTAGCTATGACAATCACCTTCGTTATTCAACTTCCACAACTCTATATTCCTAGCTATGACAATCACCTTCGTTATTCAACTTTCACAACTCTATATCCCTAGCTATGACAATCACCTTCGTTATTCAACTTCCACAACTCTATATCCTAGCTATGACAATCACCTTCGTTATTCAACTTCCACAACTCTATATCCCTAGCTATGACAATCACCTTCGTTATTCAACTTTCACAACTCTATATTCCTAGCTATGACAATCACCTTCGTTATTCAACTTCCACATCTCTATATTCCTAGCTATAGCAATCACCTTCGTTATTCAACTTCCACAACTCTATATTCCTAGATATGACAATCACCTTCGTTATTCAACTTCCACAACTCTATATCCTAGCTATGACAATCACCTTCGTTATTCAACTTCCACATCTCTATATTCCTAGCTATAGCAATCACCTTCGTTATTCAACTTCCACAACTCTATATCTCTAGCTATAGCAATCACCTTCGTTATTCAACTTCCACACTCTATATTCCTAGCTATGACAATCACCTTCGTTATTCAACTTCCACAACTCTATATCTCTAGCTATAGCAATCACCTTCGTTATTCAACTTCCACAACTCTATATTCCTAGCTATGACAATCACCTTCGTTATTCAACTTCCACAACTCTATATCCTAGCTATGACAATCACCTTCGTTATTCAACTTCCACAACTCTATATTCCTAGCTATGACAATCACCTTCGTTATTCAACTTTCACAACTCTATATCCCTAGCTATGACAATCACCTTCGTTATTCAACTTCCACAACTCTATATTCCTAGCTATGACAATCACCTTCGTTATTCAACTTCCACAAATCTATATTCCTAGCTATGACAATCACCTTCGTTATTCAACTTCCACAACTCTATATTCCTAGCTATGACAATCACCTTCGTTATTCAACTTCCACAACTCTATATCCTAGCTATGACAATCACCTTCGTTATTCAACTTCCACAACTCTATATCCCTAGCTATGACAATCACCTTCGTTATTCAACTTCCACAACTCTATATTCCTAGCTATGACAATCACCTTCGTTATTCAACTTCCACAACTCTATATTCCTAGCTATGACAATCACCTTCGTTATTCAACTTCCACAACTCTATATCCTAGCTATGACAATCACCTTCGTTATTCAACTTCCACAACTCTATATCCCTAGCTATGACAATCACCTTCGTTATTCAACTTCACAACTCTATACCCCTAGCTATAGCAATCACCTTCGTTATTCAACTTCCACAACTCTATATCCCTAGCTATGACAATCACCTTCGTTATTCAACTTCCACAACTCTATTTTCCTAGCTATGACAATCACCTTCGTTATTCAACTTCCACAACTCTATATTCCTAGCTATGACAATCACCTTCGTTATTCAACTTTCACAACTCTATATCCCTAGCCATGACAATCACCTTCGTTATTCAACTTCCACAACTCTATATCCCTAGCTATGACAATCACCTTCGTTATTCAACTTTCACAACTCTATATTCCTAGCTATGACAATCACCTTCGTTATTCAACTTCCACAACTCTATATTCCTAGCTATGACAATCACCTTCGTTATTCAACTTTCACAACTCTATATTCCTAGCTATGACAATCACCTTCGTTATTCAACTTCCACAAATCTATATTCCTAGCTATGACAATCACCTTCGTTATTCAACTTCCACAACTCTATATCCCTAGCTATGACAATCACCTTCGTTATTCAACTTTCACAACTCTATATTCCTAGCTATGACAATCACCTTCGTTATTCAACTTCCACAACTCTATATCCTAGCTATGACAATCACCTTCGTTATTCAACTTCCACAACTCTATATTCCTAGCTATGACAATCACCTTCGTTATTCAACTTCCACAACTCTATATCCCTAGCTATGACAATCACCTTCGTTATTCAACTTCCACAACTCTATGTTCCTAGCTATGACAATCACCTTCGTTATTCAACTTCCACAAATCTATATTCCTAGCTATGACAATCACCTTCGTTATTCAACTTCCACAACTCTATATTCCTAGCTATGACAATCACCTTGTTATTCAACTTCACAACTCTATATCCTAGCTATGACAATCACCTTCGTTATTCAACTTCACAACTCTATATCCTAGCTATGACAATCACCTTCGTTATTCAACTTCCACAACTCTATATTCCTAGCTATGACAATCACCTTCGTTATTCAACTTTCACAACTCTATATTCCTAGCTATGACAATCACCTTCGTTATTCAACTTCCACAACTCTATATCCCTAGCTATGACAATCACCTTCGTTATTCAACTTTCACAACTCTATATCCCTAGCTATGACAATCACCTTCGTTATTCAACTTCACAACTCTATATCCTAGCTATAGCAATCACCTTCGTTATTCAACTTTCACAACTCTATATCCCTAGCTATGACAATCACCTTCGTTATTCAACTTCCACAACTCTATATTCCTAGCTATGACAATCCCCTTCGTTATTCAACTTCCACAACTCTATATCCCTAGCTATGACAATCACCTTCGTTATTCAACTTCACAACTCTATATTCTAGCTATGACAATCACCTTCGTTATTCAACTTCCACAACTCTATATCCTAGCTATAGCAATCACCTTCGTTATTCAACTTTCACAACTCTATATCCCTAGCTATGACAATCACCTTCGTTATTCAATTTCCCACAACTCTATATCCTAGCTATGACAATCACCTTCGTTATTCAACTTCCACAACTCTATATCCTAGCTATAGCAATCCCCTTCGTTATTCAACTTCACAACTCTATATCCTAGCTATGACAATCACCTTCGTTATTCAACTTCCACAACTCTATATCCTAGCTATGACAATCACCTTCGTTATTCAACTTCCACAACTCTATATCCCTAGCTATGACAATCACCTTCGTTATTCAACTTCCACAACTCTATATTCCTAGCTATGACAATCACCTTCGTTATTCAACTTCCACAACTCTATATCCCTAGCTATGACAATCACCTTCGTTATTCAACTTCCACAACTCTATATCCCTAGCTATGACAATCACCTTCGTTATTCAACTTCCACAACTCTATATTCCTAGCTATGACAATCACCTTCGTTATTCAACTTCCACAACTCTATATCCCTAGCTATAGCAATCACCTTCGTTATTCAACTTCCACATCTCTATATTCCTAGCTATGACAATCACCTTCGTTATTCAACTTCCACAACTCTATATCCCTAGCTATGACAATCACCTTCGTTATTCAACTTCCACAACTCTATATCCCTAGCTATGACAATCACCTTCGTTATTCAACTTCCACAACTCTATATCCCTAGCCATGACAATCACCTTCGTTATTCAACTTCCACAACTCTATATCCCTAGCTATGACAATCACCTTCGTTATTCAACTTTCACAACTCTATATTCCTAGCTATGACAATCACCTTCGTTATTCAACTTTCACAACTCTATATCCCTAGCCATGACAATCACCTTCGTTATTCAACTTCCACAACTCTATATCCCTAGCTATGACAATCACCTTCGTTATTCAACTTCACAACTCTATATCCTAGCTATGACAATCACCTTCGTTATTCAACTTCCACAACTCTATATCCCTAGCCATGACAATCACCTTCGTTATTCAACTTCCACAACTCTATATCCCTAGCTATGACAATCACCTTCGTTATTCAACTTTCACAACTCTATATCCCTAGCTATGACAATCACCTTCGTTATTCAACTTTCACAACTCTATATCCCTAGCTATGACAATCACCTTCGTTATTCAACTTCCACAACTCTATATCCCTAGCTATGACAATCACCTTCGTTATTCAACTTTCACACTCTATATCCTAGCTATGACAATCACCTTCGTTATTCAACTTCCACAACTCTATATTCCTAGATATGACAATCACCTTCGTTATTCAACTTCCACAACTCTATATTCCTAGCTATGACAATCACCTTCGTTATTCAACTTTCACAACTCTATATTCCTAGCTATGACAATCACCTTCGTTATTCAACTTTCACAACTCTATATTCCTAGCTATGACAATCACCTTCGTTATTCAACTTCCACAACTCTATATCCTAGCATGATAATCACCTTCGTTATTCATCTTCCACAACTCTATATCCTAGCTATGACAATCCTTCGTTATTCAACTTCCACAACTCTATATTCTAGCTATGACAATCACCTTCGTTATTCAACTTCCACAACTCTATATTCCTAGCTATGACAATCACCTTCGTTATTCAACTTCCACAACTCTATATTCCTAGATATGACAATCACCTTCGTTATTCAACTTTCACAACTCTATATCCCTAGCTATGACAATCACCTTCGTTATTCAACTTTCACAACTCTATATTCCTAGCTATGACAATCACCTTCGTTATTCAACTTCCACAACTCTATATCCCTAGATATGATAATCACCTTCGTTATTCAACTTCCACAACTCTATATTCCTAGATATGACAATCACCTTCGTTATTCAACTTCCACAAATCTATATTCCTAGATATGATAATCACCTTCGTTATTCAACTTCCACAAATCTATATTCCTAGATATGATAATCACCTTCGTTATTCAACTTCCACAAATCTATATTCCTAGATATGGCAATCACCTTCGTTATTCAACTTCCACAAATCTATATTCCTAGATATGACAATCACCTTCGTTATTCAACTTTCACAACTCTATATCCCTAGCTATGATAATCACCTTCGTTATTCAACTTCCACAAATCTATATTCCTAGATATGGCAATCACCTTCGTTATTCAACTTTCACAACTCTATATTCCTAGCTATGACAATCACCTTCGTTATTCAACTTACACAACTCTATATCTCTAGCTATGACAATCACCTTCGTTATTCAACTTCCACAACTCTATATTCCTAGATATGACAATCACCTTCGTTATTCAACTTCCACAACTCTATATCTCTAGATATGACAATCACCTTCGTTATTCAACTTTCACAACTCTATATTCCTAGCTATGACAATCACCTTCGTTATTCAACTTCCACAACTCTATATTCCTAGATATGACAATCACCTTCGTTATTCAACTTCCACAAATCTATATCCCTAGCTATGACAATCACCTTCGTTATTCAACTTCCACAACTCTATATTCCTAGCTATGACAATCACCTTCGTTATTCAACTTCCACAACTCTATATCCCTAGCTATGACAATCACCTTCGTTATTCAACTTCCACAACTCTATATTCCTAGATATGACAATCACCTTCGTTATTCAACTTCCACAACTCTATATTCCTAGATATGACAATCACCTTCGTTATTCAACTTCCACAACTCTATATTCCTAGATATGACAATCACCTTCGTTATTCAACTTCCACAACTCTATATCTCTAGATATGACAATCACCTTCGTTATTCAACTTCCACAACTCTATATTCCTAGCTATGACAATCACCTTCGTTATTCAACTTCCACAACTCTATATTCCTAGCTATGACAATCACCTTCGTTATTCAACTTCCACAACTCTATATCTCTAGCTATGACAATCACCTTCGTTATTCAACTTCCACAACTCTATATTCCTAGCTATGACAATCACCTTCGTTATTCAACTTCCACAACTCTATATTCCTAGCTATGACAATCACCTTCGTTATTCAACTTCCACAACTCTATATCTCTAGATATGACAATCACCTTCGCTATTGACATTCTTCCATACCATGGTGTTACAAACTATTCAGTATTTTGTCTATATGTCGTCCTATCTCTCTCTCTCTCTCTCTCTCTCTCTCTCTCTTCCTAGCAGTTTCTTCACATACTACAATGTATTCTAAAACATGACTCGCATTCATCATCCAATAGTTTGTATTGAGCCGAACTAACAGTCCTTCGAAATGTTTCCCATAAGCCAGATGTCCCTCTTCCGCGGTTGTCATGCTCAAATTATCAATCCCTGCCTGAATTCATGTTCTCCTTTGTTGTCTTCTTTGTCGTCTTCTTTGTCGTCTTCTTTGTCGTCTTCTTTGTCGTCTTCTTTGTCGTCTTCTTCATATTGCCAGGATGCCTCCTTCCATAGTAGTTGTTTCCAACTGCTCGTATCTTTGTATATTTCTAAAATGCTGCATTTTTTTTATTCTTATTCGTAAATTCAGCTAATTTTCTTTTTTCGAGTTCCTTCTGTATATATATATATATATTTGTTTTCTTTTCTGTCCATGATATATGGAGTACTCTTCTTTAACACATATATTATTATGCCGCGTGCCCAGCGTGTTCGTAGCGCGTTGGACTACGGTGACAAGTCCTCTGTAAGTGCGGGTTCAACTCCGCGGACTGGCAGAAAAGCTACAGGTTCCCAGATTTACGGTGTTCGTGGCACTGAGCCGAAGGGTTACGATGTCCATGACACTGAGCCGAAGAGCTTTCAGCTCAAGTGCTTCTGGATCGGGGAAAAACAACCCAAAAACCACATATATTATAAAGCAAATATATGCTTTTCCACTGCCTTGTTATATATTTATTTTGCCCATCCATTTGTTGCCCCTGTAAATATACTATGCTTTACGTTATAAAAAGTAGAATGCCCCTTATCCTTTTCAGACATTAAGGTATGAAGTGCCTGTCTCTTTACGTTTCTATACCTTTGTGCGCAGAAGGTAAGAGGGTCAATTCCTTTCCTAAATTGTGGAATGTCTAGTGAGGGATTTAACCCACAACATTCTTGAGTCCGAGTCGACAGACGAACGCTTATGCATTGCCCAAACCCCTTCCCTGTCTTCCCATTTCATGTTCAAAATACGTTCTCTGCTGCCTACTTCGGATGCTTGTTAAAATGTATCTTTCTTTTTTCTTTTTTTTACCACTGTAATCTCCATCTAATCTAAGCAATCTCCATCTAATCTAAGCACTCTCTCTATATTCTATTGTTAAAATAAATTTAATATTCTCCTTCAGTCTGGAATCTGACAATTTATTCTTTTGTCCACACAACAGACAATAGATACTCAGACTGTCCCAGACAAAAATGAAAACTATTTGAAATTGTCGTCATTCAAGATACTATGAACGATTTATGTCCATTACAGCTAGTTTGATCTAACCAGTTTTCTTCTTCTTCTTCAAACTCCAGGAATTGTGAGTTTTCATTCTTTTTCCTATAGTGCATTGGGGAGCACCCGGCTTTCTTTTTTTTTTCCGATCCAGAAGCACTTGAGCTGAAAGCTCTTCGGCTCGGTGTCATGGACATCGTAACCCTTCGGCTCGGTGCCACGAACACCGTAAATCTGGGGAACCTGTAGCTTTTCTGCCTGTCCGCGGAGTTGACCCGCACTTACAGAGGACTAGTCACTTGTAGTCCAACGCGCTACGAACACGCTGGGCACGCAGGCCGCGGCTTTCTTTTAAACCCAGAAGCCTCCAATAGCTAAAGGCGTGTACACATCCAGCTCTAATATTGGGCCGCATAACTGGCCGGGAAAACCCTAACCTAGTTTCAATTAGGGGGCTGGAATTTATATATGTTGTATAGAACACTGCAAGCTTTTTTGCAATTTTACTCAATTCTATGGTTATTTATTAATGTAAAGTATTCATAATACTAATATTCCTTATAGTTCAACTGAACTTGTTACATAATACTAATATTCCTTATAGTTCAACTGAACTTGTTACATAATACTAATATTCCTTATAGTTCAACTGAACTTGTTACATAATACTAATATTCCTTATAGTTCAACTGAACTTGTTACATAATACTAATATTCCTTATAGTTCAACTGAACTTGTTACATAATACTAATATTCCTTATAGTTCAACTGAACTTGTTACATAATACTAATATTCCTTATAGTTAAACTGAACTTGTTACATAATACTAATATTCCTTATAGTTCAACTGAACTTGTTACATAATATAACTTTTATGTAAAGTATTCATAATACTAATATTCCTTATAGTTCAACTTAACTTGTTACATAATATAACTTTGTGATTTAACATGTTGTGTTGATTTTAACATGAATTCTTCTATATACATCAATACTGGAATGCGAGGTCACGTGACCGGTTGCGGTCTTATTTCCTAGAATTTTTTTTACCTGATTCCACCGGCCATATAAGTATCTAGTTGGCTGTGGCGTGTAGTACTATGCTAAGTGCTGCGGAGATTCCTACTCGGGTTGGGTTCAGGATGTAACCAGTTTTACAGTTGTACGTTGACACCCTAATGATAAGTTAATAACTGCATTTACTTTGTATGTTACTTAATAACTGCATTTACTTTGTATGTTACTTAATAACTGCATTTACTTTGTATGTTACTTAATAACTGCATTTACTTTGTATGTTACTTAATAACTGCATTTACTTTGTATGTTACTTAATAACTGCATTTACTTTGTATGTTACTTAATAACTGCATTTACTTTGTATGTTACTTAATAACTGCATTTACTTTGTATGTTACTTAATAACTGCATTTACTTTGTATGTTACTTAATAACTGCATTTACTTTGTATGTTACTTAATAACTGCATTTACTTTGTATGTTACTTAATAACTGCATTTACTTTGTATGTTACTTAATAACTGCATTTACTTTGTATGTTACTTAATAACTGCATTTACTTGGTATGTTACTTAATAACTGCATTTACTTTGTATGTTACTTAATAACTGCATTTACTTTGTATGTTACTTAATAACTGCATTTACTTTGTATGTTACTTAATAACTGCATTTACTTTGTATGTTACTTAATAACTGCATTTACTTGGTATGTTACTTAATAACTGCATTTACTTTGTATGTTACTTAATAACTGCATTTACTTGGTATGTTACTTAATAACTGCATTTACTTTGTATGTTACTTAATAACTGCATTTACTTTGTATGTTACTTAATAACTGCATTTACTTGGTATGTTACTTAATAACTGCATTTACTTTGTATGTTACTTAATAACTGCATTTACTTGGTATGTTACTTAATAACTGCATTTACTTGGTATGTTACTTAATAACTGCATTTACTTTGTATGTTACTTAATAACTGCATTTACTTGGTATGTTACTTAATAACTGCATTTACTTGGTATGTTACTGAATAACTGCATTTACTTTGTATGTTACTTAATAACTGCATTTACTTGGTATGTATTAATAACTGCATTTACTTTGTATGTTACTTAATAACTGCATTTACTTTGTATGTTACTTAATAACTGCAATTACTTGGTATGTTACTTAATAACTGCATTTACTTTGTATGTTACTTAATAACTGCATTTACTTGGTATGTTACTTAATAACTGCATTTACTTTGTATGTTACTTAATAACTGCATTTACTTTGTATGTTACTTAATAACTGCATTTACTTGGTATGTTACTTAATAACTGCATTTACTTTGTATGTTACTTAATAACTGCATTTACTTGGTATGTTACTTAATAACTGCATTTACTTGGTATGTTACTTAATAACTGCATTTACTTTGTATGTTACTTAATAACTGCATTTACTTGGTATGTTACTTAATAACTGCATTTACTTTGTATGTTACTTAATAACTGCATTTACTTGGTATGTTACTTAATAACTGCATTTACTTTGTATGTTACTTAATAACTGCATTTACTTTGTATGTTACTTAATAACTGCAATTACTTGGTATGTTACTTAATAACTGCATTTACTTTGTATGTTACTTAATAACTGCATTTACTTGGTATGTTACTTAATAACTGCATTTACTTGGTATGTTACTTAATAACTGCATTTACTTTGTATGTTACTTAATAACTGCATTTACTTTGTATGTTACTTAATAACTGCATTTACTTTGTATGTTACTGCCTTTTAGGGCGGTGTACGACAGGGAAGGGGGACATGCTACTCGGAAATTTAAAGGTCGTATGGCTAGAGCAGTCACTGCGAAACTGTTCAGATTAGAATGTTTTCTTCATGCTCCTGACGAAAAAGACTCATTGTCCATACCGGACACCCAACCCGGTATCCCGAATGGAGGCCTGCGATCTAATCCATTCGACGAGACGCTCATTGTAGTTGATAATTTATTGATAAGTTGCTAATTTAGTGATAAGTTGCTAATTTAGTGATAAGTTGCTAATTTAGTGATAAGTTGATAATTTAGTGATAAGTTGATAATTTAGTGATAAGTTGATAATTCTTCTTTGTACGCTTCATATCGACCACTTGTTAAACCATTATTTATCATGTATATGTGATCAGAGCCTAAGAGTGATTGTACGTTGTGCTAGTTATGCGCCTACAAGTAGGCCAGCACATCTGATATCTGCAACGCATTGAATTTACAAAGCTAGCTTCCCTAGGCCCCTAACCTAGTCGCCTCTTACGACATGCCTTGTAGGTTGCAGTGTTACTATTCTTTGCTCCCTTGCGAGCCCAGACAACACACAGACGATTATTTAAATAAAATGACATCATTAAAATGATGACCTACATTCTACACGTATGACCTACATAGACATGCCAGACATCAGTATCATGGATGAGTGAGTTTACTAAACGAAACCTTGTGGTGAACGGTTGCATGTATAAACTTATAAATCAATAACATGCGTTGTTTTTGTGGGTGGATTATTGGAACTAGAGAAACAAACATCACGCAATGATATAATGTTATGTTTGTTAGTTTTTCTATTGCAACTACTCTTCATAACCATCTTCTTCTTCTTTTCTGATGATTTTTGCCCGGGCTGCGGCTTTCCAACCTTCTCTTCTCGATTTTGAAGTTAAAGTGAAGCCGAAGAATCATTTTTCAAACGTCGAGGTATATTGGGCAATATATCAAATTCAAAACCCAACTGAGGCTGGGTCGACCTGAGAGACGTTACGTGCGAAAAAATTTACCAATGCCTAATGTGGAAGTGAGTGTCTGTAGCTCAAGCGGTAGTGAGCTCGATCATAAACCTAAGCGCATCTGGTTCAAATCCCACGGTGGGCAAGTTTGGAAGTAAATTCGTTTCCGTGGGATTTTTAAAAAAAAGGGAAAAATAGACCTCACCATTCAAAAAACAATGGTAAACTACTGGACGTATAAGTGGTGCCAAGAAAAATCAATGACTCGTTTACTGGGGTTGATGGCTACGTCCTGTAAAGGATATGCCACGATTTTCATTTCAATGTGGAATTGAACTTGGACTACACGCTAAAACCCGAGCTCACTAACAACTACGCTACTGCTGTTCTCATTGTAGGCAGTTTATCTTAGAAATATACAACTCTAACTTCATCGCTCAAGTAGTAGTATGTCTTGTGGGCAGTTTATCTTAGAAATATACAACTCTAACTTCATCGCTCAAGTAGTAGTATGTCTTGTAGGCAGTTTATCTTAGAAATATACAACTCTAACTTCATCGCTCAAGTAGTAGTATGTCTTGTGGGCAGTTTATCTTAGAAATATACAACTCTAACTTCATCGCTCAAGTAGTAGTATGTCTTGTGGGCAGTTTATCTTAGAAATATACAACTCTAACTTCATCGCTCAAGTAGTAGTATGTCTTGTAGGCAGTTTATCTTAGAAATATACAACTCTAACTTCATCGCTCAAGTAGTAGTATGTCTTGTGGGCAGTTTATCTTAGAAATATACAACTCTAACTTCATCGCTCAAGTAGTAGTATGTCTTGTGGGCAGTTTATCTTAGAAATATACAACTCTAACTTCATCGCTCAAGTAGTAGTATGTCTTGTGGGCAGTTTATCTTAGAAATATACAACTCTAACTTCAATACTCAAGTAGTAGTATGTCCCTTGCGGAAAGTCGCTTTCATCATACTCCGCCTGGAACGCTCTCTGTCTCTTGAAAGTTCTCTGGCCTCTTCAAGCGTCATGTTCAAGGTTTCTTTGATGTCCTGCTGCTACTTTCGTTTTGATCGTCCCCTGCCTCGTTTTTCAGGAACCTTGTCTTTCATTACCTTTACTTCCAGACCGCTGTGGCGTATAATGTGGCCAATATATTTTATCTTCCGGGACATGATGTTATTTATGAGCAAATGCTCCTTGAAATGCAGGTCTTGTAGGATGTCTTTGTTTCTTCTCTTCATCTAAACTATATTTCCCCAATATGCCACAAGGTATGAAAAATGGATCTTTCATGAAAAAAATGTGTCGTATGCCGTATATACCCGATTAGGGATGGAGAGGGTAGCTGAATGTCTTTTTTTTGTAAGCTGGTTATTTTAACTGCCACTTTACTAAAGCTGCCGCAGTGCAGTGTAAAGGCAGTGATTTTTTTTTGTACCGTCGGCAGAAAAAAATCACACCTCACCTAAGATTTGAACCTGTGTCGTCATAACTGCGAGAACAATACTCGTACACTCTCGGCCACATGCTCACTTTAATTTATTTTCAGACCTTAGGGTATGAAGTAACTGTCATTTCCTATTTCTAGACCCCAGTATGTAGGAGGTCGGTGAGCCAATTTCTTTCTCACGTGTGGGACGTTGTGTGGGGGGAATGAACCTACACCCCTTCTGTGTATGATTCGACAAGCTAACGCTCTATGCAAGGAACTAATCCGTCTCTCCTTTCCTTAGACATTAGTGTTTTTTGTGCCTGTGTTACCGCTTTTTAGAGCGATGTAGTACAGAGGGGACATGAGCCTGAGCAATTTAATGCTCGCATGACTTGTGCATTCACCGTATTATTGTTCAAGTTAGGATTGTTTCTTTATGCCCCCGACAGATACAAACCTCCTGGGCCTTACCGGGAAGTGAACCCGGGTTTCCCGAATGGGAGCCCGAGGTCTCATAAATTCGGCCAGACGACTTCAAAAAAATATTGGAAATTAGATGTCAAGAAAGCAAACACAGTGACATGTCAGCTGTCATTATAACTGTAACGTTCAAAAAATCACTAAGAAAACAAAGCGATAACTGATAAATAGTGCATTCTTACCAACACTCTGTTATTAGTGTCAAGTCTGGGTAGAAGTGAATCACAGTGTTGCAAGTAGTCATACTTGAGAGAAACTATCAACTCTACAAGGCGGTCTCTGTTGCTAAGTTGTAATCCAGACAGCACCGTTCTGTTTAAAGGTGCATTTTTTCTAGAGGCCTCTAGGATTGATGCCGTAGTTACGGAGTTCGTGCTTTGTGCAATGCTCTCGGCAGGTAGCGTGACATTTCTGCCGAGAAGGATCAAGCCGTATGGGATAAAAACCGGTGCAATGAAGTCAATCCTTCAGCTTTAGGTCATTTAGTTATATAAATTGAGAAACAAAGAATGAAGTGGTTTGACCACTTAATAAGAATGCATCCAAACTCCACAGTATACAAAGTTTTCTACAACAGAACATCAGGGAAGAAGACCACTTAATAAGAATGCATCCAAACTCCACAGTATACAGAGTTTTCTACAACAGAACATCAGGGAAGAAGACCACTTAATAAGAATGCATCCAAACTCCACAGTATACAGAGTTTTCTACAACAGAACATCAGGGAAGAAGACCACTTAATAAGAATGCATCCAAGCTCCACAGTATACAAAGTTTTCTACAACAGAACATCAGGGAAGAAGGCGCGAGGATGACAACGAAACAGATGGTTAGATGGCCTAGAATGATCCTGTCAAAGAGCAAAAATAACAATCACCCAAGCCACCAGAACAGCGCAAGACAAAAACAGAAAACCACGACACTGATCAACAACCCGGTAACAGTGTGAGGACAAAAGAAGAAAAGAAGAAGACGTAGAAGCTTTATAAATGTTACAATACAGATAGAATCAAATGAAAACGTCAGAACAATTCAACTATTCTCTGCTTTGAATATGAATCTTGGTGATGAATCTTGGTGACGCAACTCGGCGCTATCTCAAGCTACATTATTTTTTTTTAAAACTACAAATGGCTATTTGTTCCTTCCTTCGTTTCGTTTGCTTGAAATATTGTCTATATACAGTCTAATATTGTCTATATACAGTCTAATATTGTCTATTATGCAGGAATTAGTGGTAATTAATGAGCTAATAGATTGGTTGGCATGGCTACAATATCAGATGGAGCTTCCATGGACGGAAATGACATTCTTAAACGCATTGCGAGAGTCTTTCCAAACAGAGGAGATTCAGGTTTGGGAATTCCAGTCGCTGACTAGATTGAGAGAGATGGGTATCAATAATGGCGTAGTCCAAAAAGAATAACATAGCAAATATGCAAAGAGATTGATAAATCAACATCGAACTGGCATGTTAGACCGCTGGACTCTGCTATATATGTTGAATCGGAGATCAGAGCGCCTCTGGACGTGTCCGGTGTGCTATGATGATAGTCCTCATATAACTGATAACTGGTTTTTTTAATATACAAACGTTACTGTCTTCTATTTAGATGCAGCATAGTTCCGTCCAGTTTTTTTTTCTCCAGTGTTGTATAACTAGGACAGAGAGTTTATTATACTCGGGTCAATCTTCATGTTTCTTCTGTGTAGTCTGGAGTCCCTGTCCACATGTACACATTGCTGAATTGCGAATTTTTACATGAGGCTGCAGAGTCGATTGTGTTATTTTCTGAGCAAAGAACGACAACTTGCTATAATATTTTCATATTTTGTTATTTTCTGAGCACAGAACGACAACTTGCTATAATCTTTTCATATTTTGTGGTTTTTTCTGAGCAAAGAACGACAACTTGCTATAATCTTTTCATATTTTGTTATTTTCTGAGCACAGAACGACAACTTGTTATAATTTTTTTCATATTTTGTGTTATTTTCTGAGCACAGAACGACAATTTGCTATAATCTTTTCATATTTTGTATTATTTTCTAAGCACAGAACGACAACTTGCTATAATCTTTTCATATTCTGTGTTATTTCCTGAGCAAAGAACGACAACTTGCTATAATTTTTTTCATATTTTGTGTTATTTTCTGAGCAAAGAATGACAACTTGTTATAATTTTTTTCATATTTTATGTTATTTTCTGATCACAGAACGACAACTTGCTATAATCTTTCCATATTTTGGTAATTGTAGTTCTGTGTTAGATTTTGTGACTTTCTGATTGATTTTGTCTTCCTTTACTTTAGAGGCAAGTGAACAATGAATGTTAAGAAACCTCAAGGGAAGCACCGAAGCAAATGAATATGGTAAATAAAAAGACAATAAAAAAAGTATTAAGGGTCTCAGGAAAATTTTTTTTTACCAAATACAGGATTCGAACCACAGACATTTATTTCTTAAGGCACTCATTGACAAGCCCTGCAGAAGAGCGTTTTCCAAAGTACAGCCAGCTCTTTTTTGTCGATCTGGCCAAATACTGTCTCTAACCGCCCGTGTGGTGCCGAGGCCCGAAAAGGGAAGCAGAGAATTGTACCCTGCGACCTACAAGGCATGTCGTAAGAGGTGACTGATGTAGGACCTAGGAAGCTACCCTAGTAAATAAAAAACATCGCAGAAATCGAATGTGCTTGCTTACTTGTAGGCGCATAACTGGCACAACGTAGAATCGCTCTTAGGCTCAGATCACATACAAATCACAAAGAGTGGTTTGACAAGTGGCCGATGTGAAGCGTTCGAAGAAGAAAAATACTGTAGCCAAGAACTGCTTGCACATTGTCAAAAAGAGAATGTGAACACCATAATCCAACAGACACGTTGCAGATGGACCTGACATGTGATACGCATGGAGACTAACTCTGTCGCGAAAACTGCACTGAGATGGACATCAGAGGGTAAACGAAAACCTGGAAGACTCAGAACGACCTGGGGGAGAAAAGTATAAAAAGAATTGAAAGAAATATGTCACAGCTGCAACGCAATACAGCGGACGGTCAAGAACAGAGAAGAATGGTATACATTGGTTGCTGTCCTAAGCGCTAGGGGCGCAACAGGTTAGAGATCGAGAGAAAGAGAAAGTCTCTATTGTTGCAAAATACAAAGTTAAGATATTCAAAATTTGTAACATTTTCAATATTTTCATTTTTTAGAACAATTTTGTTCTTCACATGAACATAATCTCGAGTTTTTCTTTCATTACAAGAAAGATTCTAGTTCTCCCTATGTTTGAAAAAGTTCCAATTTAGTAACGTCATATTTTCTTCAAACTAATTACAGTCGAACTGACACGGCTAATCTTCTGTTAATACGGTCAAGATGGCGCTACACGGTGGAACAGTGAAAATTACAATGTGTCAAACACACACAAGAGCTCGTTATAGAAATCTCTTCGTATCCTGACGCTGTGACGCAACCCAGAATTAGAGAAAGAAGACAAAGAAAAGTATGAAGAAAAAGAAGAAGAAAAAGTCTTCTTTTGATTTCTTGTGTACGTTTTCTATCGTTGCTAATTGCAGAGTCAAGATATCCAAAATATGCAGCATTGTCAATATTACAATTATTGATTATACTTTTAGATTGATATGAACATTTATCATCGTTTCAGGGGCACATGGGTTTCAATGGTAATGAGAGAGCGGACTGGCTGACTGACTCTGCTGCCATACCGGGAGGAGGGTCAGCTAGTAGATAAGAGTCCACAATCTGAACGCTATCATACGGTGTGAGTCCCCAAAGAGGACTTTCATTTAACCCAGCGTTTCCCAAAGAGGGAGCTCCCCCAGTGGGCGCTAAAGCGTTTGGGGGCGATAGTGGTTCAGAAGAATTTGGGGATGTTCAGGCGATTAGGGGTCGGTGGCTCCTTAAAGAAGAAATTAAAAATAAATATTTTAAATTAAATTATTTTCGTGATTTTGCGATTGAATAATCATTTAAAATTTGAATTCTACATTTTAATTCATCTTATGCCCGTCTTACACGATCCATTTTTTCATCAATTTTCTATTTAATGCATATAATCATTTGAAAATTGACAATGTATTACATAAATATTTATCAATTTTCTATGTCAAAGAGAAAATAGAGCATGTATATATGTGTGAGGGGCGTTGGCAAACTGTTATAATGTGTAAGGGTGGGGGTGTTACAAAGTTTGTGTTGTGCAAAGTGGGCGATGGACCACAAAAGTTTAGGAATCTATGATCTAACCTAATCCACGTGAACTGTTAATATTGCTATTGTTAAAGAGCTTGGGTTGAAGATAGAGTTGCCATATAAATGAATCTTTGAAAGATCGTTGATTGATTGATGGACCATCATCATTGCACTTCAGTGGTTAACCATGAATGTTCCGATCTCTTTCTTACATAGGAAGATCTCAGCTGCAGTGCACGAACTCTGTAGCACCTGTGAGGAACCCCGATGTAATTTTGTAGATATTAAATATTACAACACTGTGATTCACTTCTACCCAGACTTGACACTCATAACAGAGTGTTGGTAAGAATACACTATTTATCAGTTATCGATTTGTTTTCTTAGTGATTTTTTTAACGTTACAGTTATAATGACAGCTGGCATGTCACTGTGTTTGCTTTCTTGACATCTAATTTCCAATATTTGTATGCATTTTTTTTTATTTATCTAATAAATTTTGCCAGGGTAGCGGCTTTCCAGCCTGCCCTTTTCAATTTTGAATCGTCAAGGGTTCTTTTACGTGCTCAAATGATCAGATGATTGTGCAGATGATCAGTGCCTGATACATCAAAATGAACAAGATCTACAACATCATATTGACGCCCTGAACCAAAATTGTATAAATCATGACATAAAAATCAATAACACTAAAACAGAAATAATGAATATTGAAAGATAACATAATAATCTAGACATCTATGTCAATGGCACTACAATCAACTAAGTGTAAGAATTCAAATACTTAGGAAGCATATTCACAAAAGACGGAAGACTAGATAGAGAGATAGAGGCTAGAGTGCAAAAAGTAAATGCTGTAACTACCAGCTAGCCCCATTGTTAAGGCACCCAAAGATATCATTGACAGCTAAACAACAGATGATTAACAGCATTTTCATACCTACTTTGTGTTACCAGAGTCAAGCATGGACAATAAGCAAAACGTAGTCGCATAAAAATAACTACATGTGAAATGCGATGCCTACGAAAAGTTACCAACAACATCAGAAAAGACAAGAGTCACCAACATCAGCATCAGAACGAAAGTTGGGACATAATTACATTGAAAAACAAAGAATGAAGTGGTTTAGCAGCTTAATAATAATGCAACCAAACTCCGTATACAGTCATCTACAATAGAACATCAGGAAAGAAGGCGAGAGAGATGACTGAGAAGGCGAGAGAGATGACTGAGAAGGCGAGAGAGATGACTGAGAAGGCGAGAGAGATGACTGAGAAGGCGAGAGAGATGACTGAGAAGACGAGAGAGATGACAGAGAAGGCGAGAGAGATGACTGAGAAGGCGAGAGAGACTACGAAAAAGATGGATAGATTGCATATCAAAATCCTGTCAAAAGACAAAATAACTATCTCTCAAACCACTAGAGCAGCGCAAGACAAAATAACTATCTCGCAAACCACTAGAACAGCACAAGACAAAAACCGAAAACCACGATAGTGTGTAACTACCCTGTAACAGTGTGACGACAAACGAAGAAAGAAAGAAAGAAAGAAAGAAGAGAAAGGTTGATAATAACGAATTTCGGTTGCTTGCAAATAAATGTGTGCACTGTCTGTTTCTTTTGGAAAGGTGTTACTACCAATCGGAAGAGCGTTCAGTTACTGATTGATTCTGTATGCATTTTGATTTCAATTTTAAATGTTGATCAAGAGTTTCATATACTTCTCTGTCTAGAATGTGTTTCGCTGATTCACATACCATTACTGTTAATATACACACATACCATTACTGTTAATATACACACATATATACCATTACTGTTAGTATACACACACATATACCATTACTGATAATATACACACATATACCATTACTGTTAATATACACACATACCATTACTGTTAATATATACACACATACCATTACTGTTAATATACACACACATACCATTACTGTTAATACACACACATATACCATTACTGTTAATACACACACATATACCATTACTGTTAATATACACACATACATATATACCATTACTGTTAATATACACACATATACCATTACTGTTAATACACACACATATACCATTACTGTTAATATACACACATACCATTACTGTTAATATATGCACACATACCATTACTGTTAATATACACACACATACCATTACTGTTAATATACACACATATACCATTACTGTTAATACACACACATATACCATTACTGTTAATATACACACATACATATATACCATTACTATTAATATACACACATATACCATTACTGTTAATACACACACATATACCATTACTGTTAATATACACACATACATATATACCATTACTGTTAATATACACACATATACCATTACTGTTAATATACACACATATACCATTACTGTTAATATACACACTCACATATACCATTACTGCTAATATACACACACACCCACTAAAATCCCGTTTTCAAGTGCCGTATTTTAGAATAATATTTGTTGATGATGGATGCTTAATGAAATATATTATACGAGTAAGTTATTTAGAAGCATACCATTAAAATATTACAGGAACAGATAACATAACAGTACAAAGTTTCATGAACAGACAACATAGCAATCAGTACAAGGTTCCAGGAATAGATAACATATCAGTACAACGTTCCAGGAACAGATAACATAACAGTACAAGGTTCCATGAACAGACAACATAGCAATCAGTACAAGGTTCCAGGAATAGATAACATAACAGTGCAACGTTCCAGGAACAGATAACATAACAGTGCAACGTTACAGGAACAAATAACATAACAGTGCAACGTTCCAGGAACAGATAACATAACAGTGCAACGTTCCAGGAACAGATAACATAACAGTACAACGTTCCAGGAACAAATAACATAACAGTGCAACGTTCCAGGAACAGATAACATAACAGTGCAACGTTCCAGGAATAGATAACATAACAGTGCAACGTTCTGTAATCAAATAACATAACAGTGCAACGTTCTGTAATCAAATAACATAACAGTACAAAGTTACATGAACGGATAACATAACAGTACAAAGTTCCATGAACGGATAACATAACAGTACAAAGTTCCATGAACGCATGAACGGATAACATAACAGTACAAAGTTCCATGAACAAACAGATAACATAACAGTACAAAGTTCCATGAACGGATAACATAACAGTACAAAGTTCCATGAACGCATGAACAGATAACATAACAGTACAAAGTTCCATGAACGGATAACATAACAGTACAAAGTTCCAGGAACAGATAACATAACAGTACAAAGTTCCAGGAACAGATAACATAACAGTACAAAGTTCCAGGAACGGATAACATAACAGTACAAGGTTTCAGGAATATGGTATTAGAGTATTATTTCCTATATCAAAATACGCAGAGTTAAATGTTCTATTTCATAAATTAAGTTGTTCTATTCTACTAAAAAAAAAGGAAACACCAATAGCAAACAAAGTATCTTGTGAATAATATTGTTTCTATTTAATTCTTGTATTCGTATAGCGACGTATGGGAAAATTGCAACTACCAGAACGGTTTGCCAGATGGCTTGCCGTAATGTCAGAGTTAACTAACTATATTTTAAAAATTATTTTACATCACTGTAAGAATGCGATCTCCTGAGTAGTTACCGGGGCCCAAATTAGGGGCGTAAAGAAGAGAACCACTGTTGTCTGCCACACATGCCGTAAGAGGTGGCTGATGATGTTGGCAGTGGGGCTATCTAACATACCCGTACACAAAAACCGCTAGGTAGCTACAGAAACCATAACGAAGAAAATTCATAGCTCACCACTGGAGGAAGAAAAAGGACCCCGCTATAAAGGTCCAGGGGAGGTAAGGGAAGAACCAGGAACACATAGAGATGGGAGATGGAGGAGACGGAATGAAAGAAAATAGGAGAAAGTAAAGAGATTCTGGAAAAGATAGTTTTGGGTAGAAGAACTTGGAATGACGTTGTTGTGAACCTATACTTCCATAGGGACGAAGTGGGAAGAAGAATAATGAGGTATTGAAAAGTGAATCTTTATAAGATCGTTAATAACTTCTATTGAAATCCATGAATATTATTCATAAATACATGAATTATTAAGTATCGTATGGTAATATGTTTAGAAAGAAAATAGTATCGATCCAGTGTCTACCAAATCACGAGATTCTCTGTAACATTATGCTGCTATAATTACTTAATGAAATTATTATACAGAGCAATCTCGTGAGACAAGAGACAAAATAGATACGTCTTGAAATGAAATATTATGTTGAATTGTAAATGAATTTCAATTAAAAAAAACCTCTCAGGATCTTAATTAATAAATAATATAAAAATGGAATTATGTAATCTCATATTCTCCTGACAGGAGAATAAGGAGAGAAATAGAGGAGAAATAGAAAATGAGAATATGTTATGCGATCGACGTTATGGAATATTGGGCATTCCCATGGGTGCTCCGTCCTCCGCTGCAGCAGTCATCTTAAGGTTCATTTGTTCCCCGTACCCATGAGAAGCTGATTAGTATACCTTCTCTCTCTAAGACGATACTGTCTGGAATGTTCAAACTTCTCCATATTCTCGGACTCGTTCCAGTGTCTGAGACTCGTCCATATCACATAAACCGCCCGAGTGGTTACCGAGGCCAAAATTTGGGGTGTAAAGAATAAAACCACTGTTACCTGCCACGCATGTCGTAAGAGGCGATTAAGGAGGTTTGGCTGAAATCGGATGCATGTGTAATAAATGTGTAGAAGTCTATACGTTTAGGGACCTACCAAACCAGTGTGCAACGTATACACGTTCTTGGCAAAGATCAAACATATCACAAAGAGTGATTAAAATTGGTGGTAAACAATGAACGCAAAGAAGAAGTCATAAATGAGAGCATTCTGCATTTATGACATCAGAGATTGGAATAGAGAACGCGAGGAGAGAGAGGAGATAAAGATTAAAGCCATAACTGGCACAATGTACAATCGCTCTTTTTGGCTCAGATCACATACAAATCACAAAGAGTTGTTAACAAGTGATCGATATGGAGCGTTTGAAGAAAAAGAAGAAGAAAGCCAGATGTTAGAGAATAAGCGAAGAGATTGATGAGAGAATGAAGACGGTGGGAAGTGAGCTGATGGAAGAATGAAAAGGGTGTGAAGTGAGCTGATGGAAGAATGAAGAAGGTGTGAAGTGAGCTGATGGAAGAATGCAGAAGGTGTGAAGTGAGCTGATGGAAGAATGAAGAAGGTATGAAGTGAGCTGATGGAAGAATGAAGAAGGGTGTGAAGTGAGCTGATGGAAGAATGAAGAAGGTGTGAAGTGAGCTGATGGAAGAATGAAGAAGGTGTGAAGTGAGCTGATGGAAGAATGAAGAAGGGTGTGAAGTGAGCTGATGGAAGAATGAAGAGGGTGTGAAGTGAGCTGATGGAAGAATGAAGAGGTCGATAAATGAGTTTAGGGGAGAATGAAAAAGGCGAAAAATATGAAGAGGTAAACTGACAAAGTGAGAAATGAGTTAAGGGAAAAATAAAGAGGTCGATAAATGACATAACAAGAGAAAAGATTGAGGGGAGAATGAAGAAAGTGAGATATGAGTTGATGGACAATTTTTAAAAAGCGAAATGTGAAGGAGCAAGAGACGATATTGAGGAGAAATGAATAAAGCAAAAATGAGTTATGGAGAGAATGAAGAACGCGGGAAACAGTTGATTATAAATTTTTTTAAAAAGGGAAATGGGAAGGAAAAATAGAATAGATTGATGAGAAAATTAGAAAACGAGTTATGAGTTTAGGAAAGAATTAAAAATGCAAAAAATAAGAAGTGGGAAAACTGACAAAGCGAAAAATGAATTGAGAGGAGAATGTCAAAAGCGAGAAATGAATTGAGATGTAAATAAATAAAAAGAAAAATAAGTAAACAATATAAGAAATTGAGTAGAGAATGACGAAAGCTAGAAATATTCAGTATGAAATTGTCAGATGAAATTACAAACCAGAATCAATGAAGGTAGCATGTTTAGTCAGATTTGCAAACAGTCTTGAGTCACGGTACTGTCACGCATGACATTTCAATATTTGATTATTACTTTTAATTCTACAGATAAACGCAATGAAATACAACAATTGTAACAACAGCAGGTTTAATTTGAGTGAATAAGATAAACAGTCTATACAATCTTCTTCTTCTTCTTCAAACGCTGCATATCGACCACTTGTTAACCACTCTGTGTGATTTGTATGTGATCTGAGCCTTAGAGTTATTGTACGTTGTGCCAGTTATGCGCTACAAGTAGGCCAGCACATCTGATTCCTAGGTCGCCTCTTACGACACGCCTTGTAGGTCGCAGTAGTACTATTCTTTGCTACTCTTGTGGGTCCGGGTGACACACAGGCGAATCTACACATGAAATGTCATAACATTGCATTATACATTTTTTATATCATTGGGGAGGACCATTGTTAACAAAATAAATATGAAGGTAGATGGGGACTGTATGTCGTTTGAAAGTAGAGACATTGGCTTGGACAACTCTTCGATGGACATCAGGTGGAAAAAGAATACCTAAATGGGACATTGGCTAGGACAACTCTTCGATGGACATCAGGTGGGAAAAGAATACCTAAATGGGGTATTGTCTAGGACAGATTTACCATGGACAGCAGATGGGAAAAGAATACCTAAACGGGGTATTGGCTAGGACAACTCTTCGATGGACATCAGGTGGGAAAAGAATACCTAAATGGGGTATTGTCTAGGACATATTTACCATGGACAGCAGATGGGAAAAGAATACCTAAACGGGACATTGGCTAGGACAGCTTTACTATGGACAGCAGATGGGAAAAGAATACCTAAACGGGGCATTGGTTTGGACAGCAGATAGGACAAAAGGTACGAGTATAAATATGGCATTGGTTTGGACAGCTCTACGATGGACAGCAGCTGGGGAAAAGAATACCTAAACGGGGCATTGGCTAGGACAACTCTCCGATGGACAGCAGATGGGAAAAGAAGATATAAACGGGGCATTGGCTAGGACCGCAGATAGGACAAAAGGTACGAGTATAAATATGGCATTGGTTTGGACAGCTTTCTGATGGACAGCAGATGGGAAAAGAAGTCATAAAAGGGGCATTTTCTAGGACAGCTTTCCCAGCAGGTAGGAAAAAGAAGATCTGAACCGCCAAACAAAACATGGAGAATAACGATGGAAATAGAATTTAATGAGTGTGGTATGTCGTGGAACAACGAGTGGTAGAAAGGAAACAGATTGGCAACAATGTAAATCTCTTGTGGACA
This sequence comes from Arion vulgaris, assembly GCA_020796225.1. Lineage (NCBI taxonomy): Eukaryota > Metazoa > Mollusca > Gastropoda > Stylommatophora > Arionidae > Arion > Arion vulgaris. The sequence goes on from CM036754.1 coordinate 56,295,706, forward strand.
ACTTTTATGTCAAACAGGATACACAAAGAGAATACACAAAGAGGATACACAAAGAGGATACACAAAGAAGATACACAAAGAAAGATTTGTACAGTAGTGCTGACAATGATAACGATTCCATAATGTTAGTCTCGAGAGTCAACGAATGTAGAGACACTGGTTGATTCTGTATATGTTTATTCTTTCTGCTACAAGGTATCAACTCAGTGAGATGTTTGAGTCTAATTTTACAAGTTCTCAAAGCGCAATGTTCAAAACTTATTAAAACTGGACCTACCCCTGGAAGATTTTTACTAGTTTGATGTGTCCATAAATAAAACATATTCAAGTCCTCTTTCCATGCTTCCTTGGAGCAAAGCAAGGGTCGTTCGTGGGACTAGATAGCTTAAGGCGACGAGGTCTGGTAAAACAATTATAGGAAATCAGACTACTCCCGTCACGGGATCCTTGCATTCCAGTATTGTTTGATAAAGATGAACTCATTTTGTTTCAAGCATAACATGCGAAAACAAGATTATGTTATGCCACAAATTAAATGTAACTCTTAAGAAACATTAGTATTACTAACACATTTCATCAATAAATAACCATAGACTCATAGAATTGAGTCAAATTGCAATAAAGATTACAGTGTTCTATCAAAAATATTTTAAAGTCAGCCCTAATCAAACAAGAATTTCCAATTTTCCAGCTGAGCTAGTCGGCTTTAATTAGCTTTGGCCACGGATCGTTCAACATTGCTTTTTTCATATCATCTGTCCGGGAAAGATATTATTATAGATCTAGTTGTGCTACGCAAATGACCAATGCTTCGTAGGAGGAGTTTACGGAGGAGAGTGGTCATACTGGACATCCCAGCATTGACCAACATCTCAATGGTTGTTGCTATCTCTCTTAAGGAAATTACGAGTATACGTATCAGGTAAAAGATATCTAGTGACTGAAGACGAAAGGTTGACTTCATTGCACTATGTTTTCCCATATCATCTCTGAGCAGAAGAAATGACACGCCCACCTGATGATAATATTGCATATAGCACGAACTTTGTAGATACGCGAACAAATCTTGGAATGTCTGGAAAACATACATTCGCGGAGAGAACGGTGTGATTTGGAATCCAACACACGACCTTCGAAACACAAAGCAAATGGTTTAACTTCTTTAGCACACGAGGAACGCATTCTTTCTTCTACTTCTTCTGTGATCAGCTTCTGCTATGCAATTACTCTGGTATGTGTCATAAACAGGACGGTGCTCCTGAGGTCTTCACCGGTCCCCCATAGTTTGTTTTGCAGGGTTGTTTCCGTTAACCAGATTTCCATTCTCATACTGCTCAGGCTGGGGCAGTCTTACAGGATGTGCTCTGTGGACTGCTTTGGTGCTCCACTGGTACAGGCAGCCGAATCCATAAGACCCATTCTGTGGAGGTGGGCTCTGAGACCGCAGTGTCACGCTCTAAGTCCGAAGACTGTGGTCTGCGCTTTTCGTTTTAGTGTGTTTATACTGTCGTGTTCTGGGTTTTATCCTCCGTTTGTTTTTCTCTACATTATTTTTCTAACACATTTCTATATTTCTCATGTGCTGCATCGATTCTCTGATATAGAAATTTACGCTAAACACACATGTTGTGTACACAGCAACACGCGGTGTTGATGCTCAGTATGTTATTCTTCCACACTCTATGCAATCTAGGTCACCGTGGCAAAGGGTCAAGACTTCTCTTTTCCTCTCTCTCTCTATTTCTTCACCTTTCAACTCCCAACGGAGCACAGGTCTTCAACACACTTCTTCCATCTCTTCCTCTCTCCTGCCATCTCTCCCAATCCTTTCCATGTTTTACCTATCCTTTTAATATCAGTCTCCAACTCTCTTCTCCAGGTCTGTCTAGGCCTTCCCCTACAACACTTTCCATGTGGGTTCCAAAACAGTGCCTGTCTTGCAATGCTTCCAGTCGTTCTTCTCAATGTATGTCCTATCCATCGCCAGCGTCTCTTCCTTAGCACTTTCTCCACTGGTATCTGCTTAGTAGTTCTTTCTCCGAGTTCCTCGTTCGTATGCCTTTCTATGCCGTTTTAACCCGGATTGGGGCATAGGCCCAAGTCTTCCTATATCTAGCTATCTCCAGTCTTATGTTGCCGGGGGCTACGGTTGAACATTGATCACTCAATTTAAACGTGTAGTCTGAGTTGATATGTTTATCGCTGTGCTTTCTCGTTTATCGCTGTTTATTATTGTATGTTTGTCATTTATAGATGTTGCTTGTTTATTGTTGTACGTTATTTGTGTATCGTTGTCCGTTTATCGTGCGTATATAATTGTAGTTGCTCCTTTATATGTGTATGTTATTCGTTTATAGATATTTGATATTCGCTTATCGTTGTATGTTGCTTGTGTATCATTGTGTGTTTCTCGTCTATCACTCGTTTATGGTTGTATGTTGCCCGTGTATATATGTATGTTGCTGGTTTATATGTGCTTGTTGCTCGTTATAGATAGTTGTTATTCGTTTATCGCTGCATGTTGTGCTTTTATTTTGGAATGCTACTATGTATTACTACTATGTTACTATGTTTTGTATTATTGCAAGTTGGTCATTTATCGTTCGTTTATGGTTGTATGTTGCTCATTTATATATGTTTGTACTTCTGCTCTTGTCTTCCTCTTATTCCTCTCCGCTCCTGGTGGAGCATAAGGCCTCAACAGTTGTTCACCACTTTTCTCGGTCTCTTGCTGTTTTCTTTATGGTCTCCCAGAATAGTCAAGCACTCTTTGCGACCTAAAAAAGGGTCGTCAGCACATCATCTTCCTTGCGGGTTAGCCTGCTGACCCCTAGTCCTTCCAAGACTCGAGTTAGTTTTGAACATTTTGATTTTGGTTTCTGTGACTACAATCTTTTTTAAATGCTCTTTTATTACTGCATGTTGCTGGCTTACAGCTGTATACTGAAAGTAAACTATCTAAACCTGAAATTTGTAAAAATCAAAAGTCGCAACACAATCCATATAAATATATCAAAATTGATAACTACTACAACTTACATAAATATTTCCTTCCACTTTCTCAGCGAAGAATATTGAAATCACATCCACCAGCACAATAACACAAAACAATATATGTATCAGTCAGTTGTTACAGTAAGATAATGTAACCAATAACATCACAAACTGATGGACAACATGTGATTTATTCACAAACCTCGTCAAGAGTGCAATGTCAAGTAGTTTATAACTTGTCGTTTGAACACCATAACAGTGTACACTAACACCGTTCAGCAAAACTAACCCACGACACAGATTTCCCTCGCGTGCGGCTCACGCTTTTGTCACCTTTCGTCTCCAAACCGTTTTCCAGCTATAGCTCTTGATCTGATTGTCGCTCGTGTTATGGAGCACGCAGACGTGAGTGTTTGGAATATTTACTTGTTGGAGGAAAGTGCTGATATGAAGTGGGGTGTTACTGAAAATACTTGAACTCCGAGATAAGAAAATAGTACCTTAGATAGTTTTACTAAATGAAATAACACAATCAATCCAGAAATGAATCTAAACCAGGGATGTCCAGCCATATGATACATCCATGACGCTTTATTTTACTCCTCCAGTATTAACGATAATTATCGATATAAGGGAAGACTGCAGTACAACTATGCTTGATTAAGGCCTTTTATCCGAAACGTTGCTGTGTATTTATTATTGTTTTTGTATTTTATAAAACTACAGTACTTTGATTTTACGTGCTTCGTCATATTAACGATAATCAGAATTTAGAATTTAGGTAAATCTTATAAGAACGATTTTCTAGCCAACACTATGTTACCTGTGTCAAACATTGTCAATAACAGAAAATCATAACGACAGAGATGATGTGTCTTAGAAGAGCTGCAGGTGCAACACTAAGAGACAAAATTAGAAATGAAGAAATCAGAAGAAGACTAGATGTGAAACAAGTCATACAATTCATAACAGAACAACAGATTAAATGGTTTGGACACCTGACAATGATGTCCTGGTATCGTCTACTACAGCGAGCCACACAGAAAAAGTATAACGAGTACAGAACAAGAGGAAGACCACGCAAAAGATGGAGCAACGGCATCAAGAACAGCCTTAAAAATGAATAACAGCTCATAACGTGCATTAGAACAAGCAAACACAAGATCCCTACATTCAACCCCCACCCCCACACTCCTTTTCAACAATTCTATAAAGAAGTAAAAGTTGGAAAAGAAGAAGAAGAATTTTGAAGGGAAAAAAATGTGGTTTTGAATAACAGAATGTTACAGCATTTTTCTTAAGCTCAATATTGACCAAAATGAAACTTCTAATCAGGATGAAATTTTCATCTTTTATTATTTTCATTAAATTTACTATTTATATTACTTTAATGATATTTTTATTTGTAGTATCTTCTTCTTCTTCTTTGCGTTCGTTCTTTACAATCAATTTGAATCACTCTTTGTGATATGTTTGATCTTTGCAAGAACGTGTATACGTTGCACATTGGTTTGGTAGGCCCCTAAACGCATAGACTTCTACACGTTTAGAACACGTGCATCCGATTTCAGCTCAGTCGCCTCTTACGACATGTGTGGCTGGTAACAGTGGTTCCATTCTTTGCACCCCAAATTTAAGCCTCGGTAACCACTCGTGCATTTATTAGTATTATTACTACAATTGTTACATTGCGCCGGCCACCTCGGTCATTAGTCAGATGCCAGATAATACGTTAAAACGTTGGACATCACCAATCTAATGGATCTTAAAACAAAAGAATACCCGCCTTCCCAGCGTGTTCGTAGCGCGTTGGACTGCGGGTGACTAGCCCTCTGTGAGTGCGAGTTCAATTCTACGGCAGAAAAGCCACAGACTCCCCAGATCCACGGTGTTCGTGGCACCGATCCGAAGGGTTACGATGTCCATGGCACCGAGCAAAGAGCTGAAAGCTCAAGTGCTTCTGCATCGGAAAAAAAAGAATAACTTCTTGTATCGGGTTTCTAAATATAGCTTCGTCACTTTCTGCAGAAATGGTAAGTACCTGTCAGTAGTATTGCACAAAGCATAAACTCCGTAGTTTCAATAACAATCGTAAAGATCTCCACAAAAAAATATCCCACAAAATGCTCATTTAACGTCCTGCCCTGTGGTGTCGGGGCCTGCAAGGGAAGAAAAGAATAGTACCACTGTGACTTACAAGGCATGTCGTAAGAGGCGACTGATGTAGGACCTTGGGAAGCTACCTAGTAAATAAAAACATCGCAGAAACACCGGATGTGCTGGCCTACGCGTAGGCGTATAACTGGCACAACGTTCAATCGCTCTCAGGCTCAGATCACATACAAATCACACAGAGTGGTTAACAAGGAGTCGATAGGGAGCGTTTGAAGAAGAAGAAGAAGAAGAAAAAGTCCCTTTCGGCAGAAATGGTAAGGTACCTGTCGAGAGCATTGCACGAAACACGAGCTCTGTAGCTCCAGCAGTAATATTAAAAATCTCTACATAAAAAATGCACATGTCACATGTGAACTGATCGACTCCATCTGAATTCAAAGCCAAAACACGTAATCACAAAGTACTGTAGTTTTACAAATTACAAAAACAATGACAAAATACAGCAACGTTTCGACCAACAAGGCCTTTATAGGTGAGATCGAGATCCTAGTCCTTCCGGAGAAGGACGATAAGAAGTAGGTCCCGTGTTCATTTTGATGACGTAAAAGAATCTTTGGTTGTTCAAAATTGAGAAGAGCAGGCTGTTTTGTGAATTTAAACTCATAACCTTCAGAACGCAAGTCAAACATCTGAACTATTTCGCCACAAAATAATAACTCTCGAATAAATCAACCATTCCATCAGAGACTTTTGTGAAAATACTATTTCAATTACTCCGTCACTTCCCTCTATCTGGTTTGGTTTTGTTTTCCTTCATAAGTTAGAAAACATATCTATGTTGATGTAAGCATTTATAGAATTCTTAATCATAGTTGATTGATAGGGCCATCATCTTTGCACTTTGAGGAGTAACCATGTGTGGTCCAATCTCTATCTTACACAGAAAGATCTCAGCTGCAGTGAACGAACTCCGAAGCACCGGCGAGGGCACTTCGAGGAGTAACAATGTGTGGTACAATCTCTATCTTACACAGAAAGATCTCAGCTGCAGTGCACGAACTCCGAAGCACCGGCGAGGGCACTTCGAGGAGTAACCATGTGTGGTACAATCTCTATCTTACACAGAAAGATCTCAGCTGCAGTGCACGAACTCCGAAGCACCGGCGAGGGCACTTCGAGGAGTAACAATGTGTGGTACAATCTCTATCTTACACAGAAAGATCTCAGCTGCAGTGCACGAACTCCGAAGCACCGGCGAGGGCACTTCGAGGAGTAACAATGTGTGGTACAATCTCTATCTTACACAGAAAGATCTCAGCTGCAGTGCACGAACTCCGAAGCACCGGCGAGGGCACTTCGAGGAGTAACCATGTGTGGTACAATCTCTATCTTACACAGAAAGATCTCAGCTGCAGGGCACGAACTCCGAAGCACCGGCGAGGGCACTTCGAGGAGTAACCATGTGTGGTACAATCTCTATCTTACACAGAAAGATCTCAGCTGCAGTGCACGAACTCCGAAGCACCGGCGAGGGTCCTCGATGTAATTTTGAAGATGATGTAGATAACTTTGTAGGAATTTTATTTTAATTCTTTTCTAATGAATTTTGCTATGTGAAGTGGCTATCCAGCCTGCTCGTCTCGATTTTGAACGGCCAAGGGTTCAACTCCGTAGCACCGGCGAGGGTACCCGGTGTAATTTTAAAGATTGTAAAAGTAATTGTGTAGGAACTTTTTTTATAATGAATTTTGCCCAAGCATCGACTTTCCAGCCTGCTCGTCTCGATTTTGAACTGCCAATGGTTCTTTTACGCGCTCAAAGTGAACTACGTTCTATCTTTCGTCTCCGATAGGACTAGGAACTCGATCTCATCTACACTGAGATCAGGGATCTCTGGAAAACTATCCAGATGTCTCCACGAGGGAGCGAACCTGCTATCTTTGGTACGAGAGACTCTCACCTAACCTCTACGCCACAGAGAGTATAGTGCCAATATAGTTCAACCATAGTGTCAACGCTAGCTATCAACACACAGGTCTGATGAATATTTGATACATTTTACCTGCGTGGGCTATCTGTACATGTCATTGACGTGAATTGATGCACTATTTATACACAGTTGTATCTATTATTTCAAACACTTTACCGTGGGTTACAATAACAAATGGGGCGAGAGATCACACAGGTCAACAAAATAACAACGCCTACTAGCAAATCAATAGAGGAGAATATGTTGTTATCTTCCGACTGATGAGAGAAGAATATGTTGTTATCTTCCGACTGATGAGAGAAGAACAGGTTGTTATCTTCCGACTGATGAAAGAAAAACATGTTGTTATCTTCCGACTGATGAGAGAAGAACATGTTGTTATCTTACGACTGATGAGAGAAGAACATGTTGTTATCTTCCGACTGATGAGAGAAGAACATATTGTTATCTTCCGACTGATGAGAGAAGAACATGTTGTTATCTTCCGACTGATGAGAGAAGAACATGTTGTTATCTTCCGACTGATGAGAGAAGAACAGGTTGTTATCTTCCGACTGATGAGAGAAGAACATGTTGTTATCTTCCGACTGATGAGAGAACAACAGGTTGTTATCTTCCGACTGATGAGAGAAGAACAGGTTGTTATCTTCCGACTGATGAGAGAAGAACAGGTTGTTATCTTCCGACTGATGAGAGAAGAACAGGTTGTTATCTTCTGACTGATGAGAGAAGAACATATTGTTATCTTCCGACTGATGAGAGAAGAACATGTTGTTATCTTCCGACTGATGAGAGAAGAACAGGTTGTTATCTTCCGACTGATGAGAGAAGAACATGTTGTTATCTTCCGACTGATGAGAGAAGAACATGTTGTTATCTTCCGACTGATGAGAGAAGAACAGGTTGTTATCTTCCGACTGATGAGAGAAGAACATGTTGTTATCTTCCGACTGATGAGAGAAGAACATGTTGTTATCTTCCGACTGATGAGAGAAGAACATGTTGTTATCTTCCGACTGATGAGAGAAGAACAGGTTGTTATCTTACGACTGATGAGAGAAGAATATGTTGTTATCTTCCGACTGATGAGAGAAGAACATGTTGTTATCTTCCGACTGATGAGAGAAGAACATGTTGTTATCTTCCGACTGATGAGAGAAGAACAGGTTGTTATCTTACGACTGATGAGAGAAGAATATGTTGTTATCTTCCGACTGATGAGAGAAGAACAGGTTGTTATCTTCCGACTGATGAGAGAAGAACAGGTTGTTATCTTCCGACTGATGAGAGAAGAACATGTTGTTATCTTCCGACTGATGAGAGAAGAACATGTTGTTATCTTCCGACTGATGAGAGAAGAACAGGTTGTTATCTTACGACTGATGAGAGAAGAACATGTTGTTATCTTCCGACTGATGAGAGAAGAAAAGGTTGTTATCTTCCGACTGATGAGAGAAGAACAGGTTGTTATCTTACGACTGATGAGAGAAGAACATGTTGTTATCTTCCGACTGATGAGAGAAGAACATGTTGTTATCTTCCGACTGATGAGAGAAGAACAGGTTGTTATCTTCCGACTGATGAGAGAAGAACATGTTGTTATCTTCCGACTGATGAGAGAAGAACATGTTGTTATCTTCCGACTGATGAGAGAAGAACATGTTGTTATCTTCCGACTGATGAGAGAAGAACATGTTGTTATCTTCCGACTGATGAGAGAAGAACATGTTGTTATCTTCCGACTGATGAGAGAAGAACATGTTGTTATCTTCCGACTGATGAGAGAAGAACATGTTGTTATCTTCCGACTGATGAGAGAAGAACATGTTGTTATCTTCCGACTGATGAGAGAAGAACATGTTGTTATCTTCCGACTGATGAGAGAAGAATATGTTGTTATCTTCCGACTGATGAGAGAAGAACAGGTTGTTATCTTCCGACTGATGAGAGAAGAACAGGTTGTTATCTTCCGACTGATGAGAGAAGAACATGTTGTTATCTTCCGACTGATGAGAGAAGAACATGTTGTTATCTTCCGACTGATGAGAGAAGAACAGGTTGTTATCTTACGACTGATGAGAGAAGAACATGTTGTTATCTTCCGACTGATGAGAGAAGAAAAGGTTGTTATCTTCCGACTGATGAGAGAAGAACAGGTTGTTATCTTACGACTGATGAGAGAAGAACATGTTGTTATCTTCCGACTGATGAGAGAAGAACATGTTGTTATCTTCCGACTGATGAGAGAAGAATATGTTGTTATCTTCCGACTGATGAGAAAAGAAAAGGTTGTTATCTTCCGACTGATGAGAGAAGAACATGTTGTTATCTTCCGACTGATGAGAGAAGAACATGTTGTTATCTTCCGACTGATGAGAGAAGAACAGGTTGTTATCTTCCGACTGATGAGAGAAGAACAGGTTGTTATCTTCCGACTGATGAGAGAAGAACATGTTGTTATCTTCCGACTGATGAGAGAAGAACAGGTTGTTATCTTCCGACTGATGAGAGAAGAACATGTTGTTATCTTCCGACTGATGATCAATAAACAGAAAGTGTACAAGTATTAGGGGCCTGTGGAGAAAAACAAAATACCAAACACAGGATTCGAACCATATTTCTTACGGCACCCATTGCCCGGCTCTATAATAACAATAATAATAATAATAATAATAGCCGTCCATCGCAAGCGATGATGACAACAGCCTGCCTCAGACGTGGGCTGATACACGCCTCTGGTGTGTGCGGGGGTGACTGAAGAGCCCAATCCTAGAACACATCCCTTACCACATGATTAAGGTTAGACGTGGGTGTTGTGTGTTCTGTTATTTTCGTGCAGCTCAATTTCTCTTGCCTCAACGGCACGATGTCAAGCCCTATAATACGAGCGTTTCCAAGAATACAACCAGCAAACTATTTTTAAAATAGGAGTGTTTTTCATAAACGCTTCGTCGTGTTCCGTTGGGTAGTGATGAGAAGATGGGAATCAACGACATAGTTAGAGAACCAAAGCTGACCAAGACCCAGTTTGACCGCTAGGGGATACCCATGATGGCGGGTCTCTGTGGCGAAGTGGTTAAGACTTTCGCCTTGCGTAGTGAAGGTTGTGTATTTGAATGTAGATCGCATCGTTCATTTCACATGTGCATATTTATGGAGATCCCAAGGATTGTTGCTGGAGCTATGGAGCTATGCTTGTGCAAGAATATCGACAGGTGGCTTGTCATTTCTGTCATGTGGGACAGAGCGGTATGGCATGCCTCAAAGCATAAACATGGTGCAATGAAGTCCAATGCTGTGCATTTGGACCCATTAGATATCCATGATAACAAGCTGCATCAGTGCAGTCTGATTAATTGAGTAGGGATCGAAGAGGTAACGCTAACCCAGTGTCAACATTACCGTGCAGAAGTACTTCCACGGGTACATTACTTCTTCTTCACCCTTCGTCCCTAGGGAGCATAGGTCCGCAACCACAGAATCCAGTGCCATCTTTTCCAGATCTCTCCACTCTCTCCCTTTTCTCTTGTCTTCCGTCTCCAACACCCGTCTCCTTGTTTTCCTGGGTCTTCTCTTACCTCTATTACCCTGTGGTCTCCAGCCTGTCACCAGATGCTGTCAGAGACTCTCCTCAGTGTGTATCCAATCCATCGCCACCTTCTGTTCCGTATCTCTTATTCCACCTGTCGTTGTCCCGCTCTATAACCACAGTTCCCTGTTTGTGGTCATGTCATACCATCGTAGATGTAGTATCCTGCGCGGGCATTCTATTGATGAATATGTCATACCATCGTAGATGTAGTATCCAGCGCAGGCATCTATTGATGCATATGTCATACCATCGTAGATGGAGTATCCTGCGCAGGCATCTATTGATGAACATGTCATACCATCGTAGATGGAGTATCCTGCGCAGGCATCTATTGATGAATATGTCATACCATCGTAGATGTAGTATCCTGCGCAGGCATCTTATTGATGAATATGTCATACCATCGTAGATGTAGTATCCTGCGCAGGCATCTATTGATGAATATGTCATACCATCGTAGATGTAGTATCCTGCGCAGGCATCTATTGATGAATATGTCATACCATCGTAGATGTAGTATCCTGCGCAGGCATCTTATTGATGAATATGTCATACCATCGTAGATGTAGTATCCTGCGCAGGTATCTATTGATGAATGTCTCCAACTATTTGGTGTTCCCCTTAGTTCGTGTACATTACTACAGTAGTCTCTGTGGTGTAGAAGCTCGTCTCTCGTGACAAAGGAACCAGGTTCGCTCCTCGTGGAGCCATCTGGATATTTTCCCAGAGATCCCTGACCTCATTGTAGGTGATATCGAGATCCTAGTCCTTCCGGAGAAGGACGATAAGAAGTAGATCCCATGTTCATTTTGATGACGTAAAAGAATCTTTGGTAGTTCAAAATCGAGAAGAGCAGGCTGGAAAGCCGCTGCCCACGAAAAATTGATTAGAAAAATTAAATAATAAAATTACTGCAGAATATGTTCACCATCTTCTAAATTACATCGGGGATCCTTGCTGGTGCTACGAAGTTCGTGCACTGCCGCTGAGATCGTCCTGTGTAAGAAAGTGCTCGGAACACACATGGTCACTCACTGAAGTGCAAGGATGATGATCCTATAAATGAATCGGTCAATCAAACGTTACTACAGTCCCTTTAATCCTCAAAGTCATCCTCATTGGATTTTCTTAGGACAAATGTGCTTATTCTAATAGCACAGATCAAATCTTCTTCCTCTTCTTCATCGAACGCTCCATATCAACCATTTGTTAACAACTCCTTGTGATTTGTATGTGATCTGAGACTAAGAGTACGTTGTGCCAGTTATACGCCTACAAGTAAGGCCAGCACATCCGATTTCTATGCTGCTGTTTTATTTACTAGATTAGCTGCCCTAGGTCCTACATCAGCCGAATCTTAAAACGTGCCCTGTAGGTTGCTGTGGTACTATTCTTTGACTTCCTTTACGGGCCCCAGCACCACCCGGGCGACAGATCAAATGACGACATGAATTTAAAAACACACACACACACAAACTGTGTCCGAATTGTATAACACAAAAACCGATGTAAACAATGCAATACAAATCAAACAACAGATTGACAGACAAAGATATGTGTGCGGAGCAGATTTAAGACAAATAACCGAACAATATAAACACATTGACAACAGCAGACATATAAATATATAATTAGTTATTGGAACACACTATTTGGCTGTGTTTGGCTCTGTTGATCCAAACAGGCATGTTAGCAAGAACATTTAAAAAATGGAATCATTGCAATTACTTTACAGTTTACGAATCAATATTTGTTTCATGCAACAGCGATAAGAGAGAGAGAGAGAGCGAAGGACGGAGACTGGCAAACAAGAAGACAGATGTGAACAGAAACGTATGAAGAATATGAAATGTGGATATATGCACATATATATGTGATTGATTGATTGATTGATTGATATGACTATGATCATTGCACTTCAGTGAGTAACCATGTATGCTCCGGTCTCTTTCTTACTCAGGAAGATCTCAGAGGCAGTGAACGAACTATGTAGCACCGGCGAGTGTCCCCTAAGTAATTTTAAAGACGGTGGAAACTGTAATAATTTTAATGAATTTTGCTTGGGCAGCTGCTTTGCAGCCTACTCTTGTCGATTTTCAAGTGTCTATGATTCTTTAACGTACTCACCTGGAACACTGGACCTCCGTCTCCGATAGGACTAGTAACTCGATCTCACCTACAATGAGATCGGGGATATCTGGAAAATATCCCTATAGCTCCACGTGGGAAGCAAACCGATCAACTTTGGAGCGATAAGCGATCAATTTACCTCTACGCCACAGATGCTCACAAGTACGTATAGAGTTAATTTGACAGTTCTCTACGTCACAGATGCTCACAAGTACGTATAGAGTTAGGTTGATAGTTCTGTACGTCACAGATGCTCACAAGTACGTATAGAGTTAGGTTGATAGTTCTGTACGTCACAGATGCTCACAAGTACGTATAGAGTTAGGTTGATAGTTCTCTACGTCACAGATGCTCACAAGTACGTATAGAGTTAGGTTGATAGTTCTGTATATGAAACACAGGGTGATAGAGGGGGAGAGAGAGAGAGAGAGAGAAGTGAAAGAGAAATTAAAAGGGAGAGAAGAAAGAGAGAGAGAGAACTAAAGAGAGAGAGAGAAAGAGAAAAGAAGAAAGAAAGAAAGAAAGAGAGCGAAAGAGAGAAAAGAGAAAGAGAAAGAAAGAAAGAAGGAAAGAGAGAGAGAGAGACCGAGAGAAAGACAGAGAGAAAGAATGTGAGAGAGAAATAGAGAAATAGAGAAAGAATAAGAGACAGAGAGAGAGAGAGAAAGAGACAGAGAGAGAGAAAGAGAGAGCAAAAGAAAGAAAGAGAGAGAGGGAGAGTTCGAAAGACAGAGAGAAAGAAGGAGAGAAAGAAATAGATAAAGAATAAGAGAGAGAGAGAGTGTGTGAGAGTTGAGGTACAGACATATTAGATATACGTGTAGAAGTCTATGCGTTTAGGGGCCTACCAAACCAATGTGCAACGTATACACGTTCTTGGCAAAGATCAAACATATCACAAAAAGTGATTAAAATTGGTCGTAAAGAATGAACGCAAAGAAGAAGAAGAAGATTAGATATACGATTATATAGCATGTTATTAACTTGGTCCTCCTTCTCTGTACTTGACCGTTCTCCCAGCAAGCAATGATTCATTTCTTTCGGTTCTTGTTCTATTGTTCTCCTCCAGGTCGTTTTGGGCCTTTCAAGATTTCATTAACATTCATAAATATGAATCAGAATGGATAGTTTAACAGACAAATAAACATATATTCATTTAAGACAAAAAGTTTGTTAGGAAAGTAGATCAATAAATAGACGTATTGATCTTATTGATTGATCGATCAGCTGATTGATTGATGTATTGATGGATTAATTGATTGATGGACGAAATGATGGGCTGACGGAGGGTGGAAGAATTGACGGATGAAATGAGTAGAAATGCACGTCTCTATAAACTTAATAACGAGTCCTATGTTGGTTATATCACAGCGAGTAGGTTAACAAATATAAACTTAATAACAATTAACTCTTTGCGAAGAATCCAGTACATCCCCGTGAGGTATGTAGTGGCGGGGAGGTTTGCGTGCTTCGATGATACAGTGGGCACGCCCGCGAACCCAGCGTGTTTGTAGCGCGTTGGACTACGAGTGACTAGTCCTCTGTAGGTGCGGGTTCAAATCTGCGGACTGGCAGAAAAGCTACAGGTTCCCAAGATTTACGGTGTTCGTGGCACCGAGCCGAAGGGTTACGATGTCCATGACACCGAGCTGAACCGAGCTCAAGTTCTTCTGGATCGGGTAAAAAAAAAAAATGCAGTGAGCAAACTGTTACGTTCCTAGCGTTACCTCAGATAACATACGGCCGGCGGGCTCAGGTACAAATTCTCGAAAATCACACCCCAACCGTCGCATGTACTCCAATTCCAGTTTTCTTAGATAAAGCCAAATTCATTTGAAAAATAACACAACAGGCTAAATCAAGGTTATATTATGTTTGTAAATTAAGTGTATCGATCAGGAATATCATTATTATTATTCACATTTTTCATCAATAAATAGACTCGTAGTACAGACAGTAGTATAGACAGTAGTATAGATAGTAGTACAGACAGTAGTATAGATAGTAGTACAGACAGTAGTATAGATTGTAGTACAGACAGCGATACATATAGTAGTATATATAGTAGTATATATAGTAGTATAGATAGTAGTATAGATATTAGTACATATAGTAGTATAGATAGTAGTATATATAGTAGTATAGATAGAAGCAGGGGCGGCTCGGCATTAAGGGCCAGTGGGACCCAGCCCCACCAATAATCGAAAAGGGGAATAAATTCCCCGAATAGACAAATAATAGTAGATATTTCAAAACCCATGATTTTTTCGAAAATTTGTGTCTGACCCCACCAAGAAAAATGACCACGAGCCGCCACTGGATAGTAGTATAGATAGTAGTATAGATAGTAGTATAGATAGTAGTATAGATAGTAGTACAGATAGTAGTATAGATAGTAGAATAGATAGTAGTACAGATAGTAGTACAGATTGTAGTACAGATATGACAATAAATTACCATAGACACGTAGAATTTTGTAAAACTGCAGACAACCTTACAGTGTTCTATCAAACACGCATAAAAACCAGCCCACATAAAGTAGGAATTTTGGTTTCCCGTCTGAGCTAGTTGACTGTATGTTGCCAGGAGCCATGATCTAATCCAGCACCTAATAACATGGTTCTTAGCAGGGTCACCCAGACCGGACAGTACACTGAGGATGGGTCAGACTAAATATGGCTTCATTGTCCTCCAGATTAGGGATTTTTCTTGGGACTAACAATCCTGTCCTGTAAAAATCTTAATGTTGCGGAAACAGAGACGAAGACGCTACCTAATAATGGTGTACATTTGTTCCTTTCTTGATCTGATGATGATGATGTTCGACCATCACGGATGATGATGACCACCAATTTTTCATCCAAGAGAATGTAGAGGTTTGGACATTTAATGAGAATGGAATACAACCAGCTACCAGTAACATCATACAATAAAAAGAGATCAGGTACTAGAGCTACTGGAAGACCAATAAAATGTGGATAGACAATATGATGACTACACTGAATAAACACAGATATAACACAACAAGGGCGACTCATCTGGCCCTGGAACGCAAATTAAAACTCCTACGCTTAACGACAAGAGTGGACAACCAATTCCATCATCCACCTGGGGAATGACAATAAACAGTAGAATATAGTTGCGTTATGTTTGTCTGTGTGTGCGTAGATGACTAGTGAGCCCGATGCGGGCTTCAAATGTGCTTGTACAATTTGAGTAGGGATTACTTGCACTTGTGGGGAGTTTTACTGTCTTTCTAGCTTATCGTTTCTGTTCCATCCATGCAGTTCTACCTGTCTCGCAGGTCGAAGAACCGTTTCGAAGAAGTGTGCGCCAGGCTGATCTGTTTTGAGCAACATTCTCCCAGTTGTCGACATCTATGCCAAAGGATTTCATCGAGTTCTTGAGTGTGTCTTTGAATCGCTTTTTTTTGACCGCCCTGTGAGCGTTTACCACTACGCAGCTCAAGATAAGTTGGTCTTTCCTTATACTGATTAACTCGTCCGCCTGTCCAGCGTGTTCGTAGCGCGTTGTTCGACGGGTGGCAAGCACCCTGTTCAATTCCGCGAGTTGGCAGAAAAGTCACAGGTTCTCCAGATTTACGGTGTTCGTGACACCGAACCGATGGGTTACAATGTCCATGGCACCGGACCGAAGAGCTGAAAAAGCTCAAGTGCTTCTGGATCGGGAAAAAAAATACTGATTAACTACTGAATTGAAAAACGGGTTGTGGCTGAATTAAATTTTGATTCTATTTTCCCATATGCAGGTGTATTTACAAATTCAGCTGTAGTTTTCTTAATTATTAACAGATTTTTAAGAGTAATACACTATTTTATAGGTAAATGAATTATCTTTAAGATTGTTCTAAAATAAATAAATAGTGGCGTTCCAGCAACTTTTGGACACCAACGAAATCACAGGCTAGTGAGAGAGAAAAACGAGAGAGAGAGAAAGAGCGAGGGAGATAGAGAGAGAGAGAGAGAGAAACGAGAGAGAGAGAGCGAGGGAGATAGAGAGAGAGAGAGAGAAGAGAATCAAGTATTACTGAGAAGTCAACAGACAATCTCTGGTCTACTTTATTTAATAACGTTCAAGGTCGCAAGTAACAGTAGAAGTAGCTATCATTTATTATGATATTGACTGAGATAATAAAACAATTGCCAGGTAGCTAGCTACATGCTTGTAGGTAGATCTGTACTATTCAAGACAGAACTGAAACACTGTTTGTCTCAGGTGAGAAGTTTGCCAGCGGGTCGTAACAGTCAATCAATATCGTGGACACTTTTGTTGTCACAAAATACGCACGCACAGAGAGGTAATTAGATAACAATTTAGTATACTGTATTATTGGTTGTACTGACAGCGGTACAGATAGTAGTACAGATAGTAGTACAGATAGTAGTATAGATAGTAGTACAGATAGTAGTATAGATAGTAGTACAGATAGTAGTACAGATAGTAGTATAGATAGTAGAATAGATAGTAGTATAGATAGTAGTACAGATAGTAGTACAGATAATAGAATAGATAGTAGAATAGATAGTAGTATAGATAGTAGTACAGATAGTAGTACAGATAGTAGTATAGATAGTAGAATAGATAGTAGTATAGATAGTAGTATAGATAGTAGTACAGATAGTAGTACAGATAGTAGAATAGATAGTAGTACAGATAGTAGCACAGATAGTAGTATAGATAGTAGTACAGATAGTAGTACAGATAGTAGAATAGATAGTAGTACAGATAGTAGTACAGATAGTAGTATAGATAGTAGTACAGATAATAGAATAGATAGTAGAATAGATAGTAGTATAGATAGTAGTACAGATAGTAGTACAGATAGTAGTATAGATAGTAGTATAGATAGTAGTATAGATAGTAGTATAGATAGCAGTACAGACAGCAGCACAGACAGCAGTGCATATATTATATGTAGATATTAAAAGGACTTGCCCGAGTGGTTGCCGGGGCTCAAATTTGGGGTGTCAAGAATAGAGCCACTATTACCTGCCATGCATGTCGTAAAAGGCGACTAAGGAGGTTAGACTTCTGGCTAGCTACCACGCCCTGTAAAAATTACTAGATAGCTACAGAAACCACAACCATGAATATGCATAGCTCCCCTCCCCGAGGAAAGACCACTCAAGGAGGGACTAATGGCAAGAAAATGGGTAGAGATCTGGAAAAGATCGTCTTGGATAGGTGGGCTTGGAAGGTCTTGGTTGTGGACCTATGCTTCCCTAGGGGCAAAGGTTGAAGAAGAAGAGCGAGAGTAAAATGACCAGCACAGGTAATACTAGTAGAGGTAGTACATTATACAATCGACAGCACATGTAGTACTAGTACAGGTAATATTGCAGGTAGTTGTATTGACAGTATAGCTATACAGG
The DNA here is from genome assembly GCA_020796225.1 of Arion vulgaris. Classification (NCBI taxonomy): domain Eukaryota; kingdom Metazoa; phylum Mollusca; class Gastropoda; order Stylommatophora; family Arionidae; genus Arion; species Arion vulgaris. The sequence continues at coordinate 56,313,920 of CM036754.1, forward strand.
GTGTTCAAGATATAAGTAGCTTGTCAAGGGAGCCAATCTGACATATATTTATGAAAATGAGAAGGTTCAATTATGACGTAGTATAGGTCAAGTACGCAATTATTTTTTGTAACGGTGTGTAATTATAGTGCGGGAAGGGGCAATGAACAAATATGACGTAGGACGAGCTAGTCAGGACCGGTTTAAATAGTAAATAGACACAACGCAATGCGTAACTGGCAACTTTTGATTTGTCAATCGGGCTACTTTCATCTTGAACGCCCTGTATTATAGCACATGGTAGCAACATGAGTACATGAAGACTAGTACATGTAGTAGTACCGTGAGTACAGATAGATGTACATGTTTTAAAGATTTTTTTTGAGTTCCGTATGATGGGCTTGTTCCAATATTGGCAACTATACAAGTCTTTTGCTTTTGTTTGCGAAGAGGTGGGTTAAGCCTTTATGTAGCCGATACACGATCTTTCAACCTAGTCGGTTGTCTTTTTTTGTTTATATCAGTAGTCGTTTTGCGCAGGATACTCCATCTGCGATGGTATGACAGGACTACAAAGAGGGAACACTGAGATAGAACAGGACAACCACAGATGGAACAAGAGATAAGGAGCAGAAAGTGGCGATAGAGGAGGAGGGAGGCAAGTGATTCAAGAAAATAAGGACTCCTTAAAGATATATTTCATCACCTTTCAACTCCCATCGGAGCACAGGTCTTCAACAAACTTCTTCCATCTCTTCCTCTCTCTTGCCATCCCTTCCAATTCTTTCCATGTTTTACCTATCCTCTTTATATCCGCCTCCAACTCTCTTCTCCAGGTCTGCCTAGGCATTCCCCTACTTTCCGACAGGAAAGAAGGCTAGTCGGCATCCCCGGATCCTTGCGGCTTTCCCGGTGATACGTCATTTGTCCCCCTGTTGGGGGACCTTTCCCTGGTTCGGATGGTTGAGTTGAGTTATTCCATATTGTTGCACTATCCATGTTTGTTGAAGTTTTTTTGGCTTATTTTTTCTACAGAGTGAGGTAGCCAGCCCCACCCCAACCCTCCTTAGTCGCCTCTTACGACATGCCTGGCAGGTAGACATTGCTGCATATTCTTTCCTCCCCCTGTGGGCCCCGGCAGCACTCGGGCGAAAGATATATTTAAAACGGCCTAAAGATTCTTTCAGATTTTAGATTGATTGATTGATTGATTGATAGGACCATCATCACTACACTTCGGGGAGTAACCATGTGTGCTCCGATCTCTTTCTTACACAGGAAGATCTCAGTGGCAGTGCACAAACTCCTTAGCACCGACGAGAGTCTCCCATGTAATTTTGAAGATAGTGAGATATTTTTGTAGGAATTTATTTTTAATCTTTTCTAATAAATTTTGTCTGGGCAGCGACTTTCCAGCCTGCTCTTCTCGATTTTGAACTGCCAAGGGTTCTTCTTACGTGCTCAAATTGAACACGGGAAATACATGTTATCATCCATATCTAATAGGATATTTGGATGTTTTAATAGTGGTGACAGTTGGTAGTCATGCGTTTGCCTTCTGGCATCTAGTCTCGATTTCTCTGTCCATCTTTTACAGCAGATGGAAAGATGGACAGAGAAATCGAGACTAGATGCCAGAAGGCAAACGCAGTGACATACCAACTGTCACCACTATTAAAACATCCAAGCATTAACATGGCAGTCAAACGACAACTGATAAACTGCATATTTATTCCAACTCTCTGCTATCAGTGCCAAACATGACCCTGACTAAGACACTAGAAAGAAAGATTACAACATGTGAAATGAGATGTCTACGAAAAGCTGTCAACGTTACAAGGAGAGATAGAGTGAGAAACGAGAATATCAGAAGCATCGTTGGTACTATACCATGCATACAGTACATCGAGAAGCAAGGAATCAAGTGGTTCGGCCATCTAATGAGAATGGAACCACATTTACTACCATTACCTGCCTACAATAATCGACACTCAGGGCGCAGAGCACGAGGCAGGCCAAGAACACGATGGATAGATAACATCTCAGAGTCCCTGCGAAAGCATGGACTGACAATGTCAAGCGCAACACACATGGCACAAGATAGAAAACTAACTCTCCCACGACGCTTCACGGCAAGTGTGGTTAAGATAAAATAAGATCTAATAGTGTAGCCGTGCGTGTTTCACTGAAACCCAGATTTGTAATAGTCTGTGTTTCGATATCCTAATATTATCTCAACGCTAATACATATCAATCTGAACATTCATAACCAGACATTCTCACTCTGTCTTACCGAAGTCTGTATCAATTTGAACATTCATATCCAGACATTCTCACTCTGTCTTACCCAAGTCTGTATCAATCTGAACATTCATATCCAGACATTCTCCTTCTGTCTTACCTAAGTCTGTATCAATCTGAACATTCATATCCAGACATTCTCCCTCTGTCTTACCCAAGTCTGTATCAATCTGAACATTCATATCCAGACATTCTCCCTCTGTCTTACCCAAGTCTGTATCAATCTGAACATTCATATCCAGACATTCTCACTCTGTCTTACCCAAGTCTGTATCAATCTGAACATTCATATCCAGACATTTCTCCCTCTGTCTTACCCAAGTCTGTATCAATCTGAACATTCATATCCAGACATTCTCCCTCTGTCTTACCCAAGTCTGTATCAATCTGAACATTCATATCCAGACATTCTCCCTCTGTCTTACCCAAGTCTGTATCAATCTGAACATTCATATCCAGACATTCTCCCTCTGTCTTACCCAAGTCTGTATCAATCTGAACATTCATATCCAGACATTCTCACTCTGTCTTACCCAAGTCTGTATCAATCTGAACATTCATATCCAGACATTCTCACTCTGTCTTACCCAAGTCTGTATCAATCTGAACATTCATATCCAGACATTCTCCCTCTGTCTTACCCAAGTCTGTATCAATCTGAACATTCATATCCAGACATTCTCCTTCTGTCTTACCCAAGTCTGTATCAATCTGAACATTCATATCCAGACATTCTCACTCTGTCCTACCCAAGTCTGTATCAATCTGAACATTCATATCCAGACATTCTCCTTCTGTCTTACCCAAGTCTGTATCAATCTGAACATTCATATCCAGACATTCTCCCTGTCTTACCCAAGTCTGTATCAATCTGAACATTCATATCCAGACATTCTCCTTCTGTCTTACCCAAGTCTGTATCAATTTGAACATTCATATCCAGACATTCTCACTCTGTCTTACCGAAGTCTGTATCAATTTTAATATATTTATTTCCTGACCTTTCCAAAATAATACATCACTACAAATAACATAAACACAACCAAATTAATATATATATAACCGAACATTTAACACATAAAAGAATGTCTCTAACTAAAAATGTTTAAGTAATTTTCCCATATACATTATACTCTGCACAAACGTACCTATAGTTCAACCTTAACTTATCTCCACTGGAAGTAAGACACAACTTGATTTGTCTAGCTGGAGAGTCTCAAAACTATCTCTTCGATGATGATAGAAACTTTAAAGTCGTTGGGAGACGGTTGTCTCAGATCGATGGTGTTAATTTATGTTCTCTATATGGGTGGATTATTTGTTGAGGTTGAAGACTTCCGAGTGAGTAGGGAGACGGTTGTCTCTGACTAAAGCATAAGTGTTAACTGTAATAAGACTTATAACCTCTGTGATTGTCTCAGACCTGTCGCTGGGTCTGTCTCTACGAATCTCTCCGTCTGATGTAGACTACACTTCCTGAATAGTCGAATCTTTATGTGTGTGTCTCTTCAGTCTTTCTGACTGGCGAAGATTTACTGTTGAAGTCTAACTGTCTCAGGACTACCTACACTGACTGTCCCTTTGGTCTGTCTCAGCCTCTCTGAATCGCTGAATCAATCTGTTCTTTAGTGTTGTGTTCTCTAGATAGTATGTGTATCTCTTCTACTCTGTCTGCTGGCGAATATTAACTGTGTGTGTCTCTTATTCTAGACAACACTCCTTGACTAGTCAACTCCTTCTGTCTGTAACTGTCTCAGACTAATCTCACTGACTGTTCCTGGGTCTGTCTCTGCCCCTATAAATCGTTGAATGTATCTGTGAAGTGTCTCTGCGAAGTGTGTCTGCCAAGTATGTGTCGATGAAGTGTGTCTGCCAAGTGTGTGTCGATGAAATGTTTCGATGAAGTGTCTCTGCCAAGTGTGTCCTATGATCCAAATCCATTCTATTTAACATATGGCATTTTTCTTTGTTTCCAAATCAGTCATTGTCCTGTTAGTACATTATAACGGTGAAATCTAGTTGTTGGTTGGAAAAACCCGTCTAATTGATATTTGTGACCGGACACTCACCTATGGCATTTCTAGAAAAAGGAATTTCAATTAACCTCAACTTGGCTGCAGGGGTAAAGAAAAACAGGGCATAAATTTACTTCTAGTTAAGGAAAAGTCCACCTTGCTAATATATCTGGTCTGTTATTATACGCCCACAGACCAGGTATATAGTTACCCCTTTGTTTTATTGTAAATACGCGCCTAGTTAAAGCTTGGAACTAAGAATAAAGGGAGGGGAAAATCTGGTATCCTATTCCCTGCTACATACCTTTATTACCTAAAAAAAAACATTTAGCAATTAATCATATATTGGTAAATTTTTGTCAAAGCTCCACCTATGGAATTCGCATCTCATCTTCTGTGAACTAAACATCTTCTCTTCGGATGAAGCATGTGTCCTATTCAAACCCCAAACTTCTAACAAATCTCCACAAACTAAATATGCATGTTTCAAAATGTCAACACAATCAACTAACATTATTTCAACAAAACTCATCAATGAACAAGTACATAGTTCAGCATGATACAACATTAAAAAAGAATCAATAATCAGAAAGCTCAATAAGAAAGTAACTATCATATAAAAACATGATTTATGAAGGCTGTCGTGATACTTCGTTTTCACCCGGAAACCATCTTGGCCGTGTGTATACACACAAATGTAACCAAGTGTTCTTCCACAGTCTTTCCTTACTGTGCCCAAAATTATGTTGCTCTTGCTTCCTCTAAACCATGATTACTGCCACCGCCCATGTTACAAACAGGAGCCTTGTCCTGTATCTCCCTTTACTCAATCTTTTGGAGAAATGAAGTCATCCCTGTAATTTTTTTCAAAGTTCAACATACATCTTCAAGCTCAAGCAATATCAGTATAAAGTTCAGCATACAAATACAATAAAAGAAAAATCAAAATACAAAAAATACAACTGTTAACCCAAATAACCATAAAAAACAATTCATAGTTCTAAATAGTTTTAGAATCCCTGTATGCGATTCATAAAACAAAAATTCAAAGCCACATAACATCCAAGCTAAGTCATTATAACACAATAACATTTATGGTAAACAATGTGTTAACATCAACCAAAATACAAACTCAAATTAAAGTAAGCCCATCACCAAAAAATTAATCAAAAATAAATCACACATTTAACATCAAGTGTCACCCTCTCCCAAGAATTTAACTCTCCCTTGACCTCCACTCCATCAACACTTTTTCTTTTAGTGGGTCATCATTTATTTTGGAAACCTGTCTTTACACCAAAACAAACAGGCTGGCTGCCACCAAGCTCCCCCAATGGTTCACGTATTGTCATGACCCCTTTGATATTGGCCAGGTCATGCTTCATTCAATTCATCTAGATTAAAAAAATGCTATGTTCCTGAAATACAACAATATATGGAATTTTCACCAAAAAACATATGATACACTCTGGTGTGAAAACCCACTTGTTCAATTTGACCAAGAAAAAACAAACCAAACAGTTTTAAAGCGACTGAAATCTGTTACGGGAAATGTGAAACTCAATCTCCATCAGTACAGGTAAAAGGTTGAGCCGGACCACAGTAACTAGATAACCTTTTCGACCGGTCAGTCCTGATTTTCACCCCTGATGATCATTTCGTCATGTGAGACAACTTTTTTCCCCCTAAAGTTAATCAACTTCCCAGATAATCCTGTGTTTCACACCAGACTAAATTCTCTACGTATGGCCGTCACTAATGTAGCAACACAAAACTGTTCATCACTTGAATTACAATTCTTGTCGAAGGAACATCAATCATGACAAAATCCAGCTTTCTGCACTCGCAATATAACTGCATACGGCAGATTGAGCTTGTTCGTCATAACCGCTGTCCGCCATTTTCTGAATACACACAACAAACGCACGGTGGACACACAGTAAAAGCATTCCATGTAACAGTCATAGCTCACAGCGTTGCTCAAGCACTAACCCAGTAGCTCGGCAAACGAAACCGGAAAATACCCGACCAAACATGGCGAAAATGCGCTAGCATAGTCGTGTTCAGAATCAAACAGTTCTTATTCTGAATGGTCCTCCCGCATTCCGCCATTGCTGGCCAGGTTTTTTTGGGTGTAAATATGACTTGTTAAAATTAGAAACAATTTCAGCGCTAATAAATGGATCACACTTGTGTTTAATAGGTGGTCGATTCCATCCAACAAGTAACTTTCCTATCACCAAGAAAGTTCTACAGTTTCTACTGCAGACCGTTTAAAAGACTACAAATTCTCTCGTACGAATTCTCTGCAAAGTTCACTTACCACGAATTCTCTCGAACGAATTCTCTTCAAAGTTTCCTCTTCGCAACTCCAACATAAATTCTCTGCAAACCTCTCCAGTTGCAGTCATCAACACGAATTCTATGAAAATGCAAAGTCCATCATTTGCTTTCATCAGCATAAATCCTTCCTAAGACTTCTCTTCTTAGATTCTTCCGTATTCCTTTTCCTTCCTTGTCCACGTCCTCGATTCATGGATCGACGCCTATAGACAGGTTCCCATCCTTCCTCCGTAAGTGCATCTTCACTTTCATTTCAATGTCTGAATCATGGGACAATCGACTTCGTGCAAACAGTCTAGTTATTTATGTTTATAATAACACAGAGTCCAGTATTTCTGAAAACACGTTACTCCAAAAATTCCAAACTTAACACAGAAAAAATATAGTCACAAACCCGTTCATTGTGATCGGATTAAAATATAACAACTGGTGCGGGTTCAATTCCGCGGGCTGGCAGAAAAGCCACAGGTTCCCCAAATTTACGGTGTTCGTGACCCCGAACTGAAGGGTTACGATGTCCATGGCACCGAGCCGAAGAGCTGAAAAGCTCAAGTGCTTCTGGATCGGAAGAAAACAAAAATCATACAACAAGCATTAAATGATACTTATCTAATTAACTAGAAACTGCTGATTATTAGGACGGATTGGTCAATACGTTTGCTTGCTTTGTGTTTTGGATGTCACGGGTTCAAATCTGAATCACGTCGTTCGGTGAACGAGTGCATTTTTTCCGATCCCTAGGATTATTGCTGGAGCTATGGAGTACGTTATCTGTGCTATACTATACTCTAGGCGAGCGGGATGTCATTCATACGGAACTGACTAATTGGAAAAAACCCGGTACCATGTTTTGTTCGTTCGTCTGTTATGAATTCATATGCAGTCAGTGCGCCTAATATGGCCCCTTTCATTAATTTTTGCGTGAAGACCTGCTTTCCTTATCATCAATGTCCCTCACCATTCAGGCGAGCCTTGCTTCGACTTCTAAGGTACTTGTAATTTAGATTACCAAAGTAAAGAATCAGGAAACATGTAGTCCAATCGCGTATCATGTTCATACCAAAATGTTTTTTTGGCCCAAGTTGGCATCGAACCCAGGAATTAGCTCGTGGTTACTAGCAAAGCGTGTTACTGACTCCACTTTTGGCGCCTACACCCAATGCAAAGAAGTCAATCCTCCAACGTTATACCATTTATTAGCGCTGAAATTGTTTCTAATTTTAACAAGTCATATTTACAGATTTTGATTGTTAGTCTTAACCGTGACCTCCGTTAACATACGGCCGGCGGGCTCAGGTAAAAATTATAGAAAATAAGACCGCAACTGTTGCTTGAACCTAGCATTCCAGTGTTGTTGTACATAGACTAACTAATTTTAAATACAATACAACATGCTAAATCAAGGTTATATTATGTAACAAATTAAGTTTAACACTAAGGAATATCAGTTTTATTAATATTTTCATCAATAAATAATCATGAACGCATAGAATTGAGTACAATTACAAAAAAGCGAAGTGTTCTATCAAACATATAGAAAAGCCAGCTCCCATTAAACAGGAATGTTCGATTTCTCGTCTGAGCTAGTCGACCTTCTGTTGCCGGCAGCCACGTCCTAACCCAGCATCTGATAACCTAGGGGACTATTGTCCTGCAGGACGAACTTTGCATGGGTTATACATGGGTTATACATGAGTTATACATGGGTTATACATGGGTTATACATAGGTTATAAATATAAAATGCCCCGTAGCCTTTTCAGGCCTTAGGGTATGAAGTGCCTGTCACTTCACATATCAATACCCTAGTATGCAGGCGGTAGAAGGACCAACTCCTTTTCTCACTTGTGGAGCGTCGAGTGTAGGATTGAACCCACCCCCCTCTTGTGTCCTAGTCGATAGGCTGACGATTACGCATTACGCTAATCCCTCCTGCACACATAAATCCCAATTTATAGTTTGATTGATTGATAAGAGCATCATCATTGCACTTCGGTGAGTAGCTCCGATCTCTTTTTTACACAGAAAGATCTCAGCTGCAGTGCACAAATTCCGTAGCACCAGCTATGGTCCCAATATAAATTGGAAGATGTTGAAGATATCTTTGTAGGAATTTTATTGTTCATCTTTTATAATGAATTTCACCCGGGCAGCGGCTTTCCAGCCTGCTCTTCTCAATTTTGAAGTGTCAAGGGTTCTTTTACGTGCTCAAATTGAACATGGGACCTACGTTTTATTGTTCGTCTCCGATAGGACTAGAAACTCGATCTACACTGAGATCAGGGATCTCTGGAAAAATATCCAGATGGCTCCACGAGGAAGCGAACCTGGTACCTTATTCCATGGTCCATGAATTGGCGAGCATTCCTTTCTAGCGAAGACATACAGGGGAGAGTCTTGCATGACATGCTATGTAGTTGGATTCGCGGTGCCACAGATGGAATAGGGACACTACTATCATGTGCAGGTGTTTGTTCAGACTGTTATGTCTTAACCTGAAATTAATCAATTGTTTTTTTCCGATACAGAAACACTTGAGCTTTCAGCTCTTCGGCTCGGTGTTATGGACATCGTAACCCTTCTGTTCGGTGCTACGAACACCGTAAATCTGGGGAACCTGTGGCTTTTCTGCCAGCCCGCGGAATTTAACCTGCACTCGCAGAGGGCTAGTCACTCGTAGTCCAACGCGCTACGAACACGCTGGGCAGGCGGGCAAATTAATCCATTAAACAGCACGACTCGATTACTAAAAATTAAACCCCTTTACAGCTGAAATTAAGTTGCCTATATTGCTCACCATCTCCCCCACTGTGTACAATTGTGTAAAACCACGCAATATATTCCTTCCAGGTCACTAACACGCGGGCGCCACTAGATCCAGGACATGTGGATGCAGTGTATGTATACTTTATCATATTACAGTCGTCCCTATCTTTAGTAGTATAATTACCAACACTGACCTGTTTACTACACCCGTGAGGGTGGGACACTACTATGGTCAGTTTATTCCAGGGTATATACTTTGACCAGAGTGATGACAAGCGATTCAGTTTTCTTCTCTCAGATCGGATACTGTCATGAGTAGTAGGGACTTCGCTTGACAGACATAGACAACGGTTCACCATTTTCTCCAGCTTTTCTGCCAGGTCAAGATCATGGGTTATATATCTCATCTCACATTGGTCTGTCTCTATGTTATTTCTCACATGGGACATACCAGTAAGGGTGACAACGCCGCTGCATGCCTCAGGTATGGAACCGTTATCGAAGAATAGATGACACGTGGTGTGTGCTGCTTCTAAATTGTCAAATACAACATGGGTCGCTGTTGTTATATAAATATAAGCATACTGTGTTTTTGGTGCAGGCGAGTTCACACATTCCTGACATTCACAAACATTATAAGCGCGTGAGTCCCTTTGTTGATGCAAACATTTGCAAACTTCACTCACCCACCCAGTCCCTACTGTCATCATATGCTTGCCTCTGTTTCTATAACAAGGATAAGGCGTATCACTTCCGGGAAAAATATCAGGTCGCTTCTCACTGACATACTTAACGGACACTCGGACAGTGATATCTGCCATTGCTCGGACGCAGTCCACCAGATCTGAGTCTTGACAACCAGGAGGCAGATGACCTACACTAAACTGGTCTATAGGTATAAAATGCAGATGTCCTGGATTCTTCTCACAACACATGAGATGTTGATGAAGGTCAACCTCCCCTCCATAACTGACCTCAACCTCCCATGGGCCTGTCCAAGAACAATCATAATATTTAGTCACATCATCTCATCAGTATAACAAATATGTATCTCTCTCTCTCACACACACACACACACACACACACATTGTCTACCTATATAGCCCCGATTCAAGCGGGTAGAAGTATGGACAGAGCCAATGTCATCAATACGGAACGCTCTCATTTATGTGATATGGTCAAATCTCGGACAATGGAACGAGTTCGAGAATCAGGCGTTAAGTTTGGACATGCCAGACAGTGTCGTCTTCGTGGTAGAGAGATAGAAGGTATACTAACCAACTTCTCATGAGTACGATGAGCATATGGACTTTGGGATGGCTGCTGCAACGGAGAACAGAGCACAAATGGGAATGCCCATTGTACCATGATATCGATCGCGTAACAACATAACATTTCTACTTACATCCACTTCGTGTCATGTTTGATACATAAGGTTTTCAAAACAGATTTCCGTTGTGGCCGTCCTGTCGCAGTTCTATTAAATGTCTTCCACGACTCGCCCGTGTGGTGCCGGGGCCCACAGAAATTACACGCCCCCTGCTTAAATTAATGCACAACGCACTGATCTTGTAGCTCCTTGGTAACAATCTTAGTTGTCTCCGAAAAAAATGTCTTCGGGGACAGATTGACGCTGTCCGGATTCTAACCCATGCCTTCAGAACACAAGGCAACTTTAACCAATTAACCACACGATCATCGTTGTTCATTGATAATGAATAATCGTGATCATTCTGTACATCAGATTTCCATCAGGTCTCTAGACCAAAGTTTACAGTCGAGCACGACTTGGGCACCATCACTGTAACAAAATAACCTTATCGCATGTGTTTGTGCAAACATTTTTTGATCGAATCTTGTCTGATTATTCTGTGTTCAACAATCTGAGCTGTTTATGAAAGACATGGCTTAGTCAAGCTATTTTTCTGGAGAGCTAGCTGGCTCTGTTCTTTAAAACACGCATATGTATTGTAAGCAATGGGGCCGTACGAAATAAGGGTTTGTGGTTTGAATCATGGGCTTGATATTTTGCCTAAGAAATCTACCATAGTAAATCGAATCATGGGCTTGATATTTTGCTTAAGAAATCTACCATAGTAAATCGAATCATGGGCTTGATATTTTGCCTAAGAAATCTACCATAGTAAATCGAATCATGGGCTTGATATTTTGCCTAAGAAATCTACCATAGTAAATCGAATCATGGGCTTGATATTTTGCCTAAGAAAGCTACCATAGTAAATCGAATCATGGGCTTGATATTTTACCTAAGAAATCTACCATAGTAAATCGAATCATGGGCTTGATATTTTGCCTAAAAAAGCTACCATAGTAAATCGAATCATGGGCTTGATATTTTGCCTAAAAAAGCTACCATAGTAAATCGAATCATGGGCTTGATATTTTGCCTAAGAAATCTACCATAGTAAATCAAATCATGGGCTTGATATTTTGCCTAAGAAAGCTACCATAGTAAATCGAATCATGGGCTTGATATTTTGCCTAAAAAAGCTACCATAGTAAATCGAATCATGGGCTTGATATTTTACCTAAGAAAGCTACCATAGTAAATCAAATCATGGGCTTGATATTTTACCTAAGAAAGCTACCATAGTAAATCGAATCATGGGCTTGATATTTTACCTAAGAAATCTACCATAGTAAATCGAATCATGGGCTTGATATTTTGCCTAAGAAAGCTACCATAGTAAATCTTCTTCTTCTTCGAATGCTCCATATCGACCACCTGTCAACCACTCTGTGTGATTTGTATGTGATCTGGGCCTAAGAGCGATTGTACGTTGTGCCAGTTATGCGCCTACAAGTAGGCCAGCACATCCGATTTCTGCGCTGCTTTTTAATTTACTAGGGTAGCATCTCTAGTGCCTACATTAGTCGCCTCTTACGACATGCATTGTAGGTCGCTGTGGTACTATTCTCTGCTTCCCATGCGGGCCCGGCACTACGCGGGTGGACCATAGTAAATAAACAACGTCGCATACATCGGATGTTCTTGCCTACTTGTAGGTGCATAATTAGCACATCGTACGGGGACTGCCTAGAGTAGTTGATAGTAGCTCGGCCTGCTAGCTGTGAGACGCCTCATAGCTCGGGTTCGAACCTACTGTCCGGCATTTGTTCGAGTCCCTGGTCTTACTCAGGACGATAACGTGAGTACCTCTGAAGTCGGAGAAAATCTGCCTGTATGGCGAGGGAATACTAATTACGAGTACATTGAGCACACGGCTGACAGTGTAAAGTAATTTACAATGTGCACGCTGCTGCCATTGTAAGAAATTGGAAAAACGGATTTTCACGCAAAAATCAGTTTCAGAGATGAAACTTTGTCTGAGTTGAAAGCGGAAGAAAAAACGGAAGAAAAAAAAAAAAAAAAAAAAGGCACATCGTACAATCGCTCTTAATTTCAGATCACATACAAATCACAAAGAATGGTTTAACAAATGGTCGATATGGAGCGTTCGAAGAAGAAGCTGGTTCCAACTCTTTCCTTGAGTTATTAAAACTCATTCAGTTATAAGGTATCAGTTATATGAGGACTATCATCATAGCACTCCGGACATGTCCATAGGTGCTCCGATCTCCGCCTCAGCAAATCCAGCAGAACCCAACACGTCAGTTCGATGTTGATTAAAACTCCTTATTCTTGTCTAACAAAATAAGACACACTTAGCTAACAATAGCTGACCTTGCTGTTTTCTCTCATTTCTTGCCATTGTTACACTGTCCAATGTGTTGTTACCTGCAGATATATAAAAGATCACATGTAGACACGGTATCAATAAATTAATTAACAAATATTCAAGTAAAATGTCTGCAAAATTTGTGCTATCTTCAAAATTACACTGGGGAGCCCTCACCAGTGTTACAGTGTTCGTGAACTGCCGCTGAGATCTTCCTGTGTAAGAAAGAGATCGGAGCACACATAGCTACTCACCGAAGTGTAATGATGATGGTCCTATCAATCAATTAATCAATCAAATCAATAATGTGTACAAGATGTATATGATTGATACAAACTTTGATGTTGATCTCCGGAAACAGAAGACCAGGAATCAGTTCATCATAATTGGCCTCTTTTTCTCAGGAGACAATAGGTTGTGTGTTATATACAGGGTGTTCAAGATAAAAGTAGCCCGGTCAAGTGAACAAATCTGGCACATGTTTACGAAAATTAGGTCGTTCAATTATGACGTAGTATAGGTCAAGTAAGTAAGTCTTTGTGTGATGGTGTGTAATTATGATGCGGGAATGGGAGATAAACAAATGTAACGAAAGGACGATCTAGTCAGAACCGGTTTAAATAGTAAATAGACATGTTATAGGGGGTAGGTCCATGCACACTCGATAATAAAAGTCAATGCTGTCGTTCAGTATTCATATATATATTTATTTGACTATGTTAATCATGGCGACAAAAACACGCCTGTCTCATCTCAAGGGTTCAATCTTAGTCACCTTGTTTACTAAAAGGAATGTTGCTAATTCGTCACTACACAGCTACGTAAAAACGTCATTGTCTCGTTGTTATGTGTTGCGCCTCTGCTTAGAGAGTGCAACACATAGTCTCAACTATTAATTATCTAATTACATACTACACTAACTATATGGCTAACTGTCCATTCCTCCGCTGCCATCTGGGGAACTATGACACCCCCCCTGGAGACCTCGCCGTCGCCCCTGACGGCGAAATCCCAAGAAAAAAATCGCACAGGTAGCGTCCAATAGGGTTATTAGAGTGGTGAGAGCTGAAAGGGAACAAGTCGCCTCACGTGATAAACGTGGCTCCACAACAACTAACTATAACAGCCAACCATGGTCGAAAAGAAAAGAAAATCCTGACGGGATCTCAGGAAGACCCAAGTTGAATGAGCTACTTGGTAAGGAGTCACCACACGTCGTTGGACGTGACTCATCAACTGGCCATAGGTGACCATGGCTAACTTCAACAGTAAACCCTCTGTGCTCTTGTGCTGAAACCATGGTACTAGAAATCAATCAGCATTACATAAATTAATTGGAAAATATGGAAAATATGCGTCTATGATTCCGACGGCGACCCAACAGCATAACACTTGGCCAATGTGAGGTGGCTGTACTGGACATCCATTCCTCACATGAGGTAGTATTGGTTTGATGGCAGCATGTATCAGTATGTCACTAACACTATGTCTTTCTTGCATGTCAGAGTCTTGTCACACTATCTGAAATCTCAAACAAAAACACAAGTTACAAATTGAAAAAAGGAAAAAACATATATATAACGTTAACTTTTCACGTTATATGGCCTCAACGAGGTAATATCAACCAACCCCCAATGCCCAGGGGAAATAATAAACTCCCAAGATTTAACATATTGCATTAAAAAAACATACATAATGTTCATCCAACATTATAAGACCTCCACGAGGTATTATTAACCATCCCCAAACCCGGGGAATGAATGAGCTGCAAATATGAAACTCCATTATAAACGTCCAATATTCAACACTGCTCCATTAACTCCTAAACTTCTCCTATTAAAATTTACCATCTTCTTATTAACATAATTAACACATCAAAGTGTAGGATTACGTACACGTGACGCAAGTCCATACTAAATCCGCCAATTAAACAAATCATAACTCCAAGGATCCGAAATACTCGGATCGACATCATATAACCTCCAAGAGGCAATAAAATCACCCCACAACCCCCCCCAGGAATAAATTGACATCCCAAATATATCAAATATCTGCAATTTACCAACATGCAGCCTCAATAATGTATCACAATCCACAATCCTCCCCATATAGCAATCACATTGAAGTTAATGAGACTTCATTGTCCGTTCAACCATTAAACGGAATCAAATAATATTCAAAATTTGATTCCACAAGATATAACCACAGGTATTAAAATTATAACCCATTCAAAACCCACAAGGAATCAAGCCAATTCCCAAAGGATCTACCTATCGGCTCAGTATAAGATAATCTCAATAAATGAGGTAGCACATTCCGTCCAGTAATCTTTAAGGACTCAACCAAAAACCCAATTATTCTCTTTATTTGGTTTAACATTATTCTCGATCCAAACAAAAATCCAGGCATATTGTGTATAAAACTCGGGTTCCATGTAGTTTTGTACAAATCGCGTAAATCATGGTTGTCCTCGTCATGATCTAACCCATTTCCCACGAGACCATCCCTGGGAGCAATAGTGATAGTATCATCTGTGCCATCCCCACAATGTATACCCTGAAGGATATTGTTAAGGACAACATAGACCCCCAACAATAAATAGAGCAAGCCAGGACTAAACCGTAGTTCGTAGAACGAAAGAGTTAATTCTTTCAAACAATGCTGATAGCAACACAGGGCATCAGCGCCAAGAAATAGTATAAGGAACCCAATCACCACAGTATTCCATCGCAACCGCTTGGTCATAGAATGGACAGAATACTTCCCCCAAAATGACGCATTGTTTATGTTATCAAGAAACTTCCGTTCAAATTGCACATCTTTTTGCACATCAGAACCAGATCGTACTGACCAAATTTTAATATTAAAACTAGCATTGCAGTTCACATTTAGCTCATAATCTGAGTTCCGGGATTTGGCATCTGTCATGTACATTTTCGAACTTATTTGTAGAGAGGTGAATTTATTTTCGCCACCACTCTCTACTGGGGTTTAACACTTCTAGTATGCTTGGAGACACTCTCGCTGGATCCCAAAATTTTATAGCGTCATTGTTGAACTCATCCTCTGGGATCTCAATTACTCGTGTTGTCGATTTTTGACGTGTCCTAGGATGGAGACACCGTCAGTCGACTCGATTCTTGTACAGATCCCTAACCTGTTCCTGTCGCAAATTCTCTTCTGTGACTTCTCTAAGGAAGGACTTAGGCCACCCTTTCTTTCTCCTCATCCCGCCATACTGACTGCTACGGTCAGGAATCTTCCGTTTAAATAACCGGCACTAGCATAAAAAAAAACAAAGTAAAGAATCCAATAACCACTACAGTACTCAAGCTCACACACTTGGTCAGGGAGTTGCATAGCTTATAGAAAATGCTCCAAGTTTTCACATCTTTTGATGTGACGGCCAGATATTAGCAGCCGAGAGTGACCCATACCATCGACCGGAACGATCACATAATAACCTGATTGAATATCAGGCTTCTGGACTACTCGATATACCTGCCTAGAATACAGGTTTTCCAATTTGTTGGTGTCCCTGTTATGGCCTATTCTACGACGTACCAAGGTATTCAAAGGTATGATATCAATTATACCCTGTTTATTATCGACCCTTTTGTGGATCCGGGCTAAACGGTCACTTGCATCTCTCTGCGCCTCTGCCAATTTATTTTGGTGAGAACCCATATCATCGCCCCCCCGGAACCTCAGGATGAAACAAATCGTCAATAATAAAATTAATTGGCAATTTGGGGTGTCTACCGAAAAGTAAATAATAAGGTGACCACCCTGTGGACGTATGTGGAGTGATATTATAACCCAGGACAACACTGGACACATGGCGAGACCATTCTAACTTAGCCGAGTCCTCCAATGAACGAAGCATGGCTAACAATGTTCTGTTGAACCTCTCGCATATGGCGTTACCTCTTGGATTATACGCAGTAGTCCTTGACTTTTTAATCCCATACTTCTGGCAAAGTGCCGATATAATGGATGATTCAAATCCTTTTCCCTGGTCTGAGTGCAATTTACTGGGTACTCCAAAGTCTGGCATCCATCGGGACTGAATGACTTCCGCCACTGTTTTTGCGGTTTGATCCAGGGTAGGATAGGCGACCACATATTTAGTGAACACATCGGTGAGTACTAATACGTGTTTGAACCCGCATGAATCTCGCGGTAATTCAATGAAATCCATGGACACCATTTCCAACGGACGGGTGGCCACTATATGGCCGTAAGTAGTGGTGATCTTCTTAGGCGGTTTAGTCAGGTTACAAATAGTACAGGACTTCACCTGATCACTAACATCCCCTGCCATACCACACCAAAAAAAAACGGGATTTCACCAACGCTAACGTTTTGTCACGCCCCTGATGGCCGATCTCATGGATGGATGCCAGTACTAACTGACGCAGAGAGTGAGGTAAAATAATTTTTAAATCATCGGCCCCAGTGTCCTCACCAGTTCTCATGCAAAGTACCCCTTTTTGGATGCAACATGCGTCATGGGACAACCACAGTCGCTGTGACTCCCGCGACCAGCCGGTTGTGTCTACCGGAGTATCTTTTTCCAAGGCGTTTATTACTACCTGAAGCGCGGGATCCTGTCGCTGCAAAAGCTTCAACTCTGTCAAACCATAAGGGCCCGACTGTCTATTATGCGCGATATTCATCGCCTGTACAGACACATCACAACTGGAAGACGGTGGGAAAAAAATGGCAAGGTTAACCCCAATATCCTCATCTTCAGATACTGCCCCACAATCCGTCTCGTCTGGTACGGTGGGCGGTGGATACCTAGACAAGAAATCTGCATTCCTATTTAACGAACCCCGACGGTGCTTTATCTCATAATCAAAGACAGCCATCTGTGCCAACCATCTTTGCTCAATAGCACCCAGTTGTGCCCTATTGGAAAATGTCAGGCCTTTGTTATCTGTGAACACAATAACTTTACTACCTAAAAGATAAGAACGGAACTTCTCAGTTACTGCCCATTTCAACCCCAATAATTCCAATTTTAAACTACTCTTGATGTTTTTTTTCTTCTCTGCGAAGAGTTCTACTAGCATACGCTATGACTTTACTAATACCTCCTTGTACCTGGCTTAAAACTGCCCCCAGACCACTATAGGATGCATCAACATCCAAAACAAATGGTAATCCAAAGTCGGGAAACCCTAAAACTGGCGCGGAGATCAACTTGGTTTGAAGGGCTCGAAATGAGCTCTCGCATTCACTGCTCCATTCAAAGCTCGATGTTTCTTTTGATCTCCGTTGTCTATTCTTCTTAGGCGACTGACCAAGACAATCACTGTCGTTGACCAAGTCCAGTAGAGGTTTGGCTACACTAGAAAAACCGGGGATGAACTTCCGATAATACCCAGCCATGCCCAGAAAAGCTCTCACTTGCTTTATACTAGTGGGTACGCCGAGATGCTGGATTGCAGAAATCTTGGACTGCTGTGTAGCAATGCCACCACTAGAAATAGTGTGCCCCAAAAAGTCCACTTTGTCTCTACAAAAAACACATTTATCAGGATTAATTTTCAATCCTATTTTCCGTACCCTCTCTAATACAGTACCTAGTCTAACCAAATGTTCCTCGAAATCTCCTGAAAAAATTAACATGTCGTCTAAATAAACCAATAAAGATTTAAACATAAAATCAGACATAGAATTTTGCATTAACCTTTGGAAGGTTCCAGTAGCATTTGTCAGACCCATTGGCATACGGGTATATTCGTACAATCCGAAGGGTGTACAAAGGCAGTTTCTCTATGTCCTCCTGCGCCATCGCCACCTGATAATACCCGCTAGTCAGGTCGAGGGTGGAAAACAACTTGGCACCGCCCAGAGAGTCCAGATAATCATCGATGCGGGGTAGCGGGTATGCATCCTTGATTGTCCTTTTGTTCAATTCTCTATAATCCACGCATAGGCGTAAAGACCCGTTCTTCTTTTTGACCAACACCACTGGTGCGGCCCAGGGGCTGACACTCTCACGGATGACCTGTTTCTGAAGAAGATCCGCAATATGACTCTGAACCTCCGAGTAGAACGCAGGGGGAATCCGCCTATACGGCAGTTTAATTGGAGTGGTGTCCTGGGATAACCGGATCTGATGTCGAACCTTATCAGCGTATCCCACATCAGAGTCGCTATAGGAAAAGACATCATCGTATTTCTCCAACAAGGATAACAATGCGGTCTTTTGAGCAGCAGATCCGTAAATATTATCAACGCGAAATCGACATGAGCCAGCCCCCATATCAGCAGTATTAATAAACCCTGACTTGTCCTTGCTAGACATGGAACATTCTACAGAAGTTGCGGAAAGAACATCAAAACTCAGATCACCAGCGGAGTCCACCTCACAGACAGTCCCCACCACAGTACCGTTTGACAATAAAATATTTTCATTAGTAATCCCACTTCTGACACCAAATTGTTATAGGGGGAGGTCCATGCACACTCGATAATAAAAGTCAATGCTGTCGTTCAGTATTCATATATATATTTATTTGACTATGTTAATCATGGCGACAAAAACACGCCTGTCTCATCTCAAGGGTTCAATCTTAGTCACCTTGTTTACTAAAAGGAATGTTGCTAATTCGTCACTACACAGCTACGTAAAAACGTCATTGTCTCGTTGTTATGTGTTGCGCCTCTGCTTAGAGAGTGCAACACATAGTCTCAACTATTAATTATCTAATTACATACTACACTAACTATATGGCTAACTGTCCATTCCTCCGCTGCCATCTGGGGAACTATGACAGACAGAACGCAATGCGTACCTGACCACTTTTAATTTGTCAATGGGGATGCTTTTATCTTGAACACCCTGTAGTATGTTCTGCGCTGAATCACTACATTTCTTGTGGCTGTAATGGCCTATTCTGGAGTGTCAATCCTTGCCACAGTTGCTGCAGGTAGAGCTGATACATAGGGTGATACAGTTCCTACCATCAAAGCACTCCGAACATATTCATATGTGCCCCGATCAAGGATCGCAGTGTGTGAATGGGAAAGATCAAAAAGTAGAGTTAGTATAAACGTATTCTAGAGAGTTATGAAAAGATATATCAGGTTACGGGATGGCACCAATGACTCTGAGATTCGAAATTAACAATTGTAAAAAACACTTTTCAATTCCTTGTTCAGTTCTGCTAATCATCTTCTTCTTCAAACGTTCCATATCGACCACTGGTTAACCACTCTGTGTGATTTGTATGTAATCTAAGCCTAAGAGCGATTGTACGTTGTGCTAGTTATGCGCCAACAAGTAGGCCAGCACATCCGATTTCTGCGATGCTTTTTATTTACTAGGGTAGCTTCCTAGGTCCTACATCAGTCATCTTTTACGACATGCCTTGCAGGTTGCAGTGGTACTATTCTCTGCTTCCCTTGCGGGCCCCGGCACCGCAGGAGCGAGTCTTGCTAATCAAAGAGTGTCATGTATTGAAGTTTTTATTTCAAAGACGGAAAGATTCCCCCCAATCAATCAAACAATCAAGCGCCAAGCCTAGGCGTAGGTGATAATGTATCTCCACAACTCTCCTTGGTGCAGGTAATCAGTCCTGACGTCGATCCTTTGTCGAACAACGATGTCAGACCATCCAACATCTTCTCCATCTATCTTCCACGATCTTTTCATCCCTAAATTTTACCTGTTATCATCAAATGTTATAAACCTTCTCTTCGCATTGTATGCCAGAAGAATCTTGATTGACTGATTGTCCCACCATTACTCTTAATATAATTCATTTACTTTGTCATCTAAACTACAAGTACCTCTGAAGTCGAAGTAAGGCCTGCCTGAGTGACAAGGAACGCTTGTGATAAAGAAAGCAAGCCTTATCGTAAAATCAGTCAGATTAGCTATATTATGTGCCATGACTACGCTTGAATTCATAGCAACAGGAAAGAAAAAATAACTCAAACGTAATATTATAATAGCCCCAATCATGAACAATAAATAAATAATCAATAAGATTGCTAGAAGTACACACCCGTGCTGCCAGGGCTTGCAAAGAATAGTAACACTGCGACCTACCAGACACGTCGTCAAAGGCAACTAAGGTAGGGGTCTAGGGAAGCTACCTTAGTAACTAAAAAGAGCCGGATCAAAAGAAATCGGATGTGCTGACCTACTTGTAGGCGCACAACTGGCACAACGTACAATCGATCTTAGGCTCAGATCACATACCAATCAGAAAGGGTGGTTTAACAAGTGGTCGATATGAGTGTTCGAAGAAGATGCTAGAAGTACATAAATGTGGTTTTTACAAAAGATTGCTGAAATTGCCACGGAAGCGAAAAATATTTTTAGGTTTCTAAAGATGTTTGCACGTATCAAAATCTGATCAAAAGAATAAGAACTAGACAAGTATTGTTCTTCTGTCAACTATTTGAATATGAGGTTTAGACCATTTGAAGACAACTGATAAAATACAGGGATGACTGCGGGAGAGAATGTTGGATGTTCGAACGTCGTGGTTCGACAAAAGATCGGCTTTAGAACTGATAAACTGCACTTGGAAGGGAAAGAGAGCTGAGGAGAAGCATGATCGCCTACGCCAGCAGGAATGGCACATGATTGATTAAATGTTCTAATATGCTATCAGAACTAATCTGATATTGTGACGTGGAATTTGTGTATAATTAGATTATTTAACAGACAGGAGAAAGACAAGTTGATGAATGGTCTCTACTCAAGGGACTACGTTCAAACTTTCATCATATTATCTCTTTGGCTTTCAAAGATCTCTGTGCTGTATAGGTTAGGTACTCGGTTCGCTATGTGGTGTATAGGTTAGGTACTCGGTTCGCTATGTGGTGTATAGGTTAGGTACTCGGTTCGCTATGTGCTGTATAGGTTAGGTACTCGGTTCGCTATGTGCTGTATAGGTTAGGTACTCGGTTCGCTATGTGCTGTATAGGTTAGGTACTCGGTTCGCTATGTGGTGTATAGGTTAGGTACTCGGTTCGTTCCCTCGTGGAGCCATCGGGATAGTTTTCCAGAGATCCTTGATCTCAGTGTAGGTGAGTTCCTAGTCCTATCGAAGGCGGACGATAAAACGAAGGTCCCTTGTTCAAGTTGAGCACGTAACAGAACCACTGACAGTTAAAATTCGAGAAGAGTAGTTTAAAAAGCTTCTGCCGGGGAAAATTTATTAAAAAGGTAAAAATATAAAATTCCTACAAAATATTTTCAGCATCTTTTAAATTACATCTGGGACCCTCGCCGATGCTACGGAGTTGGTGCACTTCCACTGAGAGCATCCTATGTAAGAAAGAGAACAGAGAACACATGGTTTTTTTCCTGAAGTGCAATGATGGTGATCCTATCAATCAATCTATCAATTATTTCTATGACTATTATTGATAACCTGCAGACATGGTCAACATACCTTCAGATGAAGCTGATGACAAGCTCGAACTTGTTTCCATTTTATTTTACCACAAGATGATGAACTTGATGTAGAAAATATTGATGAAGTCTTGAACATAAGACAAACTGCAGAACCTCATGCGCGTATTATCTGGGTTATATTTTTAGAAGTAAGACAAATTTCAGAACATCATTCACTCACAGACAAGTCTTAGAACATCATACACCCACAGATAAGTCTTAGAACATCATACACTCACAGACAAGTCTCAGAACATCATACACTCACAGACAAGTCTTAGAAAATCATACACTCACAGACAAGTCTCAGAACATCATACATTTACAGTCAACTTTTAGAATATCATACATTTACAGTCAACTTTTAGATACATCATACATTTACAGACAACTTTTAGAATATCATATATTTACAGTCAATTTTTAGAATATCATACATTTACAGACAACTTTTAGAATATCATACATTTACAGTCAACTTTTAGATACATCATACATTTACAGACAACTTTTAGAATATCATACATTTACAGACAACTTTTAGAATATCATACATTTACAGTCAACTTTTAGAATATCATACATTTACAGACAACTTTTAGAATATCATACATTTACAGTCAACTTTTAGAATATCATACATTTACAGTCAACTTTTAGATACATCATACATTTACAGACAACTTTTAGAATATCATACATTTACAGACAACTTTTAGAATATCATACATTTACAGACAACTTTTAGAATATCATACATTTACAGTCAACTTTTAGAATATCATACATTTACAAACAACTTTTAGATACATCATACATTTACAGACAACTTTTAGAATATCATACATTTACAGTCAACTTTTAGAATATCATACATTTACAAACAACTTTTAGATACATCATACATTTACAGACAACCTTTAGAATATCATACATTTACAGACAACTTTTAGAATATCATACATTTACAGTTTCTGTTCTAGAATGTAAGACAACAGACGCCACTGATTCGCCTATGGTTTGTAATGTTTAACCCTTACTGTACAGTTCAAAATATAGACCCAAACAAGCAGCCAAAGAAGGGAATTAGTGATTTGAGGTGGGAATTCGCAGAAAGACTATCTTCTGCATCAGCTACAGTCACCAGTTTCATCTGCAGCAACTGTGGCAACGATTGTCATTTCAGTGTAAGTCATTACAGCCACAACAGACAATGTGATTCAGCACAGAATAAACTACCTGACGGAAAACCTATTGTCTCCTGAGACAAAGAGGTCAATGAGGATGTTATATATATATATATATATATATATATATATATATATTGTAAAGTTATTGGTCACTGTACCGTCGCCATAGCACTCCGGGCAGATCCATAGGTGCTCAGTCTCCCCCCAATAAATGTCGAAAGGTATGCATATTGATGTTCCTTGTAGTTAGCTGGTTAAACCCACTCGTCACTCTGCCCTTCATGCATCCAGTACTACTTATACAACGAGTAACTTCAATACGGTGTTAGTCTTGCATTTGTTTTCCGATGACAATCGGCACACGATGGATCATGTGGCCAACATCAATCCGGGCGCTTTTATTTCTCAGTTTTTCTCTAGTACCAAACTGAGCATGGGACGATCTGAGATATGTACTTTATGAACGGGTCCCACTCCTCCTACTGTGGAGCGGTTTTCAAACTGAGCATGGGGCCATCTGAGATATGTACTTTATGAAAGGGTCCCACTCCTCCTACTGTGGAGCGGTTTTCAAACTGAGCATGGGACGATCTGAGATATGTACTTTATGAACGGGTCCCACTCCTCCTACTGTGGAACGTTTTTCTGGGAGACCCATACTTAGCAATAGTACTAACCGCTAAGATATCGCTTCTCTCCCTTTGTGGTATGAATATAAATGAAAATTGTGTTAAATGTAATTAGGGACATAATAAGTGGCGGCTCGTGATCATTTTTGTTGGTGGGACCAGACAGAAATTTTCGGGAAAATCTTGGTATCGGTTAGGATATATTTTAATGTATAACATAATAAATACACGTTACACCTTATTTTTGGTTGGGCCAGCCCCACTGGCACTTAATGACGAGCCGCCACTGGACATAATTGTACTTGGTGTCTCAGGAATGATTTAGTTCTTATTTTTCATGTTTGTTGGCCTACACGCTTTGATATAACCAAAACAAGGCTCGTCCTTAGGTTGAAATTGACGTGACTGGGCTTAAAGAGACTTTCATCCCCAACATAACAAATAATAATAACAACGTAATTAGTGACAGTTGAACTCTTTTCTAAATGCGGGGTCTGGGTTCAATTCCACAGGGGGCATGGAATATGTGTCCTACCCTAACGGCTCTCGATTTGACCAGGCTTCAATCGGGTGCCTGGAAGAGGACTGGGAAGTAAACGCGGACGGTGTGCTGTTGACCCTATCAACTATCGTGTGTCGACGATCAATTAAAACTAAGGACTCAACACCGTAATCCCCATTCCCAATATACCTCATGGTAGGAAAATGGAGTCTGTATTAGTGGCAGTGTGGATAAGCTCTTACTGTATATAAAAGCTCCAAGACGTGTGTCTCTTGGCACCTCTGACAGCCAAGACCAGCTCCTAGCCTGTTCCGTGACGGAACTGTTTAAAAAGACACGAGAAGGTACAAATAGCGAGTAACTGGCATCAGAAAACTGGTAACTTTAGACATAATAATAATAATAATAATTCCTCTCGTACCGTTATACGTTACATAGGGCTCGAAGCAATTTCTCCATACCGCTCTATCCTGGGCAACTCGCTCAATCTCCTCCATGGAACTGAGAACGATATTTCCTGCCTCTCTCAGCAAAGTTCGTTTCAGGGTCTCCTTAGGTCGACCTCTCTTTCTTGAACCCTTTGCATCCCACTTCAATGTCTGATTTGATATTCGTTGATCATTTCTCCTCAAGGTGTGTCCAACATATCTCCATCTTCTCTTTCTTATAACAGTTGTCACTAGTGGTTGACCAGACATGCCTCTGATTTCATCACTTCTCCTGAATTAGTTCCATTTTATATTCATTATTTTTCACAGACATCTATTTTCAAATGCATTCAACTCGCTTTCTATATCTTTAGTCATTTTCCAACTCTCGCTGGCATATGTTAGGATTGATACAACATTTGAATTGAAAATTCGTAATTTAGTTTTAATACTATATAACTTACAGTTCCATATTTTATTTAGACTTTTAAAAGCTGATGTTGCTTTGCCAATTCGTATCATCATTTCGGTACTTAGTCATTAGCCGGCCACAACTGACAGGAAGACCTATTTTTAGAAATTGTCGGAAAGTGTCATCTATTTTTAGATTTGTTGTAAATAGTCATGGACAGTCCACTTTGGGACCCAGGTAGTTCAAGCATTAGTATGTGGATACATATACAGTGATAACAACACAAAGACAGCGAGGAAAGGAGGAACAATTATGTTATAGGAACAAAAAACATAGAAATTGCCACAGAAATACTGTTTCTTTTTAACATTTCCTGTGCAATCAAAATTGCTACCTAAATTGTTAACTTTGGACAGATGGGTGACGGACGGAACTATTTTTAAAACACACGAGAAGGTACAAATAGCGAGTAACTGGCATCAGAAAACTGGTAACTTTGGACAGATGGGTATATATTAACATATTTAAACGATATGGACAAATAAAATATTATTTACACAAACAATAGATATGATTATTTTGTAGAAAACCATAGTAACAATCAAACTGGAAGATGATGATGTCAGAAGAATACGATAACGAACGTGATATAGAATCATAAGGAGATGAACAAAAAACATACTACTCAAATGTAAAACTGAGACAGGCAATAGAGACGGTAAATATAACTGATTTGATCACGGATACACCACTAGTAAAACTAATAATAACAATAAATTAACTAATAATAATATTTCTGTAATCCTCACCTGGTTCGTCCTTGTAGTCTCACATTCTACCCCAAGCAAATGGGAGACTGGCTAAGCTTCCGGGGTTTTCCGGTCTGCTATTTATCGTGTGTCGCGGTTTATTCCATTAGCGCTTATGGGGGTTTCAGTGTGATAAAACAGGAGGTATACTGAAAATGCCATAGTTTCCGCTTTCTTTCAATTTCGTCTTTTTCCTTTTGTTGTGACATTCGTTCTTATCTTAGTTGTTGTTGTTGTATTTGACTCTCAGTCGATACAAGTCGGCTTACGTGGATATACTGTCCTGGGCATGCGTGTTTGTTTCGGTAATAAGAGAGCGGACATGCTTGCACCAACAGCAACGATTGTTGGGGGATGTTCTTCGGTCACTTCGCGACTGTCTGTTGGATGAGGACACTGAAATAGATGTTGAATCGACCCAGCGATTTAGGCAGTTTGGAGTTACCCGGTGTACAAGTAGAACTGGATGCCTGAGAGGCAGAGTTAGGTGTGCGTTTAATCAGCTAGATGCGGGAACCCTCACTATGCATACTCTACGATATCTGTTGGGGAAGACAGAGCACCTAGGGGTCTGCCCGGAGTACAATGACGTCGGTTTAGTAACCAATACCAATGTTATGTTATACGATCGACGTAATCGCACATTGGGCATTCCTATTCATGCTCTGTCCTCCGTTGCAGTAGCCGTCCCAAAGTCCATTTGCTCACAGTACCCATGAGAAGTTGATTACTATATCTTCTCTCTCTACCACGACGACGACACTGTCTGGCATGTTCAAGCGTAACGCCTAATTCTCGAACTAGTTCCAGTGTCTGAGACTCGCCCATGTCACACAATTGAGAGCGTACCGCATCGATGATATCGGCTCTGTCTATACTTCTGCCCGCTCGACTCGGGGCATTGTTTACAAGAGAGTCAGCACGCTCGTTACCCCGCACGTACAGGTGTGTACCACCAAAGTCATTTTTATGAGATGTGATCTCCGAATGATGTCAACCCATTCCACACGCATACTTCCAGATTCAATCATTTGAAGCATATTCATCGAGTCTGATATGATGATCGTATGGGTAACCTGTTGCTCAGCCACCCATGACAGAGCCCTTGAGGCAGCGGTGATCTCCATAGTCATGCTCAATGTCGTTTTCTCGAAAGCCTCGCAGTCCACATGAAGTGTGCGACGGTTTCGTTGTGCTGAGTAAGTCCGGGAGCCATTCTCTACAGCGGCGTCCAAGTGTACTGACAACTGTTTAATAACATCCTATGCCTCGGCCATACAGGATCGGCCTCTCTTCAATCGCCTGCCCTTGTTTTCATTTATGGATTTGTGCAGAGGATGATTTGTGTCCGCAGAAACTCTTAGATAAGCTTTTTCCTGTGCGACTTTGTGTCTCGTGGTCATCGTTGACAATCCAAGGACATAGCGCATTGCCTCACAAGAAGTGTCACGTGTGCAACCAATTATAAGGCTCATCGCTTCATTTTGGATCCTGTCTAACTTATAACGTGATGTTCTGCTTACTGCCAAAAGACCAAGGCCATAGTCCACTACGTTCAGCAGTAGTCCCTGATAAAGAAAAAATAGCAGGCAGTGTTCATTATCCTCCTCCGCCATAACTTTGAGAGCGGTTAGCCCTTTACTTGCCTTTAGGATTACGTTCTCAACTTTACTCTTAAATGACAGGCTTCTGTCAACTGTTATTCCAAGATATTTTAGTGTTTCGCTTCTGTCAATGTCTTTGTTACACATGCTGACAACTGGAGTAGGTGTCTTTACTATGTGAGTGTTAAGAGAGAACCATGTCAGAGAGGCCTTTGCTGGGTTCACATTCGCTTCGAATTCGTTGCACCAATCCTATTCAGCTCACACTGTAATGCAGATGCGATCTCATTTCTGTCCATGCCCATGCGATACACCAGAATATCATCGGCGTACGACATTGTTCTGCCAATTCCGACCCTTTGTGTGCTGGTTACCCTGACGGTGTATACATTGAACAGGACTGGCGAGAGTGGTGATCCCTGAGGAAGACTCATAAGGACTTGTGGTTGTGATGCCCATGAACCACAACACATTGATAACGTACGCTCAAAAAGTGCAGCAGCAATCCATTTGCTGCTTGATTCCACCTGCATATTCATCAATAACTGCATAAGTAAGGTGTAAGAGACATTGTTATATGCGTCTTGCAAATCAATGGCCGCTGCAGCCGTTTCTATTGCCATCTTCTTCTTTCGTTCATTCTTCACGGCCAATTTGATCATTCTTATGGTGATGTATAATTGGTCCACTGGCAAGAACGGGTGATCTACGTCGGGACGATTGTGCCCCATGGTGACTAGGCCCGCCCGTCCGGTTTCAGCCAGCTTTTGATTTACTATGGTGAGCTTTCCCTAGGGTATCGCCATCTGAAACCCCTCATACGCAAAAACCGCTGCATTGCACCAGGTGAGTGGTGAGCCGCCGAGAGTGGAGGTGAAAAGACCATTTGTTTCATCATATTTGAAACTCTACTGGCTATGAATTTTTCAAGCAGTTTGCCGACAGTGTTTTGCAAGGTAATAATTCTATATCCATTTATGCCTGTGAGATCTTTTCCAGGTTTAGGCGAGGATCTCAGATAGCTGTGAAGCCAATCACCAGGAATAGTAAAAACAGGAATGGCATCCCCGTTCTTATCTCAACGGATTCCGTCAAGTGTCCCTCAAATTCCCCGTAAAAACGCTGGCTCTTAAACACGTGATTTTTGTTCCTTCCATAGGTTAGTTAGTTCTTTAAGTTTTTGCAAAGCAATGCTCAGCCTTCTTTTAATGTATCTTATAACATTACCGTCATTTGTCAGCAATGCCCCAAGATATTCAAAGTTGTCCCTAGTTCCTCTGCCTTTTCTCAAGCCAGCCTGCACAATGTTGATCTCTTCCAATTTATTGTGGATTATTCCCATGATGATTTTAAGCAAGATCTTACTAGCATGGCTGATTAGTGCCACTGTTCTATAATTTGTGCACTCCTTTTGATTGCCTTTTTCGGTATTGGGATAAATATAGTTCTTTTCCATTCTTTTGGCGACATTCCTCTGTTATACATCTTTTTGCAAAGTGCATGATAGACTTTTGCACTCTGTTCTCCTCCTTCATTCACACATACTCAGATTAGGCAGTCTTGCAGGATGTGCTCTGGGGACTGCTTAGGTGCTCCAAAGTTGGTGCATCTTTCTCCTGCTGCCAGAGAGTGTGTTTCTGTTTTTCCTTAGGGGTGAGTGATGTAGATTCCGCTGCATCTGTAGCCATCTGTGAACACGCGTGTCCATGTGCTGGTGGGATATTGCTCTCGTTGCATTTGGAGT
The DNA here is from genome assembly GCA_020796225.1 of Arion vulgaris. Taxonomy (NCBI): domain Eukaryota; kingdom Metazoa; phylum Mollusca; class Gastropoda; order Stylommatophora; family Arionidae; genus Arion; species Arion vulgaris. The sequence continues at coordinate 56,343,769 of CM036754.1, forward strand.
GACCTGGCTCTTTGCTCTGTTTGTATTATTTTGGAGATTATTCCTGGGACTTCTATGTGTATTTGGGCTATGTTTTTGTAGCATGTCCATAGCTCTGGTATTATGGGTTCCACATTTCTGGGTCAGTTTCTAAGATATCTGAATGTTGCATGTGAAATTATCTGTCCAGATGGCTGGGACTTTTATCTTGCGAGTCTGTTTTTTGTTTTCTCTTGGAATTTTGTGTGTAGAGAGTGTTCTTTTAGTTTTTAAAACTGGGTGAGTGTTTTATATTTTCTGTGGAGTTCTTGAAGCTCAATGTCTGCGGATTTTTTCCATTCCTATGAAAGGACTGCTTTTCATTGCTCCCAGAGTTATTCTTAGGCCCATGTTTTACACTTTGTCTAGTTTCTGTGTTTGTTTTGGCTGTTGTTGTCCAAGAGCTGGAGCCATATTCCATGATGGGTCTGACTGCTCCAGTTTAGACTTGCTTTAATATTTTTGAGTTTGCGGCCCAGGACATGCCAGCTAGTTTCTTCATTACAGAAAGTCTTTGTATGGCTTTTCTTTGAATCGTATCTATATTTGGCCTCCAGGTAAGTCTGCTATCAAGGGTAATTCCAAGGAAGGTGGGTGTATCTGTTTGGGGTATTGTTTGGTTTAACATACATCCATTGAATCTGACTTATTATGTAGATATTGAACATCAGTGAACGAGAAGGCGATATCTTCTTATGTTTCTTCTTCTGTGGTATTAGTTTGCTGGCTGCTGACATGAAGATGTTTTTGGTATTCGTAGCATCATGGAACATCGGCTCCACCAGACATGGAACATCGGTGCCATCAGACATGTTGTAGATTTAAATTGAGATATTTCTTTAAAAATATCAGATTAACACAGATAAGTTATATAAATGTATTCAATCAAACTCTTAAATACAAGCAACCGCACATTACAATGACATAACACAATATATAGCTCAGGAATATATTTTTAATGGAGAATTGCAGTCAATGTTTAGTCAAGAGAAAAGTGAGAAAACAAAATTTCAGGATAAGCTATTTTATGTTTAGTCCTCTGAATCTTCATCATGACCCTTCTTGGCATTCTTCCTCTTGACACGACCTGATGAGAAAAAATTATTGCAATTCTGTCTAATCAATGTTGTTGACTATCAATTTCTGACCACAAATTGTAATAACCAGTGATGCCTATAAAAGTATACATCTAATTAAGTAGACTGACGGAACTAGTATTTGTTACTCAAAATTCAAGAACAAACAATCCCCCAAGTATGGTGAGCGCAGGGAACAACCTGTGCTATTCCTGGAATACAAGACATGGGCTGTCAGTACCAAGTATATTATTTTGACAGTACCACACAAGCAACCCACAAACTGCTAAGAGAACAACACCACACATATCTTGGAGTAACACTTGACCGCCAGCTCAACCTGAAGAAGCATGTTGTGAATGTAAAGAACAAAGCATTAAGAAGATTACAGCTATTAAAGAAGCTTGCTGGCACAACATGGGGATCAGACAAAGATACTCTGAGAGGCTTATATCTTGGTTACATCTGCTGTGCAATAGAGTACAACAGTGCTCTTCTAACAACTTGTTCCAAGACAAACCTTGATTCCCTGGACAGAGTACAGAACAATGTCATACGTCTAATCAGTGGAGCAATGAGGTAAACACCAACCGCTGCATGTGAAATACACATAAATGTGGAACCTCTTGGGCTGCGTAGGGACAAAGCTGCTGTTGAAGCCTATGGATGGAGCAAAAGAATGAATCAAGATCACCCCAATAAACTGCTTGTTGAGAATTGGCAACAGAGAAACAGAATTAAACAAAAGTCAATCCTCCACCACATCAGTGAAATCAAAAACAGATACCACCTTCCAGAAACAAGACAACAGCTGCAGAGAGTAATAGCAAACTTACCACCACATACACTCTTGAATACACCTGAAATTAGAACAAAATTGATAGATGAAGCAACAAAACGCTCTGACCCATTCAGCCTTATGATAGCATCTCAAAGAACCATTTATGCCTATCCCCAAGAATGGGTACATGTCTATACTGATGGATCTGTATTTAAAGCCACAGTCAAAGCAGGTTACGGAGTATATATACAATACCCAGACAGATCATCTGAAGAGCTATTTGGTGCATGTGGGGAGATATGCTCCAATTATGAGGCTGAAATTCATGCGATAGAAGCAGCTTTGTACCACCTGAAGACTGTTTTCGATGCCTTTCCATCCAAGGCACAAAATAATTATTTTCACAGATTCAATGTCTGCCCTTCAAGCTCTAGCTGGATTCTCAAAATTTATCTTTAGAGGTGCGGGCTGTAATAAAAACACTCAAACCTGATGGGTCTATGTTTGATCAGAACACTAGCCTGATGAATGCCCAGGTTGAACACTTCTGTTTGCAAATGACGCTCTAGGAAATCTTCACCTACAAGTTTGCCATCAAGTACGCAAATGTGCACTAATTGACAAAGGAGATTGTTACCTGCAGGAAAGTGTAGTTAATGAAATTGGAGGATGGCCCTGAAAAGATCCTGGGTGGTGTGACGATGGCCCTGAAAAGGACCTGGGTGGTGTGAGGATGGCCCTGAAAAGGACCTGGGTGGTGTGAGGATGGCCCTGAAAAGGACGGGTGGTGTGAGGATGACCCTGAAAAGGACCTGGGTGGTGTGAGGATGGCCCTGAAAAGGACCTGGGTGATGTGAGGATGGCCCTGAAAAGGACCTGGATGGTGTGAGGATGGCCCTGAAAAGGACCTGGGTGGTGTGAGGATGGCCCTGAAAAGGACCTGGATTGTGTGAGGATGGCCCTGAAAAGGACATGGGTGGTGTGAGGATGGCCCTGAAAAGGACTTGGGTGGTGTGAGGATGGCCCTGAAAAGGACTTGGGTGGTGTGAGGATGGCCCTGAAAAGGACCTGGGTGGTGTGACGATGGCCCTGAAAAGGACTTGGGTGGTGTGAATCGAGAAGGCATCTTTTCATTATGGATATGAGTTAACTGCAGCTTGCATATGTGGCATGTGTTCATTCTGGATATGAGTTAACTGCAGCTTGCATATTTGGCATGTGTTCATTCTGGAGACCAAAAAGCAACAATGTCGTCAAGAATGGTGTTGAAGGCGTCAATACCTGTGGATAAATACAGCGCGCCACATAAATTCACACAAGTAGGACTCTAGCAGATGCCTGCGAGTCCCATTGCGACTCTTGTTTTCCTCCTTTGCTGATCTCCACAGACGTTCAATGTGCTGTGTATGTGCACCTGTGATTGGATCAACAAAGTTCCTGGAGTGGTTAACTGTCAGATGATCATATCTAACAATATTTGCCACTCCGTTGTAGGCACGCCATTGGTCGGATACAATAGTAGTACCGGGACTAATGTGTGCCTCAATGATTGGTAGCAGAGTTGCTGCTGTTCTATCGGCAACACAGAACATGAAGCATTCTCTGGTCTCACGACATATACCACCAAATACCCACTGTGGGGAAAAAGTTCTCCCTACGTGATTTTTATCAATCTCAACAATGGTATTTGGCCCTCCTATTACAGCAGGGTTTAGAAGGAGTTTATTGGCGCATACCTCCCGGAGGTAATTAGACCAATCAATAGTCGAACGTTTGGACATTTCTAACTCCTTCTTACAATATTTTATATATGCCAATTTGTTAGACCAACAGTATATGAACAGAATTATCTGCCTATATGTTAGACGGGAACTTTGTAACCGAGTTCCCGTCTTGAGAGGTATATCTTGCCGACAAGTGGCTTTCCGGCACCGCTAGCGATCAACACAGCCATTAACGCTTAAAGATAACGTCACACCATGGTTATTTGAACACACCCTACCAGTATGAGTATGCAACACCCCATGCGTCTGAAGAAAAGCAACGCACCTTGCTTTGTCTTTAGTCAGGGCTGATAGTTCAATGAAATTCATGATGTATGTACAATAATATTCTGGTACAATTTGAATAAATTGTTAAATTCATATAGTGCAAATAATTGATAGTGCTTGCAATAATATTCTGGTACAATTTGAATAAATTATGAATTGACAGTGCTTGCCTTGAACAAGGCAAATAGGTAAAACTACAGTGTTTTGTCGAATACAATACAGTGAATACTAACGAATACTAACCAAATTGATTTCCCGTCCGTCTGGATGTACCCGAATTACTGGTGCAAATACTTGGGTTACCAATACTAGATTTGGTAATGCTTGACTTGAATAAATGGAAGATTCATTTTGTCACTTTATTGCTACCCTCAAGAAAAGAATGCAAATCATTTTGTACTTTTTTGCTTGACCTGATGACGCTAATAACTGCGAATAGTAATGTCGAATAGAATACTAACGAATACTAAACAAATTGAATTCCCGTAACTATACTACATATCTAAAAATAGCCGCAATTGCTACCAAATTTGTAACTGGTTTACCTGCCCTAAAATGGACCATCCTACGACTTCCTCCGACTTGTTACGACAGATCTAAAAATAGCCACATCCGCTTGTTTGGGGTAGAATATGAGACTAGACTCAATGAGATCTGAACAATTCATTCAGTGAACAAAGTATGTTTAATAACAAATTTATTATATCGTGAATATTAAACTGACATTTTGTGTTAAGATGTCGGACTAATTACATTATCTAGGCCAGTGGTTCTCAGCCTGGGTCGGGCGCCTCTCCAGTGAGGCATGAGGCAGTATCCGGGGAGGAGTGAAATGTTATGAAAATTTAGGGGATTTTGTGTTTCATACTTTTTATGTACACTAACTTTTCAAGTTTTTATACTAATTTTTTATGTACACTAACTTTTCAAGTTTGTATAAATATTCAGTATATATATATGGAACTGCAGTAAAACTATTTGATTGGCTGAATATTTAGACATTTCTCTGCAACTCTTCGTTGTGACGTATTAGGTAAGTGTTAGTAGTTATATGTGTGGTGTATGTGTGTTTCATTTTAATTTGTCACTCCTGTTTGTTCGTTTGCTTGATAAAGGCCTTGTTGGTCGAAACGTTGCTGTATTTTGTCATTGTTTTTGTAATTTGTAAAACTACAGTACTTTGTAATTACGTGTTTTGCCAAGTTTGTATACTAACTTGTCTTTTTATGTATACTAACTTTTCAAGTTTTCATACTAACTTTTTATGTACACTAACTTTTCAAGTTTTTATACTAACTTGTCTTTTTATGTACACTAACTTTTCAAGTTTTCATACTAACTTTTTATGTACACTAACTTTTCAAGTTTTTATACTAACTTGTCTTTTTATGTAACTAACTTTTCAAGTAGAAGTGGAAGACTGGGAGATAGAGAACAACCTGTTCCTCATCAATACACCAGACGATCCGCCAACCCTCTACTCGAGAAGGTGGCACACGACGAGCACCCCAGACTTGGCCTTCGCAACAAGTGACCTATCCACGAGAACAACACGTACGGTAACAAAACAACTCGGAGATAGTGACCATAGGCCCGTAAAACTCCAAGTAAACCTTAAATTTGTACCAGAGCCCAAAATGTGGTTGCCACGGTGGAACTACAAAAAAAGCGAATTGGGAACAGTATGGGGAACTGACAGATGCCAATGTTGAACGCATCAACATGCATGAAAAGAAAAACATGCGATCCGTGGCAAGGGAACTCTCATTCGCAATCCTGAAAGCGGCACGGGAAACTATTCCCAGAGGCGCACGGAAGGATTATAAGCCATACTGGACAGCAGAGGTCCAGAAGCTTGAAAACGACCTTGAATTGGAAAGGAGAGAGGCTGAACAGGCACAGTCAGTAACGACCAATACTGCCTACAGAGCGGCGGCAGCCAAGTACAGAAGAGAGGTAAAACGAGCAGCGCGAAAGAGCTGTGTTAATACGACTGAATCCCTGAACCTTGACAGGGATGGTCATAAATTGTGGAAGTTAGACAAAGCGCTGAGTGACGAAAACACCAACCGACCCCCAATAGTCCTCGAACAGGATAAATAGATGTCGTCCGGAAGAGAAGCGGCAAACATTCTAATGCAAAAATATGCCGAAGTCAGCAGAGTAAGAATAGCAAAAGAAATAGTCGATGACACTAAGAGAAAAGCGAGAGCCCTCCAAGGCGAGCCAAGGAAAGCCGATAGTCACCTAACGGATACATTCACCAGAAATGAGTTAGAAGAGGCATTAACGGAGCTGAAGCTCAGAAAGTCGCCCGGAAAGGATGGAATCACTAATGAGATGCTTAAGAACTTGAGTACCAGAGCAAAGGCAACTCTACAGCCGTCCTCAATATGTCATGGAGAACAGGAATAGTACCACGAGAAAAGGAAAGAAGCGATCATGGTGCCCATCCTTAAACCAGGCAAAAATAAACTCGACCCCGCGAGTTACAGACCAATAAGCCTCCTAAGCTGCACGGACAAATTCATGGAACGTATGGTGAACAAACGGCTATCTTGGCACTTAGAAAGCAAAGGGCTTCTCATGGTACAACAGGGAGGCTTTCGGAGATACCGATCTACAGAAGATCAAGTGACCTATATCGCCCAGGAAATCGAGGATGGTTTCCAAGAAAAGAAACAGACACTTTCAGTTTTGGTAGATATGGAGAAGGCGTTTGACACAGTCTGGAAGGAAGGACTAAGGTTGAAACTCCTCACCCTCGGCATAAAGGGAAGAATGTACAATTGGCTCGATAGATACCTTGAGAACAGAACAGCAAGGGTTCAGGTTCAGGGGTACACTAGCATGAAAGCCACACTAGAGCAAGGGGTCCCCAAGGAGGAGTGCTCTCACCAACTCTTTTCCTAATCTTTATCAACGACTTAGCCACATGCCTACCAGAGCAAGTGCACTCTGCCATGTACGCCGACGATCTGGCAATATGGGCAAAGGAAAAGTCAATACCCACAGCAACAAATCGACTACAAGTTACGTTAAGCAACCTGGAAGTGTGGACAAAAAGTGGAATATGAGCATAAATGCGTACATAAAACCACTTACACTGTGTTCTCCCAGAACAACCAGGACCACAAAATTAAACTTAAAGTCAATGGGCATGATCTCCCAGAAAGCAAGACCCCAACGTACCTTGGAGTCGCATTCGATCGGAAACTGACATGGTGTGCTCAAATTGAAAATGCTACGGCAAAAGCGAGACACAGGCTAACGATGATGCGTAAACTAGTAGGATCCACGTGGGGAGCAAACGCCAGAGTGCTCAAAACACTCTACTCTAGAAGAGTGCGACCGGTCCTAGAGTACGGAATTGCAGCGTGGAGTAATGCATCCAACAAACAATTCGCCAAAGTGTCCAACAGTCAGAACCGTGCAATGCGCATTATCACAGGAGCCATGAAGTCCACGCCCATCAAGGCGATGGAAACAATTACAGGTATCCAACCAATGTCAGACCGAAGGGACAGAAAAGTCTTAGTACTAGCTGGAAAACTTAAACGGCTCGATTCCCACCCTATGCATGAAAGAATGCACGAATTCGAAAGGAGCAGAACACAGAGACAAAGCTCGCAAAAGCATAGACTGCAGACCATCCGGTCCTAGCACAATGCAAAACCAAACCAATCCCGGCAACTGATAAGTGCCTGCCGTGGAAAACCAAAATGTCAGAACTAAGGGAAAAATCCCAGGCATACTTAAGAAAGGTCAGCAAGAAAACCTCGAAAGAAGAGCGGCAACAGAATACTACATATCAACAGAATACCCGGAAAATAAGTGGACACATGTGTACACTGACGGGTCGGCCAGGAACGCAATCAGCAATGGTGGAGGAGGAATAGTGCTTAAACTATCAAAGAAAGTGACGGTCACAAAATCGATTGCCACAGACAAATACTCGAATAACTACAGAGCAGAAGCGGAAGCAATAAGATCAGCGGCCGAAATGATTTTAGACAGAAGAGGCACCTCTCGCAACAAGGTCGTGATATTCACCGATGCTCTATCGGTCATCACGAACTCAAAAGTGTATGCAAAACGAAGCTGAATGAGCTCAAAGCGATCCTCGATGAACTAACGCGCTCACTCAAACGCACTGTCATTCAGTGGATTCCATCACACTGTAATATCAGGGGAAACGAACGGGCCGACAAACTAGCTAAAGAAGGCGGAGATACCTCAGACCGATCACGAGATCAGTTATGAGGAAGCCCGAACACTACAGAAACAAATGGACAAAAGACCATCCCCAGCACTCCAACAGTTACGGATACTATGGTCTGTCCTGTAGCGAACAAGTTGCCATACTTCGCCTTTCGTACCGGCCACAGCAAGCTACGCGCCCACATATACAACAAGTTCAAAATAGGCGCAACTAGCCTGTGTCCATGCAAAAAGGCGGACATGACGGCAGAACACGTTCTGCAGGACTGTCAACTGATAGCAGGTCTAAGAAACGAAACCTAACCTCAAAACACAGAGCTTCTCGAGAAGCTGTACGGAGGAAAGGAGTCCCTTAAAACCACGGTAAAATTCATGATAAAAGTTGGTTCACCAGTCTAGGTCGGGATCGCGAGAGAGAGAGAGAACAAGCACATAAAGGGTATTAGAACAAGCACGCACAACATTCCACCCCTATCCTTTTCCCAACTCTTCTGTAAAGAAGTAAATGGTGGAAGAGAAGAAAATAGTTTTTCCTGTCAATGTTTAAGGAAACGGGTTGTTATACAGCTCAGCATTTTTCTTTCGTTTGCTCTTTGGAAAGGACACTTAGTTCGTTGAGAGAGAATTAGGAAAAGCGAGAGGGCTTGGGAGTCTTGCCGTATCTTTAACTCTAACAATACGGCAGGCGTACTGACAAACCTTTCCTGGCTGTTTCTATTTTCCAACAAGCCCGCTAACGACCCAAAACGTTAAATAAAAACAAAATGGTTCCTAAGATCGACTTGATGTGTGTATATGACAGTCAGTCATGGACAATGAACAGACAAATGATAATAACATTTGAAGACACAAAGATGTGATTTCTCAGAAGAATATTGAAAGTTTCATGGACAGCTAGAAAGACCAATAAAGAGATATTATCGGAAACAGATTCATATCGAAATCTATATAAACAGATTCATATCGAAATCTATATAAACAGATTCATATCGAAATCTATATAAACAGATTCATATCGAAATCTATATAAACAGATTCATATCGAAATCTATATAAACAGATTCATATCGAAATCTATATAAACAGATTCATATCGAAATCTATATAAACAGATTCATATCGAAATCTATATAAACAGATTCATATCGAAATCTTATTAATCGAAGAAGCAGACAATCAAGGTTTTTCGGACATATCATTAGAAGGGACAGTTTGGTTACAACAGGCAAAATACAGGGGAAGAGAGATAGAGGGAGACAAAGGGACAAGTTCCGGACGGCTTGAAATTGGGATTCAGCAATGGTTCGGTGACGGAATTGGTGGATTGTTCCAGAGATAGACCGATGTGGAGAGACATGATCGCCTATGCCAACCGGCACGGCACTTGATGGATTGATTAATATAACCCTTTCTAGAATGTAGTAGATACATTTATAGAGTGCCCTTTATTACAAATTGTCTTTTAAAATGATGTTTCAAATTAATCAAGTGCCATGCCTGCCCGCGAGGGCGATCATGTCTCTCCACAACTCTCTCTCTCTCTCTCTCTCTCTCTCTTTCTTTTTCGTGCAAGTAATCAGTTCTGACGCCGATCTTTTGTCAAACCAAGATGTCAGACCATCCAACATCTTCTCCCTCTGTCTTCCACGATATCTCCTTCCTTGAATTGTACCTGTAGTCACCAAATGTTTTAAACCTTCTCTTCGCATTATATGCCCGAAGAACCTTGATTGTCTGATTCTTATTATTTTGGTAATGTTTATTTGTTTAGTTGTTTATCGTGCGTATAATAAGAGTTAAGAGGGCACCAGCAGAAAAATGGTTGAGAACCACTGATCTCGATCATAACTACTAAGTTCTAACTAACATTCTCAAACACAGCTAGTCATCTTCAGTGGATTTTCCAGTTATTGCATATTGTGTGTTTTTAAAGTGGCCATACTTCAATATTTGTACTTGAGGCCATACTTCAATATTTGTACTTGACTTGACGAAAGATATACATACATATATAAGTGCTAGAGGGGAAAATGAAGTGGGGACATTATGTACTTAACTGAACTCTCTATCTCGTTTGCCTTTTTACCCCGGTTAGGGTATAGACATTGACGCCCACGCGTTAAGGCTAAGGATTGGGGGAAGAAGAAGTGTCCCTTCTTCTCTATTTCCCCCCACCACCACCCCTCGCCATGGAAAATGATTTTTGGATAAAATAGGTGTACGCGAATTCGGTCTTTCCATTTCTACATAACAAACTATCCACTAAAATGTGTTGTTAATTTATTTTGCCCTAACCTGGAAATATTTCTGTGGACGACCACGAGTATAGGCCCTGAAATGAATCTTTCACTTTTGTGTCAGGCTTGAGTATAGTTGAATTTCTTCTTCTTCTTCTTCAAACGCTCCATATCGATGATCACTTGTTAACCACTCTGTGTGATTTGTATGTTCTGATCCTAAAAGTGATTGTATGTTGTGCCAGTTATGCACATACAAGTAGGCCAGCACATCCGATTTCTGCAATGCTTTTTATTTACTAGGGTAGCTTCCCTAGTGCCTACATCAGTCGCCTCTTGTAGGTCACAGTGGTACTATTCTTTGTTTCCCTTGCTTGCCACGGCACCATACGGGCGAATGGGAATTTTTCAAAGAATGTCTAATGCATTTTGTCAGGGAAGCAGCTTTCCAGCCTGCTCTTCTCGACTTAGAACTGCCAAAGGTTCTTTTACCTTTTTCAACTTGAACACGTAATATTGATATGTATACACACACACATTCAGTTCGAAAATATACATACTGACACACACATTCAGTTAGAAAATATACTTACTGACACACACATTCAGTTCGAAAATATACATCCTGACACACACATTCAGTTCGAAAATATACATCCTGACACACACATTCAGTTAGAAAATATACATACTGACACACACATTCAGTTCGAAAATATACATCCTGACACACACATTCAGTTCGAAAATATACATACTGACACACACATTCAGTTAGAAAATATACATCCTGACACACACATTCAGTTCGAAAATATACATCCTGACACACACATTCAGTTAGAAAATATACATACTGACACACACATTCAGTTAGAAAATATACATACTGACACACACATTCAGTTCGAAAATATACATACTGACACACACATTCAGTTCGAAAATATACATACTGACACACACATTCAGTTCGAAAATATACATACTGACACACACATTCAGTTCGAAAATATACATACTGACACACACATTCAGTTCGAAAATATACATACTGACACACACATTCAGTTCGAAAATATACATACTGACACACACATTCAGTTCGAAAATATACATACTGACACACACATTCAGTTCGAAAATATACATACTGACACACACATTCAGTTCGAAAATATACATCCTGACACACACATTCAGTTCGAAAATATACATCCTGACACACACATTCAGTTCGAAAATATACATACTGACACACACATTCAGTTCGAAAATATACATCCTGACACACACATTCAGTTCGAAAATATACATACTGACACACACATTCAGTTCGAAAATATACATACTGACACACACATTCAGTTCGAAAATATACATCCTGACACACACATTCAGTTCGAAAATATACATACTGACACACACATTCAATAAAGGAGAGTAGAGAATAATGACAACTCACTCCAGAATATCTTCCGTCGTCCATTTCTTGTTGATCCGTTGTTGGAGTTAGTTCGTTTGATGTTTGTTGGATTAACTCTTGAAACATTTACCATTGTTCTTCTATTATTTCTATGTTTTCCAAATCGTTATTTCTGTTTTGTATAATACGTTTAAATGAGTCTTTTACTTTAGTGTCAGACTTGAGTTAACATTTGATTGATGCTTCTTGTGCCCTTTTTTATCTTCTTTAATTGTATTCTTTATTTCCCCACCGGTAGTGCTTGGTCACTGTCTAATCTGCGCCTGGTCTTGTTTTCCCAGCAAGCAATTCATTTCTAAATCTTGTGTTTATCATTTTGTAATCAATATGTTTGTACATGACATTATTTGTACTTGTCTGTGTCTATAGTCTCATCAGATGATGTTGAGATGTCTCTGTGTCTATAGTCTCCTCAGATAATGTTGAGACGTCTCTGTGTATATAGTCTCCTCAGATGATGTTGAAACGTCTCTGTGTCTATAGTCTCCTCAGATGATGTTGAGACGTCTCTGTGTCTATAGTCTCATCAGATGATGTTGAGACGTCTCTGTGTCTATAGTCTCCTCAGATGATGTTGAGACGTCTCTGTGTCTATAGTCTCCTCAGATGATGTTGAGACGTCTCTGTGTCAATAGTCTCCTCAGATAATGTTGAGACGTCTCTGTGTCTATAGTTTCCTCAGATAATGTTGAAACGTCTCTGTGTCTATAGTCTCATCAGATGATGTTGAAACGTCTCTGTGACCATCGTCTCCTCAGATGATGTTGAAACATCTCTGTGTCCATAGTCTCCTCAGATGATGTTGAAACATCTCTGTGTCTATAGTCTCATCAGATGATGTTGAAACGTCTCTGTGTCCATAGTCTCCGCAGATGATGTTGAAACGTCTCTGTGTCCATAGTCTCCTCAGATTATGTTGAAACGTCTCTGTGTCCAGAGTCTCCTCAGATGATGTTGAAACAACGTGTTGCCAATTATCATGTCATGTATTTTTTCCCATTCTATTAGTGCGTCACACCTATCGTTTTTTCTCCACTAGATCACATCCTTCAGTTGTTTCATCTACTTTTTCAGAGCCTACCTTAACATGGTAAAATTGAGGGTAGGCGAGACAGAGAAGACAGAGGAAAAAATTGTGGAAAGCATTACTTCATGGCACGGTAGAGCGTCAACATCTGAGTTGATAGCAAACACCAAAGACAGAGATTTGTGGAGATCCGTGATCGCCTACGCCAGCCGGCACGGCACCTGATGATGATGACCTTAGCATGGAAGTCACCCATCACAATTGTCATCTCATCACCATTGTACTGTGTCATAGCTAATTGTAGTTGGTTGTAGAAATCCTCTAGTTCTTCTTCTGTTCTATCTGTTGTGTATATCTGTATGATATTAGTATCTACTGGTGTACCCTGTAGTTTCAATAGCATTACTCTCTTTGATATTGTCCAGAATCCTGTAATCATTTTTACTCTTTCTTCATCTAATATTATGCCTACTTTTTTGGTTTGATTGTTTCCTCCAGAATATATTTATCCTGCACATATCCACCTTATCTGGCTTATTTCTACAGCGTGTTCAACTTAAAAGCAGCCCATGAATGGAGCTAATCTGGCATATATGTATGGAAATGAGAAGGTTAAGTTATGACGTAGTATAGGTCAAGGTTGTGTGATGGTGTGTAATTGTAGTGCGGGAGGGGGCAATGAACAAATGTGACGTAGGACAAGCTAGTCAGAACCGGTTTAAATAGTAAATAGACGAGATGCAATGCGTACCTGGCAAATTTCTATTTATCACTGGGGCTGCTTTTAAGTTGAACACCCTGTAGTATGTTAAGTCATGCTCTTGATTTCTTGCTTGATGTTTTCTAATTTGCCACTTTGTGTTAGAGTTCGGACGTTCCATGTTCTGATATTTAAGAGTCGTTTTCTGTTGGTGTTGTTTTGTTGACCTGGTTTCATTTCGTTGTATTTAGACATGAATTTACTAGCGCTTGTTACGACGGTAGTTTCCCTCTTGTTTCCGTCCGGTAGTGACTATACTTATAGCTGTGGATCGTAGCTATTGTTTTTATTGAGATTTTTTGCCTATCATCTTGGAATGGAGACCATAACTGACATTCATTGTCTGTGCTCTCACATTTTATTCATAAAGAAAACTAAAATTATGTCCACCGACAAAGCAAAGTCTCAACCCAAGACTGCCATCAATAATGAAGACATTGAGAACGTCACATATTTTAAATATCTTGGCTCTATAATTACCAACAATGAAGATTGTACGAAAGAAGTTAGAAGAAGACTAGCCATGACTTTCCAGGTGGTGGTCTGCATGAAGAAACTATGGCATGACACAAGCAAAGGAACAAAAGTAAGAATTCTGAGAACATGCACATTCCCTGTGGCTACATATGGATGCGAATCGTGGAACATAACACAAACATTAAAAACAAAATTGAAGCTTTTGAAACAAGGTGCTATAGAAAAGTTCTTAGAACATCCTGGACAGAGAAGAAACAAAGACATCCTACAAGACCTGCATATCAAGAAGCATTAGCTCATAAATAACATCCTGTCCCGGAAGATTAAATATTTTGGCCACATTAAATGCCACAGCGGTCTGGAGAGAAAGGCAATGGAAGGCATGGTTCCTGGACAACGAGGCAGGAGACGACTAAGACGAAGGTGGCAGCAGGACATCAAAGAAACATTGAACATGACGCTAGAAGAGGCCGGGGGACTTGCAAGAGACAGTGAGCTTTTCAGGCGGGTTGTGATGAATGCGACGTTCCTCAAGGGACATGGCTACTATTTCGTCTTCTTTTTCTTCTCGATCGTTCTTTTCGACCATTTTGATCGTTCTTATTGTGATATATAAACAGCCTAACACCAAGAACGGGTGTAATACGTCACATCTTCAATACCATTTGGAGCTATGGTGCTTGTCCTTCGGCGATGTGTCCGATTTCAACCAGTGTTTACTGGGTTCTCTCTCCGTCAGCCTTTAGCTGTCCCCAGCCAACCTGCAAGACAGCAGGTTGCTATTTTTTTTAGGGTAGCGACCCTTAGACGACTTACCCTCCCGGTTTGTTGAGCGTCATCTGCCCAGGTTACCTGTCTTTTTTGGACTAATTGGTTTGCCTGCCGTCCAGTTTTGTGTACGGCTTACTCCGCTAAGCTTTGATTGTCCCCAATCAAACTACAAGGTAGTAGTGGTTCTCTGCGAGAGGAAACACAGTTATTGAACTCTGGATGGAGACCCCATCTTCGAGGCTCACAACCGTTTTTTCCACCTTTCGTTTCTTTTGGGTGCCCCTTCGTCCATTTCCGCTTGTGCCCTCTCATCCACCGACTGGGCGTGCCCCTTTTCTCTTCGTCACTTGTGCTCCCATTGTTCTACTGGGCGACATCTTACCCATTTCTATCTCTCTGTGCACAGTGCACAGTTTATCACCATTCGGTAGGAACGTTTGCACTGGATTCAAGCCTCTGCTGAACTTTTTCAGTTTTTCAGCGCATTTGGGTGGTCCGCTCACCCTGCGTTTGCCACGCCTTTCGTCGCTCTCTTCAACACCGTGCATGTCTGCCCCACCGGTGTGCTCACCTGTGTATCGTCCGTATGCGTGTTCGCTCTACTTTGGTGCCTGCTCACCGTGTTTATCGGGTTTTTCACCTTGCTCACATTTACTATGGACAGGCGACTCAATTTTGGCCCCCACCTCAGGCCACCGAGTTTCGCCCATGTGGGGCCACGTGCATCTCAACTCGGGCCCCTACCTACGGGCTCCGAGTTTCGCCTCATGTGGTCCCACGTCTCTTCTCTGGATGAACCCCTTATCCCTTTATGTTTATTTGTTCAGCGTTTCCCATCGGTCCGGAGAGACGCGCATTAATGGTCACTCTGGGATTCTGCTCGTCTGTGTTGCGAGCGGATTTCAGTCAACGTGACTGCGTCTGCATCAATACTTATACCACCAGAGTAGCGTTTCCTCGATCCCTACCCGCTTAGCCAGACAGGAACCAATGTCTGTTTCCATGGTCACCACGTGGCGGTGGGGTAGAATCTTGAATAGTTCCAGCTCACTAATCCTGGCGCGACGTTGTCCCTTTGCGCCTTTGACTCCTAATACTATTTGATATATCCTCTCTGGTACACCCAAGTACATCATACTTATAAGAAGTCTTTTCTCGAATCCTTCTTAATTGATATCTTCTTATCTGTTTTCAAGTCTCAGATCCATGAATGAGTACTGTCCTAGCGCATGTTTTATATATTCAGAGCTTTGTCTTGGTGCCGTAAATGTTAGATTTCAGATGTTACGAGCTGCATTTGCCCTTCCAATCCTTTCTTTAGTTTCAACCATAATGTTCTCATCTGAAGAAAAAGTATTGTCCAAGAAGTTCAAATATGTTACTTTCTCTAGCTCTACATTATCTATTATTATGTGACTTCCTATCTTCAGGTTTTATTCCCATTACTTTGGTTTTTATTTATGTTGATCCTTAGTACAATCTGTTTGTTATATTTTATGGACCCTGTCGATCTAGTGCTTGCAGATGTTCTTTGTTCTGATTAATACTTTATCTGCTAAGTCGAAGTGTTCCATATACTCCAGGATTTTCCACTGTAGCCATATTCGAGTGTTATTTGTTCCTTCTTATTGACTTTCTGGGGTGACAAGCGCATACAGGACCTACTGGTCAGCAGCAGACTTTACAGCTCTGTGGGTCACCTGGGTAGCATACTGTTCCTTGTTCCCACTCTCGTTGCTAAAGTTGTCTAATATATTTCAGGCTCATACTTTCTAACTTCAGGAATACTAAAAGAACATTGTAGAACACGCTATTTTTTTTCAATGCTAATCCTGCATATGGTATCAAACGACAGGGAAAACTGGTCACGTTAGAGGTTAAGTGTCTACGCAGAGTACTGAGAGTATTAAGAAAAGATTTATATAGGAATGAAGACATCGGGGAAATGTGAGTACAACATCAGAACTGAACTTCATAAAAAAAAAAAAAAAATAAAATGTTTCTACAAACTAAGAAGTACAAACCAACAGACAGTTCACCTCAAAGAGCAATGCTACTCAGCTACTGTAGAATAAAATACAAAAGGTTACACGTACAAAACATGAACCACACAAATAATTCCCTCTTCGCTACACCATCAGCGCTGTGCACGTCTGCCCACCGCACGTCCGCATGAGTGCTCGCTCTACCCTGGTGCCTGCCTCACCATATTCATCATTTCTCACGATTCTTACATTTACTTATGTATAGGGCATGTCTTATGTAGGGATCGGCCAATGAAAGGGACATGGGACAATGCTGGCATGTTTGCATATGATGTTTATGAAGGCTTCCAATCCAAGCAAGAGTGTTGCTGTGGCCATCGACTTGGAGGATGCTTATAACAAGGTGAATTTTTCAATAATGGTGCGCTCTTTGATTAAATGTAAAGTTAATCCTTGGCTGGTAAACTGGGTAGCTGCTTCTTTAATGGAGAGAACCGTTGCACTACGTTTAGGAACATGGACACCGGATCCTGCACGTATATAACCGGATTACCCCAGGGTTCTCCTCTATCACCCGTGTTGTTTAATATTTACACAACAAATGTAGCTAAAATTCAGCCAACCGGATTGGGTCGGACATTGACATTTGCAGATGATATCTTAATATGTAGGACTGGGTCAGATAGACAAGAGATGGTTGATGACATTCAGAAAACATTGTGTAACATCTCGGGTTGGTGTAGAAAGTCTCGCTCTCAGGTCACTCCTGAAAAAGCGTGTATGTTGTGGTGCTCATTGAATAATCACATAGTCAAGGCTGACCTGCCCTGTGTAATCTTTGATGAACATACCATCGAGCGCAGAGACAGGCTGCTCTTTCTTGTGATAACCTTTGATCGTAGTCTATCTTTCAAACACCACATTGAACAGACGATACAACGGTGCAAGCGTGGTCTTGCGGCTCTTAAAGTTACGGTGGCCGCACACCTTGAGCAGAGACTACTTGCCCTTTTGTTCGATCGACTGATTATGTCAGTGGTAGATTAAGGACTCGGAATTCTTACGATATCAAGATCACAATGTGAACGACTCGAACGGGTTCAGAATGAAGGTATGCGTATAGTACTGGGCTGCACTAGAGATACCTCCATTGTTAAGATGAGATATATGCTTGGCTTTCTGTCACTACGCTCCCATCATGCAATCGCCCAAACCAAGGCATATATGCGGATTAATGCGGATAAGAGACATCCACTACACAAGAACACTAATGATGTTAAGGGCACGAGAATCAAGCGTGGCATGTCGTGGATGGCCCAGGCTGAGAGAACAATTGGCCACGTGACTACGGTTGCAACCCTACCAAAAGGGAAGAATGGATCCCAACAGATGGTAGCATGACTAACTATCTCAACGTTATCATTACTCTTGGAAGAGAATGTAGAGATTGGGGCAACATGAAGGCTGATCTCGCAGTTAAGCAGCTGATAGAAGATAATGCAATGGGTGATGATGTTGTTGTATATACCGATGGGTCGGTTCAACGTGGTGAGAAGTCCGGCTGGGGTTTCTTGGCTAATACGCATGGTAGGGTTGTTGCAGAGCGAAGTGGGACATACAGGACAACTACTTCTAGTAACGGTAATGAGAGGGCGGACAGGCTTGCATCAACAGCATCGATTGTTGGGGAGTTGAAGATGGATAAGGGGGATATTCTTCGGTCTCTTCGCTACTGTCTGTTGGATGAGGACACTAAAATCGATGTTGAATCGATCAAGCGATTTAGGCAGTTTGGAGTTACCCGTTGTTCAAGTCGAACTGGATGCCTGAGAGGCAGAGTGAGAGGCGTGTTTAATCAGCGAGCCACGGAACCATCAGTATGCATACTCTTTGATATCTGTTGGGGAGACTGAGCACCTATGGGTCTGCCCGGAGTGCAATGACGTCAGTTTAGTAACCAATAACCAAGCATGTCTCCTTGTTCGTTCTTCTCTCTTGCCATCTTTATATATTCATCTTTATCCATTCTCCATGTCTGCCCTTTCTTTCATCATCCTACACTCTTTCAGTGTACATTTAGATCTATTAATCTCTCTATTCCGTTGCCTCTCTGTATTTTCAATAGTGATAAGTATTCCTCTTTTATATATTTCTTCTTCCTATCTATACTGATAGCGATATTTTGGGGGTTTTTCTACATTTTCTCTGTATAAAGTCGAAGGATTGACTTCATTGCACCGGGTTTTCCTCATAGCGCTCAGCCCTCTCTGTAGAACTGTCACGCAGCCTGTCGAGAGTATTGCACAAACACCGAAATAATCCTAGTGGTCCCTAGAAAAAATGCACTCACAAATACAACGGCGCGTCCCGGATTCAAATCAATGACATTCTTCTTCTTTGCGTTCGTTCTTTACGACCAATTTTAATCACTCTTTGTGATATGTTTGATCTTTGCCAAGAACGTGTATATGTTGCACATTCGTTTGGTAGGCCCCTAAACGCATAGATTTCTACAAGTTTAGGACATGTGCATCCGATTTCAGCCAAACCCCCTTAGTCGCCTCTTACGACATGCATGGCAAGTAACAGTGGTTCTATTCTTTACACCCTAATTTGGGCCCCGGTAACCACTCGGGCGAAATCAATGACATTCGTAAAGCTAGGCAACAGCTTAACCACTATTCTTTGCACACTCTTCATCCTATACAACATTCATTAATGTATTTCTACTCCCTCCCACGTCTTTGCTTATATTTCATCTTTCCACCACTGGTCTCTTCTCTTTCATTATCTGTTCTCAAACTGTCCTCTTCGTATGTCTACATGTTTTGCCATCTACGATATTTTTGAATTCACGCATCCTTGTCCTACTCATGACTCGACATGGAACTTTTCTGATAGGAAGGTGTTTGTTCTAATCTGTTGTGTCGTTTGCTTGATAAAGGCCTTTTGGTCGAAACGTTGCTGTTTATCGTCGCTGTTTCTGTATTTTGTAAAACTATAGTACTTTGTTTGTACGTGTTTCGCTATAAAAATGTTCCCACCTTAAAAATTACATCAGGTACCCCCTCGTCAGCGCTAAGGAGTTCGTATACTGTCGCTGAGACTTTCATGTGTAAGACAGAGATCGGAGCATGCAATTATGATGGTCCTGTCAATCAATTATTACTTCTTCTTCGAACGCTTCATATCGACCACTTGTTAACCACTCCATGTGATCTGATCCTAAGAGCGATTGTACGTTGTGCTAGTTATGCGCCTACAAGTAGATCACCACATCCGATTTATGTGATGCTTTTTACTTACTAGGGTAGCTTCCATAGGTCCCACATTAGTCGCCCCTTACGACATGCCTCGTAGGTCGCAGTGGTACTATTCCTTGCTATCCTTGCGGGCCCAGGCACCACACGGACGGAATCAATTAATATTAAAGAGGATATATACATCCAGTCCAACATTACTTTTCCTTGCTAAGTTACCAATCACGTGACATATGTAAAGAGACGCCATTACACTACATAAACCTATTTTCCGTTAAGAAATTGACTGAAAGAGTAAGTAAATAACACACACACTCTCTCTCTCTCTCTCTCTCTCTCTCTCACTTTCTCACGATCGTTCTTTTTCGGCCATGTTTATCATTCTCATCATCAATGTGCGTATTCTTTATAGGAATATAAGGTGCTTGCTCTCTTTGCAGCACATCTGAAATTCACTGTCTCTAGAGTTCACCCACTTCGTCGATGGTCATATTTGATATTCATGGTTTCTTTAATATCTTGTAGCCATCTACTTCTTGGTCTGCCTCTGCGTAATGGGACCCTGCCCTCTAGTATTGTTCTTTCCAAGCCATCGTGATCAAGCCAAGTTTATCATTCTAATTGTGATATATACAGTACACAGTAGTAACACAGCCTTTGCCAAGAAAGCAATTTTACGTCACAATTCACAATGTTCAGTATCATTTACTGTTAGAGCTCTAGAGACTAGTGCATGTCCTTTGGTGTAGTGTCTGATTTCAACCAGCGTTTACTATTACTGGGTTCGCTCTCCGTCAGCCTTTGACTGTCCCCAGCCAACCTGCAAGACGGCAGGCTGCTATTTTCCTTTAGGTTAGTGACCCTTAGGCGACCTACCCTCCCGGGATGTTGAGCGTCATCTGCCCAGAAAACCTGTCTTTTTCTGGACTACTTGGTTTTCCTGCCGTCCAGTTTTGTGTACGGTTTACTCTGCTAGCCTTTGATTGTTCCCAATCAAACTACAAGACAGCAGTAGTTCCCTGCGAGCGGAAACGCGCATTGGGTTCAGCCTCTGCTGGGCTTTCCAGTTTTTCTGCACATTTGGGTGGTTCACTCACCCTCACGCTTGCCACACCCTCTCTTCCCTACACCATCAGCGCCGTGCATGTCTGCCCACCAGTGTGTCCACCCATGCGTGCTCGCTCTACCCTGGTGCCTGCCTCACTATCTCCATCAGCTCGACGTTCTTACATTTATTTCTAGGCTGTCCGGACCTGGGGCTTAACTCGGGCCCACACCTCAGGGCTCTGAGTTTCGTCCTATATGGATCCACGTACTACTTATCACTGGCCCAAGTTTTGCTCCATGCAGGTCCACGTCACCTCTCTGGATGCACCCTCTATGGTTATTAGTTCAGCTTTTTTGTCCATAGGCCGGGAGAGCAGCATTAATAGTCACTCTGGGATTCCACTCATCTGTGTTGTGAGCGGATCCAATCCAACGTGATTACGTCTGCATCTCTACCACCACCACAGTAGCTCTTCCTCGTTCCCTACCCGCTTAGCCAGACAGGAACCAATGTCTGTTACCAGGGTCACCATGGGGAAGTTGGGTAGGATCTTGATTAGTGCCAGCTCACTATTCCTGGCGCAGCGTTGTCCCTATGCGCCTTTGATCCCAACACTATTTCAAACCAATGTAGTATATATTGGGTAATGTGACGTTAGCTCATTATATTTCACTGAGAAACGTCTTACGATAGTTGGCGTATCACCACCAAGCTTGCCGCCTTTATATCCTAGTGTTTAATGAAATGGTTATCCAATAGCCGCTTTGAATTGGAGCACGCCTAAACTTTTACATCACTACTCATACCACATCCACTGCTAGTTTGAAGTGGTTTTTTACTTTAGGCTATGCACAAATCTGTTCAACCTTATACAGTGTAAACATCATGCGATAGAAGAAAAGACAGGAGCAACAATTGGCGGAAATTGATAAATAATACAAAACACTTAAACAGTAGCTTTGGTCATGTTGCAGATTTTTCCCCCACCTCAAAAATTATGTTTAAAGTTCTTCTGAGTATACTAGGAAATTGACCTATCTGGAAATAAGCTCTATATATTGATGATTGAATGTGTAGTGACAGTCTAAATTGACATGGATCATCAGTAACTTAGTGAAAGTCACAGATTTACTCTGACTCCAGCTGACTCAAGACATTCAGTTTTATTAACTTCTCATTACTGCTGTTGCTTAAATATTATCTGTATGATTACATGTTCTCTTACTCTTGATTTCACCAGGTTACCAGCAATATGAATGATAAAGCCAGAGATCCTACTGTAAGAATCAAACAGGAACAAGAATTTTGGGTATAACATTTTTTTAAATTCATTCAAAATTTGTTAAAGCTAATAATTAAAGAATGACAAAGTGAAAAATAGTTGCAATATAAATGTTCTCAGTGATTTAGTCATCAGTGTACCAGTGTAGTTATTTGTTCTATACCACATTTTGTTATCTTCGTCTACAATGATTCAGCAGCAATTGAACTGTTGCCGTTCAGTTCAGTGCAATGTCATATTTATTTTGGAACATAGCATTGAAGAGCTGGGGAGTCTGAATTTTTCTAAACACCCCCACACCCTCCACCATCCCATATCCACCTGGACATGAATGAGAATTAGGCTACCCTAGCACTAGGAAACAAGGGAACTGTTTGTGTCACACAATGATAAGCAGCAATTTGTTATCATTAACTAATCATTGAAACTAAATGTTCACAACTGGATGAATGAATTAAAGTAGAACTTACAGATTAACACAATTTGTTAACATTTTATTTGGTTGTATCACATATAATTACATTTAAATTTTACTTCTCAAAATTGCAACTGATTGAAGACATTTGTTAATATAGACCCGTCATTTCCTGTAGGTATAATTTCAATATTAACTTTTCTAGCATGTACCATCATTCTGTCTTCTCAGGCTGCAGGAAGTAATGAAACAAATATCTCATTAACTGATCAAGAAATAAAGCTGGAACTAGATGATGATGTAAGTTTATTTATTTCACAATTTTAAAGAAATTTTTGAATGCACATTTGATTTCATTTGTTTGTTACATCCTTGTCCAACATCAGCCATCTGTTGTGTTGACTTGTCAGTTAGAGCTGGTGTTAAGTCCTTGTCCAACAACAGCCATCTGTTGTGTTGACTTGTCAGTTAGAGCTGGTGTTAAGT
This sequence comes from Arion vulgaris, assembly GCA_020796225.1. Lineage (NCBI taxonomy): Eukaryota > Metazoa > Mollusca > Gastropoda > Stylommatophora > Arionidae > Arion > Arion vulgaris. The sequence continues at coordinate 56,367,150 of CM036754.1, forward strand.
CCTTGTCCAACAACAGCCATCTGTTGTGTTGACTTGTCAGTTAGAGCTGGTGTTAAATCCTTGTCCAACATCAGCCATCTGTTGTGTTGACTTGTCAGTTAGAGCTGGTGTTAAGTCTTGTCCAACAACAGCCATCTGTTGTGTTGACTTGTCAGTTAGAGCTGGTGTTAAGTCCTTGTCCAACAACAGCCATCTGTTGTGTTGACTTGTCAGTTAGAGCTGGTGTTAAATCCTTGTCCAACATCAGCCATCTGTTGTGTTGACTTGTCAGTTAGAGCTGGTGTTAAGTCTTGTCCAACATCAGCCATCTGTTGTGTTGACTTGTCAGTTAGAGCTGGTGTTAAGTCCTTGTCCAACAACAGCCATCTGTTGTGTTGACTTGTCAGTTAGAGCTGGTGTTAAGTCCTTGTCCAACAACAGCCATCAGTTGTGTTGACTTGTCAGTTAGAGCTGGTGTTAAGTCCTTGTCCAACAACAGCCATCAGTTGTGTTGACTTGTCAGTTAGAGCTGGTGTTAAGTCCTTGTCCAACAACAGCCGTCAGTTGTGTTCACTTGTCAGTTAGAGCTGGTGTTAAGAGGAGATAACATTTCCCACCATGGTCTATGCAAGGGTGAGCATGATAAAGGGAAGTTCTGTTCAAAGTTTGCTTGATTAATGGAAAGAAGGAAGGACATTTGTATTCAATTATATGTAATCACTTTTACATTTTCCTACAAACTTCACTTTTTCACAGCTTGTTTTTCAGTTCTTCTTTCTATACTTTATGACAAACATTTTCTATTTCAAACCAAATAGCTTGTGTGTTCTTTTTCTCATAAAACATTCTCAATGCTTTGAGATATGTAGATGATCTGGTCCTTAATGAATCTGTATTGCTTGAACTCAGTTCTCTGAGGGATTACAAGTTTTACTGTTATATGCTGTGTCAGTCTGCAGTTAATCATTTGTTCCATGAGTGTCCTGCACAGTTGGACAAGCTTTTAGGATAGTAGCTATTTGAATATGCTAGTTCTGTGACTTTCTTTATTGTAGATATTATTATTGCTTCATTCCATTCAAGTGTTAGAATTCCACTTTCCCAGCTATAGTTGAATATTGTCAGCAATATATAATTTGTTACATCTGTTTTATATGATACAAACTTTTATTCTAGATATGCAAAATGATGTCATATTTTTAATGTTCACAATTTCTGTGTTCAGAGTCACATGATACAGAAACAACCAAATGCTTCAGAAGGCAGTTGTATGTATTCTGTCATAAAGAAGGAATGGACCAGTTCTACATCTCATACTTGTCCTGATGAGGAGAGATATCTCTGTAAGTTTGTGCAAATTATAATGTTGTATGTATTCATTATTTTTTTGTATTTAGTTCAATAATGTGAGTGTGTCTGCTTCACTTGATAAGTTTATGAAACACTGATTTATCACTGACTTGTAATCTTTCTCTCTCTCTTTCTCTCTCTCTCTCTCTCTCTCTCTGATCTTGATGCTGTGTGCTATAACCATGACTTTCCAGTATTCTAATTTGTGCTTGATATTATTTTTCCATTAATCATAGTCCATCTATCTGTTCAGATTGTGAGAAGTGCAAGCTGAAATATGAAGGAGACTGCCCTAAGCATGGATCTCAAATCTACATTGATAATGCTGAGGTAAGAATATTTGCTAGATCTAAAACAACCGTAGTTCACCCATTGAAATTAGTCTTATGCTGATATTTATTCTGAATACATTTGACAATGTTGGTCATCAAGATATGTCATACCTATGAAGTCGGACAAGGTACGCCTGTATAGCGGGGGACACTGATAAAAAAAAGGAAAGAAGGCCTTCACGCAAAAATCAGTCAGAAGTGCCATACCAGGTGCCCTGACTACGCCTGAATTCATAGCGGGCGAACGGAAGAAGAAGAAGAATCAAGATATGTTTTTTAAAAAAAGGTTCTAATTGCAACGGAGTGACTTGCACCGAGTTTCTTCATGTGGCTCCGTTTCTGCCAAGAAATATCACACTTTCAGTCGAGAGTGTTGCACAAACCTCGTAGCTCTAGCAACAATTCTAGGTATCTCATGAAAACATTGCACATGTGACTTGCTTCAGAATGACATGCCAGCAGCATAACCACTTTGCTATTGAGACTCCCATATGTGTCTATAACTTCAAATAATGCTTATGAATATTCTGTCTTTGTTGTCATGTTCAGGTCGTCTAACACATCTTGTATCCATATTTGCTTTGCTTGCCACTTGCAATATGCACAATCTTAGTACTATGATTTTTGTTTTCATATCTTTGTTAGACACCAAATGTAACTCTATTCAAGATCTCATAAGACTGACTCTAATCAAGACATTAAATGGTAACTTACTCAAAGCATTACGTGGGTGACTCTTATCAAGACAGACAATAATAATAATAATTCCTCTCGACCGTATACGTTACATACGTCCTGCAAGTACTTTCTCCATACTGCTCTATCCTGGGCAACTCACTTAATCTCCTCCATGGAACTGAGACCTATATTTCTTGCCTCTTTCAGCAAAGTTCGTTTCAGGGTCTCCTTAGGTCGTTCTCTCTTTCTTGAACCCTTTTCCTCCCATTTCAATGCCTGCTTTGGTATTTCACCCTAAAAAACAGTATTACAGGCAGCAAAGATCAACATGATCACGGAACTCAACACAAGAAGAAGCTCAACAAGTGCTCTGTAATAAGAACTTATGGGTGTGAAGCATGGACATTTAACAAGGCAGTGGAAAAACATATATGTGCTTTTGAATATAAGTGTTACAGAAGAGTCCTCCGTGTATCATAGACATGAAAATGAAAATCGTGGCATATCCCAAAGGACGTAGCCATCAACCACAGTAAACAAGTCGTTGATTTTCAGGCACCACTTATACGTTCAGTAGTTTGCCATTGCTTTCTGAACGGGTGGCGCCATCGTCCCTTTGTTAAAATCAACGGAAACAATTTGCAAGCAAACTGTCCGCAGCGTGATTCGAACTCAGAACGTCAGGGTTAATAGACCGAGTTACTAACCCCTAGGCCACAGACGTAGACATAGAAGAGAACAAATAGATCTATCCAGAAAGAACTCAAAATCAAAGAGAAACTGGCTGATGCTACAAATAAGAAAGAAAATTTAAATATTTTGGACATAAAATCAACACTCAGGGTTGGAGAAGACCATTATGGAAGAGGGCATCCCGGTAAAGAGGAAGACCACACAGAAAATGGATTCAGAATGTAACTGATGATTTCAGCATGACGGCTGCATGAGGCCATCTGGCCCATGAGAGAGAAATTCTAAAGGACTGTTTTGATGGCAAAGTTCTGCCCAGGACAAGCTATTTGATGATGATGAATGAGCAGAAAGGTATGACAAGTAAGAGGTATTGACTACCTATCAAAGTTGGTAGGTAAGTATATGTTATTTATCTGATCATTAAACTGCTTGTTTCAACTTTGTCTGGGAAGATATATTTGTTGAATGTATAGCAAACTTTAACATTTTACTCACAATTTCTTTTCTCTCAGACTAAATATGATCATGACTGCAGTCAAGATTTGAACAGTCATGTTCAGGTAGTTGACAACATGGAGAGACAAGTTCTAGGATGTGAGAAAGTAGAACAGTCTGGTGTATGTGGAGAATATGAAGGTAAACTTACAAAAGATGTTCATATTTTGAATGGGTTATTTCATAAACGATTTTTCTAAAATTCTGAATGACTTAAGGTGACAAAGTTCTGTTCTGGACAACCTATTGGATGGAATCAAGTGTAGATCAGGTCATTCTAATCACACCTTTCAATAAACAATAAAATTAAACTACAGTGGTGTATGTAGTTATGGAGAAACCCTTTGACCATGTCTGAAAAAAGATCTGCTACTTGAGCTGCAACAAGGCAAAGTGATGTTTGGTACAGCGATCAGTAGACACATGTTCTCCTGAACAAAATACTACTTGTACAACTTCAAATACTGATCACACTCCAAATGAGATAAACAAACATTGAGTGCAGTAGGTGATGTATATGGCCTTTTTTGTCTATACAGTCAATTGGCAAATGTTCTACTGTGACAACTCCTGTACCTCCGCTTTCAGCTCATCACCAAGTCTTGTTCTCTCCATTTATGCCTAGCGTGGCGGCTGATATGGAATGTGTTTGCCCATTTTGCTCAAACTCTACTGTTTCATCCAAAGGAAAAAGTCCATATATTTGGAATCGAGCAGGGGATGCCAGAAGATGGAATACACATATAGCCATCAAGGGTCCCGCCCTCCAGATTTGGGGTCAAGGTTTACTTTTCTAGATTTTTGCATACCTAAGCTGACCCACAATGCAGTGGGATTTTTATCAGGGTTTACTCTCCTGGTCTTCAGCTCTCCCAAGCCCCCCTCCACAAATCAGTGGGTTTAACAATTGCTGTTGATACCGTATGACAGTAGATGGTACCAGTACTGTCCTACTATTTGCATCTTTAGTACTCTAAGAGAGAGCATACACTGAGAGTTTCAACGAAAATAACAGGTTTTTTGTCTATCTTGGCTGTGCAAGCTAGGAATACCGATCAGTGCTGCAAAATGGTAAAACCATACTAGAAACTACAGTAGATACATCAACCAGCACAGAACATGAGTTTTTAGTCTAAACACAATGAAAGACATGCTTAGAGAAGATCGGGTAATTATGACGATGAAGATAATCCTCAAATGAACTATCCACTACCTTATTTGTCATATACATGAATGACACTCCTGTTATTTCTACAAGGACTAGGTACAATGATCAGAATCTCTATCGACATAAAACAACTATTTAGAATCTGAGCTATCATCATTGCTCAATAATTGATCATTTTCATTGTCAATCCTTGAATTAATAAGTTTAGTGGATCATGCTGCCAATATCCTTTGATTTACTACAGTTAGAACTTGAAGTAAATGCTGTGACCTATCAGCTAGACCCATTGTTAAGACCCAAAAATATCACTGACAGCTAAGCAACAGATGATCAACAGCATTTTCATGCTTATTTTGTGTTACCAGGACCAAACATGGACAATGAGCAAAACATAGTCGCCATGTGAAATGCAATGCCTACAAAAAGTTACCAGAAAAGACAGTCACCAACATCAGCATAAGAAAGAAAGTTGAAACAGAACCTTGCTTGAATTACATTGAGAAACAAAGAATGAAGTGGTTGGCCACTTAATAAGAATTCAACCAAACTCCATTGTATAAAGTGTCTTCTACATCAGAGAAAGAAGGTGAAGACCACAAAAAAGATGGTTTGGTTGTATTACATAATCCTGCCAAAAAGCAAACATAACTATCACCCAAACCACTAGAACAGTGCAAGACTTAGAAAACCATGACCACTAGGCAACAAGCTGGTAACAATGCGCCGATGAAAGAAGAAGAAGAACCTGAAGCTATTTGTAGGTTGTTTTTTTTGCAAAATTCATCTGTTTATTAGTTTATTCAATCTGAATGTTATATTATATTTTTTGTTTTTCATTTTCAGAAAAGATATCTAATAACACTGGCTTTAGAACCGTCATGGAAGACAATGAAACTGAAACTAAGAGATGCCGATTAGGCAGAGACCAGAACCAAAGATGGCAAACTCACAATAGCCAAGAAACATTGAACAGAATTAAGAGAGATAGAGTTCAAGAAACTTCAGATCAGGCACACAATCAACTCACAACTGACATTCTTTCTCATGACAATCAACAAATACAAGAATCTCAAGATCAGAATGGTGTCTCAAAAATGACCTACTTATGCGATGTTTGTTCTATTGGATTTACTTTCTATACTCATCTAATAGCACACAAAAGAATACATACAGGAACAGGAGAAGAACCTTACAAGTGTGTTGTGTGTAGTGCTGGTTATACTAATTCTAAAGATCTAAAAATACACAAAAGAATACATACAGGAGAGAAGTCTTACAAATGTGATGTGTGTAGTGTAAGTTGTAGCACTTCTTACTCTTTAAAAATACACAAAAGAATACATTCAGGAGAAAAGCCTTATAAATGTGATGTGTGTGGTGCAGGTTTTACTCAGTGGGGCAATCTAAACACACACAAAATGACACATACAGGAGAGAAACCTTACAGATGTGATATATGTGGTACACGTTTTCTCAATTCTGGAGGTCTAAAAAATCACAAAAGATTACATACAGGAGAGAAACCTTACAAATGTGATGTGTGTGATGCAAGTTTTATTCAGTATGGCAATCTAAACACACACAAAATGACACATACTGGAGAGAAATCTTACAAATGTGATGTGTGTGGTGCAGGTTTTTTCAATTCTGGAGGTCTAAAAAGGCACACAAGATTACATACAGAAGAGAAACATTACAAATGTGATGTGTGTGGTGCAAGATCTAGCACTTCTTACTCTCTAAAAGCACATAAAGTAATACATACAGGAGAGAAGCCTTACAAATGTGAGGTGTGTGGTGCAGGTTTTATTCAGTTTTGCAATTTAAATGCACACAAAATGACGCATACAAGAGAGAAACCTAACAAATGTAATGTGTGTGGTACAGGATTTACCAAACCTATTGATCTAAAAATACACCAAATTACATGTACAGATGAGAAGTGTGATAATAATGGTTATGGATTACAATTATGAAAACATATTTAATAAAAAACACACACAAATGATAACATTCTGAAGATAAGTTATACAAGTGTAATATTTGTCTCTTGTGATTTAGTCATGATAGCACTCACAAATGCAATAGAAAACTTGCAAATGGGAAGATCTACTTGTGTGTTGTTGTTGTTTGTGGTACAGTAATCTCAACACACCAGAATGACAACACTTGATGAGAAATATTACATGTGGGATGTGTATCTTTTAGTTTGAATGTCAGTCCTTTTTTATAAACTGGATAAAACATTACAAGTTTGTGTTGAATATTTTGTTGATGTTTGATCAAAATAAACATAAAGATATCAACTGTAGAGAAACATGACCTATTTGTTAGTGGTATCAATGTTATTTAATCATCATCAGGTGCCGTCTCCACATCGAAGGTTGGCTGCAATTAATCTCCAGCATCCTCTGTCTTTCGCCTTAGTGTTGCACACTGCCAGACTGTAACCTGTCCATTTCTTAAAGTTTCCTCCCACTTATCTCTCGGTTTTCCTCTTGCTCTTCCCCACTCAACTTTCCCCTCTAGTAAAGATTTTATCATGGTGTCATGTCTTTTATGTGCCCAAAATACTTTACTTGTCTGAATTTTATTTCTCTAAACTCTTTCCACGCCCATTTATTTTCTCAATTTTTAATCAGTTAATTCAAGGGAAGTAAAAAAAAAAATTTTTAATTACGATCCCAACTACTTGTCAATAAATAAACATATATATATTATTATATACTAAATTGAAGAAAACTGGGCAACCCATTAGAATAACAAGGGGGAAAAGTAGTATAAGAAAACCAGTAGAAGTAAAACTAGAAAGACTTCTTATAAGGGAAGCAACTCTATGTCTCAGTGTGCGGCTTAAAGCGTGCAACGGACTTCCGCCGTGGCGCAGTGTGCGGCTTAAAGCGTGGAAAGAGTTAATAATTGTTTCTTCATGCCTAGTTTTTCTAAAACTTGTTTATTTTTCTGTCCATGAAACTCTGCCTATTCTTCTATATATCCCCATCTTAAATGCATCAATTCTGTCTTATAACTGCTTGTTCATTGTCCATGTTTCCAGCCATACATTAATATTTTTTTCGATCCAGAAGCACTTGAGCTTTGGCTCGGTGCCACGAACACTGTGAATCTGGGGAACCTGTGGCTTTTCTGCTAGACGCTGAATTGAACCCGCACTCACAGAGAGCTAGTCACCCACTGTCCAACGCGGAGCGAACACGCTTGGCAGGCGGACATACATTAATATAGGATATATATATATAGCATTTGATCATTCTCATTTTTAGCCTGTTTGTAATTTGTTTGGATGTCAGTAACTTTCTCTTTCTCATACTATTGAAATTATCCTTGGTCATTCCTATTCTCTTTTTAATTTCTGTTATACATCTACCATCATCTGTTATCATCTGACCAAGATATAAGAAACTTTTTACTTGATGTAGTAATTCTCCACGTATTTTTATATTCATTTTAGGTTTCTCCATTTCCTGGTTGATTACCATAGTTTTTATTTTCTGTATGTTAATGTCTAATCCATATTCCTTGCTATTTTTGTCCAATTGGTCCACTAGTTCTTGTAATTCTTGTTCACGTTCTGCTACTAATACTGTGTCATCTGCATATCTTAAGTTGTTTATTATTTTCCCATTGATCTTGAGTCCTGGCATTCCCTCTAGTTGTTTGAAGATTTTCTCTGTGTAGATGTTAAATAGGCTTGGTGACAGAATGCATCCTTGTTTCACTCCTCTCTTTATGTCTATGTATGGAGAGTAGCTATTTTCATATTTTATTATTGCTGTCTGTTCCCAGTATATGTTGCTTATTTGTCTGATATCATCCCCATCTAGGCCTATTTCTTGTAGACATATGATTAGCTTTTCATGTTGGACTCTGTCAAAAGCTTTGCTATAATCAATGAAACACAAGTAGATACTTTTTGCACTTCTATATACTTGTCAGCGAGTAGTCTTATACAAAGTATTGCCTCTCTTGTTCCTCTGTTCTTTCTGAAGCAAAACTGTTCTTCTCCTACTTCTATGTCTATCTTGTTTTTATTTCTTTCATGTATGATCTTGAGTAGTATTTTTGTTATGTGGCTCATCAGGCTAATTATCCTATAGTCTGTGCACTCCTGTGCTTTGGGCTTTTTGGGTAGTGGTATGAATACTGATGTCTTCAAGTCTCTTGGTATATATCCTGTGTTATATATATCATTGCACAAATCTGTAATAGTTGCAATACCAAAATCTTCTAAGGAGGTTATCATTTCCACAGTTATATTGTCTAATCCTGCAGCCTTTCCTCGTTTCATTGTTTCAATTGCTCTTTCAACTTCAGATTTTAATATTCTTGTGCCGTCATTGCTCTGTATACTGAGTTTATTGCTTCTCTGATCATCACATAGAACCGTTACATATTCTGCCCATCTTGTCATTATTTGATGATGTGGTTTAAATAAAATAAAATAAATCCAAGTTGGAATCTAGCAAATCTCATCTCTTGAGTGTTGGTTTTCTTCTTTAACTTGATATTTGTTAAACATACATCATCATTATCATGACTGCTCACCATTCTTGGATGCATATCAAACAGAGACATAATAATTATTTGATTCTGTTTTTTATGTGTGTCTGATCTTTATTTCTTTCATTTTGTGTCATCTTCTGTTATCTTCTTGTTATCTACTTTCTATATCTGTGTGCATGTTGTATAGAACTAATGATTGTTTGAGTACTTCTTCTACATTCGTTCTACACCAACCATTTGTTAAACCACCCTTGTGGACTATATCTGATTTGAACCTCAGGGCGTGAGTCCTTTGTGCCAGTTAGGTGCCTATTGGTTCATAGACCAGCACATTCAGTTTCTGCATGCTTTTTTATTTGTGTCACCTCCCTTAATAGGAAACACACATTCATATTTGATATAAAGAAGTCCATCCTCCTAGGCAAGTCAGAACCCTGTTTACTTTTGACTGGAAGGTGGTGCTGGCTTCTGTGTTCTGCGGGTCATCAGCAGGCTACTAAGTTTCACTCTTCACCCTTCCTAAAAAAGATTAGCAGATTCAAACTTTGCTGGATGCAGAGCCAGGCACAGAACACACCATGTAGACCGAGTGTTAGGGTACAATATGTGTAGGAGTTTTGTGGCAATCTTTGACAGGACATAATATTCAGACAAATGTCTTCTCTTCTTCTTCTTTGCATTGTTCTTTACGACCAATTTTAATCACTCTCTGTGACATGTTTGATCTTTGTCAAGAACGTGTATACGTTGCACATTGGTTTGGTAGGCCCCTAAACACATAGACTTCTACACGTTTAGGACATGTGCATCCGATTTCAGCCAAACCTCCTTAGTCGCCTCTTACGACATGCATGGCAGGTAACAGTGGTTCTATTCATTACACCCCAAATTTGGGCCCCTGTAACCACTTGGGCGAAATGTCTTCTTATATCTCAGCTGTTTAATTTATGTACAACCACTGTTTACACCATGTCTTCTTTGTTGCATTTGTTACTAGCAACCAAGTTAACCACTCTTTGTAATCTGCATGGTTTGTGCAATGAATGTGGGTATGTTGCACTCCCATTAAGTCCCAACTGTGTGGGACAGGAACATCAAATTTTGACCAAATTTGGGGTACAACTTGAAGTACAGAAGAGTTTTAAAAGAAGTAGAAGATGAGACAAGAAAAGAATGTCATCAGGAAATATATGGACTGCCATTTAATCCATAGATGGGTAGGTTTGCAACCAGAGCATGCACCACTTGCTGGTTGATTCTACGCTGTCACCTTATGAAGCCTCACTCTGCTCTCCGCAATTTTATCTGGTCTTTCACTTTCAACCTGTCCGATTTGGTTAGACCAGTCAAGAGTTAGAATCCCATCAGCATAGTTCTGAAGAATAATCAAGACACACAAACCCTACAACCATGATAAGGTAGGCTAATGTGGAGGGTACATACCCCATCTATCTTCATCAGTCCTTGTAGGCAGAGACAAAAACGTGTCTTCTTTCTATCTCAAACCTAGTACAATGCATATCTTTGAGTTCTGCTTCAAACGTTCACTTCCATGTTGCCCTAGATCTCATTTTTTTCTGCTGTCCCTGTGGTAACCATTACATCTTTGTCACCTTTCTTCTCTCATCATGAGAAGATGTCAAATTCATTCTCATCATATCTTTTGTAAATGTTTATGTTTGCCCGCGTGCCCAGTGTGTTCGTAGCGTGTTGGACTACTGGTGACTAGTCCTCTGTAAGTGCGGGTTCAACTCCGCGGACTGGCAGAAAAGCTACAGGTTCCCCAGATTTACGGTGTTCGTGGCACCGAGCGAAGGGTTACGATGTCCATGACACCGAGCCAAGAGCTTTCAGCTCGTGCTTCTGATCGGAAAAAAATGTTTATGTTTATATATCTGAAGCTTTGTCTTAGTGGCGTAGATGTTAGATCTCAGATGTTGCGATTATACTGCCTTGTAGTTAGATTGGGGACAATCAAAGGCTAGTGGAGCAAACCGTACACAAAACTGGATGGCAGACAAATCAAGTAGTCCCAAAAAAGACTGGTAACCTGGGCAGATGACGCTCAACAACCCGGGAGGGTAGGTTGTCTAAGAGTAGCTACCCTAAAAGAAAATAGCAACCTGCTGTCTTGCAGGTAGGCTGGGGACAGCCCAAGGCTGACGGAGAGCGGCCCAGTAAATGCTGGCTTAAACCGGACACATCGTCGAAGGATAAGCAACAGAGCTCCAATGGCACTGAAGATGTGACGAAACACACACATGCTAAGGCTGCATGAAGCAGATTTCCACATGAATAAGAAATTATGAGGAAATCTGGTACAACAGTCTAAGCGTGTTCGAGGAGAGAGATGTTGCGATGCCTGCTGCAAGTTGAATTTGCCCTTCCAATTCTTTGCTTAATTTTGACCATGATGCGTTACCATCTGAAGAAACAATACTGCCTAAGTAGTTAAATTATGTTACTAGCCCTGTATCATCTATTATTATGTGACTTCCTATCTTCGGGTTTTATCCTCATTACTTCGGACCTTGGTTATTATTTGTGTTGTCACTAGTCCAATCTGTTTTGCTATTTTATGGATCCTGCCAATCAAATGCTGCAGATGTTTGTTGCTTTGGCTAAGTGCACATATATCATCTACATACAAAGTCTAAAATATGTTCTAGATACTCCAGACTTCACTGTAGCCATATTCGAGTGTTAATTGTTACCTTCTTAATGACTTTCTAGAGTGACAAGCACATACAGGACCTACCGGTCAGCAGCAGACTTTACAGCTCTGTGAGTCACCTGGGTACTGTTCCTGGTTCCCATCGTGCTAAAAGTTGTTTTGTGTATTTCAGGCTCCAACTTTCTAACTTCAGGATTACTAAAAGAGGTTTGTACAACACGATCTTTTTACGACATTTTGTTATTAGTACCAAACCTGGATGCTGACATCAAACAACAGAAAATAAAACTAGTCACGTCAGAGATGAAGTGTCTATGCAGAGTGCTAAGAGTATCAAGAAAATACCGATATTGGAATGAAAACATCCAGGGGGATGAGTACAACATCAGAACTGATTTTCAAGATACAACAAATTAAAATGGTTCCATCACATAAGCAGATTACCGACAGAGTGGATACAATTTAAAAAACGGTAGCCCACACAAAAGATCGTCACGCAAGTAAAATCGTCATATATGAAGCGAACACAAGAATCCGTCCTAGAAATCTCTTTTTATCCTGATACTATGAGGCAAAACAAGATTAGTAGAGCTATCCTAACGATTAGTCCTACGATATAATAATAATAATTCCTCTCGTAGTATATCGTACATAGGGCCTGCAAGTAATTTCTCCATACCGCTCAATCCTGGGCAACTCGCTCAATCTCCTCCATGGAACTGAGACCGATATTTTTTGCTTCTCTCAGTAAAGCTCGCTTCACTGTCTCCTTAGGTCGTCTTCTCTTTCTTGAACCCTTTGCACCCCACTTCAATGCCTGCTTTGATATTTGTTGATCATTTCTCCTCAAGGAGAGGTCAGACTAAATGTGGCCTCCTGGTCCTCCAGGTTGGGGGTTGGGCGCAGTGCTAACAACTCTGCCCCATAAAAAGAAAAAATGTTACAGAAACTTCAAAAGGAAAAAATGCTCTCGATGTCCAGCGGTCTTGAGACAGAGTACCACTGTCAGCATGAACAGTATGGGTGAAAGCCGTAAGGAAGCCCATGCTGGGAATTCAAGTCTGCTGGATGTCAAAACTAAACTAAGAATAGGATTCTGGAACGTCAGAACAATGTTCGAGACCACAAAGACATCACAGGTGGTAAAGAGATGCAACACTATAAATTACACATTCTAGGGTCAGCGAAAGTAGATGGACAGGCTTCGGACAGACGACAACTAGAACAGGGGAAACCATCTTATACTCAGGAAGAGACGATGGGAATCATTCAGCAGGAGTTGCACTAATAATAAGGAAAGGATTGAATAAACATCTCTTAGAGTGGCACCCGATTAATGAAAGATTGTTGAAAGCCCGATTTAATGGGAAACAAGGAAAGCTAACTATCATTCAATGCTATGCACCCACTAACGAAGTCGAAGAAGAGGACAAAACACATTTTATAGAAGGTTACAGGAAATAGTGGACAAGGTTCCAGCTCAGGACGTTTTGTACATAATGGAGACCTAAACGCAAAAGTTGGAAACAATAACAGACACAGAGAAGCAATAATGGGGAAAGAGGGATGTGGCACTGCAAATGAAAATGGAGAAATGTTGAGCAATTTTGTCTAGAAAACAGACTGATCATAGGAGGCACATTGTTTCCACACAGGACCATACACAAGTACACATGGATATCCCCAAATGGAAGAGATGAAAACCAGATAGACCACTTTATGATCAACAGCAAATGGCGAAAGACATTACTTGATGTAAAGGTGAAAGAGGAGCTGACGTGGGCAGCGACCACCATTGTCGCTACAGTGATCAGGCTCAAACTCAAGAAAACATATATCAAGCCAAGACAAGAACAGAATACTTTAATGTTAACCTATTAAAAGACAGAGAGATTGCTACAAAATATATAGTGGAACTAAAGAACAGATTTCAAATCCTGTCAGAGCAGTCAGACACAACACCAACTGAAAGTATCCAAGAAAAATGGAATGCAATCAAAGGCACATATAAAATAGTTAGCAGTAGGGTACTGGGAACCAGTAAAGGACAACATAAAGAGTGGATAAGTGGCCAGACCTTAGAATACATCCAAAAGCGAAGGAGAAAAAATCTCATCAATAGCATTAGATCAGAACGTCAAAAAGATAAGGCAAGAAAAGAATATACAGAACTAAACAAAATGGTAAAAGAAGTGCTAGAACAGACAAGAGAAAATTTATGGAAAAGACAGCAGAAATAGCAGAAAAGGCTGCTAAAGTACATGATCTGCACACACTGTACAAGATTACCAAACAATTATGCGGAGGTAAAAGACACAACCATAACATGTCAGTCAGAAACAGTCTAGGACAACTGTTGACAACAGAGCAGGATATGAGATGGACATCCCACTTTGAAGATATGCTAAACAGACCTGATCCTGAACATCCACCGGATATCCCACCGGCCACAGGATATTGATATCAACCTCAAATTGCCAGAAAAGCAAGAAATAGTAAAAGCTATTGGATCCCTGAGAAACAACAAAGCACCGGGAAATGATGAAATGACAGCAGAGCTTTTCAAGATTGATCCCATCTTAGCTGCAAACATATTAGAGCCATTGTTTGCAGATATCTGGGAGAAAGAAGAATTGCCTAAGGATTGGACTAGGGGTACTGTGGTGAAAGTCGCCAAGAAAGGAGACCTAACAGATTGCAATAACTGGAGAGAATCACGTGCTTTCAATCCTAAGTAAGATATTCTGCAAAATTATCATAATGCGAATACAAGAAGCAGTAGACAAGTGTCTACAATGAGCAAGCAGGATTTAGGAAAGGAAGAGGAACAAATGAAAATATATTTACCCTGCGTAACATTTTAGAACAATGTAGCGAGTGGCAAAGGACTATATATATCAACTTCATAGATTTTGAAAAGGCATTCGACAGCGTCCACAGAGACAGCCTATGGAAGATACTGAGACAATACGGCGTACCGCAGAAGCTTGTCAACATCATAGCCCTCTTCTATAAAGATTTCTCCTGCAACCTAAAGAATTCCAACAAAACATTCCCAGTAAAATCTTGTGTAAGACAGGGATGCGTAATGTCCTCTCTTTTGTTTAGTATTACAATTGACTGGGTGCTAAAAATGCCATAAAACAACAAGCACCAAGAGGAATAAGATGGACCCTTTCGAGATGCTTGAGGACCTGGACTTTGCAGACGATATAGCCCTGGTGTCACACAAATATGAACATATACAAGAGAAAAGTAAAATACTTCACAGCACGGAAAAAGACAGTAGGCCTCAAAACAAACACAGGAAAAAAAAAAATTATGACAAACAGTGAAATCCAACAACCAGTAATGTTAGAAATGAAACACTGGAAAGGGTTGAGCAGTTTACATATCTTGGTAGCGTAATGACACTAAATGGTGGCACAGAGGAAGATATCAAATCACGTCTATAAGGCCAGAACCGCTTTTGCCAGAATGAAACCAGTATGGAAGTCCAAATCTACAATAGGACCACAAAGCTTAAACTCTATAAAAGCATTGTTTTGCCAGTTTTGCTCTACGGATCGGAGTGTTGGAGGATGACCAAAGGAGATGTTAAAGGGGGTCCTTTTGAAGCATATTGTTAAAGGGGGTCCCTTTTTGAAGCATATTGTTAAAGGGGGCCCCTCTTGAAGCATACGAAAGGAGGATTGTATGAGGAGGTCATCCTACAGAGGTAGGGGAAACCCGGGGTGAAGAAAGGAACTTTGTGATGTTCAGACGACGTTCGATTACCTAGTTATCAAGTTTGGTTATTTCATGGTTGATTCTTGAGCCGGTTAATTCTTTCAGCTGTAATTAGTCAGTCCTTCACGTAGTTCGTGATCAGTTTGCCCTTCATGTTGTCCTTCCTGGTTAGCTAGAGTTTCTTAATATTTGAAGTCAGTTGGTCCATGAATGTTTGTATTCAGTCCGTCCTTCTTGTGATTTGATCTATCATTTCCATATACTTCCTTTCCTCATCATATTGCTTCCTACACGGGTGGCCTTCTGATTATAATATAGTGAACGATATAAAACTGTCACAATATAATGAACAACTATCGTTTAGTTCCATTTATATTTATTTGTTGATGTTGGTCGGACACAAACATAGAATACTTCCTCTCCTGTCCAATGTTTATGTTGTCTCTCTATTTACTAACTGTTCTTAGCAACTGTTACTAAACCGTCACTATTTTACTACACAAAAGCGTCATGTCTCGTGGTTATGTGTTGCACTTCTACATAGAGAGTATCGAAATAGAAGACTGCAGTAAAATTGTAAATAGGAACACGTACAAACAAAGTACTATAGTTTTACAAAATACATAAACAGTGACGATAAAGCAACGTTTCGACCAACAATGCCTTTATCAAGCAAACGAACAAATAGGAGTGACAAATTAAAATGAAACACAAATGGACGAACAAATACCAACGTATCTAAGGAAAATCTGGAATAAAAACGAATAACGAATAAATGTAACACAAAACACACATAAAAACTAGAAATAGAAAAGAAACAATGAAACATCTAGTAAATATATAACTTGAATACATGCAACATATACCCATATAGATTATAAAGCATGGGAAGAGAAAGTACTAAGAAGCATAAGAATGTAATACATGCAACATATACCCATAGAGATTACAAAGCATGGGAAGAGAAAGTACTAAGAAGCATAAGAATGTAATACGTTGAGCCCGTGGTCGCAAGGTACCATACAAAGAAATCAACCGATTCTCCAGAGCAAATCGACTACGATCATCAGAGGAACATGATCGGATGGCTGTGACCGGGACATCGCAAGCTCCTGAATGGCCAGTATCATTGAAATGGGTAGCTACGGGGGTCACAGAGCATTGGCGTATATCGCGCAAGTGTTGGGCGAATCGGTCACTGAGTCTCCTGCCGGTTTCCCAATATAGGCCTTGTTGCACCGCTTGCAGATAATGGCATAGATAATATTACGGACTCGCACGTGAAACTGTCTTCAACAACGAACGTGGTTTTGGAAAAGACACCGTGCGGGTCTGTATTACATAAGCACAAGTGTTGCAGCGCCGACGGCCACACGGGATGGTGCCAAAATGACTCTGGATGTTAGGCTTGAGGCGACTGTGAACCAAAATATCCTTAAGGCTTCTGTCCCGTCTGTACGCCACCAAAGGATAGTGTTGGAAGATTGAACGTATCAGGATCAGACTGAAGAATGGAGAGATGACGGAATACTCAGTGGGGTCGCCATGGGTACTAAAATGGACCCAGTTATGCTTGTCTATTCATGGGTCATCTTGAGCACCTAGTATGGAATTCCTATGATGGCCCCTTTCCGTCTGTGTATCATAGATACATTGATGATTGTATTGGCATTACTGATATGCCTGAAGCCGATTTGTCACGCTTCATTAATTTCATTAATGTCTTCAATCCGGCTATTCGGTTTACATCTCACATCTCTACCTCTTGTGTCAACTTTCTTGACATCACTATCACTATCAGCATATCCACCATCACTACATCAGTATACTACAACTTGATGCAATATTTCTTCTTATACCTCTTCCCATTCCCAGGCTTGTCGTGATTCTTACCATTCTCTCAACTTGCGCCTTCGTCGCCTCTGTAGCGGGGACGACGTTTTCCCGATAGAGCTCACGAGATGCTGGATTTCTTTCGAAGCGCTATACCCGGATAAGGTGCTTGCTTCTGCTATGCGGCGCGTTCAGAAAATTTTCTCGCCAGGAGGCTCTCTCTAACCAGCATAGAACTTCCAATTCTGACAGGGTGAAACTTGTCTTAACTTTCCACCCTCATAGTTCCCTTGTGAAGAAAGTCTTATTCCGTCATCTCTCCATTCTTCAGTCTGATCCTGATACACGTTCAATCTTCCAACACTATCCTTTGGTGGCGTACAGACGGGACAGAAGCCTTAAGGATATTTTGGTTCACAGTCGCCTCAAGCCTAACATCCAGAGTCATTTTTGGGACCATCCAGTGGCTGTCGGCGCTGCAACACTTGTGCTTATGTAATACAGACCCGCACGGTGTCTTTCCAAAAGCCACGTTCGTTGTTGAAAACAGTTTCACGTGCGAGTCCCGTAATATTATCTATGCCATTATCTGCAAGCGGTGCAACAAGGCCTATATTGGGAAACCGGCAGGAGACTCAGTGACCGATTCGCCCAACACTTGCACGATATACGCCAATGCTCTGTGACCCTGTAGCTACCCATTTCAATGATACTGGCCATTCAGGAGCTTGCGATGCCAGGTCAGCAGCCATCCGATCATGTTCCTCTGATGATCGTAGTCGATTTGCTCTGGAGAATCGGTTGATTCTTTGTATGGTACCTGCGACCACGCGGGCTCAACGTATTACATTCTTATGCTTCTAGTACTTTCTCTTCCCATGCTTTTGTAATTCATGGTATGTGCATGTATTACATTCTTATGCTTCTTAGTACTTTTTCTTCCCATGCTTTATAATCTATATGGGTATATGTTGCATGTATTCAAGTTATATATTTACTAGATGTTTCATTGTTTCTTTCTATTTCTAGTTTTTATGTGTGTTTTTGTGTTACATTTATTTCGTTATTCGTTTTTATTCCAGATTTTCCTTAGATACGTTGGTATTTGGTCGTCCATTTGTGTTTCATTTAATTTGTCACTCCTGTTTGTTCGTTTGCTTGATAAAGGCCTTGTTGGTCGAAACGTTGCTGTTTATCGTCACTGTTTATGTATTTTGTAAAACTATAGTACTTTGTTTGTACGTGTTTCACTACATAGAGAGTACAACACATAGTCTCAACTATTAAATAATCTAATTATACTACACTAACTATCTGGCTAACTGTCCATTCCCCCGCTGCCATCTGGGGAACTATGACAGAGATACTAGCAGGCTGTCAGTTTTCCACCACTTGTCTCGCAGAATCTTGGAATCTTTGGCCAGTAAAAATATCCAATAACCAACTACTCCAAGACACGAGGCAATGAATGACATACTCAAAAAGAGAAGATGGAAATGGCTCCGACATGTTATGAGAATGAGACAAGAAATGCCTGCAAGGATAGCCCTCACTTGGACACCAGAGGGAAAGAGAAAGAAAGGCAGACCACGACAACATGGAGGCGCATGATGGAAGAGGAACTGGACACCGCATCTCTGACGTGGTGATCTGCGCTGAAGGTTGCACGGGACAGGAGAGCATGGAAAGTCCTTTCTGAAGCCCCATGTGTCACTAGGCATGACGGGATTAAGTAAGTAAGTAAGTAATTTCTCCTCAAGGTATATCCAACATATCTACATCTTCTCTTTCTTATAACAGTCGTCACTAGTGGTTGACAGACATGTCTCTGATTTCATCACTTCTTTTGAATTCGTTCCATTTTATATTCATTATTTTTCGCAGACATCTATTTTCAAATGGATTCAACTTGCCTTCTTATCATTAGTCATTTTCCTACGCATATAGTGAGACTGAAAGAATTCAGAATGAGGATCCATTACTTATTTTCAGTCTATTCTATTATCATCCTACATCATCAAACAGCTTGTCCTGAGCAGAATTTTGCCACCCCAACAGTCCTCCTGAATTTCTCTCTCTCATAGGCCAGATATCACCTTACTTGTTACTTATGATAGGTACTGTCTCCTTGTTCGCTTTTCTCTCTTGCTATTATGTCTGCTCTTATTTCACCATCCTGCACCTTTTTAAAGTATATTCAGTTCTGTTAGTCTCTCCATTTCACTTCTGTTAGTCTCTCCATTTCACTTCTTCTCTATATTTTAGTGATACATGTTCCTCTATTACATTTGCCTTCTATCTCCACTGATTACGATATTTATCTTTTTTTTGTTTACATTTTTCCTTTGGCTCTGAAGACGAAGCTCCTCTCCGCAGAAATGGCACGCTTCTTGCTGAGAGTATTGCACAAAGCAGGAACTATGTAGCTCCTTCAACAAACCGACGGCTCGATCGGACTCAAATTCACGACTTTCGGAACACGACCCCCAACAACGACTTAGCCACTGTTCTTTCCACACTCTTCATCCTGTACAACATTCATCTATGTACTTCTCCCTCCGCCGCATCTTTGCTTATATTCCATTTTTCCATCAATGGTCTCTTCTCTTTCATTATCTGTTCTCAAACTGTATTCTTCGTTCATGTTTTCGATCTACGATATTTTTGAATCCACGCATCCTTGTCTTACTCCTAACTCAACCTGGAACTTTTTTCAAAATTCAGTAACAGAATTCAGTAACAAAATCCATTAACAATTTCACCATCTTCAAAATTGCTACGGGTACCCTCGCCAGTGCTATGGAGTTCGTATATTATCGGTGAGACTTTCATGTGTAAGACAGAGACCGTAACACGCAATTATGATGGTCTTGTCAGTCAATTATTAAAGAGAATATATACATCCTCCTCATCATCAAGGTGCGTATCCATTATAGGACGTTGCTCTCTTTGCAGCACATCTGAAATTCACTCTGTCTCTTGTCAGTTCACCCACTTCGTCGATGGTCATGTTCATGGTTTCTTTAATATCTTGTAGCCATCTTCTTCTTGGTCTGCGTCCTCGGACCCTGCCCTATAGTTAGTAGTATTGTTCTTTCCAGGCCATCGTGACGCTTGATGTGACCAAAGTATGTAATTTTTCTGTATGGTATGTTGTTTATCAGCCAATTCTCTTTAACATTTAGTTCTTTCAGGACATAGTGTTCTTTCTTTTTCTGTCCATGGTATTCGTAGGATCTTTCTGTAGCATTTAGTTTCGAAGGACTGGATATACATCCTATCCAGCCTTATTTTTCCTTGTTAACTTAATAATCACGTGACATATGCAAAGACTCCATTCTTCCGAAATCTTCCGTTATAAAGTAAGTAAATAACCAGTTTTCAAACCAATCAATGTAGTATTATATTGGGTAATGCGGTGCTAGCTCAGTATGTTTTACTGATAAAACAGCTCACGATATTGGATATATCACTATAAAGGCTGGCCGCCTTTATATCCCGGTATTATTGTTATTCAGGTTATCCAATAGCAAAATTAGAGCATATAAATAAACTTTTACGCCAGCTGAGATGCCCACTCGTTTGACTCACGTCCGAGTCCACTTCTTAGTTTGAACTGTTTCAGTTTGTTATAAAGTTATAGACATATAGATGATAGTCAGTCTTGCCATACTTGTTCAACCTATACACAGACCTGTGATCAACACTTATTTGTGAAAACACTATACTATAGAAGAAAAAGGATTATCATTGGTTGGACATTAACAGTTGTTGAACAAAACGTGATTCATGAACAATTAAATTCAATCTAATATACGCTGATGACACAATTCTCAGGATGACAATAAACAAAATCTACAAGACATAATACTTTTTAATAATGAGGCAGAAAAAGTAACAATAATAAATTGAGCATGAATTTAAAGAAAACAGCTAATTAAAACTTATTTCTAAGAAAAATGAATCACCGCAATGCAGTTTCAGTTGGGAGTATCTTAATTACACTGGACATGTCCATAGGTATCTCCAACAGCATCCAGCAACTAACTGTACACTATACCAGTTTGATGTTGATTGATGTGCCTAATGTTTTGCCAACAAAGAACTCACTTTGAATATTAAGAAGACAGAAGTTATGATCATATCAAAAAGCAGACTTTGACAAAATGCACCATCACAGTAAATGGGACTGAGCTAAGACAAGTACAGTAATTTAAATACCTCTGAGTCCTGGTAACATCAGAAATAAAGAGCACAATAGGGCAGGCAAAAATATTGTTCCAGAAAATGAGAACTATTATATGCAACAAGTCCTTGCCAATTGAGATCAAAATGCAAGTTATTCAGTGCTACATAGAACCAATACTGACATATGGATGCGAGTCATGGACAATAAACGCACAGATAAAAAATCTTTGAGGGCCACAGAGGTGTGGTTTTACAGAAAAATATTGAGAATCCCTTGGACTGCTAAAATGACTAATGCTGAATGAGGTCAAGACACAGAGAAATCTTATCATCAATATAAGAAAGAGGCAGTCATCATTTTCGGACATGTAATGAGGAAGAGAGGTTTAGAACACATTGTGACAACCGTTAAAATCGAGGGTAGATGAGACAGAGAAAGAACAGCGAGAGAACATTTTGAATAGCATGACTTCATGGCTCGGTAGAATGTCAACATCTGAGAGGATAGCAAACACCAAAGACAGAAATTTGTGGTGATCCATGATCACCTACCAAGGCGGCAGGAGTAGGTAATATTCCAGCAGAAGCACTGAGAGAGGGAGAAGAGATGGTAAACCAGCTCCACATATTGTTTAACTTGGTGTGGAACAGAGGGAAGATCCCAGCAGACTGGAAGAAAGGCCTCCTCGTTAAACAGCCAAAAAATAAAGATTTATCACAATGTGACAAGTGGAGAGGGATCTCTCTCGATCGTTCTTTTTGGCCATTTTGATCATTGTTATTGTGATATATTAACAGCCGTTGCCAAGAACATGTTTTACGTCACATTGTTCAGTACCATTTGGAGTTCTAGTACTTATCCTTTGGTGAAGTGTCCGATTTCAACCAGCGTTTACTGGGTTCGCTCTCCGTTAGCCTTGGGCTGTCCGCATCCAACCTACAAGGCAGCAGGTTGCTATTTTCTTTCAGGGTAGCGACCCTTAGACGACCTGCTCTCCCGGGTTGATAAGTGTCATCTGCCCAGGTAACCAGTCATTTTGTGGACTACTTGGTTTGCCTGCCGTCCAGTTTGTGTACGGTTTGCTCCGCTAGCCTTTGATTGTCCCCAATCAAACTACAAGGCAGCAGCAGTTCTCTGTGAGCGGAAACGCGCATTGGATTAAACCTCTGCTGGACTTTCCAGTTTTGTGCACATTTGGGTGGTCCGCTCACCCTCACGCCTGCTGCGCCTGCCATGCCATCTGCACCGTGCACATTTGCCCACCGGTGGGTCACCTGTGCATCATCCCCATGCGTGCTCGCTCTGCCCTGGTTCCTGCCTCACCATCTCCGCCAGTTCTCACTGTGCTCACATTTACCTCTATGCTGTCTGGGGCTTAACTCAGGCCCCACCCCTGAGATGAAGGCCCGAGTTTTGCCCCATGAGGGCCTACATCTCTTCGCTGGATGCACCTCTCGTCCTATATTATTATTTGTATCCGCTTAATATTTGTTCTGCCCCCACTCCCCTCGGGGCTCAGAGTTTAGCCTTGTGCAACTAGACTTGGGGAACTACCTTCGGACTCCGAGTTTCACACCATGTGGGCCGACAACTCTTCATCGGATGCACCCCTCATCCCTTGATGTTTATCTGTACAGCTTTTTCGATCGGTCGGGAGAGACGAGCATTAATAGTCACTCTGGGATTCCGCTCGTCTGTGTTGCAAGCAGATCCCATCTAGCATGACTACCTCTGCATCTCTACCTACACCAAAGTAGCTCTCCTTCGATCCCTACCTGTTTAGCCAGACAGGAACCAGTGTCTGTTACCAGGGTCACCATGTGGAGGTGGGATAGCACTTTGACTAGTGTCAGCTCATTAATTCTGGCGCTGTGATGGCCCCAGAGAGGGATCAGGCTGCTTTCCATTCCCAGCAAAGTCCTCACTAGGGTTATCCTGGACAGAATTAAAGATGCCATTGACCAGAGGCTTAGAGATGAACAGGCTGGATTCCGGAAAGAAAGATCTTGCAATGACCAGATAGCCACTCTAAGAATCATGGTAGAACAAACAATGGAGTGGCAGACTCCGCTCTATGTGTGCTTTGTTGATTTTGAGAAAGCATTTGACCGCATAGATAGGAAATTAATGTGGAATATCCTGAGAAATTATGTGGTGCCAGAGAAGACTTGACATCATCCTGCAACTGTATGAGGGTTTTGCCTGCCAGGTTAACCATGATAGAAGACTGTTAGAGGAGTTCCAGGTCACTACTGGTGTTAGACAGGGATGTCTGCTGTCCCCTCCTCCCTTCTTGGAGTTACGTGACTGGGTTACACGCACAGTATATGCCAGGTCCAGAAAAGACATTCATTGGACACTTATGTCAAAATTAGAAGACCTGGACTTTGCGGATGATCTTGCCTTGTACTTACACAGGCTACGAAAGATACAAAATTCCCAGAGCTGAATGAGAACATCACAGGGATAGTAGGAAAAACCAACAAACAAGTGAAGAAAGAAAACTCCTGGCCACCGAGTACCTAAAGGAACACTTTCCTAACAGCAGGTGGACCCATGTATACACAGATGGGTCTGCAGCAAATGCAACTGAAAATGGAGGAGGAGGAGCCCTCATAGTGCTCAGTGACATGAAACTCAGGAAGCTAAAATTAGCGACAGGAAGGTTCTCCAACAATTACAGAGCAGAGGCAGAGGCCCTAAAGCGGCAGCAGAAGCCATAGTGTCAGAGGAACATGTAAATGAAAACCTGGTATTTCTTACTGATGCGCTGTCAGTAATTACTGCTCTAAAAATGAAGACGATAACAACTTGAAGGAACTGCAAGCATCACTACACCAAGTATGCAACATCTTCTCTAGAGTGGTAATACAGTGGATACCATCTCACTGCGGAATACCTGGCAATGAGACTGCAGACATATTGGCAAAGCAGGAAGCAGGCTACCACAGACAGACACCAGTATGACATATGAGGAAGCAAAAGTACGGATAAAATGGCCTACAAGAACAAATGGCTGAGAGATCACCCAGGGCATGAAAAGGACGATGCCTACCACCAACTAAGTAGAGAGGAACAGGTTGTCATTTTTCGTCTACGAACAGGGCACAATAGACTGAGGTACCATCTGTTTAACAAGTATAAAATAGGCCCATCTGACATATCTACATGTGGCACCAGCAAGATGACAGAAAAACAACATACTGCAAGAATGTCCAACATACATGGAACAGAGAGAAAATACATGGCCAATCCCCATATCAGTCCAAGACAAGCTATACGGAGATATACATAGACTCAGTTGACCACTAACTACTTTAAAAGTATACAAATCGATGTCTGAAAACGTTGGAAGAAGAAGAAGAAGAAGACACAGGCTACAAGACATTCAGGAAAAAGTGTATGTTCCAAAAGAGTATTGACATAGTCTATAAATTGACTTGGATCATCAGTAACATGGTGACGGTCACAGATTTACTCTTGACTCCAGCTGACTCAAGATATGCAATATTATTAACTTCTCATTGCTGCTGTTGCTTGAATATTATCTGTATGATTACATGTTCTCATACTCTTGATTTCACCAGGTTACCAGCAATATGAATAATAAAGCCAGAGATCCTACTGTAAGAATCAAACAGGAACAAGAATTTTGGGTATAACATTTTAAAATATTCATTCAAAATTTATGAAAATTAATAATTAAGGAATAACAAAGTGAAAAATAGTTGCAATATAAATGTTCTTAATGATTTAGTCATCAGTGTACAATTCTAGTGATTTGTTCTATACCACATTTTGTTATCATCTTCTTCAATGATCCAGCAGCAATTGAACTGTTGCCGTTCAGTTCAGTGCAATATAGTATTTGTTATGTAGCATAGCATTGAGGGGAGGCAAATGATGTATTGCCAGGAAAATCGAAAGGATCCGGTGATGCATTTTTCTCCCTATCGGAAAACTACCAGAATTTGTTGCTGGAATGTGAAAATGTTGCTAGAGCAGTGCAAAATAGCCCAGCTAGCAACAGAGATGAAGAACTACAGGACAGATATTCTGGGAATGACACTGTTTTGGAACCAGCAGGGAAAGAGGAGTATAGAAATGCCTAGAAATACCTGGAGAAGAGAGCTGAAGACTGATAGTAAAAGGAAAAGTAAAACATGGAAAGAGTTGGAAGGGATGGCAAGAGAGAGGAAGAGCTAGATGTTTTTTTTGAAGGCCTGTGCTCCATTGGGAGTTGAAAGGTGAAGAAGAAGTATAGCATTAAAAAGCTGGGATGTCATAATTTTTCTAAACCACCATCCCCTCTCTCTCTACATCCCCCTACCACCTGGCATGAGTGAGAATTAGATTGTCCTGGCACTAGGAAACAAGGTAGCTGTTTATGCCACACAATGATAAGGCAGCAATTTGTTATCATTAACTAAACATTGAAACTAAATGTCTCACAACTGGATGAATGAATTAAAATAGAACTTACAGATTAACACAATTTGTTAACATTTTATTTGGTTATATCACATATAATTACATTGAAATTTTACTTCTCAAAATGGCAACTGATTGAAGACATTTGTTAATATAGACCCGTCATTTCCTGTAGGTATAATTTCAATATTAACTTTTCTAGCATGTACCATCATTCTGTCTTCTCAGGCTGCAGGAAGTGATGAAACAAATATCTCATTAACTGATCAAGAAATAAAGCTGGAACTAGATGATGATGTAAGTTGATTTATTTCACAATTTTGAAGAAATTTTCAAAGGCACATTTAATTTTGTTTGTTTGTTACTTCCTTGTCCAACATCAGCCATCTGTTGTGTTGATTTGTCAGTTAGAGCTGGTGTTAAGTCCTTGTCCAACAACAGCCATCTGTTGTGTTGACTTGTCAGTTAGAGCTGGTGTTAAGTCCTTGTTCAACATCAGCCATCTGTTGTGTTGATTTGTCAGTTAGAGCTGGTGTTAAGTCCTTGTCCAACATCAGCCATCTGTTGTGTTGACTTGTCAGTTAGAGCTGGTGTTAAGTCCTTGTCCAACATCAGCCATCTGTTGTGTTCACTTGTCAGTTAGAGCTGGTGTTAAGTCCTTGTCCAACAACAGCCATCTGTTGTGTTGACTTGTCAGTTAGAGCTGGTGTTAAGTCCTTGTCCAACATCAGCCATCTGTTGTGTTGACATGTCAGTTAGAGCTGGTGTTAAGAGGAGATAATATTTCCCACCATGGTCTATGCAAGGGTGAGCATGATTAAGGGAAGTTCTGTTCAAAGTTTGCTTGATTAATGGAAAGAAGGAAGGACATTTGTATTCAATTATATGTAGTTATCACCTTTACATTTTCCTACAAACTTCACTTTTTCACAGCTTGTCTTTCAGTTCTTCTTTCTATACTTTATTCTTTTCTCATAAAACATCCTCAATGTTTTGAGATATGTAGATGATCTGGTCTTTAGTGAATCTATATTGCTTGGACTCAGTTCTCTGAGGGATTACAAGTTGTACTTTTATATGCTTTATCAGTCTGCAGTTAATCATTTGTTCCACGAGTGTCCCTGCACAGTTGATCAAGCTTTTAGGATAGTAGCTATTTGAATCTGCTAGTTCTGTGACTTTCTTTATTGTAAATATTATTATGGCTTCATTCCATTCGAGTGTTAGAATCCCACTTTCCCAGCTATAGCTCAATATTGTCAGCGATATTTTTGGTTTTTGTGTCTAGTTTAACCCTTAGAACCCAGGCTCTCGATATTTCAGGATTGAATGTAAACGCTGTATATCCTGAGCTCCCAATATATCGGTCAGAATATTTTTTCACTATTTTTCCGTATTTGAAAATTAATTGTGTACAAATGTGACGTAAAACACAACCCAGGTGTTCTACATCGTTGTGCGAGATGGCACACGCTGTTGTGTGATTTTAATGTACTGATAAGGTAGTTAGTTAAGTATTTTCAAGTAAAAAGATAATTTTCGGAAATGGTCATTCTAAAAGTATAGCAGAGCAAGCTGTTGAATTTGTTTTGAATAAATTTGAAGATAAATTAGACTTAGAATATGATTATTCTGATAAGGATATATAAAGTGATTTAGACGACAAAGAATTGTTTTAATCGATCGATATTCAAGCTATATATCTTAAATATGGAGAAAAATCTTCATATACAGGAGTATTCATGCCGTTCCACATATTAAATCAAATAAATTTTAAAGTTTAGTATTCTGCAAATATATAATAAGCAGGAATAACGGGTATAATGGGGTAAGTCAATAACAAATTATAGAGCACTTAAGAGTGCTAAATTATCGTGTTTTAATATAACTCTGATGTGGGCTGTTTTTGCCCAGGAGCCTCGGGAAGAGACTTTTAAGGTACAGGCGGCCAGGGTTCAATGGGTTAACAAGCATTTAATTTATCCATAGTTTCTGATGTCATTTTCTTAAATGATCTCAATTCTTATTCAATGTTTTCTAATATTAATCTTACCATCTTGTGCTCTTCTGGTTCATGACTTGTATCATCATGTTGTTTATGTTTACAGATGATGAATATTTTCCTATCTAATTAAAACTGTGCAGCAGGAAGCTACATTAATGATTAGTGAGGATGATCAACATTGCACTCCAGACAGGTCCACAGGGGCTCACATCTCTTCCTCAACATTCCCATTAGCATATGACATGTTATCTGATGAGATCTGATCACTCCAGTTCTGTGTTGATTAATGAAACTTCTTGTACCGCTACCAAAGTGTTCATGTCTGGCAGTTCCAAGTTTCAGTCTCATCTCCATTCTGGATAGGGATACAGATTCACACATGTCTATAAAACATTATCGATTTGATATGCTTCTCTTATGACATTGATGATATGTCTGACCTGTCCATTGAACATCCTTCATTAATCACTGCTGTGTCAACCAGCCGATCTGCAAACTCATTGCCTGCATGCCTCCCTATGAAAATTAATGTTATATAGATCACTTGTGATGTGTTAACTGTGTCAAGCCATTCATGTCATACGTAGCAGGACTAAATTTTCTTGAGGAAGTTCATTGAGTCACAGAATATATGTACATTAGTAAAGAAACAACATGTATACAATTAATAATGCATGTTATGACTTGGTACAGTAACACAGACAACATAGGAAAGCGTAATTGGTTACATGGGTTTTATAAGATTTAAACCTGTACTCGAAATATGCAAAATGATGTAATATTTGTAATGTTCACAATTTCTGTGTTCAGAGTCACATGACACAGAAACAAACAAATGCTTCAGAAGACAGTTGTATGTATTCTGTCATAAAGAAGGAATGGACCAGTTCTACATCTCATACTTGTCCTGATGAGGAGAGATATCTCTGTAAGTTTGTGCTAGTTATAATGTTGTATGCATTAATTATTTTTAATGTATTAAGTTTAATGATGTGAGTGTGTCTGCTTCACATGTTAAGTTTATGAAACACTGATTTATCACTGACTTGTTGCCCGTCTGCCCAGCGTGTTCGTAGCGTGTTGGACTACGGGTGACTATCCCTCTGTGTGTGCGGGTTCAATTCCGCGGATGGCAGAAAAGCCACAGATTCCCCAGATTTACGGTGTTCGTGGCACCGAACCGAGGGTACGATGTCCATGGCACTGCGCCGAAGAACTGAAAAGCTAAAGTGCTTCTGGGTAAGAAAAAAAAAATCACTGACTTGTAATCTCTCTCTCCCGGATCTTGATGCTGTGTTTTATAATCATGACTTTTCCAATATTCTATTTTGTCTTTTATATTCTTTCTCCATTAATCATAGTCCATCCATCTGTTCAGACTGTGAGAAGTGCAAGCTGAAATGGGAAGGGAACTGCCTTGAGCATGGACCTCAAATCTACATTGATAATGCTGAGGTAAGAATATTTTCCAGAGCTCACACAACCATAGCTTATCCATTGAAATTATATACAGATATATTTTATGAATACATTAACAAGCTGTATACAACTCTTTCCAATCCATGTTTCCAATTCAGACAAATCAGAATAAACTGAGACTGTGGGAGAGAACCTGCATGAAGAAAATTCTCATTTCTTTGTAACATTTGAAGAACAAAAAATATCTAATGGTAAATGTCACCATCTATGCCGACACGGTTAAGGATATTCATAGCCAGATTTGTATCATAATAAACAATATTAAAGTATTACTCAGCTACTTTGTGACATCAGCTCCATTGCTGTTTTGGCAGAAATCTAAGTTTAAGTTATTTATTTACAATTTGGAGATCCTTGCCAGTGCTACAGAGTTCATGCACTGCCGCTGAGATCTTCCTGGGTTAAAATGTAATCAGAGCACACATGGTTATTCACCAAAGTTCAATGATGAGGATCCTATCAATCAATCATTTTATTTACTTCCAAGAGAAGTATTTTCTAAAATCAAAGTGGAGTCACTTGAGAATATGGAACTTTTATAAAATTTATTTTTCCTGTGAGGATTATCTAAAGATCACATCAAATATTCAAAAAGTAACATTATACTAGCAGTACTTATGTTTGTGAACAATTGTTAACCTCAAATAAAGTGGACTAAATCTAAAGGAAGAAATCAATTAACTGCCTGACATCATCTAAAAACAGACTTCACATTGTAGTTAACCAACCATCACTAGATTTGAACAAGTTTGTGTTGGCGAAACACATAATAACAAAGTACTGTAGTTTTACAAAATACAACAACAATGACAATACACAGCAACGATTTGACCAAAAGGCCTTTATCAAGCAAACGATACAACAAAAGTGACCAATGTCACAGAACACCACATATAGACTTTGACAAAGATATTACAATGGTTAAAAATGAATGTAAATATGTGACTAAAAACGAATAATGAAATAATGACAGAAAAACTAGAAGTGGAAAAAGAAGAGAAACAATAAAAATCAAGTAAATATATGACATATACATTTAACATATACACATATAAAATATAGAGCATGAGAAGAGAAAGTACTAAGAAGCATAGGAATGTAGAGCTTTGAGTCCATGAGGTCACAAGGTACCATATAAAGAAATAAAAGCGATTCTCCAGGGCAAATCGACTATGATCATCAGATGAACATGATCATATGGCAGTGACCTGGACATTGGGAGCACCCAAATGGTCAGTTCCATTGAAATGAGTGGCTACAGGGTTCACAGAGCATTGGCATATTTTTCTGTCATTATTTCGTTATTTGTTTTTAGTCACAGATTTACATTCATTTTTAACCATTGTAATATCTTTGTCAAAGTATATATGTGGTGTTCTGTGACATTCGTCACTTTTGTTGTGTCATTCTGATAAGGGCCTTTGGTCAAACGTTGCTGTGTTTCGTATTGTCATTGTTGTCGTAATTTGTAAAACTACAGTACTTTGTTTTACATGTTTCACCATTCTACATAGATTTACTGCAGACTCCATCTATATTGAAACAAGTTTGTGTTGGAAATTCAAGCGTAACCCTCTCATTCAATCTTTCAGATATCCAATTACAATTTATTGATCATTTCTATCTCCCTCTATCATATCGCTCCCTTCCCATCTCTTATTCTCATCTCTTCTCCATCTATCATTTTCCCTAAGTATTTGATTTCTACATTATACTAACTTGTGTGTGCACATTAACCCTTTTAGTCCCATAGCAGCCAAAAGTACCTGCTACGGGTTCAATCCCATAGCGGCCATTAACGCATGGTGCGTGTATACCTTTTTAAATAAATTTTTCTATATATCTCCATCATATCTCTCCCTTCCCATCTCTTATTCTCCTCTCTATCTATCACTTTTCCTAAGTATTTTATTTCTACATTATACTAGAGTGTGCATGCACATTAAATAATTTATATAATGACTTTAATTAGTGAAAGTATCCGGCCATCTACATCCTCATATTTGTCAGGTCTCACACTTAGTATATGAAAGATTAACTGTACAAAGTCAGAGGTTTGGTATTGAGGGATAAACAAAGTGAGAACACAGTGCCATATCTAGCAAGTTACCAAAGACAACAAAGAAGAGTTGTTCATGGACATTTCAATCTCAGCTTAGTAAGAAAAAATATATCAACTGTTGTGTCTGCATAAGCAGTCATGCTGTAATCAAAGCTCTCATGGCATCACTCCTAGCAGCTACAACATTGTTTTTAAAGGAACCTTCTTCTTCTTTGCGTTCGTTCTTTACAACCAATTTTAATCACTCTTTGTGATATATTTGATCTTTGCCAAAGAACGTGTATACGTTGCACATTGGTTTGGTAGGCCCCTAAAACGCATAGATTTCTACAAGATTAGGAAATGTGCATCCGATTTCAGCCAAAACTCCTTAGTTGCCTCTTACGACATGCATGGCAGGTAACAGTGATTCTATTCTTTACACCCCAAATTTGGGCCCGGTAACCACTCGGGCATTTAAAGGAACCAGAATCCAGACTCTTAAATACTTCTGGATTACCTAACTTACAATGATCCACAGCATCAGATCTGAACCGATGATGAATAACTGAGACAGAAAATATCAGGCTGCCAACTTGACCTGAAACATCTGATGGACCTTGGAGATAGACATGAAGATCTAGCATGACCACAGAGCTGAACACAGGAGAAGCTCAACTTATACAATAAAGTGTTCTGTAATGAGTTGAAAGATACCAGAGTCCCACCAAAGTTGTTGATAAGGATAGATTATTTAACTGATCATTGAACTGCTTGTTTCATCATTGTCCATCTGAATATATATTTGTTGAATATAAAGTCAACTTTAACATTTTACTCACAATTTCTTTACTTTCAGACTAAATATGATCATGACTGCAGTCAAGATTTGAACAGTCATGTTCAGATAGTTGACAACATGGAGAGACAAGTTCTAGTATGTGAGAAAGAAGAACAGTCTGGTGTATGTGGAGAATATGAAGGTAAATACATGTAAAGATATTATTATATTCCTCTCTTAACATTATACATTATATAGGACTGGTAAGTGATTTCTCCATACCGCTCTCTCTATTTTTGACAACTTATTCAATCTGTTCTGTAAAATTGCCTCTCTCAGTAATTTTAATTTCAGAGTTTTTCTCTGGCGTCATTTCTATTTTGAACCATTTGCCGCCCGCTTTAATACATGTTTTCTGATTATTTGATCATTCCTTCTGTCTTCTTCCTCTTTGCGTTGTTCTTTACGACCAATTTTAATCACTCTTTGTGATATGTTTGATCTTTGCCAGAACGTGTATACGTTGCACTTGATTTGATAGGCCCTAAACACATAGACTTCTACACGTTTAGGACATGTGCATCCGATTTCATCTAAACTTCCTTAGTCGCCTCTAACAACATGCGTGGCAGGTAACAGTGGTTCTATTCTTTACACCCCAAATTTGGGCCCCGGTAACCACTCGGGCGACATAATTGATGATATATTTGACCTTAAATTTGGAAAGTTGGCATAAATCCTTGATGAGGAATTGAGTAAGTCGTTTCAAAAATGTCATCTTAAAACATGAATTGTATTTTTGATATTTTTAAAGAAGTTTTTGAATTGGCTATTAGTCATAAACCATTTTAATGGTTCAGGTGGTTCTTGTAATGCTTCACGTCTAAAAGTAGCGTCTTCATTTTCTTCAGCTCTGGTAATTGCCAATCGAGTTATTATATTCACGTCAAATCTTCTTCTTCTGCTGCATTCTCACTAGATTGGGATTTCGGATTCTCTAATAAAGGCAGCCGTCTGCCTCAGATTATCAGCCCCGCCATACAGTTTGTCTTGGACGCTATTGTAAGTGGGTCACCTCTTTCGGCAACAACTCTCCATACAGCAAAGCAAATCCTAATGACAACAAATAAATTTGACTGCACACATGGACCATGGGAGACACGGGAAGAGATGTTTACAGACATATGGCCAGCCCTAACCTTAATGACATCAACCACCTTACAAGAAGAAACAGAGCACCATTTTTAGACTCCAGACCCAACACATAGCACTTAATAATCACTTGAACAGAATTCAACCATAACACACTCCAGAGTGTCAACTGTGTGCAAATCATAATGAAACCATTCACCACCACCTCTTCAGGTGTCAAGTACTAGATGATGTCAAGAAGATCCTCCTTCCTCCAAGGCCAGACAAATGGAACACATTATACAGAACGAAAGAAAAACTTGCAAACACATGCAAATACTACTACATAGCATTGGGCCGAAGGGCAAGAGCTCATGCGCCGCTGGATCATTGAAGAAGAAGAAGATTTATGCAAATGTGATAACCCTTCTTCACCACAAGAAAAGTGTATTTGGTAGTGGCCACTGGTGACAATAAACATAATTTATCCCAAATTCAGTTTTATTAAATATTTTTTGTAACAATATTGATCCAATTTTTTAACAAATATTCCAGTTGAACTAAGGCCGTATATTCTTCTTCTGCATTATCACTAGATTGGGATTTCGGACTCTCTAATAAAGGCCGCCGTCTGCCTCAGATTATCAGTTTACCATACAGTTTGTCTTGGACGCTGGTGTAAGTGGGCCACATTTTTCTTCTCAGGTCTGCATACTGGAGGCAGTTCTGTAGGATATGTTTCCCTTGCCTTTGCTCCCGTGTGATCTCCCGAAGTTAGCTTTGGCCACCCTCGTGATGGTAGGTCCGACATTCTTACTGCGTGGCTAAATCTCAGAGGTAAATCAGCGACCGTAGAATCCGTTATCCCATTCCTCATTGTGAGGGGTCGTTGCACCAAGTTATGTGCCGTACGGCCTGGTGCATCCGTTTTCTGCAAGCATTTGTTTCGGGTTAGCATAGGCCGTATATATAGAAGGGCACACGCACACACAGAAACTATGAAAAATATATTTTTCTTATGCTGTAAAAATTTGCACAAACTTCAATTTTATTTTTGCATATTTTGATATAAAATTAACATTAACAGAGTTATGTATTTAGTTTTGAAAACATGAAAATTCTATTCTACTACAATGATTAAACATTAATTGTTTCATTCATGGAATGTTATTTTTCATCTGCAGAAAGGGTAACTGAAAACACTGGAGTTAGAACCATCATGGAAGACAAGGATACTACATCTAAGAGAAAGTGGTTATACAAAGAACAGAAGCAAAGTTGGCAAGCTCGTCAGAAAGAAGAAACTTTAGACATAATTAAGACAGATAAAGATAATTATCCAAAACAAGTAACTCTACATCAAACAAACACTGAACTCATAACTAACGTCCTTTCTCATGGCAGTTCACAAATACAAGAGGTTGTAGGTCTGACTGAAGTCAAAAAAAGGAATTATTTATGTGGTGTTTGTTTTGTTAAATTTACTATCTACAGTCATCTAATAGAACACAAAAGAACACATGCAGGAGAGAAGCCACACAAATGTGATGTGTGTGGTGCTGGTTCTACCAGTTACAAAGATTTAATAATACATAAGAGAATGCATACAGGATATATGCCTTACAAATGTGATGTATGTGGTGCAGGCTTTACCAGTTATAAAGATCTAAAAGTACATAAAAGAATGCATACAGGAGAGAAGCATTTCAAATGTGATGTGTGTGGTGCAGGTTTTGCATATGCTTGCCGTCTAAAACGACACAAATTGACACATACAGGAGAGATGCCTTACAAATGTGATGTGTGTGGTGCTGGTTTTACATATGCTTGCCATCTAAAACGACACAAAATGACACACACAGGAGATAAGTCTTTAAAGTGTGATTTGTGTGGTGCTGGTTTTCTAGTTTCTTGCTCTCTAAAACGACATAAAATGATACATACAGGAGAGAAGCCTTACAAATGTGATGTGTGTGGTACAGGTTTTACCAGTTCTAAAGATCTAAAAATACATAAGAGAACACATACTGGAGAGAAGCCTTACAAATGTGATGTGTGTGGTGCAGGTTTTCCTCGAAATGATTGTCTAAGTAAACACAAAAGATCACATACTGGAGAGAGGCCTTACAAATGTGATGTGTGTGGTGCAAGTTTTGCAAATGCTAGCTATCTAAAACCACACAAAATGACACATACAGGAGAGAAGCCGTACAAATGTGATGTATGTGGTGCTGGTTTTACAGTTTCTAGCTATTTAAAAGTACACAAAAGAATACATACAGGAGAGAAGCCGTACAAATGTGATGTATGTGGTGCTGGTTTTATGGTTTCTAGCTATTTAAAAGTACACAAAAGAATACATACTGGAGAGAAGCCGTACAAATGTGATGTGTGTGGTGCTGTTTTTACCAGTTATAAAGATCTAAAAATACATAAGAGATTGCATACAGGAGAGAAGCCTTACAATTGTGATGTGTGTGGTGCAGGTTTTGAATATGCTTGCCATCTAAAATCACACAAAATGACACATACAGGAGAGAAGCCATACATCTGTGATGTGTGTGGTGCTGGTTTCATTCAGTATGGCAATCTAAACACACACAAAATGACACATACAGGGGAGAAATCCTACAAATGTGATGTGTGTTGTGCAGGTTTTTTCAATTTTGGAGGTCTAAAAAGACACAAAAGATTACATACAGAAGAGAAACCTTACAAATGTGATGTGTGTGGTGCAAGATTTAGCACTTCTTACTCTCTAAAAGCACATAAAGTGATACATACAGGAAAGAAGCCTTACAAATGTGAGGTGTGTGGTGCAGGTTTTATTCAGTTTTGCAATTTAAATGCACACAAAATGACACATACAGGAGAGAAATCTTACAAATGTGATGTGTGTGGTGCAGGTTTTTCAATTCTGGAGGTCTAAAAGGCACAAAGATTACATACAGAAGAGAAACCGTACAAATGTGATGTGTGTGGTGCAAGATTTAGCACCTCTTACTCCCTAAAAGCACATAAAGTGATACATACAGGAGAGAAGCCTTACAAATGTGAGGTGTGTGGTGCAGGTTTTATTCAGTTTTGCAATTTAAATGCACACAAAATAACACATACAAGAGAGAAACCGTACAAGTGTAATATGTGTGGTACAGGATTTACCAAATCTAGCGATCTAAAAATACACAAAATTACATGTACAGATGAGAAGTGTGATAATAATGGTTAGATGAGCACAAGGAGTTTTTGTGTGTTTTTCAAGAACCCCAGAGACGGAAGTAACGAATATGATCAACAAATAAACAGGGTACATGTAATAAGAGCTTCAAAAACAAATAGACAAACACGGGACTCGAACCACTTACCCTAGTCCTTACGACACCAATCGTCTACCCTAGCAATACGAGAGTTTTACGAACACAACCAATGAGCCACTCTAAAAAATGACTCAGGGAGTGTCTTTCTCAAACTCTCGATATAACTAGACACAGAACAATCAGGTAGGGTTCTTTCGAACAGTGTCTGCACAAACACATGCTATAAGCTTATTGTGCTTGTATATATTTGAGATGAGACAATATCATATATACACACATGTATACACATATAGCAAACATGTATACATCATTCAAAGTAGCTTCAAATTTATTATAAAATAATAATGGTTAAAGATTACAATTATGAAAACATATTTAATAGAAAACACAAACACACACAATTCTGAAGATAAGTCATACAAGTGTAATGTTTGTCTCTTGTGATTTAGTCTTGATAGTACTCACAAGCATGATTAAGCTTGAATATAAAGAAAACAGAGGTTATGATTGTCTCCAAAAAACAGGAAACACCAATATGTAATATCAACATAAATAACACAACACTGAAACAAGTCCATCGATTCAAGTACCTAGGAACACTCCAGACATCAGATGGCAGGTGTAAAACAGAGATTATAAATAGAATAGCTCAGCAAAGTATCTTTTATGAACATGAAAAACACTATGCGTGAATTCACTACCAATAACACTGCGTAAATAAATACTCCAGTGCTATATTGATCCAATACTTCTGTATGGCAGCGAATCATGGACAGGAAGACAACAAATGAGGTTTTAAATCAGGCCTGCATACATAGAAACCTTATCAAAAGAATAAGAATCCGACAATCAAGGTTCTTCGGGCATATAATGTGAAGAGAAGGTTTAGAACATTTGGTAACAACAGGTAAAATTCAGGGAAGAAGAGATCGCGGAAGACAGAGGAGAAGATGTTGGATGGCCTGACATCATGGTTCGACACAAGATCAACGTCAGAACTGATTACATCCACCAAGCAGAGAGAGTTGTGGAGAGACATGATCGCCTACGCCGGCAGGCTTTGCACTTGATTGAGTACTCACAAACACAAGAGAAAACTTGCTGATGGGAAGATCTACTTGTGTGTTGTTGTTGTTTGTGGTACAATGATCTCAACACACCAGAATGACAACACTTGATGAAAAATATTAAATGTATATCTTTTAGTTTTAATGTCAGTCCTTCTTTTATAAACTGGTTAAAACATTACAAGTTTGTGTTGAGTATTTTGTTGATGTTTGATCAGAATAAAGATAAAGATATCAACTGTAGCGAAACATGACCTATTTGTTAGTGGTATCAATGTTATTTGATGATGTGGTTTAAATACACTAAAATAAATCAAAAGTTGGAATCTAACAAATGTCATGTCTTGAGTGTTGGTTGTCTTCTTTTAATTTTATATTTGTTAAACATACATCATCATTATCATGACTGCTCACCATTCTTGGATGCATATCAAACAGAGACATAATAATTATTTGATTCTGTTCTTTATGTGTGTTTGATCTTTATTTCTTTTATTTTGTGTCATCTTGTTATCTACTTTCTATATCTGTGTGCATGTTGTAAAGAACTGATGATTGTTATCGTACTTCTACGTTCATTCTACACCAACCATTTGTTAAACCACTCTTGTTGACTTTATCTGATTTGAACCTTAGGGCGTGAGTCCTTTGTGCCAGTTAGATGCCTATGGGTTCATAGACCAGCACATTCAGTTTCTGCATGCTTTTTTATTTGTGTCACCACCCTTAATAGGAAACACAAGTTTGACATAGGAAAGTCCATACTCCTAGGCAAGCCAGAACCCTGTTTACCTTTGACTGGAAGGTGGTGCTAGCTTGTGTGTTCTACAGGTAATGAGAAGCAGGGTTCTAATTTTCCCTTTTCGCCCTTCTTAAGAAAAGCTAGATGACCCCAGCTTGGCTGAATGCAGGTGCAGAACACACCATGTAGACTGAGTGTTAGGGTACAATATGGGTAGGAGTTTTGTGGCAATCTTTGACAGGACATAATATTCAGACAAATGTCTTCTTATATCTCAGTTATTTAATTTGTGTACAACCACTGTCTACACCCCTTCTTTGTTGCATTTGTTCTTATCAACCAAGTGAACGTATGTTGCGCTTCCATTAGGTGTCAATGGCAAGTAGAACAGGAACATCCATATTTCCACTAAATTTGTCAGACTGTGGCCCAACTTAAAGAACATGAGTTTTAATAAAAGTAGAAGAGGAGACAAGAAAAGAATGTCCTCAAGAAATATATGGACTGCCATTTAATCCATAGCTGGGAAGTGAGTTGGTTGCAATCAGAGCATGCATCACTTGCTGGTTGATTCCACACTGTCACCTTATGAAGCCTCACTCTGCTCTCCACAATTTTGTCTGGTCTTTCACTTTCAACCTGTCCGGTTTGGTTAGACCAGTCAGGAGTCCCATTGGTATAGTCTGAAGAATCATCAAGACACACAAAACCTCCAACCTCGATAAGGTAGGCTAATGTGGAGGGGTATATACCCTATCTATCATCATCAGTCCTTGTAGGGCACATAAGGTAGAGACAAAAATGTGTCTGCTTTCTATCTCAAACTTAGTACAATGCATATCTTTGAGTTCTTCTTCAACGTTCACTTCTATGTTCCCTATGTCACCTTTTTTCTGCTGTCCCTGTCGTATCCATTGCATGTCTTGGTCACTATTCTCTGGATATTAGGCTGATATTATTTTTGGCACCATCCAGTGTGGCCGTCGGCGCTGCAACATGTGTGCTTATGTAATACAGACCCGCACTGTGTCTTTTCCAAAAGCCATGTTCGTTATTGAAGACAGTTTCACGTGCGAGTCCGTAATATTATCTATGCCATTATCTGCAAGCGGTGCAACAAGGCCTATATTGGGAAACCGGCAGGAGACTCAGTGACCGATTGCCCAACAATTGCGCAATATCGCCAATGCTCTGTGACCCCTGTAGCTACCCATTTCAATGATACTGGCCATTCAGGAGCTTGCGATGTCCAGGTCACAGCCATCCGATCATGTTCCTCTGATGATCGTAGTCGATTTGCTCTGGAGAACCGTTTTATTTCATTATATGGTACCTTGCGGCCTCTTGGACTCAACGCATTACATTCCTATGCTTTTTAGTACTTTCTCATCTCATGCCTTGTAATCTATATGTGTATTTGCTTCATATATATAATTTGTATTTTCACTTGATTGTATATTGTTTCTCTTCTTTTCCACTTCTAGTTTTGTGTTGCACTCATTTCGTTATTCGTTTTTATTCCCAGTTCATTAGATACATTTGCATTTTCCGTTATCGTCCATTTGTAAGTGTTCTCTATAATTCGTCACTCCTGTTGTGTTGTTTGCTTGATAAAGGCCTTTTGGTCGAAACGTTGCTGTTTATTGTCACTGTTTCTGTATTTTGTAAAACTATAGTACTTTGTTTGTACGTGATTCACTATTCAAATTCATCACCATCATCTCTTTTGTAACTATTTATGTTTTCCAGACCAGTTAGTTCTTGAAGTCTGATATTGCTAATCATATATCTTCCCTGGTACCCC
Organism: Arion vulgaris; assembly: GCA_020796225.1. NCBI lineage: Eukaryota > Metazoa > Mollusca > Gastropoda > Stylommatophora > Arionidae > Arion > Arion vulgaris. Next base: position 56,407,589 of record CM036754.1, read on the forward strand.
CAAGTATAGGCCCTTCTAAGAATTCTTTTCTTGAATTCTTTAAACGTAATTTATATTTTCTTGTCTATTTTCAAGTCTCAGATCCATGAAGGAGTACTGTCCTAGCTCTGTATTATCTATTATTATGTGACTTGTTATCTTCAGGTTTTATCCTCATTACTTTGGTTTTTATTTGTGTTTATTCTTGGTCCAATCTGTTTTGCTATTTTATGAATCCTGTCGATATATTCCTTGTTCCAACTCTCGTTGCTATAGTTGTCTAATGTATTTAAGGTTCATACTTTCTAACTTCAGGAATACTATAAGAGCATTGTACAACACGATTTTATTCATGCTATTTTGTTATCAGTGCTAAACCTGAATATTTACATCTAACGACAGGTAAAACTGATCACGTTAGATAGTGCTAAGGTATTGAGAAAATACTTTTTTAACTGAAGACTTCGGGGAGGGGAGGGGAGGAGTGAGTACCAACATCATAACTGAAATTAATTAAGAAGCAACAAATTGATTGCTTTATCCATATAAGCACATTTTTTTAACATTTCTCTTTTGGAACTAAAGATTGACTTCATTGCACCGGGTTTCCCCCAATATCGCTCGGCTCTTCTCCGCAGAAATGGCACGCCACCTGCCAAGGATATTGAAAAAAGCATAAATTCCGTTGCTCCTGCAACAATCCTAGGGTTATCCCATGCCTGTGTTTGTTCTAACCATACACTGGCTGTCGTTATAGAAGATTTTGCATAGATTAAATTAGTCCTCATTAACTTCATAGATTTACAATACTTAACACAACTTGTTCATATCTATGCGGTCGAACGCTTTTTTCTGATCAACGAATCATATGCAACGTGTAGGTGTTTATCAGATTCGACAGTCCTTTTTCAAAATTCAGTAACAGATTAAAAAAGATCCCTACAAAAACTTTGGCTACCCTCGCCGGTGCTAAGAAGTTGGTATATTGTCTCTGACTTTCTTGTTTAAGACAGAGATCGGACCACGCAATGATGATGGTCCCTGTCAATCAATCAATTATTAAAGAGAATATATGCATCCTGTCCAATATTACTTTTGTAATTTGATAATCACGTGACATATGCACAGCGACGCCATTACATAAATATCTATTTCGTTATTAAGTAGATAACCAGTTTTCAAACCAGTATATTAGACTCCCAATGTGGTGCTAGCTCATTGTTTTACTGAGAAACATCTCAAGATAGTTGATGTATCACCATCAGGCTGGCCGCTTTTATATCCTAGTGTTTATGGTTATTCAGGTTATCCAATTGCAAAATTGGAGCACCTAACTTTTAGTTCTTCTTTTACTACATCACCTCTCAGACCACTGACGATGCTAGTTTGCAGTGTTTGTTTATTTTAATTTTACTTTTAGGCTCACCAGACTTGTTCAACCTATACATTTATAAAGTGAAAACGTCATGCAAAACATATAATGAAATACAGGAAGATCTGAAAAGGCTGTGGGAAATGTTATTATATATATGTATATATTATATCACCAAGAAGTGCCACCTCCACATCGAAGTTTGGCTGCAATGTAACTCCTTGCGTTGATGTTACCCTCTCTGAAGCTGTAATTTATCCATTTTTTATGTTGCTGTACTACAAAAAAATGAATTAAAATTAGTAATTAATCTTCTTCGCCCTAGGAAGCATAGGTCCGAAACCACGGCCATCCAAGCCCGCCTATCCAAGGCCATCTTTTCCAGATCTCTCCACTCTCTCCCCATTTTCTTGCATTCCGTCTCCAACTCCCGTCTCCAGGTGTTCCTGGGTCTTCCCCTACCTCTATTTGCCCTGGGGGTTCCATCGGAGAGACTCTTGTGATGCTGTTAGGTGGTTTCTTCAGTGTGTGTCCTATCCATCGCCACCAGCCAACTTCAGCTCCTTCTCTCTCGTACCACCTGTCGTTGTCCTGTTCTATTTCAGGGTTTGTAGTCTTGTCATACCATCGCAGATGGAGTATCCTACGCAGGAATCTATTAATGAATATCTGCAATTTTTTGGTGTTCCCTTAGTTCTCCATGGCTCTGCTCCATATAGGACATCCTTGACATTTGAGTTAAATATCATTATCTTAGTTTTATTCCTGATCATTCTTGAACTCCATTTGTTCTTCAGAATGGCAAAGGCTGACCTTGCCTTTTGTATTCTAACCCTAACATCTTCATCTCTCTCTCTCTCTAGCAATCATTCTTTGTGGCAATTTTTGATCATTCTTGTTGTGATATATAAACAGCCTTTGCCAAGAACGCTTTGTTTACATCACATCTTCAGTACCATTTGGAGCTCTGGTGCTTGTCCTTCGGGGACGTGTCCGATTTCAACCAGCGTTTACTGGGTTCACTCTCCATCAACCTTTGGCTGTCCTCAGCCGACCTGCAAGGCAGCAGGTTACTATTTTCTTTTAGATTAGCGACCCTTAGATGACCTATCCTCCCGGGTTGTTGAGCGTCATCTGCCCAGGACATCTTCATCAAGACGATTACTATAATATGAGCAGATTGGAACAAGTTGTTATTCTGCGCCTTAGAACAGGACACAATCGGCTCCGCAGCCACATGTATACAAAATTCAAGATTGGCAATTCAGCCATGTGTACATGTGGACAGGCAAACCAGACAGACTGCAGAGCACATACTTCAAGACTGCCCGAATATGATACACTGAGGCAGACTCACTGGCCTAACGAAACAACACTTGACAGAAAACTACACGGACCTCTGTGTGAGCTACAGAAGACAGTGAAGTTCATACAAGAGACAACATTGAATATATAGACATATTTCAAGCGAATGAAAGGAAGGAAGGAAGGACATCTTCATCTGAACCACCTTGAATGTTGATAACACTTCCCAGATATGTAAATGTGTCCACCTCCTTTAATGGTGATCCTCTCAGTATGATCAGGTTTCTGGAATTAGCATTTAATCTCATGATCTTTGTTGTTTTTTCCTCATAAATAGTCAGATCCAGTTGTTGTGAGATTGTTTCCAGTTTAGTTGATTTCCCTTGAATCTGTTGATGGCTATGGGAGAGGAGTGCTAGATTGTCTGCAAAATCTAAATCTTCCAATTGACTCGTCATGGTCAATTGTATTCCATTTCTCCCCCTGACTTGTTGATCTCATTATCCAGTCAATACCCAGCAGGAAAAGGAATAAATGATCAAGATATCTATACAAGTGCCAAGTCTCTTTCTACTATTTGAAAGCATTAACTGCAAAGCACTAACACGGTAGCTTTGTTGGTGATGCAGCATTTTACCCCACCTCAAAAGTATGTACCAAAATTTAGCTGGGTATACTAGGGAATTGACCTACCTTCAAATGAACTCTATACATTGAAGATTGAACTCAGCACACTGTCACTGTACTATCAGTTTGTCAAGTGTATATTGATACAGTCTATAAATTGACTTGGATCATCAGTAACTTGTTGAAAGTCACAGATTTACTCTGACTCCAGCTGACTCAAGACATGCAATATTATTAACTTCTCATTGCTGCTGTTGCTTGAATATTATCTGTATGATTACATGTTCTCCTACTCTTGATTTCACCAGGTTACCAGCAATATGAATAATAAAGCCAGAGATCCTACTGTAAGAATCAAACAGGAACAAGAATTTTGGGTATAACATTTTAAAATATTCAATCAATATTTATGAAAACTAATAATTAAGGAATGACAAAGTCAAAAATAGTTGCAATGTAAATGTTCTTAATGATTTAGTCATCAGTGTACCAGTGTAGTTATTTGTTCTATACCACATTTTGTTATCTTCTTCTACAATGATTCAGCAGCAATTGAACTGTTGCCGTTCAGTTCAGTGCAATGTACTATTTATTTGGGGACATAGCATTAAAGAGCTGGGGTGTCTAAATTTTTTCAATACCAACCCACCCTTCCCGCACCACCCCACACCCCCTCCCCCATCCCATGTCCACCTGGATATGAGCGATAATTAGACTGTCCTAGCACTTGGAAACATGGGAGCTGTTTGTGCCACACAATGATAAGGCAGCAATTTGTTATCATCAACTAAACATTGATACTAAATGTCTCACAACTGGATGAATGAATTAAAGCAGAACTTACAGATTAACACATTTGTTAACATTTTATTTGGTTGTATCACATATAATTACATTTGAATTTTACTTCTCAAAATGGCAACGAACTGAAGACATTTGTTAATTTAAGCACTCATTTCCTGTAGGTATAATTTCAATCATTGAAAGCCACAGAGATGTGGTTTTACAGAAGAATGCTGAAAATTCCATGGACAGCGAAGAAAACAAATGAGGAGGCTCTTAATCAATTAGTTAGTTTGTTCCTTTCATGCCAAAGGCGGCACATAGGGCAGAGGATTTAGATCTCCATGTGATGCAGTTCGTTGCTAGCAGTTGGAGATCTTGACGGGTTTACATCCCAATAGTTTACTTTCTTGTTGGATGGTTCTTGAAGAGTGGTCTTTGGTCTTAGACGTTTTCTTTTCCCAACTGGTGACCGCATAAGGACTTGTCGATTTAGTCTCTTTTCGTCTAAGAACATGACCTAAATATTTCCACCTTCGTTTCCTTATAATATTTGATACAGGTTGTTGGTGTGTTCTATCTTTTGTTGTTAGAACCGAAATCACTCCATTTTACTTTTAATAATTTTCGGAGTCATTTATTCTCAAAGCTATCCAGTTTCTTATCAATTTTCTTTATTGATTTCCAACTTTCACAACCGTAGGTCAGTACAGGAATCACACATGACCTAAACAATTTAACTTTGGTGCATATACTAAGCTCTTGAGATTGCCAGATATTTGTTAATTTAGTGAAGGCACTAGCTGCTATAGCAATAATAATAATATAATAATTCCTCTCGTACATTTATACGTTACATAGGGCCTGCAAGTAATTTCTCCATACCGCTCTATCCTGGGCAACTCGCTCAATCTCCTCCATGGAACTGAGACCAATATTTCCTGCCTCTCTCAGCAAAGTTCGCTCAGGGTCTCCTTAGGTCGACCTCTCTTTCTTGAACCCTTTGCATCCCACTTCAATGCCTGTTTTGATATTCGTTGATCATTTCTCCTCAAGGTGTGCCCAACATATCTCCATCTTCTCTTTCTTATAACAGTTGTCACTAGTGGTTGACCAGACATGTCTCTGATTTCATCACTTCTCCTGAATTCGTTCCATTTTATATTCATTATTTTTCGCAAACATCTATTTTCAAATGCATTCAACTTGCTTTCTATATTTCTATAGCAATACGAGAGTTTATTTTTTAAATCAGGCCTGCACACAAAGAAACATCAAAAGAATAAGAATCTGACAATCAAGGTTCTTCAGGCATATAATGCGAAGAGAAGGTTTAGAACATTTGGTAACAATAGGTAAAATTCAGGGAAGGAGAGATCGCGGAAGACAGAGGGAAAAGATGCAGGATGGCCTGACATTATGGTTCAACACAAGATCGATGTCAGAAGTAATTGCATGCACCAAGCAGAGAGAGTTGTGGAGAATCATGATTGCCTACGCCGGCAGGCATGGCACTTTGATTGATAATTTCAATATTAACTTTTCTAGCATGTACCATCATTCTGTTTTCTCAGTCTGCAGGAAGTGATGAAAGGAATATCTCATTAACTGATCAAGAAATAAAGCTGGAACTAGATGATGATGTAAGTTTATTTATTTCACAATTTTGAAGAAATTTTCAAAAGCACATTTAATTTTATTTGTTTCTTACTTCCTTGTCCAACAACAGCCATCTGTTGTGTTGACTTGTCAGTTAGAGCTGGTGTTAAGTCCTTGTCCAACGTCAGCCATCTGTTGTGTTGACTTGTCAGTTAGAGCTGGTGTTAAGTCATTGTCCAACATCAGCCATCAGTTGTGTTGACTTGTCAGTTAGAGCTGGTGTTAAGTCATTGTCCAACATCAGCCATCTGTTGTGTTGACTTGTCAGTTAGAGCTGGTGTTATAAAGGAGATAACATTTCCCACCATGGTCTATGCAAGGGTAAGCATGATAAAAGGACCTTGATTGTCATACAACAATCCAAGTCAGGCCAGGAAGTTTTGTTCAAAGTTTGCATTATTAATGGAAAGAAGGAAGGACATTTGTATTCAATTATATATAGTTATCACTGATTCACTTTTACATTTTCCTACAAACTTCACTTTTGCACAGCTTATCTTTCAGTTCTTCTTTCTATACTTTATAACAAATATTTTCTAGATCAAACCAAATAGCTTGTGTGTTCTTTTTCTCATAAGACATCCTCAATGATTTGAGATATGTAGATGATCTGGTCTTTAGGGAATCTGTATTGCTTGAACTCAGTTCTCTGAGTGATTTCTTCTTCTGCGTTATCACTAGATTGGGATTTCAGATTCCTAATAAAGGCAGCCGTCTGCCTCAGATTATCAGCCACGCCATACAGTGTGTCTTGGATGCTGGTGTAAGTGGGCCACCTCTTTTTCTCAGGTCTGCATACTGGGGGCAGTTCTATAGGATGTTCTGTTGTCATACTCGCAAAGCCACAAAGGGCACAGGTTGTTGGTGCATATTTTGAATTTGTTCTCTGAGTGATTAAAAGTTGTACTGTTATATGCTGTATCAGTCGTCAGTTTATCATTTGTTCCATGAGTGTCCCTGCAAAGTTGGACAAGCTTATAGGGCAGTAGCTATGTGAATCTGTTAGTTCTGTGACTTTCTTTATTGTAGATATTATTATAGGTTCATGTCAGTGTTAGAATTCTACTTTCCCAGCTATAGTTGAATATTGTCAGCAATATTTTCGGTTGTTGTGTCTAGTTTAACAATCATTTCATTTGTTATCCATAGTTTCTGTCTTTTTCTTAAATGATCCCAATTCTTATTCAATGTTTTCTAATATTAAGCTTACCATCTTGTGCTCTTCTGGTGCATGGCTTGTATCATCATGTTGTTTATGTTTGCAGATGATGAATATTTTCCTATCTAATTAAAACTGTGCAGCAGGAAGCTACATTAATGATTAGTGAGGATGATCAGCATTGCACTACGGACAGGTCCATAGGTGCTCAGATCTCCTCATCAACATTCCCATTAGCATAAAGTGACTGATCACTCCAGTTCTGTTTTGATTAATTAAATGTCTTGTACTACTATCAAAGTGTTCATATCTGGCAGTTTCTGGTTTCAGTCTCATCTCTTTCACTCTGGATAGGGATGTGGATTCATGCATGTCTATAAAACATTATCGATTCAATCTGCTTCTCTTATGGCATTGATGATATGTCTAACCTGTTCCTCAAACATCCTTCATCGATCACGGCTGTGTCAGCCTGCGGATCTGTTCGTTTATTGCCCTTCTTGCTCGCATGACTATGAAAATAAATGTTGTCATATGTAGCAGGACTGAATTTTCTTGAGGAAGTTCATTGAGTCACAGAATATATGTACATTAGTAAAGAAACAACATGTATAGAATTAATAATGCATGTTATGACTTGGCACAGTAACATAGACAACATAAGAAAATCTAATTGGTTACATGATTATAAATAATATGCAAACCCTAATTCTAGATATGCAAAATGATGTAATATTTGTAATGTTCACAATTTCTGTGTACAGAGTCACATGATACAGAAACAAAAAAATGCTTCAGAAGACAGTTGTATGTATTCTGTTATAAAGAAGAATGGACCAGTTCTACATCTCATACTTGTCCTGATGAGGAGAGATATCTCTGTAAGTTTGTGCTAGTTATAATGTTGTATGCATTCATGATTTTTAATGTTTTTAGTTTGTTTGTTGGTTTCGATAGTTCTTCTCGACCATTTTGATCATTCTTATTGTGATATATAAACAGTCTTTGCCAAGAACGGTTGGAATGTTGCGCCCCGTTAGGACCCTACTAGTGTAGAACAGGTGCATCCGAACGAGTTTTCGGCCTACGAAAATTTTCAAGTCTGTCTTGCTGACAGTCAAACACTTTCCTTCGCGTGTACATTTCTCTTTAATGATCCGTTTAGCGCCGTATATTTGGACTTGGGTCTATGCCAAAGAGCCTTGTGTACTTTGCAACCTTTATGACTGAGTGCGGCAATCCATTTTGCATCGTATGATAAACACTCTTCATGGTACTTTTAATGCTGTATATTTGGGCTTGCATTTACACCAAAGAGCATTTAATACTTTGCAACCTTTCTGACTGGGTGAGGTCATTCCGGTTTAAGAACATTCTCAACCCTTCTAGGACTAGTTATTGGAACTGTCACTTTTCGGCTGCTTAAATGTGTTCATTGCTCTTTGATTATCATTTTTCGCCATATATTTTTGCTTTATGATCTTCGCCTAAGAGTATGTCTACACTATACGCCCTTTCTGACTATATGAGATCATTTCGGATTATGAAATTCTCAGCCATTAAGGAAACATGGGCTTGTCATGCACCCAATCAGTTTTTGTCTGTTTATATAACGTGAGCAAGGAATAGCATCCTATTCATGTAGGACAACCTTGAAAAATGTCGGCTTTCGCCAATGTTTGGGTTTGTACGACCTGTCAAACCGTTACACTATCGGGCTTACTTTTCTACCCACTGTGAGGTTATTCCGGAATAGGAACATTCTCAGCCATTTCAAGACGTGTCAGCACTTGCAAATTTCTACTGTGCATTTTCTCTGGACCCGGGAAACACTGGACTGGGGCTGCACATAAATAATTCAGAGGGTTGTTTCATTCTGCGCTAGCAACGCAACTTAAATTTTGTGTTCGCTAATATCACCCACCCCAGTTCTTCCGGGACAGCAGTTTTCCTAGCACTAAAATGCAACTTTACATTTTGCACTCGTGCAACATTACAGTGTCCGGTTGTTCCAGGAAGAGCAGTTTCATTAGGCACAAGAGCACAACCTTAGGCTTTGCACTCTGCCAACCTTACCCAATAAATGTATCTGCGCTTGGCCTCCGATACAGAGTTTACTACAATCTTCCCTTTTGTCATCACAACACGTTACATCATTCTCAAAGATTCCTGCTGAGAGCTGGCAATTATGGTACAACCATTGATTCCGGGGAAGTGGGTATACACTTACAGACGACTTGTTACTTCTTACGATTGGTTTGCATTTGTGCATATTTTCCATTAGACAAAGGCCACAAGATGCGTGCATTCATTCAGAATTTTGGACCTGTATGACTTGATTGTGTTTGTACTACTACTACTTATACCTTAGCTCTCCCTTGATCCATACCCACTTAGCCAGACAGGATTCTCTGTCTGTTTCCATGGTCACCACGTGGAGGTGGGGTAGGGTCTTGATCAGTGCCAGCTCATTGACCCTGGCGTGACATTGTCTCTGTGACTGCGCCTGTGAACCAGTATTTAGTTTAATGATGTGAGTGTGTCTGCTTCACTTGATAAGTTTATGAAACACTGATTTATCACTGACTTGCTGTAATCTCTCTCTCTCTCCCAGATCTTGATGTTGTGTGTTATAATCATGACTTTCCCATATTCTATTTTGTGCTTGATATCCTTTATGCATTAATCATAGTCCATCTATCTGTTCAGATTGTGAGAAGGGCAAGCTGAAATATGAAGGGACTGCCTAAGCATGGACCTCAAATCTACATTGATAATGCTGAGGTAAGAATATTTTCCAGAGCTCACACAACCATAGCTTATCCATTGAAATTATCATATATAGATATTTATTGTGAATACATTAACAATGAGAGTCTAGTATCCAGAGCTGTATTTAACTATTTATATACCATGTATGTTATGGAGATCTGACCACAGACAAATCAGAATAACTGAGACTGGGGGAAAGTAACCTGCATGAAGAAAATTCTCATTTCTTTGTATGATTTGAAGAACAGAAAATATCTAATGGTAAATGTCACCATCTATGCCGACACGGTTAAGGATATTCATAGCCAGATTTGTATCATAATAAACAATATTAAAGTATTACTCAGCTACTTTGTGACATCAGCTCCAATGCTGTTTTGGCAGAAATCTAAGTTTAAGTTATTTATTTACAATTTGGAGATCCTTGCCAGTGCTACAGAGTTCATGCACTGCCACTGGGTGAAAATGTAATCAGAGCACACGTGGTTATTCACCAAAGTACAATGATGATGATCCTATCCATTAATCATTTTATTTACAGAGCTGAACACAGACGGAGAAGCTCAACTTATACAATAAAGTGTTCTGTAATGAGCTGAAAGATACTAGAGTCACACCAAAGTTGTTGATATCGATAGATTATTTAACTGATCATTAAACTTCTTGTTTCATCATTGTTCATGAATATATATTTGTTGAATATAAAGTCAACTTTAACATTGTACTCATAATTTCTTCTCTCTCAGATGAAATATGATCATGACTGCAGTCCAGATTTGAACAGTCATGTTGAGATAGTTGACAACATGGAGAGACAAGTTCTAGGATGTGAGAAAGAAGAACAGTCTGGTGTATGTGGAGAATATGAAGGTAAATACATGTAAAGATATTATTATATTCCTCTCTTAACATTATACATTATATAGGACTGGTAAGTGATTTCTCCATACCGCTCTCTCTATTTTTGACAACTGATTCAATCTGTTCTGTAGAAGTGAGTTTGATATTTTTGACTTTCAGTAATTTTCATTTCAGAGTTTTCCTCTGGCATCATTTCTATTTTGAACCATTTGCCTCCCACTTTAAAGCTTGTTTTATGATTCTTTGATTATTTCTTCTCAATGTATGCCCAACATATCTTCTCTTTCATATAATAGTTGTTACTAATATCTGACCAGTTATTTCTCAGATTTCATCACATCTCCTGAGTTAGTTACAATTGTATGTTCATTATTTTTTGCAGACGTCAATTTTCAAAGTGCATTCTACTTACTTTCTATATCTTTGGTCATTTTCCAACTCTCGCTGGTAGATGTTAGTATTGTGACAACAGTGGAATAGAAAATTTAGTTTTAAAACTATATAACTTGAAACTCTATTAAGAAATATTATCTTACTAGCTAATTAACCAGGCTTATGGGCTAGTACCGTCTCATGGAAAATTGTATAAACTGATCTTCTTCTTCACCTTTCAACTCCCAACGGAACACAAGTTTTCAACTCCCAACGGAACACAGGTCTTCAACAAACTTCTTCCAGCTCTTCCTCTCTCTTGCCATCCCTTCCAATTCTTTCCATGTATTACCTGTCCTTTTAATATCAGCCTCCAGCTCTCTTCTCCAGGTCTTTCTAGGCCTTCCTCTACTCCTCTTTCCCTGTTGGTTCCGAAACAGTGCTCGTCTTGTAATGCTTCTGGTCAGTCTTCTCAATGTATGTCCTATCCATCGCCAGCGTCCCTTCCATAGCTCTTTCTCCACTGGTATCTGCTTAGTTCTTTCTCTGAGTTCCTCATTCATAATCTTATCATACCATCTCAGTCCCTCTATTCTATGTAAACATCCATTTATGAAGGTCTGTAGTTTTCTGGTGGTTTCTTTTGTTGTCTTCCATGTTTCCGAGCCATAGAACAGCATTGACTTCACATTTGATTGAAAGATTCTCAGCTTTGTATTTGTTTTGATCTCCTTTGACTTCCATATCTTACTCAATGCAATAAAGTTTCCCTTGCTTTTTGTATTCTTATCTTGACATCTTTGTTTGTTCCTCCTTCTGTGTCTATGTTGCTACCAAGATATGTGTATGATTCTACATCCTGTAGAGCTGTTTCCTCCAGCTTAATCTGGTTTACATTTACTGCATTTATTCTCATGACTTTGGTCTTTCCCCTGTGTATTTTAAAACCTAGTGCTGAGACTTAATATTTAGAATATTCATTTTATCTTTAATCTGTGCATGATTGTGGGACAGCAATGCCATATCGTCTGCAAAATCCAGGTCCTCTAGTTGGTTAATATGTTATTGATCTGTTGTTGTTGATTTCATGATCCAATATATGGCCAGCAAGAATAGGAATGGTAATGACAGGCATCCCTGTCTCACCCTCGTTCTTATCTCAAAGGATTCCGTCAATTGGTCCTCATGTATGACTCTGCATTTCATTCCTTCATAGGTTCCCTTTATAAGGTTAGTTATCTTGGGTGGAACTCCATAGTGTTTTAATAGTTTCCACAATGACTCTCTATCTAGACTATCAAATGCCTTTTCGTAGTCCATAAAACCTATGTATAGTGGTGAGTTCCACTCTAAGCTTTGTTCTACTATAACGCGCTGTGTAGCTATCTGGTCTGCTCTATAGTTTGTACATTCATGCATGTCTCCTTTCTTTGGTAGTTTGACCAAATGACCTTCCTTCTACTCTACTGGTATCTCTTCTCTCACCCATAATAATTTGAATAGTAACTCTGTTGAGATATCTTTATCTGCTTTGATGGCCTCTGCTGGAATATTGTCTGGCCCAGCTTCTTTTCTATTCCTTTAAGTCCTTTATGGCTTTCATTATTTCTTCTTCACTAAAACAACTTACTGGAACTTTTGTGTCAAAGGGTGGCCCAATCAAGAGTAAAGATGGTAAAGTTCTAACATCAGATACCGAGCAGAAGAAAAGATGGGCAGAACATTTTGAAGAAATATTAAATAGACCTGATCCACCAGTACTACTCAAATTTGACGAAGAGGCAAGAAACAACTCTCTACCAATTAATGAAGAAATGATAAGTGTAGCTGAGGTCAAGGAGGCAATCGATTCCTTGATAAACAATAAGGCAGCGGGTGATAACAACATCACTGCAGAAATGCTCAAAGTGGCTGATGATACAACTATTAGCCAGGTGCAAGAACTATTTAATAAAATATGGGAAGAAGAAACTTTCCCAGATCAATGGGAAAAGGAAATAATTGTTAAGATCCCCCAAAGAAAGGTGATCTCAAAGATTGCAGCAACTGGAGAGGGATCACCCTATTATCAGTAATGACCAAGACTTTCGGCAAAATCATTCTTAATAGAATCAAAGGAGCAGTGGACACAACCCTGAGAGAAGAAGGAGCTGGTTTTTGACCTGGGAGAAGCTGCTTAGACAAATAATTACCCTACAATTAATTTTGGAGGAACATATTGAAAAGCAACAACCACTTATACTAAATTTCATTGATTAAAAAAATCCCTTTGATAGTCTACACAGAATGTCCGTGTGGAATATTCTGAGATGCTATGGAATACCAGACAAAATAATAAACATTATCAAGAGCCTCTATGATGGTTCACAGTGTGCAGTTTGCACTGACTGGTTTGTGGTTGAAACTGGAGTAAAGCAAGGCTGTATTCTTCTCCGCTATTGTTTGGAGTTTCCATTGACTGGGTGATGCGAAAATGTTGCAGGTGCGAAACTGGCATCGATTGGGTAGAAAATAGTCAACTAGAAGATTTGGATTTTGCAGATGATATTGCCTTGTTAAGTAGAAACAACCAAGATATGCAAAGAAAAACAGACAACTTGTCATCTATAGCATCAAAAGTTGGACTGCAGATAAGCTATGACAAAACAAATATAATGAAGACACCTATGGCAAGTAATGCAGATATCACCCTGGAATCTAAAATGATAAAAATAACAGAGCAGTTCACCTATTTAGGTAGCAATTTTTAATGCACAGGAAATGTTAAAAAAGAAATTATGATACGAATTGGCAAAGCAACATAGCTTTTAAAAGTCTATTTAAAATATGAAACTGCAAGTTATATAGTATTAAAACTAAATTACGAATTTTCAATCAAATTTTGTATCAATCTTTGCCAGCGAGAGTTGGAAAATGACTAAAGATATAGAAAGCAAGTTGAATGTATTTGAAAATAGATGTCTGCGAAAAATAATGAATATAAAATGGAACGAATTCAGGAGAAGTGATGAAATCAGAGAAATTTCTGGTCAACCACTAGTGACAACTGTTATAGGAAAGAGAAGATGGAGATATGTTGGACACATCTTGAGGAGAAATGATCAACGAATATCAAATCAAGCATTGAAGTGGGATGCAAAGGGTTCAAGAAAGAGAGGACGACCCAAGGAGACCCTAAAACGAACTTTGCTGAGAGAGGCAAGAAATATCAGTCTCAGTTCCATGGAGGAGATTAAGTTGCCCAGGATAGAGCGGTATGGAGAAATTGCTTGCAGGCCCTATGTAACGTATACGGTGCGAGGAATTATTATTATTATGATTTGCCATGGTCTCTTCGAAACTGCCATTATCTTCTATCTTTGCATTTAAGCCCCCCATCAAAACTGTAATATCTTTTTTCTTCTTCCTGTCCATAATACTTTGCACTTTGGTATAAAACCTCTCTTTAGCTGCTTGTCCTCTATCATTGGTTGGTGCGTAGCATTGGATGACCTTTAGGTTAATTTTCTTTTTGTTAGTTTTGAATGTTGCTTTTATTCTAGGCCGATTGTTTCCCATTCTATTAATGCTTCTTTGGACAACATAAGGGCAACTCCTTTACTACGGTGTGTTGTTGTTTTTTTTTGCCTTGAGGACAACAGCATTTTGTCTGTATGTAGTTTAATTTTGTCTATCCCTTTCCATCTTGTTTCGGACATTCCCAGAATGTCTATTCTGTAGTTCCTCGTCTCTGTTGCGCTCATCTCTGTTGCGAGCTGGGCTGTTTTGCCCTGCTCAAGCAATGTTCTCATGTTCCAGCAACCAATTCTGACCGTTTCTGACTGGAAAGAAGGTTAGTCAGCATCATCGGATCCTTTCAGCTTTCCTGGCGATACATCTTTTGCCCTCCTGTTAGGGTCCTTCCCTGGTTTAGATGGTTGTTGGTTATTTCTTATATTTGTCCTTTCCATGTTTGTTGCCAAGATGTTGGCTTAATTGTTCTACGGGGCGAGGTAGTCAGCCCCACCCACTACCCTCCTCAGTCGCCTATTACGACATGCCTGGCAGGTAAACATTGCTGCATATTCTTTCCTCCCCTTTCTGGCCCTGGCAGCACACAGGTGGATCCCTACCATAGTCGCCTCTTACGACATGCCTTGTAGGGCGCAGTGTTACAATTCTTTGCTTCCCTTGCTGGCCCCGGCAACACACGGTCGATAAACCGATCTAGTACTGTCTTAAAACTTATGACATGGCTATTGCACATATGTAGCATACGTTGCATAGCTAATATCATATTTTGATTAGTCCCAGGATTACAGTTGGTGCGCTGATTTGCCCGAGCTTCTCCATGAAGTAAATTTAAAGATATTTTGGGCCTTTGTTTGGTAGTGTTAAACATAAGTGAACATAATTGATGATATATTTTAATTTTGAAAGTTGACATAAATCCTTGATGGGGAATTAAGTAAGTCGTTCCTAAAGATGTCATCTGAAAACATGAATTGTATTTTCTGATATTTTTTAGGAAGTTGTTTGAATCAACTATGTCGTCCATAATCAATTTTGATGGTTCAGGTTGTTCTTGTAATGCTTCATGTCTAATCCAAGTGGCGTCTTTGTTTTCTTTAGCTCTGGTAATTGCCATTCAAGCTGTATTAGATTCAAGTCGAATCAAGGCAGCATCTTCATTTTCTTCAGCTCTTGCGTAGACGTTGCGTGATTCATCGGCTTCATGTCTGTTCAAAACAGCATTATACATTTTCTTCAGCTCTAGCATTGGCCATTCCGGACCTATTAGCTTCATTCCGATTTTCTGATATTTTCACATTTTCTATAGATCTACATGTTGCTCTTCATTTAGAACTTCTGGTCTAATTGAATAGCTTTCGTCTTAGGGCATTGCATATTTTAATAATAATAAACCTGACCTCAGGAATTTTTACAAAACAGAATAATTTTTAAACAATTTATATAGCATAGTCTGAAAGAAAGATGAAGTTATAATGACATGAAAATTAGACAGTTTGCGCATGTCAATGCAAACCAAAAAATACAACTGATGGTGTATATTTTGTAAATAGTCTCCAGTATATTTTGTAAATAAAGTCTCCAGTCTCGTTAGGTTACCCATGTTTATTTGGTAGTGCGCCCAGCTTTTAATGATATGTGAGGGGACGTTACCCATGTTTATTTGGTAGTGGTTGCCTGGTCAATCTAGTGATTGTATCCCTTTGATTTATGCAAATGTGGTAACCCTTCTTCACCACAAGGAAAGTGTATTTGGTAGTGGCCGCTGGTGACCATAATCCCAAATTCAATCCCAATCAAATTTTATCCCAAATTCAATTTTATTTTAAAAAATTACATATTGATCAAATTTTGTAAAAAATATTTTAGTTGAACTAATTTGGTTAATTTTTTATGTAAATTGAGGCAATGTATAGAAGAGCTTGCACACACACACACACACACACAGAAACTATGAAAAATATATTTATCTTACGCTGTAAAGATTTGCACACTTCAATTTTATTTTTGCATATTTTGATATAAACTTAACAGTTATATATTTAGTTTTGAAAATTCTATTCTACTACAATGATTAAACATTAATTGTTTCATTCATGGAATGTTATTTTTCATCTGCAGAAAAGGTAACTGAAAACACTGGATTTAGAACCATCATGGAAGACAAGGATACTACATCTAAGAGAAAGAAATTGGACAAAGAACAGAATAAAAGTTGGCAAGCTCATCAGAACCAAGAAACTATAAACATAATTAAGACAGATGAAGATAATCATCCAAAACAAGTAACTCTACATCAAACAAACACTGAACTCATAACTAACGTCCTTTCTCATGGCAGTTCACAAATACAAGAGGTTGTAGGTCTGACTGAAGTCAAAAAATGGAATTATTTATGTGATGTTTGTTGTGTTGAATTTACTGTCTATAGTCATCTAGTTGCACACAAAAGAACACACACAGGAGAGAAACCTTACAAATGTGATTTGTGTGGTGCTTGTTCTACCAGTTATAAAGATATAAAAATACATATAAGAATACATACTGGAGAGAAGTCTTACAAATGTGATATATGTGGTGCAAGTTTTTCCCAATCACACGGTCTAAAAAAACACAAAAGAACACATACAAGAGAGAAACCTTATAAATGTGATGTGTGTGGTACAGCATTTACACTGTATGGCAATCTAAAAAGACACAAAATGACACATACTGGAGAGAAGCCACACAAATGTGATATGTGTGGTACAGGTTGTACCACATCTATCAGTCTAAAAGTACACAAAAGAATACATACTGGAGAGAAACCTTACAAATGTGATGTGTGTGGTACAGGCTGTACCACATCTAGCAGTCTAAAAGTACACAAAAGAATACATACTGGAGAGAAACCTTACAAATGTGATGTGTGTGGTACAGGCTGTACCACATCTAGCTCTCTAAAAGTACACAAAATGAAACATACCGGAGAGAAGCCGTACAAATGTAATGTGTGTGGTGCAGGTTTTTCTCAAAATGGTTCTCTAAGTAAACACAAAAGAACACATACTGGAGAGAGACCTTATAAATGTGATGTGTGTGGTGCAGGTTTTGCAAGCGTTAGCTGTCTAAAACCACACAAAATGACACACACTGGAGAGAAGCCTTTCAAATGTGATGTGTGTGGTGCTGGTTTTATAGGTTTTAGCTCTCTAAAAGTACACAAAATGAAACATACCGGAGAGAAGCCGTACAAATGTGATGTGTGTGGTGCAGGTTTTTCTCAAAATGGTTCTCTAAGTAATCACAAAAGAACACATACTGGAGAGAGGCCTTATAAATGTGATGTGTGTGGTGCAGGTTTTGCAAGTGTTAGTCATCTAAAACCACACAAAATGACACACACTGGAGAGAAGCCTTTCAAATGTGATGTGTGTGGTGCTGGTTTTATAGTTTCTAGCTCTCTAAAAGTACACAAAATGAAACATACTGGAGAGAAGCCGTACAAATGTGATGTGTGTGGTGCAAGTTTTGCAATTGCTAGAAATCTAAAACTACACAAAATGACACATACTGGAGAGAAGCCTTACAAATGTGATGTGTGTGGTGCCGGTTTTATTCAGTATAGCAAACTAAACACACACAAAAAGAAACATACAAGAGAGAAACCTAACAAATGTGATGTGTAGTACAGGATCTAGCGATCTAAAAATACACAAAGTTATATGTGCAGATGAGAAGTGTGATAATAATGGTTAAGGATTAGCAGGTTGTCATTTTTCGTCTACGAACAGGACACAATAGGCCCAATAGCACCATCTGTTGAACAAGTATAAAATAGGCCAAGCTGACATATGTACATGTGGCACCAACAAGATAACAGAGACACACATACTACAAGAATGTCTAACATACACAGAACAGAGAGAAAACACATGGCCAATCCCCATATCAGTCCAAGACAAGCTATTCGGAGATGTACATGGACTCCGGTTGACCACTAACTACTTTAAAAGTATATAAATCGATGTCTGAAAATGTTGGAAGAAGAAGTTAAGGATTACAATTATGAAAACATATTTAATAGAAAACACACAAATGATAACATTCTGAAGATAAGTCATACAAGTGTAATGTTTGTCTCTTGTGATTTTGTCATGATAGTACTCGCAAACACAAGAGAAAACTTGCTAATTTGAAGATTTACTTTTGTGTTGTTGTTGTTGTTTGTGGTACAATGATCTCATATTTACCACAAACACCACAATAACAAATATACAGTGATATATGTTAAATTTATATAAGTTAGATATTTACTTGATTTGTTATTGTTTCTTTTCTTTTTCCACTTCTAGTTTTTCTGCATTTATTTCGTTATTAGTCACAGATTTTCATTTTATCTCTGTAATATCTGTCAAAGTCTATATGTAGTGTGCTGTGAAATTTGCTGTGAAACTCCTGTTGTATCGTTTGCTTGATAAAGGCATTTTGGTCAAAACATTGCTGTGCATTGTCATTGTTTTTGTAAAACTACAGTACTTTGTTATTACATGTTTTACAAGTTTACATAGTTTTACTGCAGTCTCCCCCTATATCGATATTACAATGATCTCAAACCAGAATGACAACACTTGATGAAAAATATTAAATGTGGGGTGTGTATCTTTTAGTTTGAATGTCAGCCCTTTTTTTTATAAACTGGATAAAACATTACAAGTTTGTGTTGAATATTTTGTTGATGTTTGATCAAAATAAACATAAAGATATCAACTGTAGAGAAACATGACCTATTTGTTAGTGGTATCAATGTTATTTGATGATGTGGTTTAAATAGACTAAAATAAATCAAAAGTTGGAATCTAACAAATGTCATGTCTTGAGTGTTGGTTGTCTTCTTTTAATTTTATATTTGTTAAACATACATCATCATTATCATGACTGCTCACCATTCTTGGATGCATATCAAACAGAGACATAATAATTATTTGATTCTGTTCTTTATGTGTGTTTGATCTTTATTTCTTTCATTTTGTGTCATCTTGTTATCTACTTTCTATATCTGTGTGCATGTTGTATAGAACTGATGATTGTTATCGTACTTCTACGTTCATTCTACACCAACCATTTGTTAAACCACTCTTGTGGCCTGTATGTGATTTGAACCTTAGGGTGTGAGTCCTTTGTGCCAGTTAGATGCCTATGGGTTCATAGACTAGCACATTCAGTTTCTGCATGCTTTTTTATTTGTGTCACCACCCTTAATAGGAAACACACAAATTTGATATAAGGAAGTCCATCCTCCTAGGCAAGCCAGAACCCTGTTTACCTTTGACTGGAAGGTGGTGCTGGCTTGTGTGTTCTACAGGTCATCAGCAGGCTACTAGTTTTCACCCTTCCTAAGAAAGACTAGCTGACTCCAACTTTGCTGGATGCAGAACACATCTTGTAGACTGAGTGTTAGAGTACAATATGTGTAGGAGTTTTGTGGCAATCTTTGACAGGACATAATATCAGAAAAATTTCTAGATAGAGAGTCGTTGGAAACTTAAAACACTATGGAGTTCCAAGATTGTACCTTTTTTCTGCCGACTGATAGTATAGAGCCTGTTCCAAAGACTTTTATGATGTAAGAACAATTCCTGGCACAAGTGATAAGGAATCAGCCTTAGTTTGTTGAAAAAGACCATTTAGTCTCTCAAATTCTTGCACAACAGGTGTTGCAAACTCAAAGAACAAATAATTCTTATAGTCTGAAAACATTTCCTTTAACAATCACGCTTTATATTTAGTGTCCATCTTTCCATGACTTAACTCTTCAGAAGTAAAGAAAACCTTCAGCTCTTCCCATTTCATCAGAATATTAAACATAACTTTTCCTCGAGCAAGCCACCTCGTAGACGACAGTTTTTCAAATGGAAGAGGAGCAGTTCGAGCAACGTCAAATTCTGCTGATGCGTTTATAACATTAAACTTCATAAGACTCTGACCACGCCTCGTAATTTCGTCTTCTATCAAATTAAATATCTTTTCAGTTATACGAGGACTATCATCATAGCACTCTGGACATGTCCATAGGTGCTCCGATCTTCGTCTCAGCAAATCCAGAAGCGGCCCAACATGCCAGTTCGATGTTGATTAATCAATCTCTATGCATTTTTAGTACGTCGTTCTTTTCGGCTGCACCAATATTGACACCCATCTCTCTCAATCTGATCAGCGAGTGGGATTCACAGCCCTGAAACTCCTCTGTTTGGAAAGACTCTCTCAATGCGTAAAGAATGTCATTTCGATCCATGGCAGCTTCCTCTGATATTGTAGCCAAGTCAGCCAATCTATCAGCTCGTTCATTACCCCTAACTCCTGCGTGCCCAGGGATAAAAATGAAGGTGATTTTGCTGATCATTGTTTGTACCAGTACCTCCACCCAGTTGTGTCTCACCATTCCTGATTCGACTTTACGAATCATGCTCATGGAGTCACTGAGTATGAAAACACGAGAGTAGTTGTGAGATGCCAACCATTTCACTGCCTCCGTAACCGCCCAAACCTCCATTGTCAAACTACTTGTGGTTGTTGCGTAGGCCCCATTGGCCTCTCTTATTATTTTTCCTCCTGAGCGTGCTGAAAAAGCATACGCACAGCGTTGTTGGCAAATGACTGAACCATCTGTGTAAATAACCACATCTGTATCATTGATGATGTCAGTCAAGAGGGCCTACACCTTCACGTTAATCAGTGATAGATTATTTTGTTCACAGTTTTTCTTAATAGATGTAATAACTGTGAAAGCAGTCTGAAATTGAGGTGGCACAGCAATCCATTCCTCTCCTGTTTCAATTCTGGAAGGATCACATATTTTCCTAAGAGTATCTTCCACCTGACTCAGTTATGATCTGCCTCTCTTGAGTCTACACTCTTTCTGCTTAATGAGTTCTTCATGGAGAGGATGTTCCTTGTTTGCGTTGATTTTTAGATATGATCGAACCCTCCAAGTTTCAATTCTGTTAGCAATAATGGGGAGGTCAAGAAGGAATCTCATTGACATTCCTGGTGTATCTTTGGTGCATCCCAGAATGATGCGCATAGCCTCATCCTGAATTCTTTCCAGTCTCACTGTTTGCGTAGGACTAATTGTTAGGAGAGCACATGCATATTCTATACATGACAGAACAATACCTTGGTACAGGAGCACAAGAAGATGTTGCTCAATGTTAGCAGCCGCCATTATTCTCAGTGCGGATAATGCGTTGCGAGCATTGGCAACAATGTGGTCGATATGGCCCCTAAAGCATAGACTGCGATCAAATTTTACACCCAAATATAGCACAGCTTTGGTATGGTTTATCGTTGCACCAGAAACATCGCACCAGGCCATGATGCGGTTCAGTTCTTCCTGGAGTTTATTAGCAATTTCATCCCTGTTTCTCCCCTGTCTGCACACCATGATGTCGTCTGCAAATGACAGTGTTCGTCCCTTGCCAGATAGTTGCTGCTTCGTAATCATTATGGTGAATACATTGAATAGTATTGGAGATAGTGGGGACCCCTGGGGTAGGCCCGGTGACATTTTTGTCGGCACAAAGTACCAATTACCACACCTGAGTGCCACTTTTCTCTCAAACAGGGTCCTTGCAATCCATCTTATGAGCAATGTATCGATATTGAGTTGCGTGAGCATTTGTATAAGGTATGTGATTGGAACTTTGCTGTAGGCATCCTCGAGATCTAGTACAACAGCACATGTCTCCAAACCAGCCTGGAAACCTTCAAAGACGTCATATGGAAAGATCGATGCATTACACCAAGTTTCTTTATTCTGCCTGTATCCGCCGAGGGTGGAAGGAAACATGCGACGTTCCTCCAAATCCAGATATATTTTCTCCTGTAGCCTCTTGCACCAAAACTAAAGCTAGAAATCCAGTTGAAATTCCATTTGTTCTATCACTCAAATATCGAACCAAAATACACAAATGCTTTTGTGTTGAAATGTCAGTAGATTCATTTATAATTATAGCGTATTTCTTGTACTTTAAGTCAACAAGAGATCATCGTTCATTGGTGGTGAGATGTTTTTTATTAAAAAGAACATTTTGTATGTGCTCTAAAGTGCTCCCTTGTCCATGACCTATCATTATTTCACCAAGATGGTCGACAAAACAGATGGCATAGTGACAGGACACACATACATCCACTTGAAGTTCTGCTGCCTTAACCTTATCATAATTTTGTCATGGGGAATTCTCCACTTGAAGTGTATTCTGTCCTGTTGATGGAGTCCTCTGTCTGTGTTTTTCTGACTTTTCATTGCAGCAGGCTATAGGCACAACAGTACAGTGTCATAATTTAAAAAACCCGCATTTGTGATCCATCAGAAGATCTTTTCACCCATACAAAAGTATTTTCCCAATTGGTATTATATTTGCGACTGCATAAGATTGTTTCCATTTCTTTTGCCCTTAGATTCTTGGTGAAATTACACACGAATAAAAACAGATAAACAGGTCTCAGTGCATAATCCGAGGCGGGAAAAGTTGCAAAGCAGGAAGTGATGTAACTTTCAAAAATATATTATGAGACCATAAAACTATTTGATTGGCAAAACACGTAATCACAAAGTGCTGTAGTTTTACAAATTACAAAAACAATGACAAAATACAGCAACTTTCGACCAACAAGGCCTTTATCAAGCAAACGAACAACAGGAGTGACAAATTTAAAAAACAAATGGACGACCAAATACAACGTTTTAATGAAAATCGGGAAAAAAAACGAATAACGAAATAAATTAACAAAAAAAACACACATAAAACTAGAAATAGAACGGAAGAGAAACAATAAAAAATCTAGTAAATATAAAACGAATACATGCAACATATACCCATAAGATTACAAGCATGGGAAAGTACTAAGATGCATGGAATATATACGTTGAGCCGTGGTCGCAATGTACCATACAAAAAAATCAACCGATTCTCCAGAGCAAATCGACTGCGATCACCCGAGAACATGATCGGATGGCTGTTACCTGGACATCGTGAGCTCCTAAATGGCCAGTATCATTGAAATGGGTTGCTACGAGTCACAGAGCATTGGCGTATGTCGCGCAAGTGTTGGGAGAATCGGTAACTAACCCTCTTGCCTGTCTCGCCGATATAAGCCTTGTTACACCGCTTACAGATAATGGCATAGATAAAATTACGGGACTCGCATGTGAAACCATCGTCAATAAGAAACGTGGCTAAAGGAAAGATACAGTACGCGTCTGTATCAGCAACCCACGTGTTCAACGCCGACAGCCACACTGGACAGTGCCAAAATGAGTCTGGATATTGGATTTAAAGGGCGACTGTGTACCAATACCCATTAAGACTTCTGTCCCTTCTGTAAGACACCAAAGGATAGTTGGGGAAAACAAAAACGGTCTCAGGATCTGACAAAGGATATACAGATGACGGGAAAAAAACATTTTTTCCCAGTGAACTATGGGGTGGAAAGTTAAGATAAGTTTTCTCTGTCAGGTTAGTATGCTATGCTGGATGGTGAAGGCCTGCTGGCGAGTGATTTTCTGAACGTGCATAGCGAGACAAGCACCCTCTCCGGTATTGACGCCTGCGAAAGAAATCAAGCATCTCTCGAGCTCTCTCAAGAAAATCATCGTCCTCGCTACGAAGGCGCCAGAGCTGCGAGAATGGCAAAAGTCCCACAAGCCGGGGATTATGTGTAACTTTCCATAATCTTTACTAAACATATTATTTAACAATACCAACCAAAACCAATTAAAAATCTGTATTAAGTATATTTGCAAATTTGCTCTTTAAAAATTTTATCGAAATAGGGGGAAAACTGCAGTAAAACTTGGTAAATAGTGAAACACGTACAAACAAAAGTACTATAGTTTTACAAAATAAATAAACAGTGACGATAAACAGCAACGTTTCGACCAACAAGGCCTTTATAAGCAAACGAACAAACAGGAGTGACAAATTAAAATGAAACACAAATGGACGACCAAAAACCAACGTATCTAAGGAAAATCTGGAATAAAAACGAATAACGAAATAAATTTAAAACAAAAACACACAAAAACTAAAATGAAAAAAAAAATGAAACATCTAGTAAATATATAACTTGAATACATGCAACATATCCCATATAGATTATAAAGCATGGGAAGAAAGTACTAAGAAGCATAAGAATGTAATACATGCAACATATACCCTTAGAGATTACAAAGCATGGAAGAGAAAGTACTAAGAAGCATAAAAATGTAATACGTTGAGCCCCCGTGGTCAAGGTGCCATACAAAAAAAATCAACCGATTCTCCAGAGCAAATCGACTACGATCATCAGAGGAACATGATCGGATGGCTGTGACCTGGACATCGCAAGCTCCCGAATGCCAGTATCATTGAAATGGGTAGCTACAGGGGTCACAGAGCATTGGCTATTCAGCCAAGTGTTGGGCAGAAAGGTCACTGAGTCTCTGCCGGTTTCCCCAATTAGGCCTTGTTGCACCGCTTGCAATAATGGCATGTAATATTCAGGACTCGTGAAATTTTCAACAACAACGATGGCTTTTTGGAAAAAAACACCGTGCGGGTCTGTATTACATAAGCCAATGTTGCAGCGCCGACAGCCACGCTGGATGGTCCAAAAGCTCTGGATGTTAGGCTTGAGGCGACTGAACCCAACATATCCCTTTAAAGCTTCTGTCCCGTCTGGCCACCAAAGGATAGTGTTGGAAGATTAGACGTTTTCGGATCAGACTGAAGAATGGAGAGATGACGGAATAAGACTTTCTTCACAGGGAACTATGAGGTGGAAAGGGGTTAAGGACAAGTTTCACCCTGTCCAGAATTGGAAGTTCTATGCTGGTTGGAAGGCCTCCTGGCGAAATTTGCTGAACGCGCCTGCATGGCGAAGCAAGCACCTTATCCGGTATAAGCTTTGCGAGAAATCCGGCATCGATCTGAAGTCGTCGTCCTCATATACAGAGCGACGAAGCGCGAAGTTGAAGAGAATGATACGAATAAACAAGCCTGGGAATGGGAAGAAATTATAAAAACTATGCGGCACAACAAGTAGGCTTTGCTACCCAGGTGATGATCAATGCTGATGGTGATGGTGATGTCAAAGGTCCATGATACCGGGGAGTGAGATGTGGATATGACAACCAGCCAGTTGAAGGCATGACAAGTGTGGGCCTTTGACTCAAATCAACCAAACATCATTATTATAATGCAATCATCAGTATATCTATGAGTACAGTTGAAGAGACATCCTGGGAATTCATACTAGGTGCTCAGATGACCCATGAATGAATAAACCATAACTGGGTCCCATTTTGGTACCACCATGTGACAGCCACTGATCTGCTCAGAACTGGTCATTAAACTGAAAGAGTTGGGAGTTGAGCCATTGCAAGACAGAGAAGGAGAGCCAAGAGGTGAGTGGTGAAGTTCAGTTCTCCCTGTCAGAAAAGACACAGAGCAGAGGTAGTCAGAATGGTATGGAGGGTGTGTGACCATACATCATGGGAGGAAGAGACGTGCAGTCCTGCCAGGCAACAACTCAATAGACGAAAAAACAGAACGAGGTGTGGTTCGTATCTTTCAAAAGTGAAGGTAGTGTGGTGACTATAGGATTGAAGATACTATCAAAAATTCGGAGATATGTTCAGGACAAACAGAAGCAAACGATGGGCCTACCCCGGATTGTTCAGTTTATGAATTTTGGGGGCATATAAAAGGCGGTTTCCTAAACGGCTATCAATGACACAAAATGATGATGCGCCGGTAGGAAGGTCGTTGAGCAATTAAGTTCTTGTACGGACTTTATATTGTTAGATAGTGTATGACATCAGAAGAACTAATTTTATAGGTGTCAATGTTGGTTTTTTACAAGAGGTATAGTTCTTTGCTCCATACCACTGTTGCACCTTCTTTATCAATGGTAGTTTGTTCTAACATAATGTCATCAAGTCGATTTGCTCTAGAATCGGTTGATTTCTTCTTGTATCAGTACCACGACACACCATGGCGGGCTCAACGTATTACATTCTTGTGCTTCTTAGTACTTTCTCAACACATAGCTTTGTAATCTCTATAGGTATATTATATTTATATAATACATTCTTATGCTTCTTAGTACTTTCTCTTCCCATGCTTTATAATGTGGGTATATGTTGCATGTAATTCAAGTTATATATTTACTAAGATGTTTCATTGTTTCTTTTCTATTTCTTGAATTTTATATATGTGTGTTTTTGTGTTATTACTTTAGTCATCAACCTTCGAATTTTCCTTAAGAATACGTTGGTATTTGGTCGTCATTTGTGTTTCATTTATTTGCTTGTCCTCCTGTTTGTTCATTTGTGATATAAGAATTGTTAGTCAAACGATTGCTGTTGCATCATCCTCTGTTTATATATATTTGCCAAAACTACAATTTGTTGCGTGTTTCTCCTTCACCAAGTTTTGCTGCAGTCTTTTCACTACGATATTCGTCGCCATATTGCAGCTATTCATTTGAAGCGTATTGATACAAATTATAATTATCTTACATTTGTGTATGTGCATTTCCATTTCTATCTTTTAGTGTTAATATCTGTTCTTTGTTTGTATTTCTATTACTATCTTTCTTTGCCTTCCCACCAGTACGTATTAATTTTCTTCAGTCTTATATCTCCGGTTTCCTTTAGCCTCTGCCGACTGATTTGCGTCTGACTGCCATTAGTTTGCTATAGTTGCCTTTTAAAAAACTCGTTTCTGTTCTCACCGCAATTTTCTCTTTACGTGTCAGCAACAGAGTTATTCCCAAGGCTTTGTATAACCTTTCACCCTCGGCGAAGGCTTGTTATTTGAGGGCATGAATGTTACAGAGCTAAGAAGCCAAATGTGCGCTACAACGTGTGCGTTGTATTACTTCTAACCAGTCTCATCTTCTTGCGGCTTGGACTCCTCAGTCCTCTTCTACAGCGTCTCCACAAGCTTCTCGCTAACAATACCAACAACACCTCCTTATTGGTTTTGTATCCATGTTCTGCTTAGCTGGTAACTACGCATGAATTTGTGTACCATCTTAAAAACTTAACGCTTCTTCGCCATAACCTTCTCTACCACTCCTTCAATTGTCACTACGATCTTCTCCTCCCACACACAGTGGTTTACATCACAGACCTTCCTTATCGGACAGCGAGAATGTTTTAAGTAAAGTCTCAAGTTGTTCCTCTCCATTACACCATTGACCTACTCTATCTATACCAGAATGTGTGCACCATTTTCGTAGCTTGCGGCTGAAATTTCATTTTCTTGGAACCAGTTGGCTTTGATGTGTCGCATGACACGGTATGTTCACTAAATATTCTCTCTCAAACATGATTGGACACTGACCCTGGTGTCTCCAACGCTCTTGATCTGCATCGAATACTTTTACACACGATATTGGACTGTCCCCAAACGCCTAGGGCGTTTAACATGTCTCCGTCCGAGTTCCGTCTTCATCTACCTCCGTCGACGTGATGACATTGTTATCAACCGCCGATAAAGGCTGATTGTCTAGTGGTATGGAACAGGCATATACCTTCAGGAAGGCCGCAACCAATTACTTGACACCCAATTCTATAAACTAGTTCTTCTGATGTCCATATCTAACAATAAAATGCAAAGTCCATTGCAGTAATTAAGAACTTGGTACTCTAACGACCTTCCTAACGCATCTTATCACTTTGTGTGTCGTTTGATAGCTGTGTTGGCGTCCACCTTTTATATGCTCCCCAAAATTCATAAGCTGAACTTAATCCGGGTATTGTCGTTTTCTGCTTGCTCTTGTCCTACGGAACATATCTCGGAATTTCTTGAAATCCTATAGTCACCACTACCTTCATTCTTGAAGATACGAACACACTGTATCTGTTTTTCAGTCTATTAAGGGTTGTTGCCTGGCAGGACTTGCATCTCTTCCTCCTTAATTCATGTGCTCATTGCTCCCACGCCCCTCATTCAAACGGACTTCTGAAGCTCTCCAGTTCTTTCTCGGCGGAGAACCAACCACTTGTCCTCCACCTCGGCTCTCCTTCGTCTTGCCGGAACTTCTGGTTCTAACTCTCCAACTCCTTTCCAGTTTAATGACCAGTTCTTTGAGCAGATCAGTGGAGATTCGCCATGGGTATAAAATGGGACCCAGTTATGCTTGTCTAATATTCATAGATCATCTTGGCTTCACCTAGTAGCGATTCCTATGATGACCCTCTTCCGTCGCCAATATCGCGAATACATTGATGATTGTTATTCGATATGCGCCGAAACCGATTTGTCACGCTTCATTAATTTCATTCAACCTTCTTCCAATCCGGCTATTCGGTTTACATCTCACATCTCTACCTCTTTGTGTCAACGCGGCAGCATCACTGTCTACTGTAAGCATATCTACCATCACACGTGGTATGCACAAACCTACTGGTGCCAGTTTCTTCTTTCTCTTCCATTCCCAGGCTTGTCGTGATTCTTTGCCATTCTCTCAACTCTTCTTTTTGTCGCCACTCTGCATGAGGACGACGATTTCTCGATAGAGCTCACGAGATGCTTTGGATTTCGTAAGCGCTTATGCCCGAGATGGGGTGCGCGCTATATGCAGCGCGTTCAGCAAATTTCTCGCCAGAGGCTCTCTGTAGCGCCAGAACTGAATTCTGACAGGAATTGGCTTGTCTTAACTTTCACCCTCTGTAGTTCCCTTGTGAAGAAAGTCTTCCGTCATCTCTCTCCATTCTTCCAGTCTTGATCTGATACGTTCAATCTTCCAACACTCCTTTGGTGGCGTACAGACGGGACAGAAGCCTTGAAGGATATGTTGGTTCTAATCAAGCCTAACATCAAAGTCATTTTGGCTTTATCGATGTGGCCGTCGCTTTCGCAACTTGGCTGCTTGCATAATACAGACCCGCGTTGTCTTTTCAACCACATTGATTATTACGAACAGTTTCGTGAGTCCGTAATATTATCTATGCCTGCCGTATCTGCAAGCGGTTGCAAAGAGCTATCTTAGAGAAGCGGCAGCAGAGACTCAGTGACCGATTCCTTAACCTGCCGCGATATACGCCAATGCTCTGGCAGCCTGTAGCTGCCCATTCAATGATACCTGGCCATTCAGGAGCACGTGTCGAGGTCTGGCCATCTGATCATGTTCCTCGATGATCGTAGTCGATTTTTATCTGGAGAATCGATTGATTTCTTTCGTATGGTACCTTGCGACCACATGGCTCAATGTATTACCGTTCTTATGCTTCTGCGTACTTTCTCTTACATGCTTTGTAATCTCACGAATATTTGTATAATGCAAATTCTTATGCTTCTTGAGTACTTTTTCTCTTCCATGCTTTATAAATCTAGACATGTATTATTTGTATATTCAAATTATATATTTACTAGATGTTTCATTGTTTCTTTTCTTCCAGTTTTTATGTGTGTTTTGTATTTATTTCGTTATTCGTTTTTTATTCCAGATTTCTTGACCACATTGGTATTTGATGTCCATTTGTAACTGTTTAATTTGTGTCGCTCCTGTTTGTTCGTTTGTGATAAGACGCATTTGGTCGAAACGTTGCTGTTTATCGTCACTGTTTATCATGTTTGCCGCGGCTCTTATTACCTTTGTTGCGATGTTTCACCACTCTGTTGCCGATTTTGCGATGTTTCATTTTTCGATATTCGTCGCCATATTGCTACCTTCTTCGTTCGCGTAGTAGGTAAGATTCCTTGATTATATTGTTATTGACGTGGCGACGACTCCCGTTTCTACCTCTTTTGTGTTGCTCTATCTGTTCTTTTGTTTGTATTTCTATTACCTATCTTCCAACCACCTTCCCACCACAATACGTATTGAATTTTCTTCGGTCTTATCTGAACAGCTAGCCTCCTGTGACCTTCAGTTGCGTCTGACTGCCATTAAGTTATGCTATAGTTACTTTCAAAAAACTCGTTTCTGTTCTCCCCGCAATTTTCTCTTTACGTGTGTCAGCGACTTAGGTTATTCCAAGGCTTTGCTTCTAACTTTCACCCCTCAAGCAGGCTTGCTGCTACCCCAAGGGAGCAGCGAATGTTACACGAAGCTGAAAACCAAATGTGCGCTACAACGTATGCGTTGTGTCTGCTTCTAACCATTCTCATCTTCTTACTGACTTGGACTCCTCCCGGTCCCTACTTCTACAGCGTCTACAACTACTTCTAACAATGTGCTCCTTTACTCTATTCGTTTTTATTATCATGTTCTTAACGAACAACTACAGCGTTTATGTGCACCCATCTAACAAAGCTTTCTTAACCTTCTTCGCCTGTACCTTCTACCTCCTTCAATTGCTCACCCAGATCTTCTCCTCCCCACACCTGATTAGTTGCATCCCTCCAGACCTTCCCTTATGGACAGCCGAGATGTATTTTAAGTAAGGGTCTCAAGTTTGTTCCTCCGACCCGCAGTGACCATACTCTACTCTTGAGATGTGCACCATTTTTCCTGGCTTGCGGCTGAAATTTCATTTCGGAACCAGGCCTGACCAATGTCGCGACTTTAGTATGTTGCTGTCATTCTGCTCGCAAACATGATTGGACACCCAACCTGGGTATCTCCCAACGCTCTTGATCTCTGCATCAGAATACTTTGCGATAATTGGACTGCTCCCCTTGCCCCTGGGCATTCTAACATGTCTCCGTCGAGGTTCAGTATATATCCTCCGTCGACGTGATGACATTGTTATCAATATCCGCCGACGGTGCAATAAAATCAGTATGAGGCAAGAACTATATACCTTCCAGGAAGTACGCAACAATTGTGACATTTCAATTCCATAAAACTAGTTCGCTGGAAATTATCTTTATCTACAACAATAGTAAAGTCGTATGATATTAAGAACTTAATTCTTTCAACGACCTTCCTACCGGCGCATCATCACTTTGTGTAGTGATAGCTGTTTAAAACCACCATACCTGCTCCCCATGAATTCGCAAACTTGAACAATCCAGGTAAAACCATCGTTCTGCTTGCTCTTGTCACACGGAACATATCTCGAATTTCTACGATAGTATCTTCAATCCTGTAGTCCACACACTACCTTCATTCTTGAAAGAATGCGAACCACACGCGTACATTTTCAGTCTGTTGAGTTTATTTGCCTATGGGTTTACCATCTTCCTCCTTGATGTGGTGCTCATTGCTGCCTCGCCCCTCATTCCGACAGCTTCAGCTCCGGTTGCTTTCTCGACAGGAGAACTAACCCTACCTCGGCTCTCAACTGTCTTGCAGAACTAGTTCTATCTCAACTCCTTTCAGTTTAATGACCAGTTCTTTGACGAATCAGTGGATGCCATAATTTTCAAATGGTTCCAGTTGTACTTGTCTATTCATGGGTCATCCTTTGACTGACCTTCGATTCTTCATGATAAGCCCTCTTCGTCTGTGTATCATGATTATTTGATGATTAATATTAGCATTACCGATATACTGAAGCCGATTGTCACGCTTCATTAATTTCATTAATGTCTTCAATCGGCTATTCGGTTTACATCTCACATCTCTCCTTGTGTCGCTTTCAAGCATCACTATCACTATCAACCGCTATCTGTCACTACAATCAGTATACACAAATACTGATGCGCATGGTTTTCTTCTTTACCACTATTTCATTCCAGGCATGTGATTGCTTTACCATTCTCTCATCTTGCGCCTTCGTCGCCTCTGTGAGGACGACCGATTTCCTCGATAGAGCTCACGGATACTTCTGGATTTCTTTCGTAAAAGCGCTTTTGGATAAGGTGCTTGCTTCTGTCGTATAGTTCAGCAAATTTCTCTGGGAGGCTCTCTAACCAATATAGAACTTCCCAATTCTGACAGGTGAAACTTGTGCCTTTCCACCCTCATAAGTTCCCCTTGTGAAGAAAGAAAAGTCTTATTCCGTCATCTCTCTACAATTACTGATCTAAGTCCACATTATTTTACATTCAATCTTCCAACACACTATCCTTTGAGGCAATACCAGGACTGTGGGACAAGCCTTATGTTGGTTCACAGTCTTCCAAGCCTAACATCAAGTCATTTGGCACCATATCCAGTGTAGCCGTCAGCGCTGCAGTGCTTATGTAATACAGACCGCACGGTGTATCTTTTCCAGCTTGCATTCGTGTTGTTGAAGACAGTTTCACATTAAAGTCCGTAATATTATCTATGCCATTATCTACAAGCGGTTGCTCAAGGCTATATTAGGCTCGCTTGGAGACTCAGTGACGATTCTCTTGCGTGCCGCCAATGCTCTGTGACCCCTGTATCATACCATTCGAAATGCACAACCATTCAGACTTGCGATGTCCAGGTCTGGCTCCATCCGATCATGTTCCTCGATCGTAACTCTGGAGAAATCGGTTGATTTCTTTCATACATGGTGCCTTGCGACACGCATGGGCTCAACGTATTACATTCTTATGCTTCTTGGTACTTTCTCTTCCCATGCTTTGTAATCTCTATGTGGGTATATATTTGTGTATTACATTCTTGTGCTTCTTAGTACTTTCTCTTCCCATGCTTTATTAATCTATATGGGTATATATTTATGTATTCAATTATATATTTATGATGTTTCATTGTTTCTTTTCATTCCTATATATATAGTTTTTATGTGTGTTTTGTATTTTAATTTATTTCGTTATTCGTTTTTATTCCAGATTTTCATGAATACTGCGTTATTTATTTAAGTCGTCCATTGTGTTTCATTTAATTTGTACTCCCTGTTTGTTCGTTTCATGATAAAGGTAACCTTGTTGGTCGAAACATTTGCTGTTATCGTCACTATTTATATTACAGCAAAAACTATAGTACTTTGTTTGGCGTGTTTCACTATTTACCAAGTTTACCTGCAGTCTTCCCCCTATTTCGATATTCGTCGCCATATTGCTGCAACTATTCCGTTGTGACGTAGTAAGTGGGTCAATAGTTAATATTTGTTGTGTATGTGCATTTCCGTTTCTATATTTAGTGATTAATATCTGTTCTTTGTTTGTATTTCTATTACTATCACTATGCCTTCCCACAGTGCGTATTATGAATTTTCTTCGGAATATCTCGGTTTCCTTTAGCCTCCTGCCGACTGATTGCGTCTGACTGCCGTGGTTATGCTATAAGTTGCGCAAAAAACTCGTTTTCTGTTCTCACTGCCGCAATTTTCTCTTTGCAGTGTCAGCGACTTAAGGTTATTCCCAAAGGCACAGCTAACTTTCACCCCTCGGCAGGCGTAATTATACCGGGGCAGCGAATGTTTAAGCTAAAGAGAGCAAATGTGCCGCTACAACGTATGCGTTGTATTCATATAATTCTCATCTTCTTACTGACGGACTCCTCCCGACAGTCCCACCACTTCTACAGCGTCTACAACTTCTCGCTAACAATGTGTCCTTTTGCTCACGCTTATTCGTTTATTATCCATGTTCTTAACAGACAACTACATGAATTTGTGTGCACCCATCTGTGGCTCAGCCTTCTTCACCCTGTACCTTCTGCCCTCACTTCCAATTGTCCACTACGATCTTCTCTCTTGCAGGTGGTTTGCATCCCTCAGACCTTCCCTTATCGGACGGCGAGAATGGTTTTAAAGTACAAAAAGTCTCAGGTTTGTTCCTCTCCGACCCACCATTGACCACTACTCTACTCTTCAAGATGTGCACCGTTTTCACCGTGGCTT
Source organism: Arion vulgaris (assembly GCA_020796225.1). Classification (NCBI taxonomy): domain Eukaryota; kingdom Metazoa; phylum Mollusca; class Gastropoda; order Stylommatophora; family Arionidae; genus Arion; species Arion vulgaris. The sequence goes on from CM036754.1 coordinate 56,441,684, forward strand.
GCAGCTGTTCATTTTCGGAACCAGGTTGACACTGACCAATGTCATGACACGAGTATGTTCGCTAAATATTCTACTCGCAAAACATGATTGGACACCCCAACCTCAATATCAACACGCTGCCCGATCTCTACACATCGAATACTTTACACGATATTGGACTGCTCCACCCCAAGCGCTGGGTAATTCTAACATGTCTCGGAAGGTTCCGTGCTCTATCACGCCTCCGTCGACGTGGTAACATTGTTGCCATCAAACCGCCTGATAAAGGCGTTTGCAAATAATCGGTATGGGCAAAAGGCTATACCTTGGAAGGCCGCAACCAGTACTTGACACCCAATTCTATATAAAACTAGTTCTTCTGATGTCACTATCTAACAATGGTAAAGTCAATACCAGTAATTAAGAACTTAATTGCCTCTGCGTTCTTCTAAGCGCATATCGCTGTGTGTCATTGTTAGCTGTTTGGAAAACCACCTTTATATGCTCCCAAAATTCATAAGCCAGAACAATGGTAGGCCCATCGTTTCTATAACACTCTTGTCCTACGGAACATATCTCCGAATTTCTTGATAGTATCTTCAATCTATAGTCACCACACTATAATAATTGAAGAACAAAGACCACACCTTATCTGTTTTTTTTTTCATCTGAGTTATTTGCCTGGCAGGACTTACCGTCTTCCTCCTTGATGTTGTGCTCATTGTACCTCCATACCTCGACAGACTTCAAGCTCTCCAGTTCTAACATTGGAGAACCCCGCCTTCTCCTGGCTCTCCTTCGTCTTGCAGAACTAGTTCTAACTCTCAGCTCCTTTCAGTTTTGCAATGACCAGTTCTTTAGGCAGATCAGTGGGGTCGCCATGAATTTTCAAAATGGACCTTGTCTATTCATGGGTCATCTTGTGAGCTTCTAATTATGGAATTCTATGATGGCCTCTCCAAATCTATATCATACCGCGTTGTGATGATTGTATTGGCATTACCATTACGAAGTGATTATGCTGTTTAATTTCAATTAATATCTTCAATCCACGGCTGTGGTTTGCATCTCACATCTCTACCTCTTGTGTCAACTTTCTTGACATCACTACTATCAGCATATATCTGTACTACATCAGTATGCACTACAAACTAATTGCACATAGTTTCTTCTTTATCTCTCTTCCCATTCCCGGAAAACACATCGTGATTCTTTACCATTCTCTCTCAACTCTTGCCTTCGTCACTCCTGTGCTTGAGGACGACGATTTCCTCGATAGGCTCAAATTCTTTAGTTTCTTTCCTTAGCCACTTTCTGCCGGATAAGGTGCTTGCTTCTGCTATCACGGCACGTTCCAGCAGGCTACCATGGAGGCTCTCTCCTATGTGAACTTCCAATTCAGCCGGGGTGAAACATGTAACTTTCCACCCTCGCGTTCCTTGTAGAAGAAAGGTCTTATTCCGTCATCTCTCCACCATTCTTCAGTCTGATCTGATACACGTTCAATCTTCAACACTATCCTTTGGTGGCGTACAGACGGGACGAAGCGCCAAGGATATGTTGGTTCACAGTCGCCTCTACAACTAACATCCAGAGTCATTTTGGCACCATCCGTGTGGCCGTCGGCTTTGGCACGCCCATTGCTTATGTAATACCGAACCCGCACGATTATCTTTTTCCAAAGCCGTTCGTTGGTGAGACAACGAGTTTCACGTGCGGGTCGTATTATTATCTGTGCCATTATCTGCGAAGCGGTGCAACAAGGCCTATGTTGGGAAACCGGCAGGAGACTCGGTGACCGATTCGCCCAACGCGCGCGATGTGCGCTACCGACTGCTCTGACCCTGTATCATACCCGTTTCAATGATACTGGCATTCTGGGGCTTGCGATGTCAGTTCCACGGCGCCATCGATCATGTGTTCACTGGTGATCGTGATCGTTGTCTGGAGAATCGGTTGATTTCTTTGGTACCTTTAAACCACATGAGCTCAACCGTATTACATTCTTATGCTTCTAAGTACTTTCTCTTCCCATGCTTTGTAATCTCTATGGGTATATATTTATATGTTACAGTTCTTCTTCTTAGTACTTTCTCTTCCCATGTGCTTTATAATCTATATGGGTATATATTTGTATCTATATATTCAAATTATATATTTGATGCAATTGTTTCTTACTCTATTCTAGTTTTTATGTGTGTTTTTGTGTTACATTTATTTTAAATTTATTCGTTTTATTCAGATTTTCATAGATACGTTGGTATTTGGTCGTCATTGTGTTTCATTTTAAATTTGTCACTCCTGTTTGTTGTTTGTGATACCACAAAGCCTTGTTGGTCGGAAACGTTGCTGTTTATCGTCACTGTTTATGTATTTTGTGAAACTATGATACTTTCTTTAAAATTATACATTTTGAAAACAAGTTTACATATTAAAATGAAAATCGGTCAAAAGGCCATCCACTTTAAAGCAACAATCTTTTTAAACAAATATCACATTATTTATTAGAGAATACATATAATCTCATCACTTGTTGACATTACATTTTAGGTTCATTTTGACAATCACGTGACATTATGCTTAGATGCTCATTTACGCGTTTTCGTTTGTAAATTGCCAATTTTATCGGATAGCAGTATATTTATTGGGAATGCGATGTGTGCTCTGAATTTTCTTTGACGACAGTTAGTATTGGTCTTATCAATCAGAAAGACCGATTTTATAACACAGTGTTGATCTTTACTTTTTAATGACAACGCAATCACGGCCTACTGTGAGGCAGTGTTAGTACTATGTACGGTGCCAGGTACCGCAGTTGAGTTTGTTTACCACGAGTCGTGTTACCTGTCGTCGCGAAATATACTAAAAACACAGTGCTTGCCCTTCCCAGTGCATCTTGTCAGTAGATGTTAGTTATCTTTCTTGTCAGTAGATGTTAATTTTCGTAAAGTTGATATTGATGTCGCACCATCTTTGATTTTGAGAGCCAAATGCCTGTTGCCTACCTGTTGCTGTTCTACCCCCACTCTAATGTCTTCCCTGGTCTAACCAGTGAACTCGTTAACTATTTAAGTAATTTAATACACACCCAGTAATGAGTTAAATAGCTACGTCATTGGTCTTGGCTTTCATTAAGCCAGTCAGTATCATTATATCCTGACCCTTCTATTTAGTCCTGCATACTAAAGATGGTTATTGAACATCCATTAGCTATTCATTTTGCCTTCCAATATGTTCACTTTAGAAGACAATTTTGTCTCATATTGTGACCAATTCAGATCAGTATGTATTTTTGTATCATTCTAAATAGTTGTCTATGTGCCCTATACATTACTTTAAGAACGTGTTAGTCTGAAGTTGTATCTGTCCAGATTGCAAGTTCTAACGCCTTGTAAGTTCTTTAATATTTCTTGTTCAAGTTTCATATATATTATGTGATCCCTAGAGATCAAGTAGATATATATTCTTCTTCCAACCAGAACTGAAAATTTGTACTGCTGAGCAGCCAGTGCCAAATTGTATGATCTGTACTTTTTTCTGCAGTTGTGCGAGGCTTCTTAAAAGGTATTATGAACAGATGAGTGTGGTGGGTGGAGTTTGTCTGAACTGTGCAACCAGTATACATATCTGAACACATGATTTTTGTGTTAAATAGCTTATCCTGAGCAGAACTTTGCCACCCTAACCAGTCCTTCAGAATTTCTTTCTCTCATAGGCCAGATGTCCTACCTCTGCTGCAGTCATGCTCAAATCCATCTTCCATGGTCGTCCCTCTTCTCCTGGATGCCTCTTTCCATATTGGTCTTCTCTAATCCTTCTTGTCTCTTTATGTGTCCAAAATACTTAAATATTTTTATTTGTGGCATCAGCCAGTTTTCTTTGATTTTGAATTCTTTCTGGATATATCTATTTGTTCTCTTCTCTGTCCATGAAATACGAAGGACTCTTCTCTAACACTTATATTCAAAAGAACATCTTTTCCCACTGCCTTGTTAAATGTCCATAATTTACACACATAATCCACAAATCCGATATAGAGTAGGGATTTCCATTTGATACTTTCATACAAGGGCGACTCATCTTGCCCTGGAACGCAAATTAAAGCTTCCACCCCTACGCTTAACGACAAGAGTGGACAACTAATTCTATCATCCACCTGGGAAAAGACAATAGACTTTGCTTGTGATATTGTAATGTGTAATGGAGCTATCAGGTCAGTGTAGGAAATTTTACTGTATAGTCTCTTCCCTATACAATGCTCGATCTTTTATTTAAACTATATAAAATATTCTTGTATAAGATAAACAACACAATCTCTCTTTATTCTCAGACTGAAAGAAATATGAAAGAACAGACTCTTTGCCAAATGAAAATATGAAAGAGGAACTAAATTGTGAAGTGAGTTTGTTTTTGGTAAAAGTTTCTAGTTAATTGTAACAGGATGAAATACAGTAAAACTAAATCGTAAATACACAGCATAAAGCTTTCTCAGACTGCACAGTGTGCATTCCAGATGGAAACACAGACTCCAGAGCGCATCCTGCAGTCATGTCTATCATACATACACCAACTAAACAAAACATGATCTCACGAACTAAGCTTACAGAGCAAGCTATAGGGTACCCTCAAGGAACTTCAACTGACATGCAGCTTCATAGAAGCAACCCATCTCATGGTTTAGACGAGCATACGAAACCGAACGCAAAAAAAAGAAGCAGAAATGGCAAATACAAAATGAAGTCAGACAGCATTACATAACTTGATAACTGGTTATAATGTACAACTTTGCTATCAATTTCATCTACATAGTTGCTAAGTCCCTTTCAGCTATTTGAAAGCATTAGCTGTGGACCGCTTATACAGAAGCTCTGTTAATGATGCAGAATATTCCCCCACCTCAGAAAGATTTTATCGATTTCCTGCTGGATAGTCTAGGGAATCAACCACCTGGAATTGAACTCTGCACATTGATGATATAATTCAGCACACTGCCACTGAACTATGCCCAGTCAGTTTGACAAATGTATAGTAACAGATGAAAAAATGAAAATCGTGGCATATCCTTTACAGGATAACATAGCCATCAACCACAGTAAACGAGTCTTTGATTTTCTAGGCATCATTTATACATTAATTAGTTTACCATTGCTTTCTGAATAGGTGAGGTCTATGTTTACCTTGCGAAAATCCCACGGAAACGAATTTGCTTCCAAACTTGCCAACCGCGGAGTTTGAACCAGGTACGCTTGGGTTTGTGATCAAGCTCACTACCGCTTAAGCTACAGATAGTAACAGATACAGTCTATAAATTGACTTGGATCATCAGTAACATGGTGAAAGTCACAGATTTACTCTGACTCATGACATGCAGCTTTATTAACTTCTCATTGCTGCTGTTGCTTGAATATTATCTGTATGATTACATGTTCTCCTACTCTTGATTTCACCAGGTTACCAGCAATATGAATGATAAAGCCAGAGACCCTACTGTAAGAATCAAACAGGAACAAGAATGTTGGGTCTGATTTCAGATGCTTTTTATTTACTAGGTAGCTTCTCTCGGTCCTACATCAGTTGCTTTACAACATGCCTTGTAGTTCGTAATGTTACTATTCTTTATTTCCTTTGGCCCGGCATCACATGAGCGTGCCACTCAATGATGTGGCAGCAGTTTGTTCTCACCAGCTAAACATTGAAACTGTCTCACAACTGGATGAATGAATTTAAGCCAAACTTACAGATAAACATAATTTGTTAATATTTTATTTTGCTGTATCACATCTAATCACATTTTTATTTGACTTCTCAAAATGGCAACTGATTAAAGACATTTAAGGTTCATCATTTCCTCTAAAAGACTCATCATTTCCTCTAGGCAACAGACCAATGCCTATGAAACTTTCAACAACAGAATATCAGGAAGGAGACGAGAGGAATACCAAGGAAAAGGTGGATAGATAACGTAGTTGAATTCTGCCAGGGGACTAAGAAAACCATCACACAAGTCACCAGAGAAGCCCAAGACAAATACATAAAACCACAACACAGTGTTAACAAGTTGGTATAGTCTGTCCATTAATTCGTGAGCACGTTTGAAATTGATTTGCTCGAAAACTACCTGTTGGATCTCAGTGATTTTTGCATGCAACCTTAGAATATCCATGACGCTAAAATAAAGCTAACTAGTAGTCCATAGATGCTACGGATTTTGCACATCGGCGAATTCCTTTGATTTTTTATGACAATTGCAAATACGGGGCTCAAATTTTAGATTTTACAGTATCCTAGAATTTGTCCATGTCAATTCTATTCATAGGTGTATTTCCATATTAACTTGATAGGTCAAGTAATTAAGTGTGTTGCCCTTTATGTGCAATCGTGAACTTGGATACAATATGCAACAGTTAGTCCTCCCTTCGGTCACCATTAGACCCAGGGTGTCTTAACTTCACCACAAATTGTATGATGGTAGACGGATTTGGATATGGAAATGTATACGTTGCTATTTCTCAGTCTGTAATCAAAATATGATTTGTATCATCCCGAATCTGACGATTCCATGAGGTTGATAATTGTTACTGGCTGGACAAATTGTAATCCATCTCGGTGCCAGTACTCGCCTTCCTCTCGGAGCACATGTTCAACACACTTCTTCCAGAACTGCATGTCTATCATTGAGAGGGACTCACGTGTCAGAACTTCAACATCACACATTTTAAACGTCCTGTTCTGTTCGGCAACTTGCCCTTTTACTTTAGCCCAGACAAGCTCTATCGGATTGAGGTGAGCATGATATGGAGGTAGTCGCAAAGACGGGTGGCCGTATTCCGCAATGATTTTGTCAATATGAAACACCTTGTCTTATTTGTCATCCTCACCAGGTGCAACAACTCGGTTTCAAATATGTATCATCGAAGCTGACATTTTCCTTAGCAAGCCAAGTCCTAATTTGATCTTTGTATTTGATGCAGTTGGTACTTTGTCTTCCGCTGATACTGCGTTGTGATAGGATGCATTATCCATTACCAAGCATGATGGTCTGTTTAGAATTTGAAGTAGATCTTTCTCCATCCAGTGCCTGAAAATATGTCCATTCATTTCAGTGTGGTAGTCCCTACCGTCGGTACTTTTGATTGGAAAATAAGTCCAGCGTCATGGACAAGACCTTCTTCACTACTTCCTGCATGTGTTAGTATAATACGCTGGCCTTTGCTGCTTGGTATTTTTTTTTCTGTTCACCGTCTACTGATTGCCATTCTTTAGCATTGGTGTGGTGAGCATTGACCCAGGATTCGTCCAAATATACAATATCATAGCCTTGCCTCCGCGCTCACGGATCTGCCTCAGGTATTTACTTCGGCAGCAATTAAATGTGGCTTTTCACAAATAATATTCCTGCCGCCTATAGTTTTTCTGAAGGTGAAGCCGGAGGCTCTTACAATTTTTCATAGAGTACTTTTAGAAATGTCTATGCTGCAATCTGATTGCAGTTTTAATTTCAGTTTCCTGAGAGTAACAAGTTGATTTGTCGCAAACATTTTCAAGAGCTCCCGTCTTATGACATCTATGTCAAAGTCGTCAATTGTTCTTTTCTTCCTTGCTTGACATTAGTGCACTTTGTGTCCTGTTTAATCCATCGGAAAAGTATTCTCTATTCAGACCAAGCGCCAGTTGCGTTCGCTTCTCAGGGTTATGAATATCGCAATATAGATGACCTTCTTAGATTCCCTACGGAAGTGTTGGTATAGTAAAACTGTAACCTTTGCATTGTTATAAATGTGCACTTCAGACTCATTATGAATGTGATATCAATGTCAGTTTTGATAAGCCAACAAATATGATACAATAGCTTCATACAAATAGCGAGATACGCCTATAACTATACAACGGTATCCCAATTATAACGTCATATGCTTTCCGCTTTCAAAGTCGACTGGGTTTGGTGCACGGATTTCGTGAAATTGTTGTATACTCACGATATTTCTATGTTACCATAATGTATTTTTAGAACAACGCGGCTGTGTACCGTAGATCTGTTACTATTGTGTACAATCCGGGGAGGTTGATTTTAATATAACCTGAAGAAGAAATATTTCAAACTACATCAAATTTTCTTGGAAAAAATATTTCTCTAGCGTCATGGATATTCTAAGGCTGCTTGCAAAAAAACACTGAGATCCAACAGGTAGTTTTCGAGAAAATCAATTTCAAACGTGCTCACTAATTAATGGACAGACTATAACAGTATGCTGACAAAAGAAGAAGATTTCCTCTAGGTATAATTTCAATATTAACTTTTGTAGCATGCAGTATCATTCTGTATTCTCAGCCTGCAAGAAGTGGGGAAACAAAAATATCATTGACCGATCAAGAAATAAAATTGGAACCAGATGATGAAGATGTAAGTTTATTTATTGAATACTTTAGAATGTTTTCAAAAACACATTAAATTTGTTTAATATGTACAGAGAAGAGAAAAAACAAGGACATATTATAAGACTTACATATTGTCAAGCATTGGCTCATAAACAACTTCATGTCCCGGAAAATGAAGTATTTCGGTCACATTAAACGACATGGTTTGTTTGGAGAGAATAGTAATAGAAAGCATAGTTCCTGGGGGTAGAGGCAGGGGCAAACCAAGAAGAAGGTGGCAGCAGGGCAACAAAGAAACCTTGAACATGGAGTTAAAAGAGACGGGAGAACTTACTAGAAACAGAGAGTTTTTAATGCTGGTTGTGATGAAAGTGACGTTCTGCAAGGGACATCCTACTTGATGATGAAAATGTACTTTTATACTCTTAGATATCAGCTTAAATATTATTGCACCATGGGGCTCTCATGGGGAACCAAGAATAGTAACACTGTAACCTACAAGCGACTGTGGCCTAGGAAGCTACCCTAGTAAATAAAAAAGCATCACAGAAATCAAACGTGCTGGCCTACTTGTAGGCGCATAATTGACACAATGTACAATCGCTCTTAGGATCAGATCACATATAAATCACAAAGGGTTGTTTAACAGGTGGTCGTTAAGGAGCTTTCAAAGAAGAAGAACATATTTGTCAGTCAGAGGCTCATAGCATTTAGAAAAGGTTATTCCAGAATGTCACAGGTAATGGCCATATACTTGTATGATGGTTTACAATGTCTAGGGAAGTGTTTTGCTCTGCTTCATGTCTGGGACACTTTTGCTGTGATTATCAGTCACACTTATCAGAAGTTGTTGTTCTGTGAACTTTCGGAGAGAGGAAGAGGCACCAGGGCAGACCACTGCTCAGATATAAAGATGTCTGCAAAACCTCAATGAAAAACTTTTCTATAGATCCCAGCACATGGGAGGGACTAGCTGATGACAGAGTTGTGTGGAAAGCCAAATTACGGAAGGGCGCAGAGTCTTTTGAGAAGAGACTTATGTACGAGCTGAACGACAAGAGAGAAAAGCGAAAACTCAGAAGTTGTCACAGTAAAACACTTGCCTACTGACCGTCTGTAAAGATGAAAAGGGCCATATATATATATCAGAAGTTACTGAAATAATACGTGAAAATGGTGGAGAGAGAAGTAAATAAAGACTTCAATCTTCTTCTTTTAACCCCAGGAATTCTGAATTTTCACTCTTTTTTTTAAAGTGCAATAGGGGGAGTACCCAAAAGGCACTATTTCATACCTCGTGGTATATAGATCAATACAGTGTTAGGCCTGTATTTTCATTGACCGTCGGCACACGATGGGTGATGTGGTCAGCATCACGCCAGCCGCCTTACTTTCCCAGAGCATGTCTGGTACCCAGTTGAGGCTGGGTCGACCTGAGAGCCGTCGCGGTCGGGAAAAACTCCACTCGCATTGCGGGAGCTGAACCCAGACCACCAGCCTTGCGAGCGAGTTCACTAACAACTACGCTACAGCGGCTCTCAGGAGTACCCAAGCTTTCATGAAATCCCAGAAATCTCCAAAAACTCCAGGCGTGTAGTGTCATGCTTAGTGCTGCGGAGACTCCTACCCAGGTAGAGTTCAGTTTTCATCACTGCAGTATTCTCTCACTTCTAGTGTGATTGGAGTTCTAAAAACATCACTTATTGTTATCGGTGGGCATGTGATTATAGTCCTCTTCCGCAGGTGCTCTAGAACAGCCACTCGTTGACCACTCTCTGTGACCTATGTGATTTTTGCCAGAGAGAGTACTGAGAGACAACCTGCACGGACAGACGTTTGTGTTCACTCGAAAGGTTCAGTTTTCGGTTGTTAATTGGCCATTTTGATCTGAGCCTGCAAGTGTACACATTTTTTTAATGTCGTTCTACAATTGTAGGGCGATTGTGTCCAAAAAATTCCAGCCCTTGTCAATGATTAGGCTTGTACGAGAAGTCAAACCCTTGCATTATCGGCCTTACTTTTCTAGCCATTATTGAAAGTCTCTCTATCACTTTAAATAACATCAAAAGTAAAGAAGAGATATATGTAACGGGAGATTTTAATGGAAGAGTAGGGAAGAAAACAAATGATCATGAACACTGTTTAGAACATTTTGGTGACCCAACCAACAACAAAACAACAATGGGGAAGAACTCATAAATCTATGTTTCGAACACGGTCTAATAATAACCAACACATTTTATCAACATAGACAGAGCCACATAAAAACATGGGACAATTTACTTCAAGCGTCACAGATTGATTACATACTTTAAGATACAGGCAGAAGGGGTATATATATCACAGACGCCAGAGTTACACCAAACATTAACATAGATATCGACCTGTCGTAATAACTGAAAGAAGATAATCGCTGAGACCAAAAGACAAAACTGAAACAAAAGATTGGAAAGAACCTGTTATAAACTTTAAAAAGTTGGAATAAGAAACAACCAGAGATGAGTTATATCAAGAAATGAACCAGAAAGAAAAGTTCCTGATGACTTGCAGAAATCAGTAATAGTCCCATTATGGAAAAATAAAGGCAATAAAAGAGAATGCGGAACATACAGAGGCATTACACTATTAAGCCACACTGGTAAAATAAAAATATTAGAACAGTGCATAAGACACATCGCTGACCCACAAATAAGCCGTCACAGTTTGGATTTAGAAGAGGAGTGAGATGCACAGACGCTCTATTCACTTTGAGACAACTAGGTGAAAAAGCAATAGAATATAATAAAGAGTTACACTTATTATTCATCGTTCAAGAAAAGGCATTTGACAGAATTGATAGAAGTATTCTATGGGAAACACTAGAAAACTATGTGATCAAGGGACAACCGCTAGACAATATCAGAGCAATATACACAAATAGCTACAGTGTAGTAAGAACAACAGACGGAATGACAGATTCATTCGAAACAAAATCAGGAGTAAGACAAGGCTGTGTGCTCTCTTCTCTTCAACATATATATAGACAGAATAGTGAAAGAGGCACAGTTAAGAAAAGACCTTATTGACATAGACAATGATCACTACGACCAATTAAATACCAAATCAACGAATTACTTTTTGCGGACGACCAAAGTCTAATCTATGAAGATCAGCTACATCACATGAATGCTAGGAAATACAACATGAAAATCAACAAACAAAAGACCAAGACCATGAAAATCAGAACGCCAAGCAAACATACAAATAGACAACACTAGAGTAAAGTAAGTTTCTGAATTCAAATATTTAGGCAGCATTTTCACAGAGGACAGTAAACTTGATAGAGAAATAGAGACAAGGTGTCAAAAGCAAATGCAGTGACCTACCAGCTGGCACCATTACTACAACACTCAAAAATCAGGATGGAAGTAAAAAACAGATGATAAAAAGTATTTTCCTATCAACACTGTTACGAGTGCCAAACTAGGTCTCTTATAGCAACATACCACAGAAAGCTCACCACGTGTGAAATGAAATGCTTGAGGATGGCAGTGGGGGTCACCAGGAAAGATAGACTACAAAATGAGGACATCAGAAGCAGAGTGGGCATAACTAACTTCATGCATCGATTACGTGAAAGACAACAAATGCAGTGGTTTGGACATTTAATGAGAATTAAATACAACCAACCAACAATAACAGCATACAATAAAAGAGATCAGGTACTAGAGCTAAGGGAAGACCAAGAAAAAGATGGATAGACAAGACCACACTACATAAACACGGATATAACACAACAAGGGCGACTCTGGCCCTAGAACGCAAATTAAAGCTCCCATCCCTACGCTTAATGGCAAGAGTGGACAGCCAACTACATTTTCCACCTGGGAATAGACAATAGACTTTTCTAGCCAAGGTGAGTTTATTCCGAGAGGGACACTCTCCACCGTTTTGAGACGCATGTCGGCACTTGGCAATTTGCAATTTCTCCTCTGTATTTTCCTGGCCCGGGAAACACTGGACTGGGATCTCACACAGATAATCCAGAAGGGTGTTTCATTTTGTGCTATCAACACAGCTTTTGGAGGATTTTGCGCTCGCCAGCATCACCCACCCCAGTTCTTCCGGGCATGTTAGTTTTTCTTTTTCTTCACCTTTCAACTCCCAATGGAGCACAGGTCTTCAACAAACTTCTTCCAGCTCTTCCTCTCTCTTGCAATCCCTTCCAATTCTTTCCATGTTTTACCTATTCTTTAATATCAGCCTCCAGGTCTGTCTAGGTCTTTTCCCTACTCCTTTTCCCTGCGGGTTCCAAAACATTAGTTTTTACCAGGCACTAAAATGCAACCTTACATTTTGCACTCATGCAACAGTACCTTGCCCAGTTGTACAAGGGAGTGCAGTTTCATTAGGCACAAGAACACAATGGTTTTGCACTTTGCCAACCTTACTCAATAGATGCATCCGCTCTTGGCCTCCGATACAGAGTTTACTGCAATCTTCCCTTGTGTCATCACGACAGTGTTTTCATGGACACTTGCCAAGAACTGGCAATTGTGGTGTGACCATTGACTTGTTACACATTGTTCTCATGGACTCTTGCCCCACAGCTGGCAAGTAGAGTGCGACCATTGCCTCAGAGGAGTTGGTTTTCGTCACAGATGACTCTGACGCTACTAGTTCTTGCGTTTGTCTTGCATTTGAGCAACTTTTCGTCGGACATCAGCCAGGAGATGCGTGCATTTTATTCAGGGTTTTGGACCTGTATTACGTTTCTGTGCTTGCACTACTACCACTACCTGTAGGTCTCCCTCGATCCCTACCCGCTTAGCCAGACCAGACAGGATCCTCTGTCTGTTTCCAAGGTCACCAAGGGGAGGTGGGGTAGGATCTTGATTAGTGCCAGCTCACTAAACCTGGCGTGACATCCCTTGACTGCACCTTTGACCCCAAGACTTCAGTCAATAGCAAGACAGCATAAGTGGGCTCAGCAGAAATGAACAGATAAAGATATTCAGTCTTCGAATGGGATACTGTAGTCTCTGAGCACACAAAATGGTTCTCAGAGACTGCCACATGTGATTGCAGAGCACCCAGACATACCCTAGAACACATCTTGCAAAACATTCTCATCCTTGTCAGTCAGAGAATGGAAACCTGGTCTAAGAGAGCATCCTTTTTGAGATAAATTATGGGGTGCTTGGAAAGATCTCAGATGCGCCTTCCTGTTCATGATGCATACCAGAATAGAAGTGTAGCTGCCGTTGATTACGGAAGAAGAAGACTGACAGAGCATGTGAAGTAATAATATTGAGACTCTTAGATAACTGAGATCTTAAATGACTCCTCAGTGATGGAAATACCTCCAACCCTTCGTATCTTTTATATGTCCAAAATATTTCAATTTTCTCATTCTTATTTGTGGCATCAGCCAGTTTTCTTTGTTTTTGAGTCCTTTCTGGATAGATCTATTTGTTCTCTTCTCTGTCCATTATAAACAGGGCACTCTTACGTAACACTAACATTCAAAACACATATGTTTTCCACTGCCTTGTTAAATGTCCATGCTTCACACCCATATGTTGCCACTGGGAATATTTATTGGTTGTAGATACATAATATTCTCAAGTGTTTTAATGTATGTTGACTTCATACTGACAGTTATGATTCTCATCAATTTATTTTTGTTAAAAGTATATATTTTTTTCAAGTGTAAATGTACTTTTGGTTGGATTTTGTTGATACAATTTTCTATCAGATGAGGTAGCCAGCCCCAAACTGAACCCTACCTTAGTCACCTCTTACGACATGCCTTGTAGGTTGCTGTGTTACTATTCTTTGCTCCTTTGTGGGCCCTGACATAAGCAACATAAACAAACCTAATTGGTTAAACGTGTTCTATAAGATCTTCTGCGAACGTTCCAAATCGACATCTTGTTAAACCGCTCTTTTTGATTTGTATGTGATCTGAGCCTAATAGCAATTTACGTTGTGCCAGTTATCCACCTACAAGTAGGCCAGCATATCCAATTTCTGTGATGCTTTTTATTTACTAGGATAGCTTCCCTAGACCCCTACCTTAGCCGCCTCTTACAACATGCCTTTTAGATCACAGTGTTACTATTCTTTGCTCCTCTTGCGGCCCTGGCAACACAAGAGCGGTTCTATGAGATGCATATATATTTTATATATATATATATATATATATATATATATATATATATATATATATAAGATTTATTCTAATTATGTAAAATGATGTCATATTTGTAATGTTCACACTTTCTGTGTTCAGAGTCAAATGACACAGAAACAAACAAATGCTTCAGAAGACAGTTGTATGTATTCTGTTATAAAGAAGGAATGGACCAGTTCTACATCTCATACTTGTCCTGATGAGGAGAGATATCTCTGTAAGTTTGTGCTAGTTATAATGTTGTATGCATTCATGATTTTTTATGTATTTAGTTTAATGATGTGAGTGTGTCTGCTTCACTTGATAAGTTTATGAAACTATGATTTATCACTGACTTGTAATCTCTCTCTCTCCCAGATCTTGATGCTGTGTGTTATAATCATGACTTCTCAATATTCTATTTTGTCTTTTATATTCTTTCTCCATTAATGATAGTCTATCCATCTGTTCAGACTGTGAGAAGTGCAAGCTGAAATATGAAGGAAACTGCCCTGAGCATGGACCTCAAGTCTACATTGATTATGCTGAGGTAAGAATATTTCCCGGAGCTCACACAACCATAGCTTATCCATTGAAATTATCATATATAGATATTTATTGTGAATACATTAACAATGAGAGTCTAGTATCCAGAGATGTATTAAACTCTTTCGAATCCATGTTTGTTATGGAGATTGGACTACAGAATAAACTGAGACTGTGGGAGAGTAACCTGCATGAAGGAAATACTAATTTCTCTATCAAATTTGAAGATAAGAAAACATCTTTTGTTAACTTTACCAGATATATCATCACAGCCAGGGTTGCCAACCAAAATTTTGTTTTAAGCCAAACTTTTCGTAGAAATAAGCCAAAAATAAGCCAAATTGGCAACCCTGATCATAGTTAGTGAGAGGAGAGAGCTAAGTGGTTAAGCCCTGGCCTTACATTCGAATCCAGACTGCACCGTTTTGTTCTGGATTGTTGCTGGAGCTATAGATTTCTTGCTTTGTGCAATACTCTCGACAGATCATGTGCCATTTATGCAGAGAGGGACTGAGCCATATGGGGTAAAACCCGGTGAAATGAAGTCAATCTTTCAGCTTTAGGTTGCTTTTTTAGTTAGTGATATTCAATGTCAGATTTTCATCAGAACTAACAAGGTTGACAAGTTTATCAACACTTCTCTCTCTCTCTCTTTGCCTTTTACCCCGGGTTGGGGCATAGGCCCTCAACCAACTCAGCCAAGTCTTCCTATCTCTAGCTATCTCCTGCAGCGCCCTCCAGCTCTTCTTTATATTGTTGATCTCCGCCTCCAAATCTCGTCTCCATGTATTTCTCGGCCTCCCTTCTTTCGCTGTCCCTGCGGGTTCCAAGCAAGGACTTCTCAACACTTATTTTCATTTTAATTTTCATCCAAAGCCCGCAGTGAAATCACATTACTGTACATATGTATTAAGAGATTTCTGTTATCTGCCTATTCGGTTATCCGTCACAGCCCTGGTCCGGACGGTTAATCAAGGTTCTACTGTATTTATGTCTGGGGGGTCTCTATGGCAAAATGGTTAAACATTTGCCCGTTTCTTCTCTCTCAGACTAAATATGATCATGACTGCAGTCAAGATTTGAACAGTCATGTTCAGATAGTTGACAACATGGAGAGACAAGTTCTAGGATGTGAGAAAGTAGAACAGTCTGGTGTATGTGGAGAATATGAAGGTAAACATAAAAGATGTTGATATTTTGAATTTAGTTACTTCATAAAAATATTACTCTAAAATCTGTTTTACTTCTATTTAGTTTGAATATTGAAGACTTAAAACAAGGCAGGGAAAAACATAGACAGAGAAGAGAACAAATAGGTCTATCCATAAAAAACTGAAAATCAAAGAAAACTGACTGATGCTGCAAATAATAAAATTGAAGTATTTTTGACATATAAAGAGACCTGAAGGGTTGGAGAAAACATTCATGGAAGGATGAATCCTTGCAAAAGGGAGAAGAGGAAGACCACGGAGAAGATGGATTCAGGATGTAACTGATGATTTAAGCATGATGGCTACAGAGGTGGGACATCTGGTCTATGAGAGAGATATTTAGAAGGACTTTTAGGGTGGAAAAGTTATGCTCAGGACCAGCTATATAATAATGATGATTGAAGACTTTTCGCAAAGAAGATAGTACAATTAAGTATCTCACATTGCATTTTATTTTTGTGATTTATTAAACTAGTTTGCATATATTTTATAACAAATGTGATAAGAAACACTAGAAAGAAATAATTCAATGCTTCTACATTTTCAGCAATTTGAATGTTGATGGTCGACTAGAAAGTATATAATCTCTATAACTAATATTTACAGAGATTTAAGGGGGGACTCTGGTCTTGAAACTTTTTCGTTGCTTTGGTATTAATGTAGAATTTGTATAACAATTTTGAAAGATTATGACTTAGAATAGTAGAAAAAATTAGTAAAAATAAAAAGTCACGCTTAGCCATGGAAACAATACAAAATGGCCAAAGCACAAATTTTCAAATTCCTAAGGCTCTGAAGTTAATGAATATAAATGAATTCTGTTTTCACTCTAAGGTGAACAATTGTAATATCTACAAAATTACACATTCTTTTTAGGATATATTAAATATTACATTTTTATGAATTTTTGTGAAACACACCCTCCAAAAACAGTTTTTTTGACCAAATTTTGAGGAATTTTTGCCCAAAAATTTATAAAAATTAAATATTTAATATATCCTAAAAAGAATGTGTAATATTTTAGATATTACAATTGCACCTTAGAGTGAAAACAGAATTCATTTACATTCATTAGATTCAGAGCCTTAGGATTTGAAAATTTGTGCTTAGCGCCATTTTGTATTGTTTCCATGGCAACACTTTGACATTTTTTTTACTAATTTTTTTCTACTATTCTAAGTCATACTCTTTCAAAATGCTTATACAAATTTTATATTAATATGAAAACAACGAAAATAGATTCTTGATTTTCAAGACCCGAATCCCCCCTTAAAGAAAGAAAACTACTAAAAAATGTTGATTATGTCAGTAAAACTATCAACAAATACTTTGTTCAATTTTTTTGTTTGTTTGTTTGCTTGCTATGAATTCAGGCGTAGTCAAGGCACCTAATATGCTCTGACTAATTTTTGCATGAAAGTTTGCTTTCCTTATTGCAAGTGTCCCTTGCCATTCGGGCAAGCTTTACTCCGATTTCTGAGGTACTCATCCACAAGTAAAGGATCCGGTTTAGATCCACAAGTAAAGGATCCGGTTTAGATCCACAAGTAAAGGATCCGGTTTAGATCCACAAGTAAAGGATCCGGTTTAGATCCACAAGTAAAGGATCCGGTTTAGATCCACAAGTAAAGGATCCGGTTTAGATCCACAAGTAAAGGATCCGGTTTAGATCCACAAGTAAAGGATCCGGTTTAGATCCACAAGTAAAGGATCCGGTTTAGATCCACAAGTAAAGGATCCGGTTTAGATCCACAAGTAAAGGATCCGGTTTAGATCCACAAGTAAAGGATCCGGTTTAGATCCACAAGTAAAGGATCCGGTTTAGATCCACAAGTAAAGGATCCGGTTTAGATCCACAAGTAAAGGATCCGGTTTAGATCCACAAGTAAAGGATCCGGTTTAGATCCACAAGTAAAGGATCCGGTTTAGATCCACAAGTAAAGGATCCGGTTTAGATCCACAAGTAAAGGATCCGGTTTAGATCCACAAGTAAAGGATCCGGTTTAGATCCACAAGTAAAGGATCCGGTTTAGATCCACAAGTAAAGGATCCGGTTTAGATCCACAAGTAAAGGATCCGGTTTAGATCCACAAGTAAAGGACCCGGGAACCTGTTGGCCAATCTCGTACCACATGCACACTGAAAATGTTTTTGGCACAAATTGGTCTCAAACTCTTAAATTAGCGTGGCACATGGTTACTAACGAAGTGTGTTATCGACTTTGCTATCCCCGCCCATTAAACATTTCATAGGTATCTTTCTACCAAGCACATAGAACATTTGGTAAATGAAAGCTAGAAAGGACATGGCTGTGATGAGGATACTTCTTCTTTGCGTTCGTTCTTTTGACCAATTTTAATCACTTTTTGTGATATGTTTGATCTTTGCCAAGAACGTGTATACGTTGCACATTGGTTTGGTAGGCCCCTAAACGCATAGACCTGTACATGTTTAGGACACGTGCATCCGATTTCAGCCAAACCTCCTTAGTCGCCTCTTATGACATGGCGTGGCAGGTAACAGTGGTTCTATTCTTTACACCCAAATTTGGGCACCGGTAACCACTCAGGCAGTGAGGATACTGACTTTTGCACACTGTGAGCATCATCGCCTTGGCATGACTGTGATGAGCATCATCGCCTTGGCATGACTGTGATGCAAGCCTGTCTGCTCTCTCATAGCCGTGAACACCTGCATGCCCCAAAGACAGTAGATCTAAGTGAGTATCTGGAGGTTGGAAATATCTATAGACGATATCTACTCATACCGCAAATTGCCACTCTGGGTTTTCCGAAGCATCGACTAATCCTTGTTCTGTCCTCTATGGTTGAAAAGTCGAGGTAATGCTTTGTCCTGCACACTATCTTTAGTTACATTTTGCAACATGGGAGAGGAGACAATGGTTCTATTTTTCATTACTCCGTAAACCACACTGTGAACTTTATGTTATAACAGTTTATAAATAGCTTGCGGGACAGAGAGAGGAGTGTGTTTAATCAGCAAGCCTCAGGAACCATCAGTATGCATACCCTTCTACATCTGTTTGTGGAGACTGGGCACCTATGGGTCTGCCTGGAGTGCTGTGTAGTCAGCTCAATAGCCCATGACCAATAGTACAATTTTGTTTACACATTTTGATATAAAATTAACAGTGTTATGTATTTAGTTTTGCAAACATGCAGATTCTATTTTGAGTGTGATCATTAAGCATTAACTCCTTGTGGACCTAACGCCACACTATGTGGCTTTGGGTTGGACGCCTTTTACCAGGAGCCACACTAAAGGGAGTTTTTTGTTCTTAAAACAACTGGCTTGTGAAAACATGGTTTTTGCCCTGGTCAACTAAGAGTTAATTGTCTCATTGTTGGAATTTCTATTTTCAGAAAAGGTATCTAAAAACACTGAATCTAGAACCATCAATAAAGATGAGGATACTGAAGCTAAGATATGGCGATTATGTAGAAAACAGAAGCAAAGATGGCAAGTTCACCAGCGTCAAAAAAAGTTGGATAAAATTTGGGGAGATAAAGTTAATCATCGAAAACAAGTAACTCAACATGAAGCAAATACTCAACTCACAACTGACGTTATTTCTCGTAGCTATCAACGAATGCAAGAAAGTATAAATCAGACTGATGACACAACAACGACCTACATATGTGATGTTTGTTGTGTTGGATTTACTTTCTACAGACAACTACTAACACACAAAAGATTACATGCAAAGAAGTATTACAAATGTGATATGTGTGGTGCACGTTATTCACAATCACATAGTCTAAAAATACACAAAAGAATACATACAGGAGAAAAACCATACAAATGTGATATATGTGGTACAGGTTTTACCAATTCTGGAGGTTTTAAGATACACAAACGAACACATACTGGAGAGAAACCTTACAAATGTGATGTTTGTGGTGCAGGTTTTTCTCAAAATGGTAATCTAAAAACACACAAAAGATTGCATGCAGGAGAAAAACAATACAAATGTGATGTTTATGGTGAAGATTTTTCCCAATCACAGTCTAAAGGTACACAAACAAATACATCCCGATAGAAGCAATGTAGTTTTAACATCTTCTGGAAATTGTGAGTTTTGTGGCATATACTTTACAGGATGTTGCCATCAACCACAGTAAACGAGTCGTTGATTTTCTAGGCTCCGCTTATACATTCAGTAGTTTGCCATTGTTTCTGAAAGGTAAGATATATTTTTACAGCTTGTAAAAACCCATGCCAACAAATGTGTTTCCATACTGCCCGCCGCATGGACATGTGAAGCATGGACATTTAACATTTTTGCTGCCAGTCATTTTTCAACAAAGTCTGGCTCACTGCCACGCTATTTTTCGACACTTTCAAAAATCGAAAAAATAAACTAATAAACGTAGGACTTTTAAACTATGGAATAGTGTTCATATATTAATGAGCTACTAACCTGTCTATATGTGGAATATATTCTTTATAACCCACAAGCTATTGTAGTAACTGATATCCCCATACCTATCCACAGTATGATATGCCATCGTTTTCGAGTTGGGTGTCTGTCATCTACTCCTGTACCCCTGGGAATGTCTACTATCGATCAATAAACATCGTCACGTGAATCACAGTTCAAATTCATATAATATTCAGAGTTTGTTTTAACACTATCACTGGCTGAAAAGTCCGAAAAAGAGTCATTTTGGACATCACTATTCATCAGCTACGCCGTCCATTTTGAACATTTTTGTTTACTTACGAAAAATCGTGAAAAAATCAGACTTATACCGATGTTTACCACGTGTGTGTTAGATCTGCCATTTTGAAGAGCTTGTCGGAACAATACGGAAGTAGTACATCACAGGACCCGTTTGGCAAGCGATACTCCCGTTAAAAAGACATCGTCGATGGCACATGTCAGCCGACAAAAGTCGTCGATGGCAGCGAAAAGGAGTTGGTATTTCGCCGACTTTTGTCATCAGTGGCAACGAAAGTGTTAATAAAGCAGTGAAAAACATATAAGTGCTTTTGAATATAAGTGTTACAGAAGAGTCCTTCGTATATCTTGGACAGAGAAGAGAACAAATAGATCTATCCAGAAAGAACTGATTATCAAAGAAAACTGGCTGATGCTACAAATAAGAAAGAAAATTGAGATATTTTGGACATATAAAAAGACATGAAGGGCTGGAGAAGGCCATAATGGAAGGAGGCAAACCGGCAAAGAGAAGAAGACCACGGAGAAGATGGATTCAGGATGTAACTGATGGTTTGAACATGACTGCTGCAGAGGCAGGACATCTGGCCTATGAGAGAGAGAAATTCCGGAAGACTGTTGGAGTGGCAAAGTTCTGCTCAGAACAAGCTATTTGATGATGATGACTGCCTGCTGCAGAGTTTGAACCAGGTAAACTTGGGTTGTGATTGAGCTTAATACCGCTGAAGCTACAGACGCCCACTAACACTGTATTCCCCAATATACCTCATGGTATGAAAAATGATTCCTTTACTACTACTCCTTAATGCCAGTATACTGGCTCATTCAGTACAAATAAAATTAAGTCTAGCATTTTCAGGCCTACCTAAGTGTCTGCCGCCTTACATTTCTAGGCACTAGTGTGCCAATTCCATTTGATTGATTGATGATAGAACCATCACCATTGCACTTCAACGATTAATCATGTTTGCTCCTATCTCTTTCTTACACAGGAAGATCTCAGCTGCAGTGCATGAACTCTGTAGCACCGGTGAGGGTCCCTGATGTAATTTTTGAAGATGGTGAAGATATTTTTGTAGGAATTTTTATTTTGATATTTTCCTATGAATTTTGCCCCGGCTTTCCAGCCTGCTCTTCTCAATTTTTAACTGCCACAGGTTCTTTTACGTACTCATATTGAACATGGGACCTAGGTTTTATCATCCATCTCCAATAAGACTAGGAACTCGATATCACCTGCACCGAAATCAGGGATCTCTGGAAATATCAAGATGACTCCTCGAGGGAGCGAACCTGGTACCTTTGGCACGAGAGATGAGCACTTAACCTCTACGCCACAGAGACCCCTATATCAATTCCTTTTCTCATGTGTGAAACATCTAGTGTGGAATTAAACTCACAACCCTCTTGTGTCAGTCAATAGGCGAACACTTATGCATTCCGCTAATCCATTCCCAACATAACAATCACACAAGCCACCAGAACAGCGCAAGACAAAAACAGAAAACCACGACACTGGGCAACAACCCGGTAGCAGTGTGACGACAAAAGAAGAAGAAGAACAGTAATTCAGCATACATTGCAATGTAAATGTGACTGGAGGTAAACAAAATTGCAGAGAGAAAGCATTCAGATTTAGCAAAATCAAAGAAATAAAGATGACACACTGACATAGGTTGCACTGAAGAATTATTTTGTATCTGTTTGTTATGTATGCATCCAGGAATGGTGAGCAATGACGATAATTATGTTGGGTTTTTAAAGAATATCAAGTTAAAGAAGATATCAACACTAAAGACACAATGTTAAGATTTCTCTCCAACTTTTATTTATTTTAGTCTATTTAACTCATATCATTAAGTAACATTGATACCAGTAACCGACCGTATGTTTCCAGAACTCACAAGGGGAGCAAAGAATAGTAACACTGCAGCCTACAAGGCATGTCATTAGAGGCGGCTAAGGTAGGGGCCTAGGAAAGCCCTAGTAAATAAAAATCGTCACAGAAATCGGACATGCTGGACTACTTGTAGGCGCATAACTGGTACAACATACAATCACTCTTAGGCTCAGATCACATAGAGTGGTGGTTAATATGGAGTGTTCGAAGTAGAAGATGAAGTGAAATAAAGATGACACACAAACATAAGATGCATTTAAGAATTATTTTGTATCTGTTTGTTATGCGTGCATCCAGGAATGACAATAATTATGTTGTGTTTTTAAAGAATATCAAGTTACAGAAGAAATCAATACTAAAAATAAGATGTTAAGATTCCTCTCCGCCGTGTGGTGCCGGGGCCCTCAAGGGAAGCAAAGAATAGTACCACTGCGACCTACAAGGCATGTCGTAAGAGGCGACTGATGTAGTGCCTTGGGAAACTACCTTAGTAAATAAACAGCATGGCAGAAATTGGATGTGCTGGCCTACTTGTACGTGCATAACTGGCACATTGTATAATTGCTCTTAGGCTCAGATCACTTACAAATCACACAGAGTGGTTAACCAGTGGTCGATATGGAGCATTTAAAGAAGAAGATTCCTCTCCAACTTTTATTTATTTTAGTCTATTTAAATCATATCATCAAGTAACATTACCTCTAAAGTCGGAGAAGGCTTGCCTGTATGGCCAGGGACACTGATAATAAAGAAAGCAGGTCTTCATGCAAAAATTAGTCAGAAGCACCATACCAAGTGCAGTGACTACGCCTAAATTCATAGCAGGCAAACACAAGATGATGATGATATCATGGAACATTTATACCAATAATAAACAACACATTGTCATGTTTTTCTACAGATATTTTTATTTTGATTACACATCAACAAAATCATGACCTCCAATAATACGGCCAGGGGCCCAGATAAAAATTCTTGGAAATCAGACCACAAACTTCGCGTGACCTTGCATTCCAGTATCACTAGATAAAGATAAATTCATTTTAAAAGCAACACAACCTGCTAAATCAAGGTTATATTATATTACAAATTAAGTGTAACACTCAGGAATATCAATATTATTAACATTTTTCATCAATAAATTACCATGGACTCGTAAAATTGCAGAAAACCATACAGTGTTCTATCAAACACTTATAACAACCAGTCCCTATTAAGGAGGAAATTTGGTTTTCCTGTCTAAACTAGTCGGCCGTGTTATCGGTGGCCAAGAACAAAATTTTCAACAAATCTTGTAGGTTTTTATCCGGATTATAAAAAAAAGAACGAGACTCAAACTAAGAGATACACATCCCACATCAAGTGTTGTCATTCTAGTATGTTTAGATCACTGTACGGTAATAGATGCTCAGTCTTCCCCAACAGATGTTGAAGGGTATACAAACTCTGACTCGCTGGTTAAACTTGGACGTGTACATGATTCAAGTGATATTGGTGAATCTACAACACTAACCAGACTGCTAGAATTCCAAGTAAAGTGTGGTGTAGCTAGACAAAACCACTATGCTGGTAGCCAAAGAAGAACAGTACACCAACACAGAACCGGGGTCGTTAGTCACCACAAGCTGAGAGGGAGATCGAAGCACTTATTGACGAATTGGTTCGTCGTGCAGTGATGATGATCCAACGACTAAACCAAACACACTTCTCTCTCTGTCCCTCAAGAATCCAGCTTTACTTGTACAATATATAATTCCAAACTCCTTAAATCACTTGATTGATTCAACATCAATTTTAGTGTCATCATCCAACTGTAAATCGTAAGAGACCATAGAAAACCCTTATTTATTCTAAACTCCACATCAACACACTTTTTCTTTTTCCGCAGACAACTGTGAAACTATCAGTATAACTTACATACGCTGAAACCACGTACAAATCCTCAAGGGTGGTCAACAAGTGGTGGTAAGGAGTGGACACAGAAGAAGTTACCTCTCCAAACAAATGACAGTGCCTTGCTTGGCTCTATTGTCTAGTGCATGTTTCCCAAAGCTTCATGCACATGTCTAGCATACGCAGCTGTAAATGAGTACCTGACTCAAGAGTTTTTTTTAAAAACCGTTACTGCATGTAGTACTGCTTTTTAGGGCGATGTGGGACGAGAGCCTCAGGAATTTAATGGCTGCATGGCTAGTGCAGTCGCAGCGAATCATTTCAAGTTAGGATTTTTCATTTATGCCTACAACATACAAAAAATCCTTGGCTTTACCGTAAATTGAACACGAGTCTCTGTCATAGGAGTCGCGCTCTAATCCATTCTGCAAGACAATGGAAGGTAAAATAGAGAACTAACCATCTCACTTCCAAATGCTAAAGTTTAGTACTCGCCCGAGTGGTTACTGGGGCTCAAATTAGGGGTGTAAAGAATAGAACCACGCATGTCATAAGAGGCGATTAAGGAGGTCGGGCGAGGGTCTAGCAACCCCACCCTGTAAAGATCACTAGATAGCTACAGGAACCACAACCAGGAATATTCATAGCTTGCCACCCAAGGAAAGACCACACAAGGAAGGACTCATGGCAAGAAAATGGGAAGAGATCTGGAAAAGATCGTCTTGGATAGGTGAGCTTGGAAGGCCTTGGTTGTGGACCTATGCCTCCCTAGGGGTGAAGAAGTAGATAGTTTAGTACTGTGATGTACTATTCAAGCATATATGTGTATATATAACAGTTCATTCTTCTACAGTTAAAAATTTACTAATAGTAAATAACCTTAGATAAATCATAACTTTGATAAATCATAAATCTTAGAACAAATTCAGGAGAAGTGATGAAATCAGAGACATGTCTGGTCAACCACTAGTGACAACTGTTATAAGAAAGAGAAGATGGAGATATTTTGGACACACCTTGAGGAGAAATGATCAACGAATATCAAAGCAGGTATTGAAGTGGGATGCAAAGGGTTCAAGAGAGGTCGACCTAAGGAGACCCTGAAACGAACTTTGCTGAGAGAGGCAAGAAATATCGGTCTCAATTCCATGGATGAGATTGAGTGAGTTGCCCAAGATAGAGCGGTATGGAGAAATTACTTGCAGGCCCTATGTAACGTATAACGGTATGAGAGGAATTATTATTATTATTAGATAAATCAAGTAAACAATCAATTAGTTAACAGTACCGATGTTGCTACACTCAGGACAGACCCATAAGTGTTGAGTATCTAACAGCAGAATAGAATTGAAGCGACTTAGTAAATACGATTAAAAAAATCATTAATCTTTACATCTTGCATGTTTATTCTGGTTTTAGTTTCAAAAGATCTTCTTCTTTGAACACTCCATATCAACCACTTGTTAGCCACTCTGTGTGATTTGTATGTGATATGCGCCCAAGAGCGATTGTATGCTGTGCCACTTATGCGCCTACAAGTAGACCAGCACATCCAATTTCTGCAACGTTTTTTATTTACTAGGGTAGCTTCATGGACTGCTAAGTGTCTGGACTGCTAAAATGACTAATGTTGAGGTATTGAATGAGATCAAGACACAGAGAAGGCTTATCATTAATATAAGAAAGAGGCAGTCATCATTTTTGGACATGTGATGAGGAGGGAGGTTTATAACACATTGTGACAACCGGTAAAATCGAGGGTAGACAAGACAGAGAGAGAAAATTTTGGATAGCCTGACTTCATGGCACGGTAGAGCGTCAACATCTGAGTTGATAGCAAACACCAACGACAGAGATTTGTGGAGATCCATGATCGCCTATGCCAGCCGGCACGGCACTTGATGATGAGCTTCCCTGGGCCACTAACTTAGTTGCATCTTACGACATGCCTTGTAGATCACAGTGCTACTATTCTTTGCTCCTTGAGCCCCAGTAACACACAGGCAATTACAGAGTCTAAAGACAAAGGATTGACATCAGTGAGCAGGTTTTACCCCATATAACTCGGTCCTTCTCTGCAGAAATGGCACTCCAACTTCAGAGAGTATTGTATAAACTATGTAGCTCTGGAATAATACTAGAAGTTTCAGGAACAAATTCTACAACAAATATGTTAGACTTGCTACCTTTCTCTATATTCATTTCTATGGTTTAAAAAATTACTGCAACGAACAGATGACAAACATAAGTCAAGTTTTCTCTCTTGTATGTGTTATTATGATAGAATGTGTAAAACCTACACTATACATATCACATTTGGAATGTTTCTTCAAATATATTTTCTGTATATTATTAGAACACTTCTTTTTCTCCTTTCACCCCTAGGGAGGCATAGATCTGCAACAACCAAGGCCATCTTTACTAGATCTGTCCACTCTCTCCTCATTTTCTTGCATTCTGTCTCAAACTTTTGTCTCCATGTGTTCCTGGGTCTTCCCGTACGCGTTTGCCCTGGGGGTTCCACGGAAAGCCTTTCTTGTGATACTGTCATGGGTTTCCTCAGTGTGTGTCCTATCCATTGCCACCTTCTGCTCCTTATATCTTGTACCACCTGCCGTTGTCCCGCTCTATCCCATAGTTCCCTGTTTGTGGTCCTGTCATACCATCGCAGATGGAGTATCCTGCACAGGCATCTATTGATGAATGGCTGCAACTTTGTGGTGTTCCCCATAATTGTTCTCCATGTCTCCGCTCCATATAGAAGAACAGTCTTGATATTTATTAAAACACTGGACTCAGTAAAACCTGCACCACACATATCACATTTGTACAACAACTCTGCTGTGTGTTATTTTGTGTGTTTTTAGGTTGCCATACTGAGTAAAGCTTGCATCACATTTGTACAGTTTCTCTTCTGCATGTGTTATTTTGTGCGTTTTTAAAGTGCTAGTTTTTGTAAAACCTGCACCACACATATCACATTTGTGCAACAATTCTCCTGTGTGTTATTTTGTGTTTTGTTAGGTTGCCACAGAGAGCAAAACTTGCCCCACACACGTCACATTTATGCAGCTTCTCTCCTGTATGTGTTAATTTGTGTGCTTTTAGACTGCTAGTATTCCTAAAAAGTACACCACATATATCACATTTATAAGGTTTCTCTCCTGTATGTATTCTTTTGTGTATTTTTAGAGAATCAAATCGAGTAAAACCTGCACTACAAATATCACATTTGTACGGTTTCTCCCCTGTATGTGCACTTTTGTGTATTTTTACGTCCCAAGAATAGATAAAACCAGCCCCACACACATCACATTTGTAAGGCTTCTCTCCTGTATGTGTTAATTTGTGTGTTTTTAGGTTGCTAGTATTCTAAAAGTACACCACATATATCACATTTATAAGGTTTCTCTCCTGTATGTATTCTTTTGTGTATTTTTAGAGAATCAAATCGAGTAAAACCTGCACTACAAACATCACATTTGTATGGTTTCTCACCTGTATGTGCACTTTTGTGGATTTTTACGTCACAAGGATAGGTAAAACCAGCACCACACACATCACATTTGTAAGGCTTCTCTCCTGTATGTAGTCTTTTATGTACTTTTAGACTACTAGAAAAACCAAAACCAGCCCCACACACTTCACATTTGTAAGGCTTCTCACCTGTGTGTTTTCTTTTATGAACTTTTAGATCTATAGCATTAGTAAATCCTGCCCCGCACACATCACATAAGTAAGGCTTCTCTCCTGTATGTAGTCTTTTGTGTCTATTTAGAGTGCCGGAGTTGACAAAATCTGTACCACACACATCACATAAGTAAGGCTTTACTCCTGTATGTGTTCTTTTGTGTGTATTTAGAGAGATGGAGTTGACAAAATCTGTACCACACACATCACATAAGTAAGGCTTCTCTCCTGTATGTGTTCTTTTGTGTGTTTTTAGAGAGAAGGAGTTGACAAAACCTGTACCACAAACATCACACTTGTAAGGCCTTTCTCCAGTATGTATTCTTTGATGTACTTTAAGACCACTAGAAAAACCAAAACCAGCCCCACAAACATCACATTTGTAAGGCCTTTCTCTAGTATGTAATATTTTGTGTGTTTTTAGAGAAGAAGATCTGACAAAACATGCACTACAAACATCACATTTGAATGGTTTCTCACCTGTATGTACACTTAGGTGTATTTTTATTTCACTAGAATAGGCGAAACTCGCCCCACAAAGATCACATTTGTAAGGCTTCTCTCCTGTGTGTATTCTTTGATGTACTTTTAGTACACTAGGAAAAATAAAACTAGCCCCACACATGTCACATTTGTAAGGTTTCTCTCCTGTATGAGTTCGTTTGTGTACCTTTAGTCCACTAGGAAAAATAAAACTAGCCCCACACACGTCACATTTGTAAGGTTTCTCTCCTGTATGAGTTCGTTTGTGTAGGTTTAGACCTCTAGAATCGGTAAAACAAGACCCACAAAAATCACATTTGCATGGTTTATCCCCTGTATGCAATCTTTTGTGTATTCTTAGACTATTTGATTGGGAAAAACATGCACCACACACATTACATTTGTACTGTTTATCTCCTGTATGTATTCTTTTGTGTGCAATTAGTTGATAGTAGAAAGCAAATCCAACAGAACAAACATTGCATAAGTAGGACATTTTTGTGATATCGTTCTGATATGAAGTTTCTTGCATTTGTTGATTGTCGTGAGAAATAATGTCACTTTTGAGCGAAGTGTGTGCCTGATCTGACGTTTCTTGATTGCCATAAGAATGAACGTCACCTACGACTTGAGTGTTCACCTCAACTGGAATTTCTTGTTTTAGATGACTAGCTTTACCTCTCCAAATTCTGTTCAAAGTTTTTTGGCTCTTGTGAGCTCGCCATCTTTCTTTATTTTGTCTGCCCAATTGCCCTCTCTCAGCTGCAGTATCCTCATCTTCCATGATTGTTCCAAATCCAGCATTTTCAAATACCCTTTCTGAAAATGAAAAATTGAAATTCCAAAAAATGAAACAATAAGAGAATTAATGCTTAAACATCACATTCAAAATAGTGTGCAGCTGTATTGAGTTTCAATTTGGAATATTTTACTGCACTCGGACATGACCATAGGTGCTCTGATCTCCTTCGCAAAACAGCGTCCAGCGACTGACCGTACCAGTTTGATTTTGATTGATGATCCTACTCATATGCATGTTGTGCTGTTTTTTCCTTGCTACTTCAATCTTCAATTCCATCTTCCGCATTCTAGTAGTGGACGTGGATTTGTTTAAATTAAAATCTTCCCAGCGGCCACACCATATGGGGGCGTTCAAAATGTCAGCTCTATCCACTGGCTGGCCCGCTGATATGGTGGCAGAGCCAGCCAGCCTGTCTGCTCTCTCATTGCCAACGACACCCATGTGTCCCGGAAAAAAGATAAGTGTAGTTCTGCAAATTGTTGACGCTTGTAGTGATTCAGTCTATTACCTGCGCACCGAACCAGCCTCCACCTTTTGGATCATACTCAACTGTATTCAAAACTAACTAAACCGCCAGAGCCCAACCGGAGCCCAAATTGGGGTGTAAAGAATGGAACCACTGTTACCTGCCACGCATGTCGTAAGAGGCGACTAAGGAGGTTGGGCGTGGGGCTAGTCACCCTACACCGTAAAAAACACTAGATGGCAACAGAACGGAGAGTGAATCGAGTAACGCTGGCTGAAACCGGACACATCGCCGAAGGATAAGCACCAGAGCTCCAAATGGTGCTGAAGATGTGACGTAAAACACACCAATGCTAGGCTGCATGAATCAGATATCCACATGAATAACATTTATGGGGAAATCTGGTAGTTCGGTCTGGGCTGTGATCGCGATAGAGAGAAACTAACTATAAACAACGATGATTATTTTCTATCAAAATTACATTGTACAAGTAGTATTTTACCAAGATGAACATGTATCCGCTCACTTTGCTTTGTTGTAATTTAAGAAACAGACTGTCTTTCCATACATAGTCAAATGCCTTCTTCACATCCATTCCCACGATTGTAGTTTGATATTAGTTTTGGAAGGCATCT
Organism: Arion vulgaris; assembly: GCA_020796225.1. Taxonomy (NCBI): domain Eukaryota; kingdom Metazoa; phylum Mollusca; class Gastropoda; order Stylommatophora; family Arionidae; genus Arion; species Arion vulgaris. Next base: position 56,472,521 of record CM036754.1, read on the forward strand.
TCTATCACTTGAGCTATTAGTGTGATCTGATCATCAGTTGATATACACTGTCTAAAGCCCAGCTTGTTGGTTCAATAGAATTTTGCTTTTTTCCAGAAACCACATCAATTTTCTATTGACGATACAACATATGACTTTATGGTAACATTTTGTCAAGCTTATGGGCTTGTATCAGCTATATTTTTTGGTTTGCCCTTCTTTTGGATGGGCATCGTAAAGGGTGTTTTCCATATGTGTAGTACCAGTCTTCTGTTCCAGCTATTGTTGACAAACTTAACACTTTGTCATTGCTGATGAACTAAAGTAAGTCAATAATTTATTTGAGATGTCATCTGGGTTGGTGATTTCCTGGACTGTTCATTCATTTCAGTATCAGTTTGAATTATCCTCATTGCACTCCAGACATGCCTATAGGTGCCCCGATCTCCTTCGCAATATCTCCAACAGCATACATCGACTAATCGTATCAGTTCGATGTTCACTAATGAGCTTACTCATGTATCTGTTGTATTGTCCTTTTCTTGCCACTTCAATCCATGTGTTTGCAATCTAGCTATTGATATGAATTGGTTTAGCTGAAAGTCCTCTTTGCTGCCAAACTCTACAATGGCCTTCTCTCTGTCTGTCTCTTCCCTAGACCCCTCTCAGTCGCCTCTTAGACATGTCTTGTAGGTCGCAGTGTTACTATTCTTTGCTCCCCTGTGAGCCCCAGCAACAGACAGACGAAAGGTGAATGTGATTCTGCAAACTTTTTATCTTTGTAGTTATTCAGTTTCTTTCTGTGCACCTAACTAGCCTCCATCTTCCGCTCATACTCATGGAATCACTTGGGATGCATGCGTGAGTGTAGTTTTGTGACTCTAGATAAATGGTAGGCATCAATAATTCTCTGAAGCACTGAGTCAAGTCTTGTGCCCATGAATGCAGAAGTAATTTTGTGTGGTGGACATTCTGGGTTCCCGAGAAATGAAATGGTCACTTGTCTTTGTTCCAGGGCACATGGGTGTCGTTGGCAATGAGAGCAGACAGACTGGCTATATCAGAGGGCCAGCCAATGGACAGAGCTGACATCGTGAACGCCTCATAGAGCGTGGCCGCAGAGAAGACCTTCATCTAAACCAATCCACGCAACTACTAGATTGCGAGAACTGGGTTTGAAGATTGGTGTGGCAAGAAAAGAACGCTGGACGCTGTTGGAGATATTGCGAAGGAGATCGGAGCACCTATGGACATGTTCGGAGTACAATGAAGATATTCCAAACTGAAACTGAAATGGTCAACATAGGAGCAGTGTAAATGCATCATATTTTACTTTAAATCTGGCAGCCATGTCAGATACCTATTTAAATATCTTTGTAAAAGCCTCCAATACAAATACTGAATAGAAGTAAAACAGGTTTCATAGCAACACATTTATGAAATAACCCATTCAAAATATCAACATCGCCCATGTGTTGCCAGGGTTCACAATGGGAGCAAAGAACAGTAACACTGCGACCTACAAGGAATTTCGTAAGAGGTGACTGAGGTAGGGGTCTAAGGAAGCTACCCTAGTAAATAAAAAAACGACGCAGAGATTGGATGTGCTGGCTTACTTGTAGGTGCATAACTGGCACAATGTACAATCGCTCTTAGGTTCAGATCACATACAAATCACACAGAGTGGTTAACAAGTGATCGATATGGAGTGTTTGAAGAAGAAATATGAACATCTTTCATATGTTTACCTTCATATTCTCCACATACACCAGACTGTTCTACTTTCTCACATCCTAGAACTTGTCTCTCCATGTTGTCAACTATCTGAACATGACTGTTCAAATCTTGACTGCAGTCATGATCATATTTAGTCTGAAAGTAAAGAAATTATGAGTACAATGTTAAAGTTGACTATATTCAACAAATATATCTTCATGAACAATGATGAAACATGAAGTTCAATGATCAGTTAAATAATCTATCCTTATCAACAACTTTGGTGGGACTCTGGTATCTTTCAACTCATTACAGAACACTTTATTGTATAAGTTGAGCTTCTCCTTCTGTGTTCATCTCTGTGGTCATGCTAGATCTTCATGTCTGTCTCCAAGGTCCATCAGATGTTTCAGGTCAAGTTGGCAGCCTGATATCTTCTGTCTCAGTTATTCATCATCCGGTCAGATCTGATGCTAGTGGATTATTGTAAGTTAGGTAATCCAGAAGTATTTCAGAGTCTGGATTCTGGCTCCTTTAAAAACAATGTTGTAGCTGCTAGGAGTGACGCCATGAGAGCTTTGATTACAGCATGACTGCATATGCAGACACAACATTTGATATACTTTGTCTTACTAAGCTGAGATTGAAATGTCCATGAACACATCTTTGTTGTCTTTGGTAACTTGTTAGATATGGCTCTGTGTTCTCACTTTGTTTATCCCTCAATACCAAACCTCTAACTTTGTACAGTTAATCTTTCATATACTAAGTGTGAGACCTGACAAATATGAGGATGTAGATGGCCGGATACTTTCACTAATTAAAGTCCTTATATAAATTACTAAATAAAGTCCTTATATTACTAAATTATAGAAATGTTAAAAAGAAATTATGATACGAATTGGCAAAGCAACATCAGCTTTTAAAAGTCTAAATAAAATATGGAACTGCAAGTTATATAGTATTAAAACTAAATTACGAATTTTCAATTCAAATGTTGTATCAATCCTAACATATGCCAGCGAGAGTTGGAAAATGACTAAAGATATAGAAAGCAAGTTGAATGCATTTGAAAATAGATGTCTGCGAAAAATAATGAATATAAAATGGAACGAATTCAGGAGAAGTGATGAAATCAGAGACATGTCTGGTCAACCACTAGTGACAACTGTTATAAGAAAGAGAAGATGGAGATATGTTGGGCACACCTTGAGGAGAAATGATCAACGAATATCAAAGCAGGCATTGAAGTGGGATGCAAAGGGTTCCAGAAAGAGAGGTCGACCTAAGGAGACCCTGAAGCGAACTTTGCTGAGAGAGGCAGGAAATATCGGTCTCAGTTCCATGGAGGAGATTGAGCGAGTTGCCCAGGATAGAGCGGTATGGAGAAACTACTTGCAGGCCCTATGTAACGTATAATGGTACAAGAGGAATTATTATTATTATTATATAAATTACTATGTTGCCACATGCTGAGAGACATACTGAGGAGGAGATCGGAGCACTTATGGACTAATTAGGTTCGATGTGCAATGATGATGATCCGATGAAAAAACTAAACTATAAATTACTTAATTTGTATGCACAAACTAGTATAATGTAGAAATAAGAACAGTGAATAATACCAAGATCACAAAATATAAAACTGTAATAAGAACAAATGTTCTATATAGATTTGAATCTGAAGCATATTAGTGATCTTTGAAAACAGACTAAAGACGAATCTTAAGGCACACCAAGGATGAAAATAGTGGGGGATGGAGAATGAGAAACATTAAGGATATTTATAATTATTTTTTTAATTACCAACATCATGAAATTTAATAGATTATTATGGCTGAATGGGTCTCAGGGACTTGGCTGCCTGCACCTGTGGAGCACCAAAGCAGTCCCCAGAGCACATTTTGCAAGACTATCCCAGCCTGAGCAGTGTGAGAATAGAAATATGACCAACAGAAACAATCCTACAAAACAAACTATGGGGGACGGGTGAAGAAGTCAAGTGCACTGCCCTGTTTATGACACATACCGGAGTAGTCGCATAGCAGAAGTTGATCGCAGAAGAAGACTTATGGCTAGAGCATATTGAAAGAACGGTAGAAAACAGTCTAACATTGCATATACAATAGAGATGAAGGGAAAGAGAAAACAAGGCAGAGTAAGAACAATGAAAAAATAACATTGAAGTAGACCTAGAAATATAAGTCAACAACTGGGAAAAGAAGGCTAAGAGTAGAGATAAATGGAGGTGGGTGATATCTGCAGCAATAAACATTAACACTTTCGCTGCCACTAACGACAAAAGTAGATCAAACACAAACTCCCTTTAACTACCACGGTATACTTTTGTCGACAGTGGGTATGGTTTTTTTTCATGGTAAGTTCTGCTGACAGTACACCGGTATTACATTACACAATACTTCCCTATTGTTCAGAAGAGTTCTCCAAAATGGTGGATTTAACGTACATGTGTTTAAAATGCATGTACTCCATTTTTCAACACATTTTTTCACAATTGTTCCTAAAACAAAGTTTTCAAAATGAGTGATGTTGATAGTCAAGTCCAAAATGACTCTGAATGTGATACAAATTTGGACTTTGATTCAAATGATGATGATTATAGAATCAATAGCAGATAATCCCAGGTGTTCAGTTTTAAAAAAATTATCACCCTGAAAACTGATCATGCCCAAAAAATAATGGCAGTAAGCCAGAATTGGTTGAAAAATGGGTTGCAGCAAAAGTGTTTAAGGCTTGGAAAGCTGACGAAGAAGAAAAGTGAAAGATGAAGCAGAGGGTAAAATAAGAATTGTTGAGATACGTGAGACAGAGAGAGAAATGATCAATAAATTATAAATGGATATCTGAAAGATTGAATGAGAGAGTTAAACTTGAACTTCCAACACAAACTTGTCCAAATCTAGTGATGTCTGGTTAACTACAACATGAAGTGTGGTTTTTTGTAAAGATATTTGGCAGTTAATTGAGTTTTTTGCTTTAGATTTAGTCCCTTTCATTTGAGGTTAAAAGTTGTTTAAAATGTTTTTTAAAAAAACATAAATACTACCAAAGAATGGTCACTTTTTGAACATTTGATGAGATCTTTAGATATTCCTCATGGGGAAAAAATTGATTTTAGAATATACTTCTCTTGTAAGTAAATAAAATGATTAATTGATGGGATCATCTTCATCGCACTTTGGTGAATAACCATGTGTGCTTTGATATCTTTTTCACCCAGGAAGATCTCAGCGGCAGTAAATGAATAACTTCTACTTTGATGTTTGCTAAATCAACATTGGAGCTGATGTCACAAAGTAGTTGAGAAATACTTTAATAGTGTTTATTATGATACAAATCTGGCCATGAATATCCTTAACCGTGTCGGCATAGCTGGTGAAATTTACCAGAGATATTTTCTGTTCTTCAAATCATACAAAGAAATGAGAATTTCCTTCATGCAGGTTACTCTCCCCCAGTCTCAGTTTATTCTGATTTGTCTGTGGTCAGATCTCCATAACATACATGGTATATCTTCTTCTTCTTTTGTCGTCACACTGCTACCGGGTTGTTGCCCAGTGTCGTGGTTTTCTGTTTTTGTCTTGCGCTGTTCTGGTGGCTTGTGTGATTGTTATCTTTGCTCTTTCACAGGATGCTGCCACGCCATCTAACCATCTTTTCCGTGGTCTTCCTCTTGCCTTCTTTCCCGATGTTCTGTTGTAGAAGACTCTGTATACTGTGGAGTTTGGATGCATTCTTATTAAGTGGCCAAACCACTTCATTCTTTGTTTATCTATATAATTCAAGCACGGTTTTGTGCCAACTTTCTTCTTATGCTGATGTTGGTGATTCTGTCTTTTCTTGTGTTGTTGGTAACTTTTCTCAGGCAACGCATTTCACATGTAGTTATTTTTTGTGACTGCGCTTTGCTCAATGTCCATGTTTGGCTCTGGTAACACAAAGTAGGTATAAAAATGCTGTTGATCATTTGTTTCTTAGCTGCCTGTGAAATTTTTGGGTGCCTTAACAATGGGGCTAGCTGGTAGGTTACAGCATTTGCTTTTGTACTCTAGCCTCTATATCTCTATCTAGTTTTCCGTCTTCTGTGAATATGCTTCCTAAGTATTTGAATTTTTCACTTGGTTTATTTTAGTGCATTGACATGGATGTCTAGATTATTATGTTTTCTTCCCATATTCATTATTTCTGTTTTAGTGTTGTTGATTTTCATGTCATGTTTCACACAATTATTGTTCAAAGTGTCAATATGATGTTGTAGATCTTGTTCATTTTGATGTATCAGGCACTGATCATCTGCAAAAAGCAGTTCATTTATTTCATCATTATCTGAATTCGACTCTTGAGTTATTTTATCCATATATGCAATAAAGAGTAGTGGTGAAAGGACACAACCTTGTCTAACACCTGATGTAATGGAGAACCAGTCGGTCATTCCTTCTGTAGTTCTTACTGTACTCTGGCTATCTTGATATAAGGCCATGATGTTACCTAATAGTTGTCCTTGGACGCCATATTCTTCAAGGATCTTCCATAGTTTGCACCTGTTTACTCTATCAAATGCCTTTTCTTGGTCTATAAATATAAGCTGTTTACTTTGATTGTATTCAATTGTTAATAAGAGCTGCACAGACGCAATATTTACACTAAGACAGATCTGCGAACAAACAATTGAATACAATACATGGTATATAAATAGTTAAATACAGCTCTGGACTCTCATTGTTAATGTATTTACAATAAATATATGTATATGATAATTTCAATGCATGCGTGAGCTCTGGGAAATATTCTTACCTCAGCATTATCAATGTAGATTTGAGGTCCATGCTTAGGCAGTCCCTTCATATTTCAGCTTGCACTTCTCACAATCTGAACAGATAGATGGGCTATGATTAATGAAGAAAGGATATCAAACACAAAATAGAAAATGGGAAGTCATGATTATAACACACAACATCAAGATCTGGGAGAGATTACAGAAAGTAAATGATAAATCTGTGCTGCTCTATGTCTCGGAAACATGGAGGACAACAAAAGAAACCACCAGAAAACGTGACCTTCGTAAATAGATGTTTACGTAGATTAGAGGCACTGAGATGGTATGATAAGATTACAAACGAGGAACTCAGAGAAAGAACTAAGCAGATACCAGTGGAGAAAGAGCTAAGGAAGAGATGGTGGTGATGGATAGGACAAACATTGAGAAATCAGACCAGAAGCATTGGAAGACTAGCCCTGTTTTTGAACCGCTGGGAAAGAGTATGGGAAAGTTTAGACATACCTGGAGAAGAAAGCTGGAGACTGATATTAAAAGGATAGGTAAGACATGGAGGGAATTGAAAGGGATGGCAAGAGAGAGGAAGACCTGGAAGAAGTTTGTTGAAGACCTGTGCTCCATTGGGAGTTGAAAAAGAAATGACAAATCAGAGTTTCATAAACTTATCAAATGAAGCAGACACACTCACATTATTAAACTAAATACATTGAAAATCATGAATGTATACAACATTATAACTAGCGCAAACTTACAGAGATATCTCTCCTCATCAGGACAAGTATGAGATGTAGAACTGGTCCATTCTTTCTTTATAACAAAATACATACAACTGTCTTCTGAAGCATTTGTTGTTTGTTTCTGTATCATGTGACTCTGAACACAGAAATTGTGAACATTACAAATATGACATCATTTTTCATATACTAGAATAAGAGTTTGCATATTATGAAACACATGTAACAAATTAGATTTTCTTATGTTGTCTGTGTTACAGTACACGGTACCAAGTTCTAGCATGCATTATTAATTGTATACACGTTGCTTTCTGCTCGACTATTTTAATTAGAGTTGATCTCACTTCAATTCAACATCTTGGTTGTGTGTGTTAAATTGTTCTATCCGATACCTATACTTCATCTGCCAGTGGTCATGACCAATAAACCATCCATAACCTCTCTATGATGAGTAGAATCCTAGATAAGACATTTTTGCTTTTATTCGAAACTTTATCAAAGCATTCAAACAAGCAGCCACCAAATTTATTCACTGAGTATCAAGAAAATATTACAAGATTAGCTAGACCATAGATTCCCAAACTTTTTCGGCACACCGCCCACTTTGCACGACATACAACTTTGTTACGCCCTTTCCCCATTATAACAGTTTGCCAACGCTCCCACCCCCACCCCACATTTACACATGTTCTATTTTCACTTTGACATAGAAAATTGATATATATTTCTGTCATACATTGTCAATTTTCAAATGATTATATGCATGAAATAGAAAATTGATGAAAAAATGGATCGTTTAAGATGGGCATAAGATGAATTAAAATGCAGAATTCACATTTTTAATGATTATTCAGTCGCAAAATTAAAAAAACTCTCCCAAATACTTCTGAACGCACTATCGCCCCCTCCCGGAAGGCTTCAACGCCCACTGGGGGCAGTACCGCCCACTTTGGGAACCCATGAACTAGACCAAAGCACTACAAAAAATTTAATATGCAGAAGAACTCTCAGCCCTCATGATGGCAGCACAGCACAGGAATAAGCTGCAAGCACCTGCAGGTAAGATTGTCTTTCTTAAGACTCATTGTCAGCTATACAAACCCTGGAGGTGAAATCTGCTAACAGCACATTACAGAACCTAGAAACAAGAACTTGAAAAGCAGTTTAAAAAAAGGCAGAAATTCACATGCAGTGGATTTCATCTCATTGTGGCATTGCAGGCAATGAGAGTGCCAATATCTTGGATAAGAAAGGCAATGCCAAAGAAGAAATCTACCAACCACTGTTTTTTTTTTCAAGGGGTCAAAGCTCTCATAAAGAGAAAATCTGCAGTTGACTGGAAGACAAATACTGGATATGATAATGGAAAAAACTTCCTCAAAGACCTTAGCCGAACAAGCAAGGTTTTTATATTCTGCATATATACTGGCCATTTATATGTGGCCATACCATTTAATTTGTTTGTTGTTTCTTGATGTAGCTCAACATCAGTACTGAACTTCATCAAGAAACAACAAATTAAATGGTTCGCAAGAAACAACAAATTAAATGGTTCGGCCACATAAGCAGATGACCAACAGACAGTGCACCTCAAAGAGCAATGTTGTTCCGATACAATGGATACAAAACAAAAGGCCGGCCACACATAAGGTGGACCTCAGAGATAACAGAGGTGACAAAAGACACTAATTATGAAGCTCACACATGTACTCGTTCTAGAAATCTCTTCTTATCCCTGACGCTGAGAGATAAAAAAGGATTGGAGAAAACAAAGGGAGACTAGCCATGTAGAAGTTAAATCAAATTAAATTCTTAAACAAGCTTGGTCTTGAAAAAAAACAAATCCACAGATGACTAGATGGGCTACAAAGCTTAAGAAAATAAAGATGCCTTTTAAGAGATTTATGTAAAAAAGAATAAAAGGATTTTAAAACATGCAAACTTACTCGAAATCTTTTCATAAAAAAACTTACATCACCATCATCTGGTTCCAGTTTTATTTCTTCACCAGCCAATGCGATATTTGTTTCATAATTTCTTGTAGTCTGAGAAAATAGAATGATGGTGCATGTCAGAAAAGTTAGTACTGAAATTATATCGTGGATATTAAGTATCTAAATGACAAAACGTCTTCAATCAGTTACCATTAACTCTTTCCGCGCTTTAAGCCGCACACTGCGCCACAGCGACTTCTGTTGCACGCTTTAAGCCGCACCTGCGCCATTCAAGTTGTTTCGTTCGCCATTCGTGCTCGAATTGTTCCGTTTATACGTCTTTCTAGTTTTACTTCTACTAATTTTAGTTTTTAATAGTATTCTTCCGGTTCCTAACTTAAATAGCGTCACTTTCACTTTTGATTTCATCGTCATTCACCTACGTTCAATTTGCTTCAAGTTTATTTTTCGTTGCTACAGACGCATTTTTTGTAAACAAATCAATATGGAACCAGGCCCATCAGGTAACAAGCGTACTATGCGTGTTTCAGGCAAGCAGGCGCTTATTTTCTTAGAAAAATGTATGAATGATTCTGATAATAGTAGTATTAGTAGTATTAGTGATGATTCGGATCCCGAATATATCAAAGAGATTCAGGCAAATGAGAATCATTCAAACCATCAAAGCCCAACTGGAGCAGTTAGCTGCAGCCAGTATGATTCCGATGCTGAGCCGCCTGTGCCAAAACATCCGAGATCTGCTGTAAATACTGGTACTGGAAACGGCAGAGGTAGAGGAAAATTTGCAGCTCGAACAACAGCTGCCCCAGTGCCAGTGGTAAGAGAGGAATGGCAGGAGATAAGAGAAGGCTCTACAAAAAAATGCTTTTAGATTCCACCCAAAGCAACAGCCAGGTGTGTCTCCTGAGTCAGGGCTTACCTCAGATTCGACAGCACTTGAATGTTTTTCATTGCTGTTTGATGATGAGATAAAGTCTTTACTTATGAAGACAATAAACTCTTATGCCAGGAGTAAAATTATTGTCAACACTCCATCTCTCCAACGGTCAGTGTTCTCTCGTTGGGTTGACATTACGTCCCACGAGGTTGATAAATTTCTGGCCGTAATGATTATGATTGGAATTGCCAGACGGCCTGAGATCCCTGATTACTGGTCTCTGGCACCTGAGTTTTATGCTCCATGGTTCCACGTAATGTTTACTCGTAAACGCTTCCAAGATATATACTTTACGATGCTCCATGCAGGCGAGGAACATTCTGAAGGAAAAGATAAAATTGAACCCTTCATGAATGTTCTCCTGAAAAAGTACCGAGCTGCGTTCTACCCGTATCAGGAACTCAGTATTGATGAGATGGTGATCGGGTATAAAGGGAGGTGGAAGTTCAAGCAGTACAATGCCAGCAAGCCAAGCAAATACCATATAAAAACCTTTGGCCTGTGTGACTCGGCTACGGATACGTCCACAACATCTTACCATATTTTGGTGCGGACACATCTTATAATCCTGAAATTGATTATACATCAAGTCACGCAGTGAAAATATTTGATACATTACTTGCTAATGTTGGAACGGGCATAAGATATATGCAGATCGTTTTTACACGACCCGTGTCCTTGTTGATTACCTGCTTGAGCACAAGCAATATTACACAGGCACGCTCAACATCAATCGCATTGGCTTTCCTCTGCAACTGAAGTCCCTCAACCTTGCATACCGTGAAATGCGCTGGTTTCAAAATCAGGATGAAACCATGATGTGCGTTGGTTATAGGGATAAAAAGCAAAGAAGAGTGTCCTCATGGTGAGCACAGACGCGGTTGTTGAGACAACACGATGCAAGGATGTTGACAAGCCATCCATGATACACAAATACAACAAATACATGAATGGGTGTGACAAGTTAGACCAAAAAGTCACCTATTATTGTTCTTTTGAAAGGAAAACAATAAAATGGTGGAAGAAGGTGTTTTATTGGCTACTTGAAGTCACCCAAGTCAACTCCTTCATTCTGTACACCTTGACGCGAGAAGCAGACACGACCGGATTGTCCCTGAAGAAGTTCAAACGAGAGCTTCTGACACAGCTAACACAGCGTGCCGCTGTGACATTTCCTGAAGAAGGTCTTGCTCCTCGAAGGCGCTGTCGACAACCAGCTGCAAACCCCATGGCAGCCCTCCAAGATAAGAAACACATCATTTCTTATATCAAACGGGATAGAAGTTGTGTTGTCTGTGCTACTCCCACGGAACGCAAGCGCACCCACTTTGTTTGCCTAGGATGCCCGAATCAGCCACATTTACATACTAAGGATTGTTTTGAGGCCTTCCACAAAGTGTAGTCAGTTATTCACTAACTGCATGGTCACAGTGTACAGTGTACAGTTTATTTTGTCATTTTTTCAATTTTTGTGTTTTCGCCAACATTTTCATCATCATAATTGTGTGTCAACTTTTCATCATATCTTCATTTCTATTGGATATATTGTTATAAAATTTTGCCTGGACTTCACAAATTGGATTACAAAATAATTTCTAGAAGCACATAGGGATACATTCTGAAGATGCTGTTATAATGTCAAGTAAGTGTTGCATATGTCACTAACAATTTATAATTTTTCTATTTATGTTGTCATATTTGTCCCAGTTTCTTCTAAAATATTCCATGTATTGCTATTTAACTTTGTTATTCTAATAGGTTGTCCAGTTTTCTTCAAATTAGTATATGATAAGATATATATATGTTTATTTATTGATGAGTAGTTATGATTTGAAAAAATAACCCATTGCATTTTTTACCTCCCTTAAATTAAATGTAAAACTGAGGAAATAAATGGGCGTGGAAAGAGTTAAACATGTCACCATGATGACAAAAAGAGCAATGTTCAACACAATCTTTATCCATTTCGTAAGACTGTTCTTGATGCCATCACTCCATCTTTTGCATGGTCTTCCTCTTGCTTTGTACTCATACTTTTCTGTGTGGCTCTCTATGGTAGGCATTCTTGTCAGGTGTCCAAACCATTTAATCTGTTGTTCTTTTATGAATTGCATGACTGGTTTCACATCCAATCTGCTTCTGATTTCTTCATTTCTAATTTTGTTTCTTATTGTCACACCTGCAGCTCTTCTAAGACACCTCATCTCTGTTGTTATGATTTTCCGCTCATTAGCTGCTGTTATTGGCCATGTTTGACGCTGGTAACATAGTGTTGGTCAGAAAATCGTTCTTATGAGATTTGCTTTAGTTTTTAGCGGTATCTCTTTATGTGACAACTGTCCCGTTGATCGCTTACTACCACATCTCCTACTGTCTACTTGGGCATCTCTGTGTCGCAAATTAGATCTTCTATCTGATTGCCGGCCTGTCGTAGATTCATTTCTAACTGCACACTTTACCTACCTAACACTAAGTTCACATTTTAACACTTTTTGTCACAAGTACATCCCGGAATGTTAACATGTACATGAATTTCATTTCGCTTGTCGGGTAGAATTGTTTACTCCGTTAAATGCTGTACTGATAAATACGGTACGCTCTCATTTATGTGATCTGGATGAGTCTGAGAATTAGGAGTTAAGTTTGGACATGCCAGACAGTGTCATCCTCGTCGTAGAGAGAAAAGATACACTAATCAACTTTTCATGAGTACAGTGAGCAAATAGACTTTAGGATGGCTGTTGCAGCGGAGGATAGAGCACGCATGGGAATGCCTAATGTGCCATGATGTCGATTACATAACATAACTTAAGATGTGTCGCCCGAGTGGTTACCAGGGCCTAAATTTGGGGTGTAAAGAATAGAGCCACTGTTACCTGCCACGCATGTATGTCATAAGAGGCGACTAAGGATGGTTTGGTTGAAATTGGATGTACATGTCCTAAACTTGTAGAAGTATATGCGTTTAGGGGCCTACCAAACCAATGTGCAACGTATACGTTCTTGGCAAAGATCAAACATATCACAAAGAGTGATTAAAATTGGTCATAAAGAACGAACGCAAACAAGAAGATATGTGTTATTGATTGCTTGTATCTGTACAGAAACAAACTAGATCCACTTCCACAGACCTCAAGTCCAGCAGTCTATTAGCAGACATACAGCAGAAATTTAAAGAGTTTGGTTTAGAGTTACCCTTGTACAAGTAGAACTGGATGTCTGAAGGACAGATAGGAGTGTGTTTAATCCGTGAGCCACAGGGATTTACAGTATGCATACCCTTCGTCATCTGTTGGGAGACTGAGCACCTATGGGTCTGTCTGGAGTGCTATGACATTGGTTCAGTAACAAATAATTACTAATACATAGAGTTCAATTCCAGGCAGGTAAATTTTCTATTCTGTTCATCCAAAAATGGGCTTTCAAGTTTGAAAATTTCAGATTCATCTCTAGAGCTAATGTGTAAGTTAATGTGTAATGTGTAAGTACTCTGCTGCTAATACGGTCAAATAGATGAAAGGAACTTAGCACCTATGAGGGTGTCTTGATTGCAGAGTGCCAAATTCGAGTAAGCAATCCAGTTTTGTAAAATTGCCTGACATCATTCTGTATTTGCAACTGGCATTAAGTTTTACTGATGTTCACTTTTTTGTTACAATTATACTAGAGGTTCATTTAAAAAAAAACTCACTTCACAATTTAGTTCCTCTTTCATATTTTCATTTGGCAGCAGGCTCTGTTCTTCCATATTTCTTTCAGTCTGAGAATAAAGTGTGATTGTTCATGTTAGTAAGGGTGATATGATTTGATTGGACCATCATCGTTGTACTTTGGTGAGTAACAATGTGTGCTTGGATCTCTTACCCAGGAAGATATCTCATTGGACTGGTAGTGCACAAACTCTGTAGGGGGGTTCATTAAATGCTCATACAAACATTGTCTCTTCCTCTTCTTTGCGTTCGTTCTTACGACCAATTTTAATCACTCTTTGTGATATGTTTGATCTGTGCCAAGAACATGTATACATTGCACATTGGTTTGGTAGGCCCCTAAACGCATAGACTTCTACACATTTAGGACACATGCATCCGATTTCAGTCAAACCTCCATAGTTGCCTCTTACGACATGCGTGGCAGGTAACAGTGGTTCTATTCTATACACCCCAAATTTGGGCCCCTGTAACCACTCGGGCGACAAACATTGTTAAACTCATGTTTAGTTACAATGTATTACATGTCCCTTTCCGTTGTCTGTAAACAACTACTGATTTCGTTACCTAAACCTCAGATCTACTCTTTCATCTTCAAGGGACGGTTGTACGAGGGTGAGGGGGTGCATGGCATATGTAAACATTAGTAAACAACATCAAAGTTTAACTCATACATAATTACATGCACCTGTGGATAAACAATTACGGATTTCGTAATATTCACTCTTTCATAATAATATATAGTTGTAAACAGCTGTTTTAGATAGCAACGGACAGTGGCCCTGGGGAACATTCAATTCATTCGTGAAAATTTACACGTCATTAAAAATGAGGGTGTAATTTCATATGCAGCTGTTATTCAGTGTTATTTTTGTTCTAAAATCTAATTAACCCTTAAACATTGGGATACTGTGATTTCAATCATTTATGATCTATGCAACATGCCTATTTAAGTGGCTGTAATTTTGTATTCATTATGCATTTAAGGTCGTAAAATTCATCTTAACTAATGCAGAACATATGATAATCTAATAAATAATTGTAAAAAAATTTATTATATATTTTTAACATGTCTAATCTCGTTGACTGAAGCACAACTCATTTCCCACTTTGCCATTTTATCAATATCTCCATCGATAATCGTCTACTAAATCAAGTAAAAGATTTCACATACCTGGGGAGCATTTTTCAGCAAATGGAAGAATAACTAATGAAATTCAACACAGATGCAACAAAGCAAATCAAATGATAGGGCAAATGGCGCCAATTTTAAGATGCAAACATGTCACCATGAACACAAAAAGAGCAATGTTCAACACAATATTTCTCCCCACATTATGTTACCAGTGCCAAACCTGGACGCTGACAACAACGATAGAAGAAAACTAGTCACAACAGAGATGAAGTGTCTCGCAGAATGCTGGGTGTAACAAGAAGAGACCGGTTGAGAAATGAAGACATCAGGAAAAAGTGGGTACAACATCAGTACTAGACTTCATCAAAAAACAACAAATTAAATGGTTCGGCCACGTAAGCAGATTACCACCAAACAGTGCACCCCAAAGAGCAATGCTGCTCGATACAATGGGTACAAAGCAAAAGGCCGGCCACGCAAAAGATGGACCTCAGAGATAACAGAGGCGACGAAAGAGACTATCTACGAAGCGCATACTAGGGCCCGTTTTAGAAATCTCTTCCTGACCTGACGCTGTGAGGCAGACAGGATTCGAGAAAGAAGAAGAAGATTTTGTAGAAACATCCAAATTGCTCCAGCCAAAATCCCAAATTATGTGATAAAATGGATTCTAATAACTCAAATTACTGTTCTTATGAAGACACCGTTGATTCTTCAAATATCTATGCTTGGTTCAGATGAACATTCTGTGCTTGAGTCCCTTTGAGTCTGTTTGCAAGATGCCAGATATCTTTTTTCCTGATTATTTTGTCTATAAAATATCATTGCGTACTATTATTTTTATTAATAATATCTTTCACTTGCAATGTTTAGAAATTATATACCTATTTAATGTTTATGTATGATACTATAAGTGTTAGTTCTTTATGGGCTGTTTACTAGACCAATTCTGCATCATTTTTTCTTGAAGGCCATATTTATTTAGTTTTTTCTTTAAAATATGAAAATATTGATATTTTATAATTTTCACAATTATTGAATTTCATATTTTCCAAACATGTTTAAATTCATATATGTTTTGCAAATATGAAGACTTTAAAAGACTGTAATAACAGATTTCACTATATCCATCATACTTTTTTTCCCCTTCTTTGTGACTGTAAAATTATTTATCATTTGTAGAATAATCTATTTTTAGACTTTTCATAAGTAGGTCTTGGATATCGTATATTACATAACACATATGTTAAAACCACATATCCTGATAGCCCATCCAATTAGCTTTCCAACCATATATAACATGCCTATTTTCAATGCAAAGAATTTGTATGGTTGCTAAATATAGAGCAGAACATCAAAAATTTCAAAAAACCTTAAAAACCTGTCAATGGTTTGGTTAAGAGTTAATAATTAATGTGCATAAATCAGTGCATGCACACTGACAGTACACTTGTACACCATCAACGGTAGCTAAGGTAAATGTACATGACATACTTTATATTACGTCCGAGGTTTACAAACTAATCCAATTAATTTTCCAATTGCATGATTGCATGCACACTTAACAAGTTATATTATTATAATATATTTACTTCCCGTACCCGTGACGACCGTACCGTGAGTACGCCACGGTACTCAACGCGGTTCGGGTTTGAGATAAATAATTATAATATAATGAATCTGTGTGCAAGTAAGATGCACCAATTTACATTTGATTACCGTTACGGAAAGAACAGTGAATTTTCGCTAAGTTTAATTTTTACGTAAAAATTAACTTCTGCAAAATAAGAATTTCATTATAATGGGAATTCAGAATAACACAATCTCAATTTTATGATGATTTTTTGTTTCGTACATTGACTCCGGGTAGTAGCGTCCCTTTAATGGTGCACGCTTTTCTAATTGTCACGTGATGTAATGTTGGATGTGATATCTTTCTTTTTCTCCAATCCTGTTTTTCCTCATAGAGTCAGGATAAGAGGAGATTTCTATTATATAATATAGGGTGTTCAAGATAGAAGTAGCCCGATTGACAAATCAAATTATCACCTCTATTATCTCCGAGAAAACACGTAATCACAAAGTACTGTAGTTTTACTGTAGTACTTTGTGATTACGTGTTTTGCCAATCAAATAGTTTTACTGCAGTCTCATATATATATATATATATTGTGATTATCTCCGAGAACCAGTTCAGTTTCAGTTTGGAATATCTTCATTGCACTCCGGACATGTCCATAGGTGCTCCGATCTCCTTTGCAATATCTCCATCAGCGTCCAGCGACTGACCGTACCAGTTCTATTTTGATTGATGAGCCTACTCGTATACCTGTTGTACCGTTCTTTTCTTGCCACACCAATCTTCAAACCCAGTTCTCGCAATCTAGTAGTTGACGTGGATTGGTTTAGATGAAGGTCTTCTCTGCGGCCACGCTCTATGAGGGCGTTCACGATGTCAGCTCTGTCCATTGGCTGGCCGTCTGATATAGCGGCAGAGCCAGCCAGCCTGTCTGCTCTCTCATTGCCAACGACACCCATGTGCCCCGGAACAAAGACAAGTGTAATTCTGCAAATTGTTGACGCCTGCAGTGATTCAGTCCATTGCCTGCGCACCGAACCGGCCTCCACCTTTCGGATCATACTCAATGAGTCACTCAAAATGTACGCATGAGTGTAGTTTTGTGACTAGACAGAGTAGTGCATTGGTCACCGCCAGTACCTCCATTGTCATGCTGCTTGTTGTCATACTGAATGCACCACTGGCTTCCTTGACCATTCTGCCACATGAGCTTGCAGAGAATGCCCATGCAGACTTTTCGTGACGAACTACCGATCCATCCTTGTAGATCACAACGTCGTCTGCATTGCAATTTTCATCGATGATGGCTTTGACGTCTGCATTCAACGCCACGGGATTTCCTCTCTGCAACCTTTGTCAAATTTAATGATGGTTGAAAAAGTGTTCCAGTATATTGGAGGCATCGGTATCCATTCTTCTCCATAGTCAATATTATTGAGCCCGCATACCAGCTGAACAGTATCTGCGGCACGGCCAACCCATGACTTGCCCCGCTTTAACCTATGTCCACCACTGACGCTGAGCTGTTCATGCAATGGGTGATCCTTTTGGCACTTATTTTGAGATAGGCACGTGCTCTGGCTATATTGACTCTATACTCCATGGTCGGAAAATCCAGGAGAAACCTCATCGCCACACAGGGTGTATCCCTTGTGCAACCGAGGATGATGCGCATAGCTTCGTTCTGTATTCTCTCGTCTTTCAATTTGCGTTTTGCTGACAGTGAGGATGGCCATTGCATATTCAATGGTGGAGAGGACCAATGTCTGATACAGAATGACAAGCAGTCGTTGCTCGATGTTAACAGCCGCCATGACTCTCATTGCCGCCAAACCTTTGCGTGCCTTGACAATGACATACTCAACATGTTCCCGGAAACACAGACTGCGGTCAAATGTCACACCCAAAAATGTCATCGATTTATCTACGGGCAAAACACTACCTCGAAGTTTCACACTAGGCGTACATGCGTTAACAGTGTTATTATTGAGTGAGAATCATGTCACTGCTGCTTTGGTAGGGTTAACTAGTGCACCAGAGACATCACACCAGTCTGTGATGCGGTCGAGTTCCTCTGTATCTCACCGGCAATTGCATCCCTGTCTTTCCCTTGTCTATACACTAGGATGTCATCAGCAAATGACAGAGTTCTACCTCTGCCATCGAGTTGTTATTCTGTAATTGACACCGTGTTTATATTGAATAAGACAGGGGAAAGAGGAGAGCCCTGTGGCAATCCGGAATGTACAGTCACCTGTTCAGAAAACCAACTACCACATCGCAGTACAACCTTCCTTTTGAATAGCGCAGCAGCTATCCATCGGATGTAGAGAGGGTGCACCTGGAGTTTGATAAGCTGGTACATAAGATAATCATAGGGCACTCTGTTGTATGCGTCTTCCAAGTCCACCATTGCTGCACATGTTTCAATACCTGCATGGAAACCTTCGAAGACATCATAGGCGAAGACCGCAGCGTTGCACCATGTTTCTTTCCCAGATCTGTAACCTCCGAGAGTGGGTGAGAGGATATGGCGATTTTCAGGTCCCATGCCAGTCGACGTGCCACGATTTTCTCAAGAAGCTTGCCTGTCGTGTTTTGCAGTGCAATAATTCTGTAGCCGGCTATCTGAGAGTGATCTTTGTTGGGATTCGGCAATGGTAGTAGGTAGCTATGAAGCCACTCCTCCCTGATCTCACCGTCCTGGATGCTGACGTTGAATTCTTTTACCAATTCCTCAATGTCGTCTTTTGATAAATCAGTAATATCCTTGTATCGAATGCCATCAGGTCCTGGCGCAGTGCTTCCAGACGTTTTCAGTGTTGTCCTGATGACCTCCGCAGTTATATACAGCTCTTCATCCACCACAACAGCGCTGCAAAGCTCTTCTATGGTCCCCTGTGTCATAAGTCTTTCGGCCTCGTCATTGTGGTCTGTCTGCTGTATATAGCGTTTGAGGAGAGCTGTACCCTTATTTTCGTCTGACTTCTGCCAGGCCGAGTCAGTGCTTTGGAAATCCTGGATGCATTTACGTCTTGCAGTACCATTCATGCGCTGGTGAAATCTCCAGAACGTCGACAGGGACTTCTCAGCGCACAGTCCACTGCAGAATTCATCTTGCTTGTCTGCTATACACTGTCCATGTCTCGCTTGCGTACAGCAGCGTGGTTAGTACTATGGCCTGGTAAACTTTCAGCTTTGTGACTCTTATCTAACAAATGTTGTAAGGACTTTACTGCATCCCCTAATATGGTAAAGAACTTATCTACTGATAAAGTGTATGGTGCTGGTTGCAATGGTGAGGATAGTGATGACTTTGATTTTGGATTATGATGTGAGTATGAAGTAACACTTTTCATCCTGGCTTTTTCTGGCCTTTTCCGGTCAGTGTTTGGCCGATTTTTTTCCATTTTTAGTTGGCAATCCTGATCTACTGTATCCGAGTAACATTGCTCATTGTGGCGCACTGTCTGTTGGTAATCTGCTTATGTCACCGAACCATTTAATTTGTTGTTTCTTGATGAAGTTCAGTAATGATGTTGTTTCTGTAATTTGTAAAACTACAGTACTTTGTGATTACGTGTTTTGCCAATCAAATAGTTTTACTGCAGTCTCATCTGTTTTGTGAATATAATGATGTTGTACCAACTTTCTCAATTGTCTCTTCTTGTTACTCCCAGCATTCTGCGTAGGCACAATCTTTGTCGTGACTAGTTTTCTTCTATCATTTGATGTCGACGTCCAGGTTTAGCACTGGCAGCATAATGTGGGGAGAAAGATTGTATTGAAAATTGTTCTTTTTGTGTTCATGTTTAAATTTTAAAATTGGCGCCATTTGTTCTATCATTTTTTTTGCTTTGTTGCATCTGTGTTGAATTTCATTAGTTATTCTTCCGTTTACTGAAAAAATGCTCCCAGGGATGTAAAGTCTTTGACTTGTTTTAATGGGCGATTGTCAATGGAGATATTGGTAGTGTTTTCGTCTCTAGCGAATGTCATTACTTCGGTTTTGTCGATGTTTATTCTCATATTGTATGCATTGCTTGTTAACTGGAAACTGTTAACGTGTTGCTGCAGCTGTTCTTCTGTTGTTCATATGATTACCTGATCGTCGGCAAAAAGAAATTCGTTTAAGAGTTCCCCAATGTTAATTCCTTCGCTTGTGTTAGCTATTTTACATGTTTGATCGATATATGTGATGAACAGCAATTGTGATAGTACTCATCCTTGTCTTACTCCTGACCCTACGTGGAACTTTTCTGATAGTCCGCACTGATAGTGTTTGTTCGAATCGTACACTGGTTGTTTATATAGAGGCTATTGCATAGATTGATTAGGTGGTCATCAACCCCATAGATTGACAATACTTTCCACAACTTGTGTCTGTCTACGCGATCAAATGCTTTTTCCTGGTCTACAAACGCAACGTGCATGTGCTTATCGGATTCGACAGTCCTTTCTACTAACTCCTTTTCTGATCTAGGTCAGGGAACCCCTTGTCAGTTGTTTAGCCTAGTTATCTAGAGTTGGTTGTAGTTAATTAGACTTTTTACCCCTCCATATTAGCCTACCGTATCGTGGTTTTTCAGGGTTTGTGTGCCTTGACGACTCTTCAGACTATGTCGGCGGAGTCTAACTCCTGGCAGGTCTAACCAAGCCGAACAGACTGAAGGTGAAAGGCCAGACTAAAGGGCGAAGTGAGGCCCCATAAGGTGACAGCGCAGAACCCACCTGCGAGTGCCAGTTACTCTGGATGCAATCAACTCCCCCCAGCTATGGGTTAAACGGCAGCCCTCCTCTCTCTTGAGGCGGACATCTTTTTCTTCTTTTATCTCCTACTTCTATTACAACTTTTCTATCCTACGAGTTAGACCACAGTCTGGGGTCAAAGGCGCATAGGGACAACACCGCGCCAGGATTAGTGAGCGGACACTAATAAAGATCTTACCCCACCTACACGTGGTGACCCTGGTAACAGACAACCGATATTGTCTGGCTAAGCGGGTAGGGATCGAGGGAGAGCTACTTTGGTATAAGTAGGGATACAGGCGTAGTCACGTTGGATGAGATCCGCTTGCAACGAAGACGAGCGAAATCCCAGAGTGACTATTAATGTACGTCTCTCCCGGCCGAAAGGAAAAGCTAAACGGATAAACACGAATGGATGAGGTGTGCATCCAGAGAAGTGGGCCCGCGTAGAGCAAAACTTGGGCCCGAGATGAGTTGCACATGGGCCCACATAGGGCGAAACTGGGAGCCCTGAGGTGGGGGCCCGAGTTAAGCTCTGTGTCCGGACAAGCTAGAGGCATGGCGAATGTGTGCAGGGTGAGAACCAATAGACACGGTGGGGCAGGCACCAAAGCAGAGCGAACACACATGCGGACGATGCACGGGTGGGGACACCGGTGGGGCAGACGTGCAAGGCGCTGATGGTGGAGCGACAAGGGGTCGTGGTTGAGCGGACCATCCAAATGTGCAGCAAAACTGGAAAGCCCAGCAGAGGCTAGAATCCAGTGCGCCTTTCCGCTAGCAGTATACAATAAAAAGAGATCCAAGACTCAAGATCCAGATCAGGTACTAGAGCCAAGGGAAGACCAAGAAAAGATGGATAGACAATGTCAAGACCACACTAAAAAAAACAGATATAACACAACAAGGGCGACTCATCTGGCCCTGGAACGTAAAGTAAAGCTCCCACTCCTACGCTTAATGGCAAGAGTGGACAGCCAATTTTATCACCCATCTAGGAAAGATAATAGACAAGATGAAATTCTAAAATAGCAAATTAGAATAAGTACACATGAACCAAAAAGATCGATTGTGTGGTGTCAGGGACCGCAAGGAGCAAAGAATAGTAACACTGCGACCTATAAGGCATGTCAAGAGGCGATTGAGGTAGGGACGTGGGAAGCTACCCTAGTAAATAAAAAGCGTCTCAGAAATTGGATGTGCAGGCCTACTTGTAGGCACATAACTGGCACAATGTACTATCGCTGTTAGGCTCAGATCTGGGGACTGCCTAGAGTAGTTGATAGTAGCTCAGCCTGCTAGCTGTGAGATGTCTCATAGCTCGGGTTCGAACCTACTGTCCGGCATTTGTTCGAGTCCCCTGGACTTACTCAGGACGATAGCGTGAGTACCTCTGAAGTCGGAGAAAATCTGCCTGTATGGCGAGGAATACTAATTACGAGTACATTGAGCACACGGCTGCCAGTGTAAAGTAATTTACAATGTGCATACTGCTGCCATTGTAAGAAATTGGAAAAACGGATTTTCACGCAAAAATCAGTTTCAGAGATGAAACTTCGTCTGAGTTGAAAGCGGAAAAAAAAAAAAAAGGCTCAGATCACATACAAATCACACTGAGTGGTTAACATATGGAGCATTCGAGCCTGCCTGTCCAACGTGTTCATAGAGCATTCAAAGAACGAAAAGATGAAGTTACCAGAACCATAAATCAGAGAAACCAAAAATGTAGACAAAACTGCACATTTCCTCCTGACTTCTACATTTCTATGTGAGCAAGCATACCATACCAAGGGGAACCAGAAAAAATGACAAACCTTACAGTCGAAAGAGCTTGAGGGAAAGATATATCAAAGGGCATGGACACAACAGAAGAAAATCCATCCATGCACATTATGAATCATTTGACCTCTATTTGATATGCATCTAGGCAGAATAGTAATAATAATGATATGTGTTTGTAATACAAGTCAAATCTCAAAATGAAAATCAAAGACTTTGTTAGATTCCAATCCAGTTTTTATTTGTTTGAGTCTATTTAAACCACATCATCAAAACTAGTCACATGATCATGTTTATCCAGAGATCATTTCAAACGTAAAGTTACACATCAAACATTGAAGATTTCTTACTTGGTGTTGACATTCTGGTGTGTTGAGATCCCTGTACCACAAACAACTACAACACACAAGTAGATCTTCTCATCAGTAAGTTTTCTCTTGTGTTAGTGAGTGCTATCATGACTAAATCACAAAATCATTACATATGTATGGTTCATATCTCCAGTATGTACACCTTTGTGTGCGTTTTCTTCTGGATATATTTCATCAGGTAATCTTTTATCACATTTGTAATGCTTCTCTCTGTATGTTGTTTTCTCTCCGTTCATCTCTATAAATTCAGCCATAGTCTGCATTTTTTATTTTTGCACAAAGGCTTGCTTTCCTTATCACAGGTGTCCCTCGCCATTCAGTTGAGCCTTACTCTGACTTCAGAGGTATCTATGTATTCCTTTATACAGGGTGTTCAAAATAAAAGCAGTCCCATTGAAAAATCAAAAGTTGCCAGGTACGCATTGCATTTTGTCTGTTTACACCTGTTCTGACTAGCTTGTCCTTTTGTCACATTTGTTCATCGCCTCTTCCCGCACCATAATTACACATCATCACAAAAAGACTCACTTGACCTACACTTTGTCATAATTATATCTTCTCATTTTGATAAACATATGCCAGATTGGCTCTCTTGATGGAAAAAGGGGGTGGGAGGGAGGGGGCTATTTTATCTTGAACACCCAGTATATTTTCACACTACTAAAAGTTGCAAAGTTTACAACCAAGAAATAAACAGTTGCCAGAAACACTTCACAATTCATGCATGATACTAAATAATGAGAATGTCACAAATTATGAAGAAGATATGAATCAAACAGAAAAAGGAAAACAAATGTTGAGAGCCAGAATAGCATAGTGGTTAGTACACTTGCTTTATAGATGACATGGTCCCAGGTTTAAAATCTACAGTAAGAGTGGATTTTTATCTGATCCAGCCTCAATTGGGTACAGGAGAAACACTTCGAAGTGTAGGCAGTTAGTGTAATGTTAATCACATGTCGCTGGCTCAAAAATTAATACTGGCCTAACACTGTATTTCCATATACTACATTGTATGAAAAGTTCTTTTTTTAAATAAAAAAATGTTAGACAGGTATATGAAGCTCTCGTGGAAATGTATACACCAAACACAGAAGGAAATTATGAAGAAAGGTAACCAGAAATTAGAGAGCAGCAGTAACATAGTTGTTAATGAACTCACTTCTTAGACGTGTGGTTTGGGTTCAAATCCACAGTGAGCGAGGGACATTTTCTGACTGCAGGGCTCTCAGGTCAACCCAGTCTGAAAAAGGTAACAGGAAAAGGTCTGGGTGTGACAGAATAATCACAGCCGCTCAAAAATAATCACTAAACTAAAGCGCACAGGTTTTGAAAGGAAAAGAATAGTGACGTAGAGCATAACCAAGATGGGTGGTTAGTTAGAGAGAGATGGGCATTAAAAAGATTGATCGTAACCTAGAGAGAAATGGGCACTTAGTAAGAGAGAGAGTGACGAAGATGAAGACAGACAATTAGGAGGAAGAAAACATGGTATTGTCTGTGTATCAGGTGGTGAGAACTAGTTACAAAAATTATGTTTTGTAAATAACTCATGTTTTCATTAATTAATATATATTAAATAAGTTACAGTTGAGAAGTTAGCAGTTGATGACTTTAATTTATTTTATTGATAGTCTTCACCTTTTCTTCCACGATTTACTTCTTTATAGAAATTTTGGGGCTGGGAGGAGGGAGGGGAGGGGGAGAGAAACATGATCTTGTGTGTGCTTGTTTTAAGGCACTTGTAAGCTGATATTCATTTTTGTAAGGCTGTTCTTGATGCCGTCGCTCCATCTTTTGCATGGTCTTCCTCTTGCATTGTACTCATTATACTTTTTCTGTGTTTCTCTCTGTGGTAGGCGATACCAGGGCATTCTTGTCAGGTGTCCAAACCATTTAATCTGTTGTTCTACTCGATTGACAGCATGGACTGTTAATCCATGTCATAATAATATCTTACCCTTGATGATTGCAAAGTTTGAGAAAAATATTAAATATGTACGCTTTCGTTGACAACAAACAAAATTGAATTAATCTGCTTTTTTTTTCTCTATATTTTCATATTCGTTGAAACCTTTTTGTGAGTAAAAGAGATGACCAGTATTTCTTTTTTGTGTGCAAATTCTCCTCATGAGGTGAAACGGATAATCTGAAATCCAGAACAGTGACTAAAACACTAAGGATCACTATGACTTGGGAAGTAGAGGTAGCCACAGAATGTTGACCCCATCAGCCAACATACGTGTGCCGAAGGTAAATGAAAAATAAAGAGCTAACTTGAGACCATATTGCCCAATATACCTTGAGGTATAAAAATGGGTTAAAAAAACCAACACAAAGAAATTGAACACTGACCTATGGTGAAAATGCACTGTCATTTAAAATTACATGCCAGCCTGCGTCTCCCCTGTACACAATGTTTTTTTATAGTTTATTAAATGACTGCACTTTAAATATTTGACATCTCAATTGCAAAACTTACTTCTTTCTTATGTGTAGCCGTTTATGTTGCATTAGATTGCTGTATAAAGCATATGCTACATGACACACAGCACATTTGTAAGGCTTTTCCCCTGCATATGTTATTATTTTGTGTGCTTTAGGCTTTTCTCCTGCGTGTGTTATTATTTTGTGTGTTTTAGGCTTTTCTCCTGCGTGTGTTATTATTTTGTGTGTTTCAGGCTTTTCTCCTGCATGTTTTATTTTATGTGTTTTAAAATTACTACACCAAGCAAATCTGTCACCACAAACATCACATAAGTATGGTTTCTCTCCTGTGTGCAATCTCTTGTGTGCTTTAAGTAGACTGGAATATGCAAATCTTACATCACAAAAAGAACATTTGTACGGCTTCTCTCCTGTATGTGTTATTTTATGTGCTTTCAAAGAGGCATACTGAGTAAAACCTGCACCACATACATCACATAAATAAGGTTTCTCACCTGTATGTGTTATTTTGTGTACTTTTAGAGTGCCATACTGAAAAAAACCAGCACAACACACATCGCATTTGTAAGGTTTCTCTCCTGTATGTGTTATTTTATGTGTTTTAAGATTGCTAGAATTGATAAAACCAGTCCCACAAACATCACATTTGTACGGTTTCTCTCCTGTATGTGTTCTTTTGTGTGTTTTCAGAGAGCTAGAATTAGTAAAGCTTGCACAACAGACATCACATTTGAAAGGTTTCTCTCCTGTATGTATTCTTTTGTGCATTTTTAAAGTGCTAGGAATGGTAAAACCTGCACCACATACATCACATTTATAAGGTTTCTCTCCTGTATGTGTTAGTTTGTGTGTTTTCAGAGAGCAATATTTAGTAAATCCTGCACCACAAGCATCACATTTGTATGGCATCTCTCCAGTATGCAATCTTTTGTGTGTTATTAGATGACTAGACAAAGCAAATCTTACACCACAAATATCACAAAAATAAATTATTCTAGTAACATCACCGGTCTGATCTCGAGTTTCTGGTTTGCGTCGGATGGCATGAGAAAGAGCATTAGCTGCGCGTCGAGCTAGCGCCTGTTCTGGAGTTTCTTGCTTGCGACGATTAGCTTGGTATTCAGCATTATCTCTTCGAATTTTGTCTAAAGCTTCTTGGCTCTGACGAGCTCGCCATCTTCGCTTTCTTTCTCTACTTAAACGTCGCCGCTTGGCTGCAGGATCTTCATATTTTATGGCGGCTGTAAATCCTATGTTTTCTGATCTTCTGCCTGAAGACAAAGGAAAAAATCCCCCAAATTCTAAAAATAAGAAATTGAGACATTGAATATGTTTAACCATCACACATAACAAAAAAAATTATATATTCATTGTCAAACCAAAATAAATTTTCTTTTTTTGCACTTGCTCTTATCAACCAAGATAACAACTTGTGGTCAGTGTCATTTGCGTAGAGAACGTGAATATGTTGCACCACGGTCATAGACACCTACAGCATGTAGAACAGGCACATCCTAATAATTTCCATCTCATATGATGCTTGGGTTTGCCTGATCTGACAGTCCCTTACATATTTTGTTTGTCCTCATATTGAACATCTGACACTTTCTATTAATCATTTTTCAGTCACGCAATGCAGCTTGTGTATGATCTGAGCTGAATAGCATGTTCATATTTTGTCACTTTTTCTGACTTGAAGTCGTTGCAGATAAGGAAAATTTCAATAGTTTTGGGACATGTGTAATTTTTGTCCTCAGTTTACATGTGTAAACTTTGGAGTTATCACTCTGAATTTCCCATATTAGCGAAGACTTGCTCTCAAGTATCTATGCATTGACTACTGGAACTGTTGAAGTGTAAAACAACATGCACCAAATCCTACACAATCCTACAGTAGTAGCTGGTTTATGATTTTGACATCTTCATGATTCAGGAAACTAATTTGCAGCAGAATATTTTCAGTATTCAGACATCAAAAATTATTCTACTGCCAGTGAAGCTGGCGGGATGAGGGGGTGGGAAAGAGAACAAGCTATACATGTAAAATATGGTCTTCTTCACAACTGCCTTAATATGTATGATTTCAAATATGAGGTTGTGTAATTACAGGTGATTCAAATAATAATTTGTGATAAGGTATGGAGAATCTATAATTTGTATGTCCATGCGGGCCAACTCCATATTGCAGACAATTGGGTTTTTATTGAGGAACTCTTAGATGTTTCGGACACAAAGTTTCTCATAACAGATAATTACAACGCTCGATTGAAGGAAGGGGACACTATTGAAAAAATACAGGGCATTGCTTTGAGTCAGGTCCTACTAAACTCTGCCCCGTCTATTTTGACTCATGACTGCCCAACTTGGTTAGTGTCCAGACCTGAGAACACAGAATGTGTCATCGTTGGGTACTCATCTATACTATCGACTCTGCATTCTGATTATCATCATAGCTATTTATGACCACTCCATAAACATGGGAAAGATTCTAGACTGCTTAGCAGAAACCGTATACTCACCATATCAAATATGCTCACACCAGTCAAACTAGAAGATAGAGCTATTACAAATACAACTGCTTTCACATATCTTGGAAATGTTATCAGTCATAAAGGAAGAGCTCAATCTGATATTAAAAGTCGACTGAGTAAGGCACAAAGCGAATTCATGAGTCTTCAGACGGTCTGGAAATCAGCACAATGCAGCATCAGAACCAAGATTAATATATAGCTCAGCTGTGTACTATCACCTTTAATGTACAGATCAGAATGCTGGAGAATGATAGAACAAGATATGTCCAAACTTTACAACTTCCATACAACTTTAAATGTGAAAGATCTTACACATGTTCTGGTAAAGAACTATCTCTAACCAAGAATTGCTTACTGCAAGTCAGCAAGAGAATATGAACACCATCATCCAAAAGAAATGATGCTGGAGTTGGATCAGATATGTGCTGCGCATGGAGACTAACTCTGTCACATAAATTGCACTGAGATTGACACTAGAAGGTAAATAAAAAACATGGAAGACACTGACATGTGGGGTCAATCCTTGACTTCTGAACTGGATAGGTACTTCTTTGATGGAGAGGACCATTGCATTACGATTCGAAAATGGCAGGAATTAGTACATGATTACCCTCTATCTTTCCCTATCATTTAACATTTACCTATTCAAAATCTGACATCTTTTATATGTTTACCTTCATATACTTCACATACACCAGACTGTTCTACTTTCTCACATCCTAGAACTTGTCTCTCCATGTTGTCAATTATCTGAACATGACTGTTCAAATCTTGACTGCAGTCATGATCATATTTAGTCTGAGAGAGAAGAAATTATGAATACAATGTTAAAGTTGATTGCACAGTCAACAAATATATCTTCATGGACAACATTGAAACATTAACCTTGCAACATCGCTAACAATATTTTCTACATTATATCAGGGACCCTCGCCAGTGATACAGAGTTCATGCACTGCCGCTGAGATCTTCCTGAGTAAGAAAGAGATCGGAGTACACATGGTTACTCACAGAAGTGCAATGATGATGGTCCAATCAATCATAGTAAATATATGCACATAATAATTTCAATGTGGTTGTGTTATTTCAACATATATTTTTACCTCAGTATTATCGATGTAGATTTGAGGTCCGTGCTTAGGGCAGTCCCCTTCATATTTCAGCTTGCACTTCTCACAATCTGAACAGATGGATCAGCTACGATTAATGAAGAAAGGATATCAAACACAAAATAGAAAATAGGAAGTCATGATTATAACACACAACATCAAGATCTGGGAGAGAGAGATTACAGCAAGTCAGTAATAAATCAGTGTTTCATAAACTTATCAAGTGAAGCAGACACACTCACATCATTAAACTAAATACTTCTTCTTCTGCTTTCTCACTAGATTGGGATTTGGATTCTTTAATGAAGGCAGCCGTCTGCCTCAGATTAGCAGCCACGACATACAGTTTGTCTTGGACGCTGGTGTAAGTGGCCACCTCTTTCTTCTCAGGTCTGTATACTGGGGCATTTCTGTAGGATATGTTCTGTTGTCATACTTGCCAAGCCACAGGGGCACAGGTCCTTGGTGCCTATCTTGAATTTAGTGTACAGGTGGTGTCTCATTCTGTTGTAACCCGTCCGGAGACCAAGTATGGCTGTCTGGTCCCTTCTGGACAGTTGGTAATATCCATCGTTCTTGTTGTGTTTTGGGTGTTCTTTATCTATTTTGCTTTGTAGTGCCCTTTGGTGATGGTTTTTGCTTCTTCATAGCTAACCAGGTTGTCATCTTGGGGCATTCCTGCTCCTTTTTAGCCAGTCTGTCAGCATCTTCATTCCCTTGATCTTGCAGTATGAGGGTATCCACTGGATTACTACCCTCTCAGATTCATGGGATAACTGGGCTAAGGTTGACCTGAGATCACTTAGTTCTGTGTTCCTTTCAGATTTCAGTGCTGAGATAGCGGACAATGCGTCAGTCAAAAGCACTATTTTCTCATGTATTTGGTTCATATTTTGTAGTGCCATTTTTGCAGCTGCACTGAGGACCTCTACCTCAGCCCTGAAATTGGTTGAGAAATTGCCGGTGGCCAGAGCTAAGGTTAGTTCTACTCCATTTTTAGTCTGAAGACAACTCCCCCTCCTCCAAACTAAATACAAAAATATCTTCACCATTTTCAAAATTACATCAGGGGACCCTCGCCGGTTCTATGGAGTTCGTGCACTGCAGCTGAGATCTTCCTGTGTAAGAAAGAGATCGAAGCACACATGGTTACTCACCAAAGTGCAATGATGATGGTTCTATCAATCAATCATTAAACTAAATCAATCAATCAAGTGCCATGCCTGCCGGCGTAGGCGATTATGTCTCTCCACAACTCTCTCTGCTTGGTGCATGTAATCAGTTCTGCTGTTGATCTTGTGTCAAACCATGATGTCAGGCCATCCAGCATCTTCTCCCTCTGTCTTCCGCGATCTCTTCTTCCCTGAATTTTTACCTGTAGTTACCAAATGTTCTAAACCTTCTCTTCACATTATATGCCCGAAGAACCTTGATTGTCGGATTCTTATTTTTTTATAAGGTTTCTTTGTATACAGGCCTGATTTAAAACCTCCTCATTTGTTTTCTTTTCTGTCCATGGAATTTTCAGCATTCTTCTGTAAACATCTCAGTAGCTTCCAATGATCTTATTGATTGTTTATTCATTGTCCATGATTCCCTGCCATACAGAAGTATTGGATCAATATAGCACTGCAGTATTCGTTTTCGCAGTATCATTGGTAGTGAATTCATGCATAGTGTGTTTTTCATTTTCATAAAAGATGCTTTCGCTTGATCTATTCTACTTCTAATCTCTGTTTTACACCTGCTATCTGATGTCAGGAGTGTTTCCAGGTACTTGAATCGATGGACTTGTTTCAGTGAGGTGTTATTTATGTTGATATTACATATTGGTGTTTCCTTAAACTAAATACATAAAAAATAATGAATGCATACAACATTATAACTAGCACAAACTTACAGAGATATCTCTCCTCATCAGGACAAGTATGAGATGTAGAACTGGTCCATTCCTTCTTTATGACAGAATACATACAACTGTCTTCTGAAGCATTTGTTTGTTTCTGTATCATGTGACTCTGAACACAGAAATTGGGAACATTACAAATATGACATCATTTTGCATATCTAGAATAAGAGCTTGCATATTATGGAACACATTTAACCAATTAGATTTTTTCTGATGTCTGTGTTACAGTAAACTCCTCTTCTTCTAATGCTCCATATCGACCACTAGTTAACCACTCTTTTTGATTTGTATGTGATTGAAGCATAAGAACAATTGTACAATGTACCAGTTATGTGCCTATAAGTAGGACAGCACATCCGATTTCTGCGACACTTTTTGTTTCCCTAGGCCCCTATCTCAGTCGCCTCCTACGACATGCTTGTAGGTCTCAGTGTTACTATTCTTTGCTCCCTTGAGAGCCCCGGCAACACACGGGTGACAGTAAACAATAAAGTTTCTCTGTTATTCAGAAAAAGAGCAGCCAGTCCAGTGAACCACAGAAAGGAGCCTAAACCATACAGTACATAGAACAACACTACCATAACCACATCTGGATTCATGTTTGCATAGATGGATCAGTAACAAATTCAATCAAGAATAGAGAAGCAATAATATTTGTATGACTCAGAAATGGTGAACAGAACAGGTTGACAGTGACAACAGGAAAATTTATGTCAGTAACCTCAGGTCAGAATAATAAGCATTGAACACTGCAGCAGCATACTTAATTAGAAGGGCAAGCACATGAAAAAACACTTTTCCTAGATGCTCTTTCAGTAGCTGTCTCAAAGAATCTGAAGGTGAAGGATTGACTTCATTTTGCATCAGTTTCCCCATATGGCTCTGTTCCTGTCGGCAGAGATGGCATGCCATCTGCCGAGAGCATTGCAAAAGCATGAACTCCATAGCTCCTGCAACAATCCTAGGATATGAAAAATTGCACATGTCTCGGTACTGATTCGAACCCACAACCTTCAATACAACAGGCAAACAATTTAACCATTTCGTCATTGAGACCCCCAAAAACATACTATACAGCCCCACACTATACAGCCCCACACTATACAGCCCCACACTATACAGCCCCACACTATACAGCCCCACACTATACAGCTATAAAACACATGCAATTTCCTGAACTTGGAATTAGATATGAAAGAACTATCAGCTCAGCAGAACTAGTTCTTAACAACAAGTTGGAGATATGAGCTTCTGATAAGTGTAACAGTAGCACAGAAAATATAAGTGCAGAACATTTGTAACAAAAGTGATTTAACTATGAGGAAGGGACAAGACTTTGTGGTCATCACTGGTATCACTCCAGAACAAGGTCTTTGAAAATGATAAACCCTCCACATTAGCCTACCTTATCGTGGGTGAAGAGTTTGTGTGCCTTTAGGATCCTTCAGGCTATGTCGGCGGAGTCTAACTCCTGGCAGATCTAACCACGACTGAAGGTGAAATGCCAGACCGAATGGCGGGAAGCACTATGGGACCATAAGGTGACAGCGCAGATCCCACCGGTGAGTGGTAAATGCTCTGGCTGCAACCAACTCATTCCCCAGCTATGGGGCAAATAGCAGTTGTCCTTTCTCTCCTTTGAGGAGGACAACCCTTTTCTTGTCTTGTCTTCTACTTCTACAACACTTTCCTACAAGTATATGGGATTAAACTATAGTGTCCAGGGAGTTAACTCTGCATAAAAGCATGGGTTGGTGAGCCCGGTGACAGAAAGCTGAAGTCACCTAGAGTAGAACGACTCCAGACAAACCCAGGAAGATAGATCTTGTCAGCAGGGGACTGCAACTGTCTAGAGAACAATCTCAAAACCAAGATATCCTCAGAAGCGGAATGTGTCAGCCATTATTGGTGGGGAGGAACCAACATATACTAATGACTCAATAGCTATGGCCAAAAATGATAACAGCTTCTAGTTGACAAATACTGACTTTAAGCATATTTCAACCAACATCTGAGAGTGTGTGTGCAGAATAAGAAGATTCAATGTGATTTGATAATGCAAATGTCCTCAAAATCTTTCATTAAATATACTTACATCATCATGATCATCTGATTCCAGTTTTATTTCTCCGTCAGTCAATGAGATATTTGTTTCTTCCCTTCTTGCAGTCTGAGAAAACAGAATGATTGTTTGTCTCACAAAAGTTAATACTGAAATGATTGAATCACTGATAGGACCATCATCACTGCACTTCAGTGAATAATCATGTGTGCTCCAATCTCTTTCTTATACAGGTATCACCATCAGTCTAATGTGACAAAATCATTTGCAGCAATGAAATGAATAAAAATCATGGCATAGCCTTTTACAGGATGTAGCCATCAACCACAGTAAACAAGTTGTTCATTTTCTAGGCACCACTTATACATTCGGTAATTTGTCATTGCTTTCTGAACAGTGAGGTCTATTTTTACCGTTCGTAAAAATCCACGTGAACAAATTTGCTTCCAAACTGCCAGCAGCGGAGTTTGAACCAGGTACTCTTGGGTTGTGATCGAGCTCACTACTGCTAAGCCACAGACTCCCAAATTGCAACAATAAGGAAATATATTTGTGCATGTCTCTAGACTAGCAGTCATCTAATAAGACAGAAGCTTTCAGACACTGAGTCCTTTTCTCTAGGAGAGTGGTCCAGACAAGGGATCACCACCACAGATAATGTAGCATCTTCCTTTCTTTGACCATGAAATATCTGTTTTGAGTAAAGGACGCCAGTTGATTCCAGACCGAGCCACAGATACTCACAACACGGACTGAATACCTTCTACTGATGTATCTCACATCTTTTATCTCTATATATCATATATATAATCTGAATGATATTGGGCTTCTTCACCAACCATGAATACAGCTTCTTCTTCTCCCTTCTCTAGGGAGGAATAGGTCAGCAACCAAGGCTTTCCTCCTATCCAAGGCTATCTTTTCCAGATCTCTCGACTCTCTCCCCATTTTCTTGCATTCCGTCTCCATCTTCCGCCTCCAGGTCCTTCTTCTTCCCGGATGGCGAGCTATTAATTTTCTTGGTTGTGGTTTCTGTAGCAATCTAGTATTTTTTAACGTGGTGGGGTAGCTAGCTCCAAGTCTAACCTCCTTAGACACCTCTTATGACATGCGTGGCAGGTAACAGTCTTTACATCCCTAATTTGGGCCCAGTAACCACTCTGGTGGATGATTACAGCACTAAAACTTGTCACAAATCAAGTCTTGTACACATAACTTTGTTGCTGTAAAGACATCATCCTTATCACACCTGCTGGTACAGGCGGTGTGACAGCTGTCTGACTATACTGATCATTAAATCGCTGAAAACATTCACATTTTAACAATTTTTCATTTTACTTTATTAGTATTTTTTAAATAAAATTAATTATTGAACAAATATTTTAAATGATATACCCAAAAATTATGCTCTTGTTTGATTCTTACAGTTGGATCTCCGACTGTATCATTCATATTGCTGGTAACCTGGTGAAATCAAGAGTAGGAGAACATGTAATCATACAGATAATATTCAAGCAACAGCAGCAATGAGAAGTTAATAAAACAGCATGTCTTAAGTTAGTTCTGTTGAGTACATCTATGACTTGCCTAGTTACTGACGATCTATGTCAATTTGTAGTCTCTGTCTGTTACTGTACTTTAATCAAACTTCTTGGGGTAGTCAGCATGGTACAGTGACAGTATGCTGGGTGCAATCCTCATATAGAAGTTTGATTCCAGGTAGGTTCATGTATTAGTCTATCTAGCTGAAAAACAATGCCCAGACTTAATTTTGGAACCATTTCAGTAACTGCTGACAGTCTCTGCCATTGATAGTTTCTCTTAGCTGAAAGGAACTTGGCACCTTTTGGGACTGCCTTGATAGCAGAGTAGTAGATTATAATCAGATATCCAGTTTTGTAAAATTGCCTGCTTTCATTTTGTATTTGCCATTGGCATTCAGTTTTACTGCAGTTTGAGCCACACCCTTATTCACTTGTTACAAATATACTTGAATGTTATGTTATGTTATGCGATCGACGTCACGTCACATTGGGCATTCCCATGCATGCTCTGTCCTCCGCTGCAGCAGCCATCCGAAAGTCCATTTGCTCACCGTACCCATGAGAAGTTGATTACTATATCTTCTCTCTCCCTACCACGAAGACGACACTGTCTGGCATGTCCACACTTATAGCCTAATTCTCGAACTCATTCCAGTGTCTGAGACGTGCCCATGTCACATAATTGAGAGCGTACCGCATTGATGATATCGGCTCTGTCCATACTTCTGCCCGTTTGAGTCGGGCATTGTTTGCAAGAAAGTCTGCACGCTCATTACCCTGCACTCCAGCATGTCCAGGTGTGTACAGCCAAGTCATTTTCTTGAGATGTGATCTCCGAATGCAGTCCACCCATTCCACACACATACTTCCAGATTCAATCAGTTGAAGCATATTCATCGAGTCTGATATGATGATCGTATGGGTATCCTGTTGCTCAGCCACCCATGACAGAGCCCTGGAGGCAGCGGTGATCTCCATAGTCATGCTCGATGTCGTTGTCTCGAAAGCGCGCAGTCCTCATGAAGTGTGCGACCATTTCGCTGTGCTGAATAAGCCCACGATGATCTGGTGCCACGCTTGACTGAGCCATCGGTGTAGATAATGATATCACCTGGATGGGAGTGCTGATCCACGAGTGCAAGAATTTCCGCATTGACGACGCCCGGGGCCCATTCTCTACAGCGTCTCCCAAGTGTTGAATGATGTGTGCATGCAGTGGCGCTCGTGGTCATTTTTTTGGTGGGGCCCGGCAAAACTTTCGGAAAAATTTGGGTTTTTGGAGTATTTACTATTTCTTATCTATTCCGGGAAGTTATTACCCCTTTCTCTCACTCTCTCTTTATTTCTCTCTCTTTCTCGAGCGTGCAATCACCGCTTAGACTGATGTACCAGATTTTCCCATAAATTCTGCTTTCATGTGGAAATCTGATTCATGCAGCATTAGCATGGGTGTATTTCGTCACATCTTTAGCGTCATGTGAAGCTCTGGTGCTTATCCTTCGCGATGTGTCCGGTTTTAGCCAGCGTTTACTGGGTTCGCTCCGTCGCCCGGCTGTCCCCAGCTGACCTGCAATGCAGTAGGTTGTTATTTTCTTTTAGGGTAGTTACCCTTAGACAACCTTCCCTCCCGGGTTGTTGAGCGCCATCTGCCCAGTTTACCAGTCTTTTTTGGACTGCTTGGTTTGCCTGCCGTCCAGTTTTGTGTACGGTTTGCTTCACAAGCCTTTGATTGTCCTCAATCAACTACAAGGCAGTAGTAGTTATTCTGCAGGGAAACGCGTTATTGCTCTCTGGATGGAGACCCCATCTTCAAGGCTCGCCACCTTGCTTTCTTTTTGCCCATTCGTCCATTTCTGCTTGTGCCCCCGTCCACCGGTCTCTTTGGGACTGTCTGTTGGATGAGGACACTAAAATCAATGTTGAATCGATCAAGCGATTTAGGCAGTTTGGAGTTACCCATTGTTCAAGTCAAACTGTGAGGCAAATTGAGAGGTGTGTTTAATCAGTGAGCCACAGGAACCATCAGTATGCAGACTCTTCGATATCTGTTGGGGAGACTGAGCACCTATGGGTCTGCCCGGAGTGCAATGACGTCAGTTTAGTAACCAATAACCAATAAATGTAGCATAACGAATTGTGGCTTGATATAATAATGTGATGCGTTTTTAATGGCGTCTAATATATGTGGCAGTTATTTTGATAATGATACCAATCAATATCTATAATTATGGTAACCATGAGCCATGATGATAGTTTATTACAATAACAAACAAACTACATATCATTATCATTCAGCAAATGGGAAAACTAGCTGATGATCGAGATATATGGAAAACAACATTCATTACACAAAGGTGCAGAATCTTTTGAAAAGAGACTTAGGGATGAGCTGAAAGATAAGAGACAAGCGAAAACTCGGAAGTTGTCACAGTAAAACACTTTCCAATTGACCGCCTGTAAAGACGAAAAAGGCGGCAGGCCATCATATATACTCGTATATACATGTATATTATGATTATCATTATTAAATGACAAACTATCGGTCCAAGTCTAAGACTGTAAGTCAAGTGTGTAAGAGTTGAGTAGTAAGACTTTCCTCACCTGCAAAATATTCATTATTATCAATGTTCTAATCAACACAGATTTAAACATATAGAATAAGAATGCACGTGTTTACATCGTCATAGTACATGCCAGCGTTCATTTGTCTGCAAAAGTGTAAGAATTACCGATTTTGTGTCTTGCACATCAGATTCACTCTTTCATAATTTAGTTGTAAAAAATATTATTTTGCAGTTTAATGTCGTCTGCCTCTGCACAAATGTCACGTGATGTAATGTTGGACAGGATGTAAATTGTAAATATTTTTTCAACAGGACTTTTATACTATGTTCACCATTCCTCAATTGCGTAGAAATGTTACGGATGGTAAAATGAACATTATATCAAAGGCCAGCAGCATATTTGGTAGACTATATACCAATGTCTGGCAGAGAAATGGCATGTGTTTGCAGACAACGCTGAAGGTATATTGAGCTGTACTCGTGACGTGTACTGAATGTATATAGAGTTATACTCGTGTGAAATAGTTTGCGTTATCTGCGGTAAGCCAAGAAACTAAATCACTTCCACTAAGTAATTATCAGATAGCAGAATGAAACCCCGGAGACCATAGTACTCAATAAAGCGGGTCTTTCTATTATCTACAGGATCTTGATGAAGTGACAAACCCGCTATGCAGATCATATAGTTCGCATGCCAGACCGATCATCAGTTGCCAATGCTACTTTGGTGAACTGCAGATGTACATGTGTCAGCCACTCCCATTGATTCACCCAGTCAAAAGAATAAACAGCAGCCTGTTCAAATCAAATGCTTATTTGAATCAATACAGACACATATGCTAGAATGGTATCAATGACTATAATGTCAAAACATTACATGTGATATCATTCTTAATTTTCTCTCATGCATCGGTTATCAGTTACACGAGGACTATCATCATAGCATGATCAAGGTTAGACATGTGGGTGTTGTGTGTTTTATCTTTTCGAGCAGCTGGTCTTTTGTGTCTCAACGGCACGATGATTCTCAGCTATGCGGGTTCCTCTTGTGTTGTTACAGCGCCACATTTGGCGATCTTGCGTCATGGATTTCCAGCACGTGGTGTCTATATCGAAACATTTCAGAGATACTTTAAGAGTGTTTTTAAAGCGGTTTTTTTCCTGTCCACCAGCAGAACGTCTGCACGCTTCAAGCTCGCGATACATCAACAGTTTTGGGATGCGTTTAACAGGCATCCGAGCAACGTGACCGACCCATCTCACTTACGCCTTCTGCAACAGGGTGTTGACTCTTGGGATTTTTGCTGTTGTGAAGACTTCGGTATTTGGAATTTTGTCCTGCCAGTTTAGTTTTAGTGTCTGCTATCCAAACATATATCCGATGCAGGTAGTAAAGATAGTTAGTTATACATGTTTCTCATCAGTTTTCTAAGATGCTTCTTCCTGTATTCTTCTTGTTTTTTCTGTTTTTTTTTCTTAACCGGGTTGTTGCCCAGTGTCGTGCTTTTCTTCTTTTGTCGTAACACTGTTACCGGGTTGTTGTCCTGTGTCGTGCTTTTCTTCTTTTGTCGTAACACTGTTACCGGGTTGTTGCTCAGTGTCGTGCTTTTCTTCTTTTGTTGTAACACTGTTACCGGGTTGTTGCTCAGTGTCGTGTTTTTCTTCTTTTGTCGTAACACTGTTACCGGGTTGTTGCTCAGTGTCGTGCTTTTCTTCTTTTGTTGTAACACTGTTACCGGGTTGTTGCTCAGTGTCGTGCTTTTCTTCTTTTGTTGTAACACTGTTACCGGGTTGTTGCTCAGTGTCGTGCTTTTCTTCTTTTGTCGTAACACTGTTACTGGCTTGTTGCCCAGTGTCGTGCTTTTCTTCTTTTGTCGTAACACTGTTACCGGGTTGTTGCTCAGTGTCGTGCTTTTCTTCTTTTGTCGTAACACTGTTACCGGGTTGTTGCTCAGTGTCGTGTTTTTCTTCTTTTGTCGTAACACTGTTACCGGGTTGTTGCTCAGTGTCGTGTTTTTCTTCTTTTGTCTTGTGTTGATCTAGTGGCTTGGGCAATAGTTATTTTGCTTTTTTACACGATTCTGCTATGCAATTGAATTGATTCAGCGATTTAAGGAGTTTGGAGTTACATATCTGGTACAAGTAGAGTTGGATGCTTGAGGAGCAGAGAGTGGAGTGTGTTTAACCAGCTAATCAAAGAAACCATCAGTATGTATACCCTTCCACGTCTGTTGGGGAAGACTGAGCACCTATGGGTCTTCATGGGATGATATGACGTCAATTAATTAACCAATAACCTGAATCAAAAGAAATTTATCGCAAAGAGCATCTTGATCTTCCGATCTACGAAGTTCAGTTTGGGAAAAGTCTCTAGATACTTTCCATATGGAGAAAGATAATTGTTCGGTCACTGGCAACTGATGGCAACAATGTCAACCTGGAACACAAATTATCATATGTAAAGATACATGTTTACATCGATATTCAATTGTAAAGTGGTATCTTTAAATTGAGATTTATATCTTTATCTCAACATGAACATTTTGGATAGCCTGACTTCATGGCACGGTAGAGCGTCAACATCTGAGTTGATAGCAAACACCAGAGACAGAGATTTGTGGAGATCCATAATCGCCTACGCCAGCCGGCACGACACCTGATGATGATGATGTTCATCTCAAATTTGAGCTACCAGTATCAAAATTGGACACATAGAAAATGAGAAAACAAAAAATTACAACAATAGATATATAAAATGCCTGTAGAAAATAGTGGACTTAATAAGAAGATATAGATTAAAACAAAACTTAGAAACAACCTCCAGTGTTAGATTATATTAATAATTTCATTCTATAATTTTATTTGATCTCTGCTAAGCGCATTTATATTTCAATGTATACTGAATTAGGCCAGTATATTGACTTTGCGTGGTCATGAGGAAATTACCCAAGCCAGTATATCAACTCAGACGGGCGAAAGGGTTAAGAAACAATAAACAAACTAAATGGTTCGGCTATGTAACAAAATTACCACTCAGCAGTACCCCACAACGAGCACTACTATTCTGGTACAAAGGTTTCAAAGCCAAAGTCTTTCCTCTTTCACGAACCCCAGAAATATCAGAGTCCGCCGAAACCACCACAGGCGCACTTAAGATAAGAGGACTTAGCATAACTCTTTGCATTCTCTGGCTCTAATAAGCATAACAGGAACAGAGGACAGAAAGAAATATACTGCGCAATGCTACGATAGAACTTCGGTTATGAGTAGCAGGTATCGATGTGTTCAGGCAAGAATTAACTCAATTTCTCCACAGGTCATCTACATAAACTGCGACACACAGCGTTTGAGCCTAGGACTAATCAATATAATTAAAAACATACCTGAGATCGTTGACATGTTTTTCATCATACAATCCGTCTACATGTTCTTGTCAGTGAGTGAATCTTTGTATAAACTATTTGTGCAAGGACAAATTAACATAACTATTGAAACTAGACATATTTGTCCAAACCCGATGGTTCTACTCGTATCAGTAAATTCACCAAATAATATTCAGATTTGGAACTATAATTAACAGTTGGAGCTTTAGTAAAAAAGTTTGTTGATGGTCGATAATTAGAAAAGGAAACTGAAGATTAATTAGGTTCATCATCATCAAGTAGGTTGTCCTGTGCAGAGCTTTGCCACCCCAACAGTCCTCCGGAATTCTCTCATAGGTCAGATGTCCCGCCTCTGCAGCCGCCATGTTCAAATCATCAGTTACATCATAAATCCATCTTCTCCGTGGTCTTCCCCTTCTTCTCTTTGCAGGTATGCCTCCTTCCATGATGGTCTTCTCCAGGCCTTCGTATCTTTACTTTAATTAGGATACTCTAGTGTAAAATCTTAGTTTATCCGCTCTCACTGTATATAAAGAGGTCTGGACTGTCATCACCAAGTGCCATCTACGCAACGAAGGTTTGTTACGGTTGACCTTCATCATCACATAGTTTTATCCTGAGAAGAACATGATTATGGTGATCACGGCTGCCTCCATGGCTCTCTCGTGGCTGGTTGAGAAGCATGCCACCAATACGATTATCATATCAGACTCGATGAATATGCTTCAAATGTTTGAATCTAGAAGTATGTGTGCGGAATGGGTTGACATAATTCAAACATCACATCTCAAGACACTGAATTG
This sequence comes from Arion vulgaris, assembly GCA_020796225.1. Taxonomy (NCBI): domain Eukaryota; kingdom Metazoa; phylum Mollusca; class Gastropoda; order Stylommatophora; family Arionidae; genus Arion; species Arion vulgaris. Next base: position 56,514,316 of record CM036754.1, read on the forward strand.
GCTATACACAGCTCTGGACATGCTAGAGTACAGGGTGACGAACTTGCTGACTTTCTTGCAAACAATGCCCAGACATAAGCGGGTAGAATTATAGACAGAGTCGATGTCATCAATGCGATATGCTCTCAGTTATATGATATGGACGAGTCTCAGACACTGAAACGAGTGCGAGAATTAGAAGTTAAGTTTGAACATGCCAGACAGTGTCATCCTCGTGGTAGAAAGAGAGATGATTTACTAATCAACTTCTCATGTGTACGGTGAGCAAGTAAACTTTGGGATGACTGCTGCAGCGGAAGACAGAGCACACATGAGAATGTCCAATGTGTCATGACGTCGATCGCATAACATAACATAACACCATCAATGTTAGTGTCCTTATCCAACAGGAGGTCGATAAGATAACGAAAAACATTCCCCTTCCCTCTCCCGCCGTATTCATCCTAAACTTCCCAGCATCCGATGCTAGCCTGCCCGCTCTCTCATTGCAGCAAACACCTGCATGCCCAGGACAGTAGATCAACGCGAGTCTCTGGAGTTTGGGAACCTCTATAGACGGCATCCACTCACACCGCAACTTGCCATTCTGGATCTTCCGAAACATCGACTGAGAGATGATACTACAACGGCCCAAGTAAAGGGATACAAGAGAGCCACTGGATGGCAGCAGTAACGGCAAAGTATAAGTAATACGAGATATATGATAAAATGAAATGGATAATTTGTTAGTGAATAAACATCACAAGTTATGTGAAATGAAAAAAAATGAAAATCATGGCATATCCTGTACAGGACTTTGCTACCAATGCCACCAACCACTGTCAACGAGTCCTCTATTTTCTGGGCACCACTTATAAGCTCAGTAGTTTGCCATTGCTTTCTAAACGATGAGGTCTATTTTTAACGTTCGTAAAAATTGATGGGAATAAATTTCATTCCAAAGTGACCTCCGCGGTGTTTGAACCAGATACTCTTAGATTGTCATCGAGCTCACTACCGCTAAGCTACAGACGCTCACGTTCTGTACAAGCTTAAAACTCACTACCGCTAAGCTACAGACGCTCACGTTCTGTACAAGCTTAAAACTCACTACCGCTAAGCTACAGACGCTCACGTTCTGTACAAGCTTAAAACTCACTACCGCTAAGCTACAGACGCTCACGTTCTGTACAAGCTTAAAACTCACTACCGCTAAGCTACAGACGCTCACGTTCTGTACAAGCTTAAAACTCACTACCGCTAAGCTACAGACGCTCACGTTCTGTACAAGCTTAAAACTCACTACCGCTAAGCTACAGACGCTCACGTTCTGTACAAGCTTAAAACTCACTACCGCTAAGCTACAGACGCTCACGTTCTGTACAAGCTTAAAATAACCAATGTTAAAACAACAATGACGTTAGTAACGAAATTTACGCCTGATACTTCTTCTTCTTCGAGTTTTCCATATCGATCACTTGTTAAACCACTCTTTGTGTTGTGTATGTGATCTGAGACTAAGAGCGATTGTACTTTGTTCCAGTTATGCTCCTACAAGTAGGACAGCACATCCGATTTCTGCTACCATTTTTATTCACTAGGGTAGCTTCCCTAGGCCCCTACCTCAGTCACTTCTTACGGCATGCCTCGTAGATAGCAGTGTTACCATTCTTTGTTCTCCTTGCCAGCCCCGGCAACACACGGGTGTGCCTGATACAAAGTGTAGTTTTTCCTTTACAAAATTCAATACTACATTAAATGAGATCTCCTTATTAATGGATGATTTCTATACTAGATCGATAGTACAACCAACATTTCAGTCTTTATGTTTGATATCATCGCAAGCAACCACCAGTAGTCTTTCTTTCTTTCTTTCTTTCTTTCTTTTTTCTTTTCTCCAATCCTGTTTTGCCTCACAGCGTCAGGTCAAGAAGAGATTTCTAAAACGGATCTTTGTGTGCACTTTGTGGATAGTGTCTTTTGTCGCCTCTTTTATCTCTGAGGACCATCTTTTGCGTGGCCTGCCTTTTGCTTTGTACCCATTGTATCGGAGCAACATTGCTCTTTACGGTGCACTGTCTGTTGGTAATCTGCTTATGTGACCGAACCATTTAATTTGTTGTTTTTTGATGAACTTAGTAGCATCAATAAAAAAAGAACACATTAGTTAACGTAATTTTTAATTGTTTCACGTTGTTTACAGACTTGTTAGAATTTAGTTTAGTTTAGTTTAGTCGTCGGATCACCATCACTGCACGTCGAACAAATTAGTCCATAAGTGCTCCGATCTCTCCCTCAGTATGTCCATCAGCTTGTGGCGACTAACGACACTTAGATTTGTTAGAATTCAAATTGTGAATGTTACTCAAATTTTCACCTACTCGGAATACGTCAAAAGTTTTACAGTTGTTACATCCATTAAGAAAAACTGTGAACAAAATAACAAAATTTAATTAACATGGAAGTTGAGGCCCTCTTGTATGCCAACATCAATGATACTGATGTAATTATTTACACCGATGTTTCAGTCATTAGCCAACAACGCTGTTCATGGGCTTTTTCAGAGCGCTCAAGGGGAAAAATTATAAGAGAGACCAGTGGGACATACGCGACAACCACAAGTAATTTGACAATGGAGGTACTAGCGGTTACAGAGACAGTGAAATGGTTGGCATCTCATAACTACTCTGGTGGTTTCATAATCAGTGACTCATACCATCTCATCAAAGTCATATCAGGAATGTTGAGACAAAACTGGGTAGAGGTACTGGTACAGACAGTGATCAGATAAATCACCTTCATTTTAGTTCATGGACAAGCAGGAGTCAGGGTAACGAACGAGCTGATAGATTGGCTGTCATAGTTACAATATCAGAGGAAGCTGCAATGGACCGAAATGACATTCTTAACGCATTGAGAGCGTCTTTTCGAACAGAGGAGTTTCAGGGTTGTGGAATCCGAGTCGCTGACCAGATTTAGAGAGATGGGTGCCGATAATGTTGCAGCCGGAAAAGAACGACATACCAAAAATGCAAAGAGATTGATTAATCAATATCGAACTGGCGTATTGGGCCGCTGGACGCTGCTGGATTTGTTGAGGTGGAGATCGGAACACCTGTGGACCTGTCCGGAGTTCTTTGATGATAGTCTTCATATAACTGATAGCATCGAAAGTAGGAATATTTATATCGATACCTTACAAAACAAGATCGATATTTAGCGAGTACGAATCTTCTTCTTCTCTCACTTCTGCAATGATGCAGAACCGATTGTGCTCTTGCCCTTCGGTACATTGCCAAGCAGTTACATTTTTTGGGGGGTTTCAATTTGATGAGATGAGGATTTCCTGTCTGTGGATTCTACCCACCCCCAGTCAGTAGGCAGAATTGAACCGCACAAATACTTGGGGTCTAGGGGATTGTGGTGGGGGTCTCTATGGCGTAGCGGTTATGTGCTCACCTCTCGTTTCAAAGATACTCGGTTTGCTTCCTCGTGAAGACATTAAGATATTTTTCCAGAGATCCCTGATTTCAGTTTAGGCGAAATCGAATTACTAGTCCTATCGGAGACGGACGATAAAACGTAGGCCCCGTGTTTAAGTTGAACACGTTAAAGAACTCTTGGCAGTTCAAAATCGAGAAGAACAGGCTGGAAAGCCGCTGTCCGGGCAAAATTTAGTAGAAATTTAGAAAATAAAATTCTTACAAAATATTTTCAACATCTTCTAAACTACATCGAGGACATTCGCCGGTCCTACGGAGTTCGTTTGGTGCCGCTGAGATTCTCCGGTGTAAAAAGAGACCGAGGCACTCATGGTTACTCACCGAAGTGCAATGATGATGGTCATATCAATCAATCAATCAATCAAAAACGTTAGTTGTATGTATATTTTCCAGAAGACCAATTTAATTCTAGTTTTGCCGGAACTTATTTGGTTTTAAAACATCACATTTTCTTGTTTTTTTTTTGGTTTGAGAAGAGGAGATTAGACTATTACAAAAAGGAGAATGACATTTTAAAGGTTTATTATTCAGTACGAATCAAAACATCAATTGTTGTTGCTACTTAATTAATGTGCGATTAAAAAATAGTTGTAGACTACGAAACAATTACAAGCACAAAGTCTTCTATTGTTGTCAACGTTATTCATTGTTTATATCTTCAAGTGTCTTTTCTATACATATTTGATTTTAGTAACGATCGTTCGCTTACTGCCTAATCGTGTCTTTTTTAGCCCTTACAATTTAAAAAAGAAAGCTACTCCGCCAGTCTTGGTCTAATTCTTTGATTCGTCACACTAAGTCAACCAGACTATACGCATTGTCCCATGCCCTATATAAAGTAGGTGAAATAGGTTTTGTACTGTTCGTACTAAACTATGTGCAGACAGCTGGTGTATAAGTTGACAGTGAGGACTCATTTCCTAAATACTTTCTCTGTATTTGTTACTATCGTCGTTGACTGCAACTAAAGTGTTTTAAAATGCGATTACTGTACAGGACATACTACATATTGCCATTTCTTATGGGTAAGTAATAATAATTCCTCTCGTACCGTTATACGTTACATAGGGCCTGTAAGCAATTTCTCCATACCGCTCTACCTCCTCCATTTGAAGCAGCTCGCTCAAACTCCTCCATTTGAACTGAGACCGATATTTCTTTCCTCTCTCAACAAAGTTTGTTTCAGGGTCTCCTTAGATCGTCCTCTCTTTCTTGAACCCTCTGCATCCCACTTCAATGCCTGCTTTGCTCCTCAAGGTGTGTCCAACATATCTCCATCTCCTCTTTCTTATAACAGTTGTCACTAGTGGTTGACCAGACATGTCTCTGATTTCATCACTTCTCCTGAATTCGTTCCATTTTATATTCATTTTTTTCTCACAGACATCTATTTTCAAATGCATTCAACTTGCTTTCTATATCTTTAGTCATTTTCCAACTCTCGCTGGCATATGTTAGGATTGATACAACATTTGAATTGAAAATTCGTGATTTAGTTTTAATACTATATATTATATAACTTGCAGTTCCATATTTTATTTAGACTTTTTAACGGTTAACAGGGAGGGTCTATGGAAGATCATGGAAAATTTGGATGCCCAAGGAAATTCATCAAGATCGTCCAACAGTTTCACGAGGGCATGATGGCACGTGCACTTGACGAAGGAGCTGTCGGAAGCCTTCCATGTCACCAACGGCGTCAAACAGGGCTGTGTACTGGCCCCAACACTCTTCAGCATGATGTTTGCTGCCATGCTCACGGATGTCTTTTGGGAAGGCGACGAACATGGGGTAAAGATTAGATACAGGACAGACGGTAACCTATTCAATCTTCGGAGGTTAAAATCCTCCACCAAGGTAAAAGAATCAACTATCTCAACCCTGTTGTTTGCTGATGACTGTGCCCTCGCTACCAACTCTGAGGAAGAAATGCAGACTTACATGGACAAGTTCTCAATGGCCTGTGATAGGTTTGGCCTCACCATTAACACCAAAAACAGAGGTCATGTTCCAGCCCGCCCCTAGAGAACAGTATTACGATCCAGTCATCAACATTAAACACCAGCGTCAACACCAACATCGCTTGCGATGGACGGCTATTATTAGACTTTTTAAAGCTGATGTTGGTTTGCCAATTCGTATCATAATTTCTTTTTTAACATATCCTGTCCAATCAAAATTGCTACCTAAATAGGTGAACTGCTCTGTTATTTTTATCATTTTAGATTCCAGGGTGATATCTGCATTACTTGCCATAGGTGTCTTCATTATATTTTGTTTTTCATAGCTTATCTGCAGTCCAACTTTTGAAGCTATAGATAACAAGTTGTCTGTTTTTCTTTGCATATCTTGGTTGTTTCTACTTAACAAGGCAATATCATCTGCAAAATCCAAATCTTCTAGTAGACTATTTTCTACCCAATCGATGTCTGTTTCGCCCCTGCAACATTTTCGCATCACTCAGTCAATGGCCACTCCAAACAATAGCGGAGATAGAATACAGCCTTGCTTTACTCCGGTTTCAACCATAAACCAGTGACTGTGTCCACCATCAGTGCGAACTGCACACTGTGAACCATCATAGAGGCTCTTAATAATGTTTATTATTTTGTCTTGTATTCCATAGCATCTCAGAATATTCCACAGAGAGATTCTGTGCAGATTATCAAAGGCTTTTTAAAAATCGATGAAATTTAGTATAAGTGGTTGTTGCTTCTCAATATGTTCCTCTTAAATTAGTCGTAGGGTAATTATGGGTAAGTGCTGTAAATAAATATGCGTCATTTCCGGATGTTTATAGTATAGATAGCAACAGTTATCTTAAATTAACTCTTGTATGCATGTGTGTCCACATAAGTTTTGACAGGGAGGTGAAACCAAAAATATAGTTGGTAGTTTACTACGTGGTTATGGAGAAACCAGATTTGCATAAATTGTTTTATAAAAAATTAATTTTCCAGGGTAGCACACCCCATCCTAATGTCATGCCTATACGATTTCTTTTTTGTCTTTTCTCTAATCCTGTTGTTTTGTCTGATAGCGTCAGGATAAGAAGAGATTTCTAGATCCGGCTGTTGTGTGCGCTTCAATGTGTTTTCGTAGCCTCTATTATCTCTGAGATCCATCTTTTGTGTGCACGGCCTTTTGCTTTGTGTTCACTGAATTGGAGTCACATTACCATTTGAGGCACGCTGTCTGTTAGTAATCTGCCTATGTGCACGAACAACTTAATTTGTTGTTTCTTGATGAAGTTCAGTATTGATGTTAGATCAACATTCGGAAGCCATGTCCTACCCGTTTATGGTACCATACACATGTAGGGGCCTAGAATCGGTGGTGCAGCATATAGTCGTTCTTGGCAAAGATCAATTATACAGCACAATAAGAATGATCAAATTGGTCGTAAAGAACGAATGCAAACACCTTCAACAACAACAATACTGATGTTGTACGCACTTTTTTCATGATGTCTTCATTTCTCAACCTGTTTCTTGCTACTCCTAGCATTCTGTGTAGACACTTCATCTTTTTCGTGACTAGTTTTCTTCTATCCTTTGATTTCAGCGTCCAGGTTTGTCACTGATAGCATAATTTTGGGAGAAATATTGTGTTGAACAATGCTCTTTTAATATTCATGGTGACATGTTTGCATTTTAAAATTATTCATATTTGTCCTATGATTTGATTTGTTTTATTGCATCTATGTTGGATTTCGTTAGTTATGTTTTCGTTTGCTGAAACAAATGCTCCCTAGCTATGTTATGTTATGTTATGTTATGCGATCGACGTCATAGCACATTGGACATTCCCATTCGTGCTCTGTCCTCCGTTGCAGCAGCCATCCCAAAGTCCATTTGCTCACAGTACCCATGAGAAGTTGATTACTATATCTTCTCTCTCTACCACGAAGACGACACTCTCTGTCATGTCCAAACTTAACGCCTAATTCTCGAACTCGTTCCAGTGTCTGAGACCCGCCCATGTCACACAATTGAGAGCGTACCGCATTGATGATATCGGCTCTGTGCTCCCTAGGTATGTAATGTGCAGTGCTATAAGTGCTATTCTAGAAACTAACTTGCTTTATTCTGAAAATAGTGGCATATCCTTTACAGGACGTAGCCATCAACAACGGTAAACGAGTTGTCGATTTTCTAGACACCACTTATACGTTCAGTAGCTTTACATTGCTTTCTGAACGGTGAGGTCGAGTGGTTACCGGGGCCCAAATTGGAGTGTAAAGAATAGAACCATTGTTACCTGCCACGCATGTCGTAAGAGGCGACTAAGGAGGTTGGGTGTGGGGCTAGCTACCCCACACCGTAAAAATACTAGATGGCTACAGAACGGAGTGCGAACGGAGTAAATGCTGGCTGAAACCGGACACATCGCCGAAGGATAAGCACCAGAGCTCCAAATGGTGCTGAAGATGTGACGTAAAACACACCAATGCTAAGGCTGCATGAATAGAATTTATGGGGAAATCTGGTACATCGGTCTGAACGGTGATCGCGAGCGAGAGCGAGAGAGAGATAGAGGGGAAAAAACGGTGAGGTATATTTTTATCGTTTGTAACAATCCAAAGGAACTAATTTGTTTCCAAAATTGCCATCGCGGTGTTTGAACCAAGTACGCTTGGGTTGTGATCGAGCTCACTACTGCTTAAGCTACAGACGCTCACTATATTATACAAAGTATAATATGCAAATAACAACATCACATGGATTTTATTATACAAAGTATAATATGCAAATAACAACATCACATGGATTTTGTGGTGCTTATTGTTTTTAAAGTGAAACATCTGGGCTCATATGGTTGCTTGTTGTAGAATTGATATCATCAGTACGGTTTGTCATGTCTTCTCCTTCTTTTCTTCTTTACTCTTCGCCCCTAAGAAGGCATTGGTCATCAACCAAAGCCTTGCAAGCTTTCATGCTCTTGGTTGTTGTTTTTATAGCTAAGTATTTTTACAGGATGATGTAGTTAATCCCACGCCAAACCTCCGTTTTCGTTGTAAACAGCATGTGGTAGGTAATAGTGGTTCTATTATTTACCCCGATTTGGGCCCAGGTACCACACGGGCGTCAAATTTGTATTTATTGTCTGTCGTCTTTGACTCTTTATCGGACAGGAGAGACGTGTAGGCGCATTCACTGAGATTCTCACAGTCTATATTGCGATCTCATCTCATATCAGTCATTCACCTACACTTCTACTTATACCAGAGCAGTTCTCCTTCGATCCCTACCCACTTAGTCAGACACTAGTCTGTTATCAGGGCCACCCCGTGGAGGTCGGGTAGTGTCTTGGTCAGTGCCAGCTCACTGAACCTGGCGCCACTTTCTATCCTTACATTATTGCGCCTGCGGCCCCGGTTTGTCATGTGGTTTATCTTATCTTCTTGTTAAAGAAGATGTTGACGATCAAGTGAAGCACTCGGAAAACATACAACACAAAACAGAGAAATGAAATCAGAAAAGGACAACACGGAATCAATCAAATTGTCTTTCAAAACGACTAATGCATAACACTTTATTGTAAGTCTGAATTTATTCACTTCTGTTGTATCCTTTGCTTGATAAAGGCCTTCTGGTCGAAACGTCGCTGTGTAGTGTTTTTGTACTTTGTAAAACTACAGTACTTTGTTTTAATTTTACATGTTTCGCCATTATTACAAAACACCGTGAGTTTTTGTGTGTTTTTTGTGGGGAGTATTATTAATACTTTGCTTAAAATAACTTTTATTAGCTAGATGCTTGTTGTCATCCCATACTGAGATTCCCTTTCTCAATCTGTCATTCTTAACTCTTACAATGCGAGAAGCCAATCAGCATACCATTTTGATAGTACCAGTTTGTTAACAAAGCACTTCACGACCAATTTGTTAACAAAGGCACTTCACGAACCAAAACAATACAAAGGAACAAATTCGTTAACATGACTATAGTTTCAGTCTAATTGTGTAAATTATGTGTGCACACTTTCACAAATGCATTTTCTCTAGAGAACACTAGGATTACTTCAGGAGCTACGGAGTTTGTGCTTTGTAAAATACTCTCGACAGATGGTGTGCCATTTCTGCGGAGAGGGACCGAGCCATATAGGTTAAGACCTGGTGCAATAAAGTATATTTACGGCTTTAGTCCCCTTTCCTTTAACAGGACCACTAACTTCGTTGCAGTAGAAGGCATCATGCAACGCTTGCATTTGTTGATGCTTAAAGTTTACCCAGTCAAGATAAGAATACAAAAAGCAAGGGGAAACTTTATTGCATTGAGTAAAATATGGAAGTGAGTGTCTGTAGCTTTAACGTTAGTGAGCTCGATCACAACCCAAGTGTACCTGGTTCAAACACCGCGGCAGTCAGTTTGGAAGCAAATTCGTTTCCGGGGATTTTTACGAAAAGTAACAATAGACCTCACCGTTCAGAAAGCAATGGCAAACTACTGAACATATAAGCAGTGCTAGAAAATCAACGACTCATTTACTGTGGTTGATGGCTATGTCCTGTAAAGGATATGTCACCATTTTTTCAAGAAATGGAAGTCAAAGGAGATCAAAACAAACACAAAGCTGAAAATCCGTCAATCAAATGTGAACTCAGTGCTGTTCTATAGCTCGGAAACATGGAGGACAACAAAAGCAACCAGCAGAAAACTACAGACCTTCATAAATAGATGTTTACGTAGAATAGAGAGACTGAGATGGTATGATACGATTATGAACAAGGAACTCAGAGAATGAACTAAGCCGATACCAGTAGAGAAAGAGCTAAGGAAGACACGCTGGCGATGGATAGGACATACATTGAGAAGACCGACCGGAAGCATTGCAAGACATGCACTGTTTTGGAACCCGCAGAGAAAGAGGAGATGGGGAAGGCTTAGACAGACATGGAGAAGAGAGCTGGAGGCTGATATTAAAAGAATAAGTAAAACATGGAAAGAATTGGAAGGTTTGGCAGGAAAGAGGAAGAGCTGAAGGAAGCTTGTTGAAAATCTGTGCTCTGTAGGGAGTTGAAAAACGAAGAGTGAAGTTAACCCGGTAACATATTGGAAGGTAAGGTCATGTATGTGTCAAGGATGTTTCATTTAGGACAGATCCCTTTGTGTCATTTTGTTGACTGTCTTGCTATCGGTTGACAAACACTGTACTAGGTCAGTGTCACGATAGTTTATAACATTGTCAAGATAGCAAAGCGATAGGTAGTTTTATAATTAATAATAAAGTTAACAAAAATTGTGTTTAATACTAGGAAGTGTATTGAAGAATGCGGTGTTATGTATTTTTATTTGACCTGTTTATCTGTCCTAACTCTGTCGCTGTTATTGTTGTCTTTGATTATTACGGAAGTGTGGAAGTGTAATTAATCATCGCCTACGCCTGCCGACAATGCGTGTTCTATAACTAGGTAGATAGAACACGACAGACACACAAACTGTCGGACGGATCAACACGCAGATACATAGATAGATGGATTGATAGATAGACTGATAGATATGTAGGCAAACTGGTGGAGGTATGAACAAGTAGATAGATAGACAGACAGACAGACAGACAGACCGACCGACTGACCGACGGACGGACGGACGGACGGACGGATGGATGGAAGGATCGATGGTGTGGCCTCAAAGAATACTTTTATCTTAACCAATTCACGTTAATTGCGCTAGATTGCAAGAGATTAGGATGGCCAGATAAAGAGCAGCCCAGCACGTATATGAGTAGGCTCATCAGTCCACATCGAATGCGTACGATTAGTCAGTCACTGGATGGTGTTGGAGATATTACGAAGGAGATCGGATCACCTATGGACATGTCCAAAGTACAATTAAGATATTCCAAACTATAACTGACAAATGAACATTATACACCTCACATCCCTTATAATCTCTTCATAATTCTACTAACATAAATTAGATGATACCACTGTTGGCTTGCAAGGCCGGTCACAGTGGCTTCAGAATTCCCAAGATGGGTCACACTGTGCACTAGTCTATCATATTCAGGCTAGTATACACAATTTACGGTCATGATAGAAGAAAACTAGTCATGACAGAGATGAAGTGTCTACACAGAATGCTAGAGTAACAAGAAGAGACCAGTTGAGAAATGAAGACATCAGGAAAAAAGTGTGTACAACATCAGTACTGAACTTCATCAGAAACAACAAATTAAATGGTTCGGCCACATAAGCAGATTACCAACAGACAGTGCACCTCAAAGAGCAATGTTGCTCCAATACAATGGATTCAAAGCAATACATAACAGAGGCGACGAAAGACACTATTTATGAAGGGCACGCAAGGGATTGTTCTAGAAATCTCTTCTTATCCTGCTGACGCTGTGAGACAAAACATGATTGGAGGAAAGAAAGAATCCTCTATAATAATCTGCAAATATAAATTTCACGTGTAAGATCAGTGTACATAGAACATTCCTAATATGCTAACATACAATATAAACACGCATTCACGACAAACGTTTGTTCACAGAGAAGGGAATAGAAGAGATGAACGATAAACATTGACATTATAAGGTTCAAAAAGAGCTCACGAATAATTAGATCTTGTTGTGTAGAGATTTCATAGTCACGTTTCATAGATTGGTTTTTCATATTTCTTTCTGCAAATTTAACAAAACTGCCGGAGTCTTCGATAGCGATAACAAACTGCGCTAGTGATACTATGCCGTGGAAATCATTCATGGGTTCGAGACCAAGTTTGGCCCAAAACATTTGGTGTGGGGACGGTACGCCGTCGAACTAAAAGAAACCCTGATCCTTTACTCCCCCTTCCAATCCCTTCCTGTTTTTCCTCACAACGGCAGGATAAGAGATTTCTAGAACGAGTCCTTGTGTGCGATTGATAAACATTGTCTTTTGTGACTCTGTTATCTCTTAGGTCCACCTTTTGCGTGGCCAGCCTTTTGCTTTGTTTCCATCAGAGCAATATTGCCCTTTGAGGTGTACTGTCTGTTGGTGCGTGGCCAACCTTTTGCTTTGTTTCCATTGTATCAGAGCAATATTGCCCTTTGAGGTGCACTGTCTGTTGGTGCGTGGCCAACCTTTTGCTTTGTTTCCATTGTATCAGAGCAATATTGCCCTTTGAGGTGTACTGTCTGTTGGTGCTTGGCCAACCTTTTGCTTTGTTTCCATTGTATCAGAGCAATATTGCCCTTTGAGGTGCACTGTCTGTTGGTGCTTGGCCAACCTTTTGCTTTGTTTCCATTGTATCAGAGCAATATTGCCCTTTGAGGTGTACTGTCTGTTGGTGCTTGGCCAACCTTTTGCTTTGTTTCCATTGTATCAGAGCAATATTGCCCTTTGAGGTGTACTGTCTGTTGGTGCTTGGCCAACCTTTTGCTTTGTTTCCATTGTATCAGAGCAATATTGCCCTTTGAGGTGTACTGTCTGTTGGTGCTTGGCCAACCTTTTGCTTTGTTTCCATTGTATCAGAGCAATATTGCCCTTTGAGGTGTACTGTCTGTTGGTGCTTGGCCAACCTTTTGCTTTGTTTCCATTGTATCAGAGCAATATTGCCCTTTGAGGTGTACTGTCTGTTGGTGCTTGGCCAACCTTTTGCTTTGTTTCCATTGTATCAGAGCAATATTGCCCTTTGAGGTGCACTGTCTGTTGGTGCGTGGCCAACCTTTTGCTTTGTTTCCATTGTATCAGAGCAATATTGCCCTTTGAGGTGTACTGTCTGTTGGTGCGTGGCCAACCTTTTGCTTTGTTTCCATTGTATCAGAGCAATATTGCCCTTTGAGGTGTACTGTCTGTTGGTTCGTGGCCAACCTTTGCTTGTTTCCATTGTATCAGAGCAATATTGCCCTTTGAGGTGCACTGTCTGTTGGTGCGTGGCCAACCTTTTGCTTTGTTTCCATTGTATCAGAGCAATATTGCCCTTTGAGGTGCACTGTCTGTTGGTGCGTGGCCAACCTTTTGCTTTGTTTCCATTGTATCAGAGCAATATTGCCCTTTGAGGTGCACTGTCTGTTGGTGCGTGGCCAACCTTTTGCTTTGTTTCCATTGTATCAGAGCAATATTGCCCTTTGAGGTGTACTGTCTGTTGGTGCGTGGCCAACCTTTTGCTTTGTTTCCATTGTATCAGAGCAATATTGCCCTTTGAGGTGCACTGTCTGTTGGTGCGTGGCCAACCTTTTGCTTTGTTTCCATTGTATCAGAGCAATATTGCCCTTTGAGGTGTACTGTCTGTTGGTTCGTGGCCAACCTTTTGCTTTGTTTCCATTGTATCAGAGCAATATTGCCCTTTGAGGTGCACTGTCTGTTGGTGCGTGGCCAACCTTTTGCTTTGTTTCCATTGTATCAGAGCAATATTGCCCTTTGAGGTGCACTGTCTGTTGGTGCGTGGCCAACCTTTTGCTTTGTTTCCATTGTATCAGAGCAATATTGCCCTTTGAGGTGCACTGTCTGTTGGTGCGTGGCCAACCTTTTGCTTTGTTTCCATTGTATCAGAGCAATATTGCCCTTTGAGGTGTACTGTCTGTTGGTGCGTGGCCAACCTTTTGCTTTGTTTCCATTGTATCAGAGCAATATTGCCCTTTGAGGTGCACTGTCTGTTGGTGCGTGGCCAACCTTTTGCTTTGTTTCCATTGTATCAGAGCAATATTGCCCTTTGAGGTGCACTGTCTGTTGGTGCGTGGCCAACCTTTTGCTTTGTTTCCATTGTATCAGAGCAATATTGCCCTTTGAGGTGCACTGTCTGTTGGTGCGTGGCCAACCTTTTGCTTTGTTTCCATTATATCAGAGCAATATTGCCCTTTGTGGCGCACTGTCTGTTGGTAATCTGCTTATGTGATCAAATCATTTAATTTGTTGTTTCTTGATGAAGTTCAGTACTGATGTTGTTTCTTGATGAAGTTCAGTACTGATGTTGTTTCTTGATGAAGTTCAGTACTGATGTTGTTTCTTGATGAAGTTCAGTACTGATGTTGTTTCTTGATGAAGTTCAGTACTGATGTTGTTTCTTGATGAAGTTCAGTACTGATGTTGTTTCTTGATGAAGTTCAGTACTGATGTTGTTTCTTGATGAAGTTCAGTACTGATGTTGTTTCTTGATGAAGTTCAGTACTGATGTTGTTTCGTGATGAAGTTCAGTACTGATGTTGTTTCTTGATGAAGTTCAGTACTGATGTTGTTTCTTGATGAAGTTCAGTACTGATGTTGTTTCTTGATGAAGTTCAGTACTGATGTTGTTTCTTGATGAAGTTCAGTACTGATGTTGTTTCTTGATGAAGTTCAGTACTGATGTTGTTTCGTGATGAAGTTCAGTACTGATGTTGTTTCTTGATGAAGTTCAGTACTGATGTTGTTTCTTGATGAAGTTCAGTACTGATGTTGTTTCTTGATGAAGTTCAGTACTGATGTTGTTTCTTGATGAAGTTCAGTACTGATGTTGTTTCTTGATGAAGTTCAGTACTGATGTTGTTTCGTGATGAAGTTCAGTACTGATGTTGTTTCTTGATGAAGTTCAGTACTGATGTTGTTTCGTGATGAAGTTCAGTACTGATGTTGTTTCTTGATGAAGTTCAGTACTGATGTTGTTTCGTGATGAAGTTCAGTACTGATGTTGTTTCTTGATGAAGTTCAGTGCTGGTGTTGTTTCTTGATGAAGTTCAGTACTGATGTTGTTTCGTGATGAAGTTCAGTACTGGTGTTGTTTCGTGATGAAGTTCAGTACTGATGTTGTTTCTTGATAAAGTTCAGTACTGATGTTGTTTCTTGATGAAGTTCAGTACTGGTGTTGTTTCGTGATGAAGTTCAGTACTGATGTTGTTTCTTGATGAAGTTCAGTACTGATGTTGTTTCGTGATGAAGTTCAGTACTAGTGTTGTTTCTTGATGAAGTTCAGTACTGATGTTGTTTCTTGATGAAGTTCAGTACTGATGTTGTTTCTTGATGAAGTTCAGTACTGATGTTGTTTCTTGATGAAGTTCAGTACTGATGTTGTTTCTTGATGAAGTTCAGTACTGATGTTGTTTCTTGATGAAGTTTAGTACTGATGTTGTTTCTTGATGAAGTTCAGTACTGATGTTGTTTCTTGATGAAGTTCAGTACTGATGTTGTTTCTTGATGAAGTTCAGTGCTGATGTTGTTTCTTGATGAAGTTCAGTACTGATGTTGTTTCTTGATGAAGTTCAGTACTGATGTTGTTTCTTGATGAAGTTGAGTACTGATGTTGTTTCGTGATGAAGTTGAGTACTGATGTTGTTTCTTGATGAAGTTGAGTACTGATGTTGTTTCGTGATGAAGTTCAGTACTGATGTTGTTTGTTGATGAATTTCAGTACTGATGTTGTTTCTTGATGAAGTTCAGTACTGATGTTGTTTCTTGATGAAGTTCAGTACTGATGTTGTTTCTTGATGAAGTTCAGTACTGATGTTGTTTCTTGATGAAGTTCAGTACTGATGTTGTTTCTTGATGAAGTTCAGTACTGATGTTGTTTCTTGATGAAGTTCAGTACTGATGTTGTTTCGTGATGAAGTTCAGTACTGATGTTGTTTCTTGATGAAGTTCAGTACTGATGTTGTTTCTTGATGAAGTTCAGTACTGATGTTGTACCCACTTTTTCCCCTGATGTGTTCATTTTGCATCCTTTATTTGGAGATCTAAATTACAAGTACCTCTGAGGTCGGAGTAATGCTCGCCTGAATGGTGAAGGACACTGTTGATAAGAAAAGAAAGGCTATATAAAAAAATCAGTTAGAAACGACATGATTACGCTTGAATGAGATTACGTCTCTCATGTCAAAGGTACCAGGTTCGCTCCCTCGTGTAGCCATCTGTATACTTTTCCAGAGATTCCTGATCTCAGAATATGTGAGATCGAGTTCCTAGTCCTATCAGAGACGAACGATAAAACGTAGGTCCCGTGTTCAATTTGAGCAAGGGTCGGTGGCGCATAGGAACAACGTCGCTCCAGGATTAGTGAGCTTTCACTAATCAAGATCCTACCCCACCTCCACGTGGTGACCCTGGAAATAGACATTGGTTCCTGTCTGGCTAAGCGGGTAGGGATCGAGGGAGAGCTACTCTAATATAAGTAGTGATGCAGATGCAGTCACGCTGGATGAGATCATCTCGCAACACAGACGAGCGGAATCCCAGAGTGACCATTAATGCACGTTCTCCCGGCCGATGGGAAAAGCTGAACAAATAAACATAAATAATGAGGGGTGCATCCAGAGAAGAGACGTGAGCATATGTGGGGCGAAACTAAGAGCCCGTAGGTGGAGGCCCCGAGTTGAGTTGCACGTTAGTGAACGAATCCCAACTCCCCCAGAGTAAATGGCAGAAAACAAATTGACAGCTGCGGTGCAAGAATCAATGAGAACGTTGTGAAACAAATCAAAGGTCTCGGCAAGCGTCTCTGAAAACACGGTAACGTATCGTGACGACACATGGGAAGATTGTTGTAAACTCCGTACAAGAGACCAGGCGCAGATAAATCTATTGGGTAAAGTTGGCCGAGCGCAAATCCTAAAGTTTCGTTTGGCATCTAACGAAACTGACTTCCCTGTAACAATCGGGCAGGATAATGTTGTTCTCACAATTAACATCCCCGGAAAAACCAGAGTGGGTGATGTTTGGCGAACGCAAAATCTAAGTTGCACTGATAGCGCCTAGGGAAACTACCCTCTACATTATTTGTGTGTAGCCCCAGTCCAGTGTTTCCATGGACCAGGAAAAATGCAGAGTAGAATTGCAATTTGCCAAGTGCCGACACGCGCCTCAAAACGGTTGAGAATGTTCCTACTCCGGAATAAACTCAAAGTGGTCAGGAAAGTAAGGCCGACAATGTAACGATTTGACAGGCTGTCCAAATCCAAACAGTGGCGAAGGCCGACACTTTTCACGGTGTGTTATACGAGTAAGACGCCGTCCCAGAACAAGCTTATGTGCACCAAAGGACTGAAATGTCCTAATCCGGAACGACCTCACAGTCAGGAAGGGCGCGCACAGTGTAGACATACTCTTCAGCGTAGATCCAAGCCAAAAATATACGGCACAACGGAACGTTCTAGGGTAAGCTACCCTAGTAAATAAAATGCTGACGAAACCGGATGTGCTGGCCTAGTCACAATAGGCGCATAATTGCACAACAATAAAAATACGTTCTTGTCAACGATCAATTATATATCACAATAAGAATGATAAAATTGGCCGCGAAGAACGAACTCAAAGAAGAAGAAGAATTTGAGCATGTAAAAGAATCCTTGGCAGTTCATAATCGAGAAGAGCAAGCTGGAAAGCCGCTGCCAAGGCAAAATTCATTTGAAAAGATTTTTTTATTAAATCCCGACAAAATATCTTCACCATCTTCAAAATTACGTCGGCACATCGGGGACCCTCGCTAGCGCTACGGAGTTCGTGCATTGCAGCTGATATCTTCCTGTGTAAGAAAGAGAACGGAGTACACATGGTTACTCACCAAAGTGCAATGATGATGGTATAATCAATCAATTAGTCAGTCAATCAATCAATCAATTAATTTTACCCTCAGACTAATTTATATTGCAATGTGCACTGAATTAGACAGTATATTGGCTTTGTGCCATCTGAAAAATAGTGTGAGCCGATATATCAGCACAGAATCGTGAAAGGGTTAGTCAATAACCAAACAATACAAGGTTTTATTAAAATACCAACGAAATGTATTCACAATCGAAGCGATTCCCATGGGAACACACAAACAGTAAAATGTCACAGAGGAAAGAAACTAGAGACCGTTATTAACATAATCGTTTATTTATCTCGGCTACTTGTGTTCTCTATGTAATATAATTCATACCAGGTGTACACACCATCGAAACATGATATGTAAGAAAGTCGTGGGTCAAAGCGATGTTTTAATGTAGTTTCTCTCTCCATCTTTCTCATAAGATTGATTGATTGATAGGACCACTTCGGTGAGTAACCATGTGTGCTCTAATCTCTTTCTTACACAGGAAGATCTCTGCTGCAGTGCACGAACTCCGTAGCACCGTCGAGGGTCCCCGATGTAATTTTGAAGATGGTAAAGCTATTTTTGTAGAAATTTTATTTTAAATCTTTTCTAATGAATTGTTCCCGGGTATTAGCTTTCCAGCCTGTTCTTCTCGATTTTGAACTGCATTGGGATCTTTTACATGCTCAATTTGAACACGGCACCTACGTTTTATCATTCGTCTCCGATAGGACTAGGAGCTCGATCTCACCTACACAGAGCTGAGATCAGGGATCTCTGGAAAAATATCCAGATGGCTCCACGAGGGAGCGAACCTGTCACTTTTGGCACGAGAGATGAGCACCTAAACTCTACGTTACAAAGCCCTTCATAATCTCTCATTCAAAGAAAACTGGCTTATCTAAATGATCATGGTGTTCTACAACTTGATGTCATTCTATTGTGTTCGACCGTTGTTCAAGTCGAACTGGATGTGTGAGAGGCAGAGTGAGAGGTGTGTTTAATCAGCGAGCCACAGGAACCATCAGTATGCATACTCTTCGATATCTGTTGGGGTAGACTGAGCACCTATGGGTCTGCCCGGAGTGCAATGACGTCAGTTTAGTAACCAACCAATATTGTGTACACCAATTCTTTTGTTGACATTCTTTCGTGCATGGAGGTTACACAGTTCAGTTTATCATGTTGTTTTGTCATGCGACAAGATTAGAGAATAGATGAGGTTACACAGTTCAGTTTATGGAGTATAGACTCAAGATAGCTAGAGCACGTGCTTACCTCAAAATAAGTGCTAAAAAGGATCACCCATTGCACGAGCTGCTCAGCACCAGTGGAAGAAATCGATTAAAGCGGGAAAAGTCGTGGGTTGGCCGTGCTGCAGACATTATTCAGCTAGTATACGGGCTCACAAATATCGATTATGGGGAAGAATGGATATCGATGCCTTCAATATACAGAAACACTTTTTCCACCATCATTAAATTTGACAAAAGTTACAAAGAGAGGAATCTCGTGGCGCTGGATGCAGACGTTAAAGCTATCATTGATGAAAACTGTAATGAAGGTGCCGTTGTGATTTACACGGATGGATCGGTAGTTCGTCACGAAAAGTCCGCATCGGTCTTCTCTGCAAGTTCATGTGGCAGAATGGTCCATGAGGCCAGTGGTGCATTTCGTATGACAACAAGCAGTATGACAATGGGTGTACTGGCGGTGACTAATGCTTTATGTTGACTGGAGTCAAAAACTACACTCATGCATGCATTCTGAGTGATTCATTGAGTATGATCCACAAGGTAGAGGCTGGTTCTGTGCGCAGGCAATGAACTGAATCACTACACGCGTCAACAATTTGCAGAATCACACTTATCTTCGTTCCGGGCACATGGGTGTCGTTGGCAATGAGAGAGCAGACAGGCTGGCTGGCTCTGCAACCATATCAGCGGGCCGGCCAATAGACAGAGCTGATATTTTGAACGCCCTCATAGAGTGTGGCAGCAAAGAAGATTTTCATTTAAACCAATCCACGTCAACTACTAGATTGCAGGAGCTGGGTTTGAAAACTGGAATAGCAAGAAAAGAACAGCATAACAGGTACGTGAGTAGGCTCATCAATCAAAATCGAACTTGTACGATCAGTTACTTCACGCTATTGGAGATATTGCGAAGGAGATCGGAGCACCTATGCACATGTCCGGAGTGCAATGAAGATATTCCAAACTGAAACTGAAACACAGTTCAGTTTATCATGTTATTGTTACCATGCGACAAGATTAGAGAATACACAAAGATGATAACAAATTCAAGTTGTCAAATAGAACTTGTTGGATTTTTCGTGTGTCTTATTCTGTTGTCGACCTTCTTCTTCTTCTGCGATCGTCCACTGTAAATTCAAACGTTAGCCATGATATCTGGTATTGCACTTGTCTGATTTTGACGTCAGGCCTGCCAGAGTCTACGTGGTGTAGAGGTAAACTGCTCACTTGACGTCAGGCCTGCCAGAGTCTACGTGGTGTAGAGGTAAACTGCTCACTTGACGTCAGGCCTGCCAGAGTCTACGTGGTGTAGAGGTAAACTGCTCACTTGACGTCAGGCCTGCCAGAGTCTACGTGGTGTAGAGGTAAACTGCTCACTTGACGTCAGGCCTGCCAGAGTCTACGTGGTGTAGAGGTAAACTGCTCACTTGACGTCAGGCCTGCCAGAGTCTACGTGGTGTAGAGGTAAACTGCTCACTTGACGTCAGGCCTGCCAGAGTCTACGTGGTGTAGAGGTAAACTGCTCACTTGACGTCAGGCCTGCCAGAGTCTACGTGGTGTAGAGGTAAACTGCTCACTTGACGTCAGGCCTGCCAGAGTCTACGTGGTGTAGAGGTAAACTGCTCACCTTTCGTTCCAAAGGTACTTGGTTTTTTCCCCACGTGAAGAAATGGAGATATGTTTTCAAAGATCATTGATCTTAGAGCAGGTGAGATCGAGTTCCTAGACCTATCGAAGATGGA
The DNA here is from genome assembly GCA_020796225.1 of Arion vulgaris. Classification (NCBI taxonomy): domain Eukaryota; kingdom Metazoa; phylum Mollusca; class Gastropoda; order Stylommatophora; family Arionidae; genus Arion; species Arion vulgaris. The sequence goes on from CM036754.1 coordinate 56,535,267, forward strand.
CGATAAAAGTAGGTCTCGTGTTCATGTTGAACACATAAAAAACACTGGAAGTTGAAAATGGATATGGAATTCGCAAAGCCGCTGCAAGTGAAAAATTCATTAAACAACATTCCTACAATAGATTTCACCATCATTAAAATTACATCGCGCCCGTGTGGTTCTGGGGCCGCAAGAAGCAAATAATAGTACCTCTGCAACCTACAATGCATGTCGTAAGAGGCGACTAATGTAGGCCCTAGGGATGCTACCTAGTAAATAAAAAGCAGCGCAGAAATCGAATGTGCTAGCCTACTTGTAGGCGTGTAACTGGCACAACGTAAATCGCTCTTAGGCTCAGATCACATACAAATCACACAGAGTGGTTGACAAGTGGTCGATATAGAGCGCTCGAAGAAAAAGAAGAAAATTACATCGGAGACCCTCGCCGGTGCCGCAGAGTTCGTGCACTGCCACTGAGATCTTCCTGTGTAAGAAAGAGATTGGAGCACACATAGTTACTCACTCACCCGATTGGTTACCGAGGCCCAAATTTGGGGTGTAAAGAATAGAGCCACTGTTACCTGCCACGCATGTCGTAAGAGGCGCTAAGGAGGTTTGGCTGAAATCGGATGCATATGTCCTAAGCGTGTAGAAGTCTATGCGTTTAGGGCCTACCAAACCAATGTACAACGTATACACGTTCTTGGCAAAGATCAAACATATCACACAGAGTGATTAAAATTGGTCGTAAAGAACGAACACAAAGAAGAAGAAGAAGTTACTCACTGAAGTGCACTGCCACTGAGATCTCCCTGTGTAAGAAAGAGATTGGAGCACACATAGTTACTCACTGAAGTACAATGCTGATACTCCCATCAATCACCAATCAATTCAGTTTTAAACTGAGCGGAAAGACTTGGAATCAACTCTAGCGTTGCAAATTCTAGAGTTGTCACCATCATTAAACAGTTTGTCCAGATGAGCAGAACTGTGCCACCCCAACAGTCTTTCGGAATTTCTCTCTCTCATTGCCAGATGTTTCGCCTCTGCAGCCGTCATGTTCAAACCATCAGCTGTATCCTGAATCCATCTTCTCCGTGATCTTCCTCTTCACCTCTTTGCCAGTATGCTTCCTTCCATGATGGTCTTATATATATATAAAATGGAACGAATTCAGGAGAGTGATGAAATCAAAGACATGTCTGGTCAACCACTAGTGACAACTGTTATAAGAAAGAGAAGATGGAGATATGTTGGGCACATCTTGAGGAGAAATGATCAACAAATATCAAAGCAGGCATTGAAGTGAGATGCAAAGGGTTCAAGAAAGAGAGGTCGACCTAGGGAGACCCTGAAACGAACTTTGCTGAGAGAGGCAGGAAATATAGGTCTCAGTTCCATGGAGGAGATTGAGGGAGTTGCCCAGAATAGAGCGGTATGGAGAAATTACTTGCAGGCCCTATGTAACGTATAACGGTACGAGAGGTATTATTATTATTATTATGATGGTCTTATCCAGCCCCTCGTATTTTTTATATGTCCAAAATATCTCAATTTTCTCTTTCTTATTTGTAGCATCAGCCAGTTTTCTTTGATTTTGAGTTCTTTCTGGATAGATCTATTTGTTCTCTTCTCTGTCCAAGATATATGGAGGACTCTTCTCTATTCAAAAGCACATAATATGTTTTTCCACTGCTTGATTAAACTAGAGTTGTCATCTTACTGTATTTCTCTATCATCTGTTTTGCCGAGGAACACCCTATTTACTTGAACCACAAAGAGAACGTGTAGTCACGTGAATAAAATATTTGCATCAGTACATCTTCTCGCTGTAATGCAATTATCAGCTTCAATAAATGGTAAGAGTATTACTACAAAGGATATTTGTATCAATAGAGAGAAAATAGAAAATGTCAACAGTTGTCAATATCTCAGTTCACTGCTAGCAAGAGATGAGAACAAGGAGTTTTTTGCAAGAACCCCAGAGGAAGAAACGAATAGAGCAAAGATAGACGTAACAAACAAAAAAATGTAAACACATTGAAATAGTATGGGATGAAACTGATAGGATAACAAAGATCAGAATACTTCTTACTTGTACTTATTCCTCTCCGCTCCTCGTGGAGCATAGGGCCTCAACAGTTGTTTGTCACTTTTCCCGGTCTCTGGCTGCTTTCTTTATGCCCTCACAGGATAATACATCATCCATCAGTTTTTCAATAAGACTCCGTCTTCAGGTTTAGGAAGTCATCTTTTCCGTTTTCCGTGCGGGTTCCACTCAAGGGCTTGTCTAGTAACACTTGACTGTGTCTTCTGTAGGGTATGTTCGACCCATTGCCATTTTCTCTTCTTAATCTGGGTCATCATTTGTTCCTGTCCTGTTCTTATCCACAGATCTGTGTTTGCAACTATGTCATTCCATCTCACTCTGAGAATACGTCAAAGACATCATTGACAACGGACTGAATCTTATTTGTATTTAACCTTGTATCAGAATACTAAGAGCATGCATATTCCCAGCGACAATGTATGGGTGTGAAGCATGGACATTTAACAAGGCAGTGTAAAAATATATATGTGCTTTTGAATCTAAGTGTTGCATAAGATTCCTCTGTATATCATGGACAGAGAAGAGAACACATAGATATATCAAGAAAGAACTCAAAATAAATTAAAAAAATTGGCTGATGCTACAAAAATAATGAGAAAATTAAAGCATTTGGACATATCAAAATACACGAATGGTTGGTGAAGACCACTATAGAAAGGGACACCATGGCAAAGAGAAGAATAGAAAGACTACGGAGAAGATAGATTCGGGATGTAACTGACGAGTTGCGCATGATGGCTGCAGAGGTAGGACACCGCATGTAACTGACGAGTTGCGCATGATGGCTGCAGAGGTAGGACACCGCATGTAACTGACGAGTTGCGCATGATGGCTGCAGAGGTAGGACACCGCATGTAACTGACAAGTTGCGCATGATGGCTGCAGAGGTAGGACACCTCATGTAACTGACGAGTTGCGCATGATGGCTGCAGAGGTCGGACACCGCATGTAACTGACGAGTTGCTCATGATGGCTGCAGAGGTGGGACACCTCGCTTATGAGAAAGAAAAATGTACGTCAGGCTGTCGGTAAAAAAGAAGTTTTACATAAACAAAAGCATCTTTTTCCTTTTATTAATAAATGACCTATGAAATGCCATAGCCCGCGTCCGTAGTTCTGGACCTTTTGGCTAAGTGTTGAGGATTGCGTCCTGGTGTATTTTCCTGTAAAAGTAGCTCTAAATTCACGTTAACTCATTCTAACGTTACTGTTTCGTAATGTATTCGGCTAGATTATGTTAGTATTTGAAAATAGTACATACATGTATTTACACAATTACAGGTCATTTATCTTCTTCTTCTTCTTTAAACGCTCCATATCGACCACTTGCTAAACCACTATTTGTGATTTGTGTGTGATCTGAGACTAGGAGCATTTGTAAGTTGTGCCATTTATGCGCCTATAAGTAGGCCAGCACGTTCGATTTCTGCGATGCTTTTTATTTACTAGGTAGCAGTGAACAAGTTGCCATATTTCGCCTCCGTACCGGCCACAACAAGCTCAGAGCCCACATGTTCCATAAATTTAAAATTGGCACAACTAGCCTGTGCCCATGCAATATGGCAAACATGACGGCAGAACACGTCTTGCAAGACTGTCAACGTTTAGCAGGTATACGAAAAGAGTACTGGCCAAAACACACAGAGCTTCGCGAAAAGCTGTACGGAGGAACGGAGTCCCAAAAACAACAGTAAAATTCATGATAGAAGTTGGTCCATCAGGCTAGGCCGGGAACGCAAAGGAAAGGAATTTACTAGGTAGCTTTCCCTAGGCCCCTACCTCAGTCGACTCTTATGGCATGCCTTACAGGTCGCAGTCTTACTATTCTTTGCTCTCCTTGCGGACCACGGCAATACACGGGAGGGTCATTTATCAACTTACGTAAACATACACACACAAAAACTGTCTAATATGTAAATACACCCGTTGATTGGAAAAACTGAACGCAATTTCATTCGGCCACAGAGTGGTTTCGTTAATGCAATAGTTAATATGTTTTAAAAAACAACAAATATACGCGCATTAGTGTTCTAGCATAGCCACAAATAACAAATTATCATTTTACATTGGTATTTTTTGTTTACAAGGAATCATCAATCGTGGGCGAACACGGTTACATTATTGTGAGTACACATTACAATGGCATATTTGAAAACACCTGATCTCCTCTGTAACGCATGGCAACTGCAGAAAGTAAAGTGGTAAAATATTGAACTATAAGGTGTTTATAAAGTCACTGTACAGTGAACTTTGAAAATATTTGAGTAATTACGTCACGAATGATGGAAATTTACGTCATGAGTTTTTGAGTTCCACAATCCTGTGTACAGCAGTACACAACTTTATTTACAACGAAAAACCTGGCCAGCAATGACGGAATGCGGGAGGACCATTCAGAATCAGAACTGTTTGATTCTGAACACGACTATGCTAGCGCATTTTCGCCATGTTTGGTCGGGTATTTTCCGGTTTCGTTTGCCGAGCTACTGAGTTAGTGCTTGAGCAACGCTGTGAGCTATGATTGTTACATGGAATGCTTTTTTGCTGTGTGTCCACCGTGCGTTTGTTGTGTGTATACAGAAAATGGCGGACAGCGGTTATGACGAACAAGCTCAATCTGCCTGTCGTATGCAGTTATATTGCGAGTGCAGAAAGCTGGATTTTGTGATGATTGATGTTCACTTCGACAAGAATTGCAATTCAAGTGATGAACAGTTTTGTGTTGCTACATTAGCGACGGCCATATGCATTTTATGAGGTGTATGTTTCTTATTGTGGCGGTACACGGCTGTTTCATTCTGGAACTAGTTCACACAGGAAACATTTCACAGTTGTTAGTATTTCATGTGATTTTCATTGGCACAGGAACGGAGCAATTATGGGGTGACCCGTTGCAGTGAAGTTGGAACAGTACTTATGAACTATGAACTATGAGCAGTACACAACAAGCCAGTGTTATATTCACGATTTCATTGCTGAGAGTAAATGGTGTTAACCTTTGCAAACAGGGTATTTTTGGTGGAACATGTCTTTTGTATTGGTGGCAAATATACTGAAGAAATAATTCGACAATTTGTGCTGAAATTTGCAGACTCACAAATCGTGTTCACAGCCACTTTACCGAATACAGGCCAGCCAAGAGCAGTAGTATCTAGATGAATAATAACAATCTACATTACAATTTTTTAAGCGACTCTGAAAACCACATTTCTCGTGACGTAGTTGCGCCTGAACGTAAATTTCACTGCACGGCTACTTTATACAAGTCTGTATATCGTTATACAGATCATAATGAACTTAAACAACATTATTTTATCAGTGCCAAACATGGACGCTCACAGCAAATGATAGAAGAAAACTAGTCATGACAGAGATGAAGTGTCTACACAGAATGCTGGAAGTATCAAAAATAGGCCGGTTTAGAAATGAAGACATCAGGAAAAAAGTGTACAACATCAGTACTGAACTTCATCAAGAAACAACAAATTAAATGAATCGACCACATGAGCAGTTTACCAACAGACAGTCTGCCTCAAAGAGCAATATTACTCCGATACATTGAACACAAAGCAAAAGGCCGTCCACGCAAAAGGTGTACATAAGAGATAACAGAGGCGACGGAAGACATTGTTTATCAATCGGACACAAAATCCCATTTTAGAGACATCTCCTTATCCTGACGCTGTGGGGAAAAACAGGATTAGAGAAAAGAAAGAAAAAACTGAAAACCTAAATATATCACTAAACGACAAAGTAACTTAATATTGAACAGGGAAATTGACTGTCGTACCTGCTTCTTTATGTTGTAATGATACTCGTTTGAACTGACGTGACCCACTATTGATAAGTCCTACTGTAAAAACTATTTTTTTTTTTTAATAATTGTTAAAAAAAGATCAAGCATATCATAAATTTGATCTTCGTGCGCAATCAATGCAATCTGTGAAATTACAGATTATAAAATGTTTTCTGCTTTTTAAAAAATTTGGTTTAATCCTGTTTTATTTTACAGCGTCAGTATACGAGGATATTTATAGAATGGGTTTCTGTGTGCTTGCTCTTCGTATATGGTGTCTGTAACTGCCTCTGTTATTTCTGTACTCCACCGTTAACGTGAACAGCCTTTTGCTTTGTATACACTGTATATGAGTGGCATTGTCATTTGATTCGTACTGGCTGTTTTTAATCTACTTATGTGGCCCGATCCATTTAAATTGCGGAAGTGTAGATTCTTGATGAAGTTCCGTACTGATTTTGTAAACACTGTTTCCCCCTGTCTTCACTTCTAAACTGATCTCTTCTTGGTACTCACAGCATTCTGTGCAGACACTTCATCTCTGCAGTCGTGTCTTGCCTTATCCACATGTGCAGTGAATCGTCACCGGGAGTTTCAGTTTTCTATCCTGTGCCAGGTGTGTTGCATCAGTAGCTGTTAGTCCTTGATGTCGCAGGATATATGTGATATTAGATATCCATTGGGTTTGTGATCTTCCTCGGGCTCTGCGTCCGGGTTGTCGGTCGTTATAGGTGCGAGATAGTAGTAGATCTAGTTACATTCTCATTAGAGGACCGAACCATTTTATTTATTGTCTTCTAATATGTTGGACGCATGGTGTGATTTCAACAACATTTCTAATGTTCTCATTTCTCAATCTATCCCATCTTGTAACATTGACGACATTTCTAATGTTCTCATTTCTCAATCTATCCCGTCTTGTAACATTGACGACATTTCTAATGTTCTCATTTCTCAATCTATCTCATCTTGTAACATTGACGACATTTCTAATGTTCTCATTTCTCAATTTATCCCATCTTGTAACATTGACGACATTTCTAATGTTCTCATTTCTCAATCTATCCCGTCTTGTAACATTGACGACATTTCTAATGTTCTCATTTCTCAATCTATCCCGTCTTGTAACATTGACGACATTTCTAATGTTCTCATTTCTCAATCTATCCCGTCTTGTAACATTGACGACATTTCTAATGTTCTCATTTCTCAATCTATCCCATCTTGTAACATTGACAACTATTCTTAAACAGTTCATTTCACATGTTATGATCTATGCAGAATAAATCGTTAAATTATAGAACAAATTCTAGAACAATAGTGGTCTACACATTTCTCAACGTAATATAATATGTCTGTAACTGGTTGTGTCTGTCCACAGCCAACTCTAGATAATTAGACCAGCCAACCGACCGGGAATCCCTGACCTAGATCAGAGAAGGGGGCTGGAAATTATAATTGTTTGATAAAGCACTGCAAGCTTTTTGCAATTTTACTCAATTCTGTGAGTCTATGGTTATTTATTGGTGAAAAATATTCATAATATTGATATTCCTTGTGGTTAAACTTAACTTGTTGCATAATATAACTTCGATTTAGCATTTTGTGTTGATTTAAAAATGAATTCGTCTATATACACCAATACTGGAATGCGAGGTCACGTGGTGTAGTTGTGGTCTGATTTCCCATAATTCTTACCTGAGTCCGAAAGCCCAAAAGTTTATAGTTGGCTCTGGTCTGTCTCATCTTGTATCTTTCCTAGTTTCTTGTTATCAAAACCTCTTACTTTTACTCCTTTGGTAGGATTTTTAGTTGCCAACCTTAGTTTATTACTATTTGATTCTATGCTTTAAATGTTTTCCGTGTTTGTGAATGTTTAGTGTCTGTGTATGTTTAGTGTTTGTGTATGTTTAGTGTTTGTGTATGTTTAGTGTTTGTGTATGTTTAGTGTTTGTGTATGTTTAGTGTTTGTGAATGTTTAGTGTTTGTGTATGTTTAGTGTTTGTGTATGTTTAGTGTTTGTGTATGTTTAGTGTTTGTGTATGTTTAGTGTTTGTGAATGTTTAGTGTTTGTGTATGTTTAGTGTTTGTGTATGTTTAGTGTTTGTGTATGTTTAGTGTTTGTGTATGTTTAGTGTCTGTGTATGTTTAGTGTTTGTTATGGTCTGTACCTCTCGTGCCAATGGTACTCAGTTCGCTCTTTCGTGAAGCCATCTGAATATTTTTCCAGAGATCCCTGATCTCAGTGTAGATGAGATCAAGTTCCTAGTCATATCGGGTACGGACGATAAAACGTAGGTCCCGTGTTCAATCTGAGCACGTAAAAGAACCCTTGGCAGTTCAAAATCATAAGAGCAGGCTGGAAAGCCGCTGCCCGGGCAAAATTCATTAGAAAAAAAAAATTTAATAAAATTCCTACACAATATTTTCACCGTCTTCAAAAATTATATTGGGGACCCTCGCCGGTGCTACGGAGTTCGTGCACTACAGCTTAGATCTTCCTGTGTAAGAAAGAGATCGGAGCACACATAGTTACTCACCGAAGTGCAATGATGATGGTCCTATCAATCAATCAATTAATAAATCAATGTTCTTCACTATTCTTGTATGTTTATTGCTTCTAATATTTTTCATTGTTCTTGTTTGCCAAATATTTCTAATATTCTTCACTGTTACTATAATGTGAATTGTTTCTAATATTCTTCACTGTTACTATATGTGAATTGTTTCTAATATTCTTCACTGTTACTATATGTGAATTGTTTCTAATATTCTTCACTGTTACTATATGTGAATTGTTTCTAATATTCTTCACTGTTACTATATGTGAATTGTTTCTAATATTCTTCACTGTTACTATAATGTGAATTGTTTCTAATATTCTTCACTGTTACTATATGTGAATTGTTTCTAATATTCTTCACTGTTACTATATGTGAATTGTTTCTAATATTCTTCACTGTTACTATATGTGAATTGTTTCTAATATTCTTCACTGTTACTATTATGTGAATTGTTTCTAATATTCTTCACTGTTACTATATGTGAATTGTTTCTAATATTCTTCACTGTTACTATTATGTGAATTGTTTCTAATATTCTTCACTGTTACTATATGTGAATTGTTTATAATATTCTTCACTGTTACTATATGTGAATTGTTTCTAATATTCTTCACTGTTACTATAATGTGAATTGTTTCTAATGTTCTTCACTGTTACTATATGTGAATTGTTTCTAATATTCTTCACTGTTACTATAATGTGAATTGTTTCTAATGTTCTTCACTGTTACTATAATGTGAATTGTTTCTAATATTCTTCACTGTTACTATATGTGAATTGTTTCTAATGTTCTTCACTGTTACTATAATGTGAATTGTTTCTAATATTCTTCACTGTTACTATATGTGAATTGTTTCTAATGTTCTTCACTGTTACTATATGTGAATTGTTTCTAATATTCTTCACTGTTACTATAATGTGAATTGTTTCTAATATTCTTCACTGTTACTATATGTGAATTGTTTCTAATGTTCTTCACTGTTACTATAATGTGAATTGTTTCTAATATTCTTCACTGTTACTATTATGTGAATTGTTTCTAATATTCTTCACTGTTACTATATGTGAATTGTTTATAATATTCTTCACTGTTACTATATGTGAATTGTTTCTAATATTCTTCACTGTTACTATAATGTGAATTGTTTCTAATGTTCTTCACTGTTACTATATGTGAATTGTTTCTAATATTCTTCACTGTTACTATAATGTGAATTGTTTCTAATGTTCTTCACTGTTACTATAATGTGAATTGTTTCTAATATTCTTCACTGTTACTATATGTGAATTGTTTCTAATGTTCTTCACTGTTACTATAATGTGAATTGTTTCTAATATTCTTCACTGTTACTATATGTGAATTGTTTCTAATGTTCTTCACTGTTACTATATGTGAATTGTTTCTAATATTCTTCACTGTTACTATAATGTGAATTGTTTCTAATATTCTTCACTGTTACTATATGTGAATTGTTTCTAATGTTCTTCACTGTTACTATAATGTGAATTGTTTCTAATATTCTTCACTGTTACTATAATGTGAATTGTTTCTAATATTCTTCACTGTTACTATATGTGAATTGTTTCTAATGTTCTTCACTGTTACTATATGTGAATTGTTTCTAATATTCTTCACTGTTACTATAATGTGAATTGTTTCTAATATTCTTCACTGTTACTATATGTGAATTGTTTCTAATGTTCTTCACTGTTACTATATGTGAATTGTTTCTAATATTCTTCACTGTTACTATATGTGAATTGTTTCTAATATTCTTCACTGTTACTATATGTGAATTGTTTCTAATATTCTTCACTGTTACTATATGTGAATTGTTTCTAATGTTCTTCACTGTTACTATATGTGAATTGTTTCTAATGTTCTTCACTGTTACTATATGTGAATTGTTTCTAATGTTCTTCACTGTTACTATATGTGAATTGTTTCTAATATTCTTCACTGTTACTATAATGTGAATTGTTTCTAATATTCTTCACTGTTACTATATGTGAATTCATCAGTATTCTATACTCCTACTATGGAGTATAGAATACTGATGAACCATCACGAGCATACCTTCGAGTCAATGCTGACACACAACATCCTCTGCACTTGGAAATAAAGAGACAAAAGGAAATAGGTTAAAAGAGGAAAATCTTGGATGGGTCAGGCCGAGGACTGTATTGAACAGGTGTGTACACTTGAAGACATTGATCCCGGTGAAGAATGGATACCGGTGCCAAGAGCAATCGCTACATCCTTTTCTGTATGCATCGAACTTGATAAAGAATGCAGACAACACAACCACTTGTTGTGGAGGCAGAGGTTCAGGCATTAATTTCTGAGAACGCATCTGATCATGATGTAATCATTTATACGGATGGTTCGGTGATTCGACATGTGCGGAGCTCGTGGGCTTTCACTGCTCAGGTCGGAGGTGATGTTGTGAAGGAAGACAGTGGTGGTTTGCCGTGACTACAAGCAGTCTCACTATGGAAATCATGGCGGTTACCAAAGCGATGATTTGGCTAGAATCACAGACTTTTATCCATGCATGTTTTCTCAGTGACTCAATGAGTATGCTCAGGAAGATTGAAACAGGATGGGCTAGGAGACATTGGATAGAATCGCTGGGAGGTCTAAGCTGACAAAGATCAGTTTTATTTTTGTACCAGGGCATGCAGGTGTAAGGGGAATGAACGTGCGGATAGGCTTGCAGGTATGGCTGCTGTCCAAAGCGGACGAGCAATGGACCAGGCTGATATTATAAATTCCTCAAGGGAGAGAGGGCGTGTACATGATTCACGTAATAGCGGTGCATCCACAACACTAACCAGACTGCAAGAACTCAAAGTTAAGTGTGGTGTAGCTCGACAAGAACGCTATGCTGGCAGACAAAGAAGAATTGTAAACCAACAAAGAACCGGTGTCGTTAGTCGCCACACTGATGGACATACTGAGGAGAGATCGGAGCACTTATGGACTAATTTGTTCGACGTGCAGTGATGGTGATCCGACGACTAAACTAAACTAAACTATATGTGAATTGTTTCTAATATTCTTCACTGTTACTATAATGTGAATTGTTTCTAATATTCTTCACTGTTACTATATGTGAATTGTTTCTAATATTCTTCACTGTTACTATATGTGAATTGTTTCTAATATTCTTCACTGTTACTATAATGTGAATTGTTTCCTAATATTCTTCACTGTTACTATAATGTGAATTGTTTCTAATATTCTTCACTGTTACTATATGTGAATTGTTTCTAATATTCTTCACTGTTACTATATGTGAATTGTTTCTAATATTCTTCACTGTTACTATAATGTGAATTGTTTCTAATATTCTTCACTGTTACTATATGTGAATTGTTTCTAATATTCTTCACTGTTACTATAATGTGAATTGTTTCTAATATTCTTCACTGTTACTATAATGTGAATTGTTTCTAATATTCTTCCCTGTTACTATATGTGAATTGTTTCTAATATTCTTCACTGTTACTATATGTGAATTGTTTCTAATATTCTTCACTGTTACTATATGTGAATTGTTTCTAATATTCTTCACTGTTACTATATGTGAATTGTTTCTAATATTCTTCACTGTTACTATAATGTGAATTGTTTCTAATATTCTTCACTGTTACTATATGTGAATTGTTTCTAATATTCTTCACTGTTACTATATGTGAATTGTTTCTAATATTCTTCACTGTTACTATAATGTGAATTGTTTCTAATATTCTTCACTGTTACTATATGTGAATTGTTTCTAATATTCTTCACTGTTACTATAATGTGAATTGTTTCTAATATTCTTCACTGTTACTATATGTGAATTGTTTCTAATATTCTTCACTGTTACTATAATGTGAATTGTTTCTAATATTCTTCACTGTTACTATTATGTGAATTGTTTCTAATGTTCTTCACTGTTACTATATGTGAATTGTTTCTAATATTCTTCACTGTTACTATAATGTGAATTGTTTCTAATATTCTTCACTGTTACTATAATGTGAATTGTTTCTAATATTCTTCACTGTTACTATATGTGAATTGTTTCTAATATTCTTCACTGTTACTATAATGTGAATTGTTTCTAATATTCTTCACTGTTACTATATGTGAATTGTTTCTAATATTCTTCACTGTTACTATATGTGAATTGTTTCTAATGTTCTTCACTGTTACTATAATGTGAATTGTTTCTAATATTCTTCACTGTTACTATATGTGAATTGTTTCTAATATTCTTCACTGTTACTATAATGTGAATTGTTTCTAATGTTCTTCACTGTTACTATATGTGAATTGTTTCTAATGTTCTTCACTATTACTATATGTGAATTGTTTCTAATGTTCTTCACTGTTACTATATGTGAATTGTTTCTAATATTCTTCACTGTTACTATAATGTGAATTGTTTCTAATATTCTTCACTGTTACTATATGTGAATTGTTTCTAATATTCTTCACTGTTACTATATGTGAATTGTTTCTAATGTTCTTCACTGTTACTATAATGTGAATTGTTTCTAATATTCTTCACTGTTACTATAATGTGAATTGTTTCTAATATTCTTCACTGTTACTATAATGTGAATTGTTTCTAATATTCTTCACTGATCTTGTATGATAATGTTTCTAATCGTATTACCTGTTCTTGAATGTTCAGTTTTTCTAATTTCTCAAACATAATCTTTATGTCTGCAGTTTTCAAATTACGAAACTTGGAGAGACTAAAAGACATATTATAAATGGAATATTCATACCAACACTGTGCTACCAGTGCCAAACATGGGCACTGACAAAGAGAACAGAAAGGAAAATGACCACATGTGAAATGAGATACTTGAGGAAAGCAGTAAATAAAACAAGAGGAGACAATATAAGAAATGAGGATATTAGAAGAACAGTCGGAACACCTGCTATTAGAAAAACAGAGAATCAAATGGTTTGGCCAGTTGCTGAGAATACACCAGTTGCAAGAGCGTACAACCTGAAAATGGAATCATCAAGAGGAAGGAGCGGAACAAGAAAAATATGGATTGATGGAGTTACACAGACATCTTAAAACTCCACAATACCACAGCATATCAAGCGACCGAGCGTGCACTACCTCGGAAACCGATCATCAGTTAAACCTGCTACGCATAACGACAAAAAAGCAGAGAAGGACAAAAGAAGACAATAGATAAAATGTTGTTCAACATATTAAACCCCAACAATTACACTGTGAGGCAAACAGAATTCGAGAAAAGAAGAAACAATCACAAAATATTTCTTTGTGCCAAACTGTCTTCCATACTTGTCAGCTTTAGAATCTGATTCACACATTAGTCTCTTTACGCATGCGTGGTGCGTGCGTCCTTGATGTAGTCTCGCGTTATTTGATCACAGCGTTATGAAAGTCATTAAACAAATAAGATAGAAGAGTATTAGGAGTTTTAAGAACTTCCAGGGGAGGGTTCATGGATTGGGAACATGTAAACCCCCTAATACGTGAACACTGTCTATTAAACAAACAAGTGATTACATCACATGACGAAGAGGGAAAATTAATCTCATAGTTCACACTAGCGTTATGTCGTTAGAGTTTACATCTCTAAGTTTTACAGCCTTATTAACCTTAATTATGAGTGCCCTGCCTCTGCTGTTGTCATGTCTTAGACAAAGGATGGTAGTCATCAGTGGTGGCTCGTCATTTAGGGCCAGCGGGTCCGTGCCCAACTAAAAAAAATTGCAGAAATCGGATATGCTGGCCTACTTGTATGCGAACAACTGGCATAACGTACAATCGCTCTTATGCTCAGATCACATACAAATCACACAGAGTGGTTTAACAAGTGGTCGATATGGAGAATTCGAAGAAGAAGTGGATTCAGTTAGTGCGACTTTTATTTTTACACATAGGGTAGACAATGCTCATGAGCTGTTGTTTTTCTTCTTCTTCTGATTTCGCCCGCTATGATTTCAGGCGTAGTTAGGCTACCTGGTATGGTGTTTCTAATCTCGCCCGCTATGATTTCAGGCGTAGTTAGGCTGCCGGGTATGGTGCTTCTAATCTCGCCCGCAATTATTTAAGGCGTAGTTAGGCTGCCTTGTATGGTGCTTCTGACTGAAGTTTGTGCAAAGACATGCTTTCCTTATTATCAGTGTCCTCCGGGTGCTGGTGTTAAATTGTCTCAGGTTTAAGAATTCCGTAGCTCTGACAACAATCCTAGGTGTCTCTGAAAAAAAGGCACTTGAACAGAATGGCGCAGTCTGGATTTCAACCCACGGCCTTCGGTACTCAAGTTAACGGCTTAATCGTACTACAGTAACAATGACATCAGCAAGAATATTCAAACTTCTTTACAGCTGTATTTCCTTTATAATTTCTAGAGTGCCCTAAACCAACATTGGCTAACTAAACAAATATTATTCCAATGCGAAAGTTGACAAAGTGCGTCGTATAGACCAGATATGCAAAGCTCAACGTCACGAAACCAGTTAAGTAAGTCCTCAAATTACATAAGAGAAATGATGATGCCAAATTCTTAACCACAATTGTTCTATTAATAGCTACAACATGGCGGAAGATAAATATTACACACATAATTTTATCAGTGTCATTTATGTGCGCATGTATTACTGTACAACGATAGCAGCTACATTAACAAAACTGACTTCATTCTTCTTCTTCTCTTTTATCATTTATTTCTTTACAGAAGTTTTGAGGAAACTGTTCATTATAAAGGTTATATCGAAAATATGCATGTTGGGTGTATTATTATTTTATTTTGGAGTTTTTCTCACAGAAACAACGAGAAATCAAAGCATATATATTGTCACGTATATTTTAATGAGTACACAACTTATGTCTGGCAATGTTGTGCAAATATGCTGATCTCGATTTTCAAATAAGTTTATTTCTTTGATGATGAGTGAGAACTTATTAGAACAGTTTCATGTCAGTGTTTTTCCTTATCATCATTATCATGTGCCGTGCCGGCTTGCGTAGGATCTCCACAAATCTCTGTCGTTGGTGTTTGCTATCAACTCAGATGTTGACGCACTACCGTGCCATGAAGTCAGGCTATCCAACATTTCTCTCTCTGTCTTCCCCTGTCTCGTCTACCCTCAATTTTACCGGTTGTTCTAAACCTCCCTCCTCACCACATGCCCGAAAAATGATGACTGCCTCTTTCTTATATTGATGATAAGCTTTCTCTGTGTCTTGATCTCATTCAGCACCTCAACATTAGTCATTTTAGCAATCCATGGGATTCTCATCATTCTTCTATACAACCACATTTCTGTGGCCCTCAGAGATTTTTCGATCTGTGTGTTCATTCTCCATGACTCGCATCCGTATGTCAGTATTGGTTCTATGTAGCACTGAATAACTCGCATTCTGATCGGGATTGACAAGGACTTGTTGCAGATAATGCTTCTCATTTTCAGGAATGATGTTTTCGCTTGTCCTATTCTGCTCTTTATTTCTGATCGGCATCTGCCATCTGATGTTACCAGGACTCCGAGGTATTTAAACTGTTGCACTTGTCTTAGATCAGTCCCATTTACTGTGATGGTGCATTTTGGCAAAATCTGCTTTTTGATATTATCATAACTTCTGTCTTCTTAATATTCAAACTGAGTCCTTTGTTGCTACTTTCTGTCACAATCTTATCAACTATAGCAAATATATATTGTCCTTATAGCAAGTATATACAGTATTTATAAGTAAAAACAAAAGACAAGGAACCCATTTCCTTACCATGGGGTACTGAGGAATACGGTGTTGGTCTCGTATTTTTCATTAACTTTGGCTTACGATGGATGAATGTGTACAACATCCAGTACCGTATTAAGCCAGCGCGAGGCCTGTAGCAAATTTTAGCGCGGGGCCCTAGTTTTTGTATGATAATAAAATAAAACACAACTTTTACAAACAAACTTTTCTCGATTTAATGTGAGCAAATTTAGAGATAATTCTAGACAAATAAATTGCTCTCAATAAACTATATTCAATGTTCATTAAGGTGAGGTTTTTTAGACGATCTTGTTCCACCATGTTTCTTAACTCACTTTTTATACGCTTTAATGTCAAAAAAGAACCTTCTCCGGTGCAGTTAGTAATCATTAAAGACAAGTAAATTCTTAAGACTATTTCTACATTTGGGAAACACGACTCTAATAAATTTTTCATTATAAGTTTATAAAATTGCAGTTCAAGAGCCTCATGCTTTTCGTTGCTATACAGCAGCTACATAAGTTTTCAGAAGTTCAGCGAATTGCACAAGTTCGTCGCCTAGACTTTCTTCCAAATCCTCTTGGTAAGAGCTGACAATATTTGGAGTTCTTTTCAAGATCTCTTCTGCTGTAAGAGATTTTAACTGCCGAAGTATTCCAAATACACCAGTCACTCTATGGTACGCTCCCATGCGTTTAGCTAAGGCAGAGAGTACATTATCAATTATGACAATAAAAACCTTTCAAATTTTTGTTTATGTGTTTGATTTTCTACAACTTCATTGAGCATAGTTTAGCCGCTGAAATCGTCGCACTAATATTTCGCTTGCATCGTCTTGAAGTTTGTTGCTGATATTTTTCACAGTCAGTCAGGATTTTGGCTTTGGCCTCAATATCTGACAATGTAGGCCGCATTGCTTGAACGTACCCTGTAAGGATTCACAAAGGGCGTATCCCGTGTTAAGGTCTTGTTCAGGTGACTGTAATTAAACGCTAGACGCTTGCAAGCGTTCCAGAATTCCGTTCCATAAAATGGTCATTATTCCCTTTTCCAACTTACTTATCTAAAAAACTAGTCCATACGCTTGATTACGACACTCTACCTTTTGATCCATGTTATTTGAGATGTCATCCAAAACTTGTTTGAGTGTGGTAAAATCACATAAAAGTGCCTTTATCGCATCAACTCGGGCAGGCCACCTGGTGTCCGAGTCTCTTCAAAGTCGGGAGTTTTGAACCTGTATCTTTCAGTGCTCTTGTAAGAATGCCCCATGGATAGGTAGAAGCGGAAAAGAATGTATAGAGGCTTTCAACAAAATCGTAAAAATGGATGCTTCTATACAACATTCTGCAGCACACTTAGCAACCACATTCAGTGAATGTGCAAAGCAAGAAATGTATTCTGCGTACTTATTTATCTCCTTAATGCGTGCTTGTAAGCCGTGGTATTTCCCACTCATGTTTCTGGCATTGCCATATCTTTGACCACGACAGTCTTTGATATCAATGCCATTTTTCTTTAAAAAATCAAGTAAACTTTGGGCGAGTTGTTCAGTAGTGCGACCTTCCATATCTAAGAACTTCACAAACCTTTGTTCCACTGGTCCAGATGATAAGACAAGGTACTATTAAAGTCCACGTGCGAAATATCTGGAGTAGAGTCCAGTGATATGGAATAGTATTTGCATTTCTTAATTTGGCAAATAATATGTCCCATTAAGCTTAATGCAATTAGATGGATAAATTTCTCACATGTTGCTTTTGATAAGTATGATGTATGTCCCTTTTCTTTATTTGCATAAGTATTTATATGCTGAGCCATAAAAATGTCAAATTTGGCTATTAATTCCAACAAACCTAAATAATTTCCATTATGAGCTGAACCAATAATTTCATCACTACCCCGAAATGCAAGACCTCGTTCTGCTAAAAATTGGATAACTGAAGTAATTCGCTCCAAAAGTGTCCGCCAATATGTTTGTTCGGTCTCAATTTGGCTTACAAGTAGAAGAATCGACACGCGCATCCTTCTTTTTGCAAACTAACAGAGAAATTATCGCTTGTCTATGGTCCTAACCTAAATAAGAAAAAATGAGGAGATAGGGGGTGGATATTATTACCACTTCCCAACCTTATTTCCTTGTTTATGGCTAGTGACAGCTTAGCTCTGTCACATAGGCGCGGGGCCCCCAGAAGCGCGGGGCCCGTAGCACTTGCTACTTGTGCTACTAGGCTAATCCGGCGCTGACAACATTACGCTGACCGCCTTTACTTCTCAATGCTTTTCTGACACTCAATGTATGCTGAATGGACATGAAAGCTGTTACGGTGGGGACAAACTTTCACTGTCACTGTTGAATTAACCTCAACCACAAACATAAGAAGCGTGTTCACTAGCCACTCTCAATGTAAAATTATTATATTGTTGCCGGAGCTACGGAGTTCCTGCTTTGTGAAATGCTCTCAGGAGATGGCATGCCGTCTCTATCAACAAGGACGAAGAAATATGGCGAAAACCCGGTGCAATGAAGATAATCCTTCACATTCGGACCCTGTTTTAGACTGTATAATTATACAGGGTGTTTAAGATAAAAGCAACCTCGCCAAGTGAGCCAATCCACAGCCAACTCTAGATAACTAGGCCAGACAACTGGATGGGGTTCCCTGACCTAGATCAGAAAAGGGGGCCCGAAAATATAAATGTTTGATAGAACACTGCAAGCTTTTTTGCAATTTGACTAAATTCTGTGAGTCTATGGTTATTTATTGGTGAAAAATATTGGTTATATTGATATTCCTTATTGTTAAACTTAATTTGTTGCATAATATAACTTCGAGTTAGCATTTTGTGTTGATTTTAAAATGAATTCGTCTACATACACCAATATTGGAATACGAGGTCACGTGGTGAAGTTGGGATCTGATTTCCCATAATTCTTACCTGAGAACGAAGGCCCATAAGTTTATAGTTGGCTCTGGTCAATCTGACATATGTTTATGAAAATAAGAAGGTTCAATAATGAGGTAGCATCAGTCAAATAATCGAGTCTTTTTGTGATGGTGTACAATTATGTTGTGGGAAGCGGAGATGAACAAATGTGACGAACGGACGAGCTTAGGCAGAATCGGTTTAAATAGTAAATATACAAAACTCATTGTGTACCTGGCAACTTTTAATGTGTCAATTTGGCTGCTTTAATCTTGAACACCATGTATTTTGACTTATAGTTCCGAGAGTCTGGACATGTTAACCACACACGATATTTTTCTCTCCAATACGAATCAGAATATGAACAATATCGATATGAACATTTTGATCTAACAATAAAATGTATGAAGCCAAACACTAAATAAATACATTCTCTTTGAGAGCGTTGTGAGAATCACTAAGGAAACATTTCTAAAGCTTGGCAATATTATATTTATATTTAATTAACAATGATTACTATAGACATAAAACCATCAGAAATAAAATAAAATGAATAGCAAACAGAAGAATTGAAGCGTTCATACCAATCATAGATCAATAAATACATATCATAAATAAATTCCAAGATCAAACACTTGTTAAGGTAGAAATTTACCACGTCTCCCGGCAACGTAAGTCCGACTAGCTGGGACGGAAAACCGAAATTATTGTTTAACTGGGGCTGGTTTTTTTATAAGTGTTTGATAGAAGACTGCAATGTTTTCTGTAATTTTACACAATTCTATGAGTTCATTGTTATTTATTGATGTAAAATGTTAATAATACTGATATTTATTAGTGTTAAACTTACTTTGTAACATAATATAACCTTGATTAGTATGTTAATAATACTGATATTTATTAGTGTTAAACTTACTTTGTAACATAATATAACCTTGATTAGTATGTTAATAATACTGATATTCATTAGAGTTAAACTTACTTTGTAACATAATATAATCTTGATTAGTATGTTAATAATACTGATATTTATTAGAGTTAAACTTACTTTGTAACATAATATAACCTTGATTAGTATGTTAATAATACTGATATTTATTAGTGTTAAACTTACTTTGTAACATAATATAACCTTGATTAGTATGTTAATAATACTGATATTCATTAGAGTTAAACTTACTTTGTAACATAATATAATCTTGATTAGTATGTTAATAATACTGATATTCATTAGAGTTAAACTTACTTTGTAACATAATATAACCTTGATTAGTATGTTAATAATACTGATATTCATTAGAGTTAAACTTACTTTGTAACATAATATAACCTTGATTAGTATGTTAATAATACTGATATTCATTAGAGTTAAACTTACTTTGTAACATAATATAACTTTGATTAGTATGTTAATAATACTGATATTCATTAGAGTTAAACTTACTTTGTAACATAATATAACCTTGATTAGTATGTTAATAATACTGATATTCATTAGAGTTAAACTTACTTTGTAACATAATATAACTTTGATTAGTATGTTGTGCTGATTTTAAAATGTATTTATCTTTATCTAACAATACGGGAATGCGAGGTCACGCGACGGTTGTGGTCTGATTTCCTAGAATTGTTACCTGAACCCGCCGGACTTATGATATCGGAGTCCACGGAATTTACCTACAACACTATTTTTGTTAACACTGTTAACTTTTTGTGACATTCTTAAAAGTAAATTTTAGATGCCAAAATTAATGTCTTATGAGCGCCTGTGTGTCACCTGGGTACACAAGGGTAGCAAAGAATAGTACCGTTGCGACCTATAAAGCATGTCGTAAGAGGCGACTGATGCAGGACCTAATTAAAAGGCATAGCGGAAATCAGATGTGCTGGCCTACTAGTAGGTGCATAACTGGCACAACGTACAATCGCTCTTAGGCTCAGATCACATACAAATCACACAGAGTGGTTAACAAGTGGTTGATATAGAGCGTTGAAGAAGAAAAAGAAAAAGTGTCTTATGACGATTCACTTGAAATAAATTTTGATCCAGTAAATGCTTTAATTACACCAAAAATATTACATTTAAAGGTAACTTCTATCTTGATTAAAGAAGAATGATAGCTAGCATCTTGCTGGTAATGTTTGATAGTACAAAAGTATACAGGAGAAAAGAAAATATGCGAATGGTATGTCGTGATTTTTTGTAATGCGCGCGCATTTTAGTGCGCGCTCACACTTTTTCTTCTTCTTCCTTCCATTCTTTTACTTTGCGTGCACAACAGACATTCTTCTTCTTTTGTCGTCACACTGCTACCTGGTTGTTGCTAAGTGTCTTGTTTTTTGGTTTTTTTTTGGTTTTCAACAGACATTAGAGAGTGGTAATAGTTATTCATAATAAAACGCTAGATAACGAGAATAAATTAAAAAACACAGAGAGAAGATTATGGTAGAGATAGGAAAGATAAAAGTACAAGAAGAAATTAAATATTTGGGCACATGTGTAACTATAGATGGGGATTTAGGAAAAGAAATCAACTCAAGAATTGGAATAACACCTGCAAAATTAAAATCATTCTACAACATATGGAGAACATCAGCTTACAGGACACATAATAAAATCAATATATGTATATACAAATCAAATGTGCGCTCAGTCTGA
This sequence comes from Arion vulgaris, assembly GCA_020796225.1. NCBI lineage: Eukaryota > Metazoa > Mollusca > Gastropoda > Stylommatophora > Arionidae > Arion > Arion vulgaris. The sequence goes on from CM036754.1 coordinate 56,557,051, forward strand.
CTGTATGGATCAGAGACATGGAAAACAAGTAACAAGACAGACAGTCGCATAAGAGACTTTGAGGGAAGATGTCTCAGAAGAATTCTCTTAATTCGCTGGGACTAGAGAATACCAAATACTGAGATCACCGGGCGTACAGGCATCAACAATATCAACGAGAAAATACAAATTGAAGACGAAAGTGGTTGGGACATACATTAAGAATGCAGAAGTGGTTGGGACATACATTAAGAATGCAGAAGTGGTTGGGACATACATTAAGAATACAGAAGTGGTTGGGACATACATTAAGAATGCAGAAGTGGTTGGGACATACATTAAGAATACAGAAGTGGTTGGAACATACATTAAGAATGCAGATGTGGTTGGGACATACATTAAGAATACAGAAGTGGTTGGGACATACATTAAGAATGCAGAAGTGGTTGGGACATACATTAAGAATGCAGAAGTGGTTGGGACATACATTAAGAATGCAGAAGTGGTTGGGACATACATTAAGAATGCAGAAGTGGTTGGGACATACATTAAGAATACAGAAGTGGTTGGGACATACATTAAGAATGCAGAAGTGGTTGGGACATACATTAAGAATGCAGAAGTGGTTGGGACATACATTAAGAATACAGAAGTGGTTGGGACATACATTAAGAATACAGAAGTGGTTGGGACATACATTAAGAATACAGAAGTGGTTGGGACATACATTAAGAATGCAGAAGTGGTTGGGACATACATTAAGAATACAGAAGTGGTTGGGACATACATTAAGAATACAGAAGTGGTTGGGACATACATTAAGAATGCAGAAGTGGTTGGGACATACATTAAGAATACAGAAGTGGTTGGGACATACATTAAGAATGCAGAAGTGGTTGGGACATACATTAAGAATGCAGAAGTGGTTGGGACATACATTAAGAATGCAGAAGTGGTTGGGACATACATTAAGAATGCAGAAGTGGTTGGGACATACATTAAGAATGCAGAAGTGGTTGGGACATACATTAAGAATGCAGAAGTGGTTGGAACATACATTAAGAATGCAGAAGTGGTTGGGACATACATTAAGAATGCAGAAGTGGTTGGGACATACATTAAGAATGCAGATGTGGTTGGGACATACATTAAGAATGCAGAAGTGGTTGGGACATACATTAAGAATGCAGAAGTGGTTGGGACATACATTAAGAATGCAGAAGTGGTTGGGACATACATTAAGAATGCAGAAGTGGTTGGGACATACATTAAGAATGCAGAAGTGGTTGGAACATACATTAAGAATGCAGAAGTGGTTGGGACATACATTAAGAATGCAGAAGTGGTTGGGACATACATTAAGAATACAGAAGTGGTTGGAACATACATTAAGAATGCAGAAGTGGTTGGAACATACATTAAGAATGCAGATGTGGTTGGGACATACATTAAGAATACAGAAGTGGTTGGAACATACATTAAGAATGCAGAAGTGGTTGGAACATACATTAAGAATGCAGAAGTGGTTGGGACATACATTAAGAATGCAGAAGTGGTTGGGACATACATTAAGAATGCAGAAGTGGTTGGGACATACATTAAGAATGCAGAAGTGGTTGGGACATACATTAAGAATGCAGAAGTGGTTGGGACATACATTAAGAATGCAGAAGTGGTTGGAACATACATTAAGAATGCAGAAGTGGTTGGGACATACATTAAGAATACAGAAGTGGTTGGGACATACATTAAGAATGCAGAAGTGGTTGGGACATACATTAAGAATACAGAAGTGGTTGGAACATACATTAAGAATGCAGAAGTGGTTGGAACATACATTAAGAATGCAGATGTGGTTGGAACATACATTAAGAATACAGAAGTGGTTGGAACATACATTAAGAATGCAGAAGTGGTTGGAACATACATTAAGAATGCAGAAGTGGTTGGGACATACATTAAGAATGCAGAAGTGGTTGGGACATACATTAAGAATGCAGAAGTGGTTGGGACATACATTAAGAATGCAGAAGTGGTTGGGACATACATTAAGAATACAGAAGTGGTTGGGACATACATTAAGAATGCAGAAGTGGTTGGAACATACATTAAGAATACAGAAGTGGTTGGGACATACATTAAGAATGCAGAAGTGGTTGGGACATACATTAAGAATACAGAAGTGGTTGGGACATACATTAAGAATGCAGAAGTGGTTGGGACATACATTAAGAATGCAGAAGTGGTTGGGACATACATTAAGAATGCAGAAGTGGTTGGGACATACATTAAGAATGCAGAAGTGGTTGGAACATACATTAAGAATGCAGAAGTGGTTGGGACATACATTAAGAATGCAGAAGTGGTTGGGACATACATTAAGAATGCAGATGTGGTTGGGACATACATTAAGAATGCAGAAGTGGTTGGGACATACATTAAGAATGCAGAAGTGGTTGGGACATACATTAAGAATGCAGAAGTGGTTGGGACATACATTAAGAATGCAGAAGTGGTTGGGACATACATTAAGAATGCAGAAGTGGTTGGAACATACATTAAGAATGCAGAAGTGGTTGGGACATACATTAAGAATGCAGAAGTGGTTGGGACATACATTAAGAATACAGAAGTGGTTGGAACATACATTAAGAATGCAGAAGTGGTTGGAACATACATTAAGAATGCAGATGTGGTTGGGACATACATTAAGAATACAGAAGTGGTTGGAACATACATTAAGAATGCAGAAGTGGTTGGAACATACATTAAGAATGCAGAAGTGGTTGGGACATACATTAAGAATGCAGAAGTGGTTGGGACATACATTAAGAATGCAGAAGTGGTTGGGACATACATTAAGAATGCAGAAGTGGTTGGGACATACATTAAGAATGCAGAAGTGGTTGGGACATACATTAAGAATGCAGAAGTGGTTGGGACATACATTAAGAATGCAGAAGTGGTTGGGACATACATTAAGAATGCAGAAGTGGTTGGGACATACATTAAGAATGCAGAAGTGGTTGGGACATACATTAAGAATACAGAAGTGGTTGGAACATACATTAAGAATGCAGAAGTGGTTGGAACATACATTAAGAATGCAGATGTGGTTGGAACATACATTAAGAATACAGAAGTGGTTGGAACATACATTAAGAATGCAGAAGTGGTTGGAACATACATTAAGAATGCAGAAGTGGTTGGGACATACATTAAGAATGCAGAAGTGGTTGGGACATACATTAAGAATGCAGAAGTGGTTGGGACATACATTAAGAATGCAGAAGTGGTTGGGACATACATTAAGAATACAGAAGTGGTTGGGACATACATTAAGAATGCAGAAGTGGTTGGAACATACATTAAGAATACAGAAGTGGTTGGGACATACATTAAGAATGCAGAAGTGGTTGGGACATACATTAAGAATACAGAAGTGGTTGGGACATACATTAAGAATGCAGAAGTGGTTGGGACATACATTAAGAATGCAGAAGTGGTTGGAACATACATTAAGAATGCAGAAGTGGTTGGGACATACATTAAGAATGCAGAAGTGGTTGGGACATACATTAAGAATGCAGAAGTGGTTGGGACATACATTAAGAATGCAGAAGTGGTTGGGACATACATTAAGAATACAGAAGGGGTTGGGACATACATTAAGAATGCAGAAGTGGTTGGGACATACATTAAGAATGCAGAAGTGGTTGGGACATACATTAAGAATGCAGATGTGGTTGGGACATACATTAAGAATACAGAAGTGGTTGGGACATACATTAAGAATGCAGAAGAACAGGCACCAACATGTGGCTCTGAAATTGAATTGGGAGGCAAGAGAGGTAAAGGACGACTTAGAGAGAAATGGAGACAAACTGTAGACAGAGAAAGAAGAAGAGGCGGAAAAGACCTGGAATGAACTAAGCTGGTTTGTTCAAGACAGATCTGGTTGGAGGAAATGTGTTGATGCTTTATGCTTCAAGGAGAGTTAACAGAAGAAAAAGAATAGTTATTCAACCTGTTACGATATTCATAATTTGTAAATTTGACCTCGTTTTAAGTTTGAGGGTTCTCAAACACTATCGAGTCCCAACCCTTGCATGGAAAATGTAATCCTACATCGACCCATAGAAACAACATTAAATCTATAAACTCAGAAATTGTGAAAGTTCAATGAGTTCATGAATCTAAGATATTAAAATTAATAAATGTCATAATGATTTTTCTTTTTTTTCTGAAATTCACGTGCATATTTTTTTACCAGATAACATCATCTGAACGATCGTGTATGCAAATGAAATTTTCATTATGGATACATTGTATAACCCTTTGATCCATCTTTTAAGTTTTTTTATGTTTGTTGTAACTTTCTCTAAAGAATGTCACGTGGGATTTCTCGTGACTTGTTTTAAAATCTTTTTCCTTAGTTGACAAACGGTTTTTACGCGGCCTATGTTAAATCTAACGAGGGCGTCGGGTTTTTACAACCGCTATTCAGTTTGATTGCGTTGGTCTCATCCAGTCAATTCAGTCACACCCACGAAGAATTGCTTTGATCTGGTGTTTTAAACATATATTGTTTTAGTTCTCTACCGTGAATACTTGCTGAGTCTACAAGTTGGAATGGACGTCAGTGGCGTAGAAAGAGGGGAGATTATAATGCATACAAATTTTACCATTTGACATTCTACTGTGTTGCGGGGACAAATTATGGAAGCGAAGAACAGTAACGTTGCGACTGACAAGGCATGTAGTAGCATTTTAACATTATTCATTCTGATACACCCGTGTGTTACCGGGATCCATTAGGGGTAGTAGAGAATAGTAATGTTGCAACTGACAAGGCATGTAGTAGCATTTTAACGTTAGTCATTCTGATACACCCGTGTGTTACCGGGATCCATTAGGGGTAGTAGAGAATAGTAACGTTGCGGCCTACAAGGCATGAGTTGACTAAGGTAGGGTTTAGCTTGGGGCTGGCTGGCAACTGGTAGAAAAATGTTGCTACAAAGTCTAACCAACAAAGAATTAGCATGAGTTGGTTGAGGGCCTATGCACCATCCGGGGTTTAAAAGTCACTAGATATGTATATGAAATGAAAATAGTGGCATATACTGTAAAGGACGTAGCCATCAACCCCCAGTAAACGAGTTGTTGATTTGCTAGGCACCACTTATACGTTCAGTGCCATTGCTTTCTGAACGGTGAGGTCTATTTTTATCTTACGTAAAAATCCAATGGAAACGAATTTGCTGCCAAACTGCCTGCCGCGGAGTTACCAGGTACGCTTGGGTTGTGATAGAGCACACTACCGCTTAAGCTACAGACGCACACGATATATGTATCATCTTACAGACGCACACGATATATGTATCATCTTACAGACGCACACGATATATGTATCATCTTACAGACGCACACGATATATGTATCATCTTACAGACGCACACGATATATGTATCATCTTACAGACGCACACGATATATGTATCATCTTACAGACGCACACGATATATGTATCATCTTACAGACGCACACGATATATGTATCATCTTACAGACGCACACGATATATGTATCATCTTACAGACGCATACGATATATGTATCATCTTACAGACGCACATACGATATATGTATCATCTTACAGACGCACACGATATATGTATCATCTTACAGACGCACACGATATATGTATCATCTTACAGACACACACGATATATGTATCATCTTACAGACGCATACGATATATGTATCATCTTACAGACGCACATACGATATATGTATCATCTTACAGACGCACACGATATATGTATCATCTTACAGACGCACACGATATATGTATCATCTTACAGACACACACGATATATGTATCATCTTACAGACGCATACGATATATGTATCATCTTACAGACGCACACACGATATATGTATCATCTTACAGACTCACACGATATATGTATCATCTTACAGACGCACACACGATATATGTATCATCTTACAGACGCACACACGATATATGTATCATCTTACAGACGCACACACGATATATGTATCATCTTACAGACGCACACACGATATATGTATCATCTTACAGACGCACACACGATATATGTATCATCTTACAGACGCACACACGATATATGTATCATCTTACAGACGCACACACGATATATGTATCATCTTACAGACGCACACGATATATGTATCATCTTACAGACGCATACAATATATGTATCATCTTACAGACGCACACACGATATATGTATCATCTTTATCAAGTAGCATGTCACTTACAGAATGTCACTATCATCACATCACGCCTAACAAACGTTCTCTCGCTCTGCAAGTTCTCCCGTCTCTTCTAGCGTAATATTCAATGTTCCTTTGATGTTCCTGCTACCACCTTTGTCTTAGTCTTCCCCTGCCTCTAGCGCAGGAACCATGCCTTCCATCACTATATATCCTAACAGTACATTAAAATCTGGTTAGTTTTATAAAGCCATATCTGTGTGATCTCTAAATATGCTGTTTCATAATAATAATAATAATAATTCCTCTCGTACCGTTATACGTTACATAGGGCCTGCAAGTAATTTCTCCATACCGCTCTATCCTGGGCAACTCGCTCAATCTCCTCCATGGAACTGAGACCGATATTTCCCGCCTCTCTCAGCAAAGCTCGTTTCAGGGTCTCCCTAGGTCGACCTCTCTTTCTTGAACCCCCTGCATCCCACTTCAATGCCTGCTTTGATACTCGTTGATCATTTCTCCTCAAGGTGTGCCCAACATATCTCCATGCTGTTTCATGCTGTGTGTTTAATTGTTGTTCCGAACTTTGTTCCATGTGCCAGTCAGTACGGGCAATTATTATATACCATTGAAGAATATTTTACTCTTACAGACAACGAATTTCTATATACATCATCATCATCATCATTAAATAGCTTGTCCTGAGCAGAACTTTGCCACTCCAACAGTCCTCCGGAATTTCTCTCTCTCTCATAGGGCAGATGTCCCGCCTCTGCAGCTGTCATGTTCAAATCATCAGTTACATCCTGAATCCATCTTCTCCGTGGTATTCCTCTTCTTCTCTTTCCCGGTATGCCTCCTTCCATGATGGTCTTATCCAGTCCTTCACGTCTTTTTATATGTCCAAAATATCTCAATTTTCTCTTTCTTATTTGTAGCATCAGCCATTTTTCTTTGATTTTGAGTTCTTTCTGGATATATCTATTTGTTCTCTTCTCTGTCTATGATATATGGACAGAGTATACAAAGATTTTAGTTTCTATAACGCTGTTTTTTTTGTGCTTAGATTATTTTATTTTTTAATTTCTGATTTACTTCTATTATCTGATGTTATTAGAGTTCAATTGCATTTATTGAATTGTTTTAGTATCGTTTCATTGAATTTGATGAGCATGTTTGTTTCAGCTGCTTTTTTTTAGACTTCAATAAATTGCATTAACTAGTAAGATCATTTCTAAAAAAAAAAAACAACGAAGATGGAGATTGATTGGGTAGGTATATCCGTGGCCCCCAGCAACACATGTTATCAGAAGTCACGGTATGGGCAGTGGCTAGGACAGCTCTCCGATGAACAAGGGAAGACAAAAGAAGATCTGGACTCCCACGGGAAACATGGAGAAGAGTAAATGTGGAAAGAGAATTGTCGTAGAAAACGATTGGTAGAAAGGCGGCAGATAGGCAAAAATGGACATTTAGATAGATATATAGATTGTAGAAACAACAATTTTTATATCATGGACAGAGAAAATAACAAATAAGGTATCTCCAGAAAGAACTCCAGCCGCGGAGTTTGAACCAGGTACATTTGGGTTGTGATCGAGTACACTACCACTTACTCTACAGACGCCCACTAACAAACAATATGGTGACCTAAATAGAAATGAACTATAGTTGTTCCGACCAGAGCCAACTATAAACTTATGGGCCTTCGAACGCAGATAAGAATTATGGGAAATCAGACCCCAACAACACCACGTGACATCGCATTCCAGTATTGGTGTATATAGAGAAATTCATTTTAAAATCAACACAAAATGCTAAATCGAAGCTATATTATGCAATAAGTTAAGTTTAATAATAAGGAATATCAATATAATGAATATTTTTCACCAATAAATAACCATAGACTCACAGAATTGAGTAAAATTGCAAAAAAGCTTGCAGTGTTCTATCAAACATCTATATTTTCGGCCCCCTTTCTGATCTAGGTCAGGGAACCTCTTGTCAGTTGTCTGGCCTAGTTATCTAGAGTTGGCTGTGTTCCGACACAGAGCATCTGCGCGAGAAGCTATTATTTTATAATAGACTCATGAAGGTAGAGTTTCCAGAGCCAACTATAAACTTATAAAGTTATCTAGAGTTGACTGTGTTCCGACCAGAACCAACTATAAGTTATTTAGAGTTGACTGTGTTTCGACCAGAGCCAGCTATAAACTTATAAAGTTATCCAGAGTTGACTGTGGGTTGTCAGACGTCCCAGTTGTCCGTTACAATCCCAGTTGTTAACGAAAAAATGTGTCCCGAAAGACCCCCATTTATCCCGGTTTTTGTTCTCGACAAACTGTCCAATGAAAGGTACAAGTAAATGGAACTTGTATCGATTTTTTGAAAGGAGAAGTGTTTTAATTTGAAAACTTAATATATCCAAACATTCAAAAAGTATTACAAGACACCAAATAATGAAGTTTTAGTATAATATGTAACTTATTCTATTCAGAATATTTGTATTAGTATTCATGCAAGTAACAGCAGAGTGAATGTTTGTAACATATTTGATTCTTCTTCTTCTTCTAGCTAAAGACTATAAAATATGTAAAGAATCACAGATCTTAGTATTGTTATAGTGTCAATTATGTTATACACTATAATGACTGTCACGAAAAACCGGGGAGGGTGGTAAGAAATGCCCCGAACAAAAACGGACGTGTGGCAAGAAATGTCCAGATAGTACGCCTCAAAGTGCAATGCTACTACGATACAGTGGATACAGAGCAAAAGGTGGACCTCAGAGATAACAGAGACGGCGAAATACGCTATTGTTGAATTGCACTCAAAATCCAGTTCTATAAATATCTTCTTATCCTGGCGCTGTGAGGCAAAACAGTATGAAAGAAAAGAAGAAAGAAGCATGCACGCCAGTCTATTAATATGTACATTACACTGTAAGACACACACACTACACTTCTTCTTGTCAAGATTCCAAGCTCAAACTTAAACTGCTTAGTCACATTCTGTTTGGTTTATTTGCTCCTTTCTTTCGCAATCTTCTTCATATCAATAGAAGACACTTAACCCT